>NC_069408.1:81618424-81715591 GCF_026875155.1 Cherax quadricarinatus
TAAAAGCGGCAGGTTACAAATTTCATGGACCAGCAAAAACAAAACATAACTTGAACCAGCATGGTTTTAGAGCAGGACAATCATGTCTGTAACAGCTGCTGAACCATTATAACAGAATTACAGAGGCACTGGAAGACAACCAAAACACAGATGTGTTTTACACAGATTTTGCAAAGGCATTTGACAAATGCAATCATGGAGTGATAGCGCACAAAATGAAGGCCATGGGCATTACGGGGAAGGTAGGCAGATGGATTTTTGGTTTCCTAACACACAGAACACAAAAAGTAGTAGTGAACAGGGCAAGATCCAGCAGCAGCGAGGTCAAAAGCTCAGTGCCCCAAGGCACTGTCCTGGCACATCTGCTGTGTCTCATCCTCATAGCAGATATAGACAAAAAACACCCAGCACACTTTTGTATCATTTGCAGATGACACTAAAATAAGCATGAAAGTCAGTACGGTAGAGGACACTGAAAAAGTACAGGAAGACATAAACAGGGTTTTCCAGTGGGCGGTGGAAAACAAACTTGACCACTATGGTATAAGAGGCCATGCACTTGCATATTTTAAATCCTACCTTTCTAATAGGCATCAAGTATGTCACCATTGAAGACACAGCCTCATCAATACGGCCACTTGATACTGGAGTTCCGCAGGGAAGTGTCTTGGACCCCTGCTCTTCCTCATTTACATCAATGATCTTCCAAACATATCCCAACACCTGAAACCCATTCTCTTTGCTGACGACACGACTTATGTCATCTCCCACCCTAATCTTGCCACCCTCAACACCACTGTTAATGAGGAGCTGCTCAAAATATCGACTTGGATGACAGCCAATAAACTTACACTTAATACCGGCAAAACCTACTATATTATGTTTGGGATCAGAGCAGGTGTTGCGCAACTTAACATTTAAGATCGACAACACTCTAATTGCCAGACATAATGAGCGAAAATTCCTTGGCCTATACCTTGACAACAACCTAAATTTCAGCACCCATATCCAAACACTAACAAAAAAGTATCCAAAATGGTGGGGATCCTCTCCAAGATACGATACTACGTACCGCAAACTGCCCTTCTCACACTATACCATTCACTTATATATCCATACCTCACCTATGCTATCTGTGCTTGGGGTTCAACTGTAGCAACACACCTAAAGCCAATAATAACCCAACAAAAAGCCGCAGTAAGAATAATCACTAAATCCCATCCCTGGCAAACACCCCCACCCCCACTCTTCATAGATCTAAACTTACTCCCTGTTCAGAGCATCCACACTTATACTGTGCAATCTACATCTATAGGACCTTAAATTCCAATATTAACCTTGACCTAAAATGCTTTCTTGATAGTTGTGACAGGATCCACAGGCATAAACCAGACACAAACATCTCTATGACGTTCCCCATGTTCAACTAAACCTTTACAAAAATTCAATGTATTTCCAAGTACCTAAAATCTGGAACACCCTACCTGAAAACTCTAGAACTGCAGACACATTCATCACTTTCAAGACTACAGTTAGAAAACATCTTATCTCCCTGATCCACCCCGACAACTAACTACATGATAACCACCTGGTGGTTCACAATTACACTCACTCACCCACTGACTATAAACCCAGAAATACTAATCTTAATCTTAAAATAATAAATCCTAACTAGTCATAAGTTTGCCTATGATACTGCAATATAGACACCTTGTATTGTGCCAAAACAAAAGCATTCACATTGCTAAACTCACAAATTATAATGTAGTCACTTAGCCTTAATACCATAATCTGTAAGGATTTAATGTTAAGAATTAATCTAAGTCTGCTCGAAATGCCTAGCCATGCTAGGTGTCCTAGTGGCCCCCTCTGTACTTAGTATTTTATAACATGTAAACCACACAATACCCAAAACCTGTAAACCCTACACTGTAACCCTTATAGAGAATAAACTTGAACTGAATTGAATTGAATTTCTATCTTTATCCCATCAGTCCCAGCTGCCTTATCCCCTTTCATTCTATCCACTGGCTCAAGAATTTCCTTCCTCCCATATTCACAACTGGCTCCTCCTCATTTCATATCAAATCTTACTGCTTAAACTTGTTTAGATACCATTTTACTATCTATTCATTTTATATTCTGTATTATTATTTGATTGATCTTGTGTAATCTTATAGAAAAGTTCTTTGCATACCTATAGTTTGGTACTCCTTTTATAACTTTGACATTTACATCAGTGCAATAATGAATCCTAACCATTGTGCAATACTGATTACTACTTGTCATAGTCATTATATCCACCCTTATTAATAATATGTATCTTTTCTGTTAGTTATACAATCTTAATCCTCATCAGTCACATACTGCAAACAACGATCCAGATATTAACCCTTTGACTGTTTACGCCGTATATACACTCTTACGCACCACTGTTTCTGATGTATTTAAACCATAAATTCTAGCGGCTTCAAATCAAGCCAGGAGAAAGCTGGTAGCCCACATGTGATATATGGGTCTCCATCCAGTCAGTGTGGCACCATATATAAAAAAATCGGGAGCCAGTGGGCATTGTGGAAATGTCATTTCAGTTTGTCCTTTTTTCAGCATGTCAGCGGTAAAAATATGTGAATCCCCAGCAAATCTGGGAACTCTCTCTTCCCCAGTATTGTTCTCTCTATACACACAGATGGAAGTGTCAGTGAAGATCAATATCATGATTTGGAGGAGTTTGAGAATCAAAAGCAATGGAGGAGGAGGATGAAGAAAGAGGAGGAAATATGATGAGGAGGGGAGGAAGAGGAGGAGTGAGGAGGAGGAGGAGGGGGAGGAAGAGGAAGAGGAGGAGAAGAGCAGGAGGATGGAGAGGAGAAGAGGGGGGAGTGAAGAGTAGGAAGAGGAGGAGGAGGAGGAGGAGAGGAGGAGGAGGAGGAGGGCGGAGGAGGAGGAAGGAGGAGTGAGGAAGAGGAGAGGAAGAGGATGAGGAAGAGGAGGGAGGAAGAGGGAGGAGGAAGAGGAGGAGGAAGAAGAAGATGTAATAATATTGTTCTCTTAGAAGGCAAGAAATAAAAAAAGTCCATCCCCATGACAGTAACAAAATAAGGGAGATAACATCTGATAAAGAGCTGACTTTTGATGATGAGCGTAAACGAGGGTGGAGCTGAATAAGAAAAGATTAGATGCCCATCGCCCTCCCTGTGTTTTTGCTGGTACACAAACATATTCTGTCTGTCAATTTGTCTGTCAGCCACGCTCCCTGTCTATCCGTTCTAGCTCTCTGTCTCAGAGAGAGCCACAAGACTGTGTCAGCATCATTTTACTCACATCTTCAAGCAGAGTATAGCACTTTGTCCTGGATTTCTTGGTTATCCTAGGAAATTTACACTATGATACTTTGTTTTTATGTGTACCTGTGAACAGAGATAGGACAATAGAAAGATATACAGATTAAAGAGATAGAATGAAGGAGAAAGATAATTAGATAGAATGGAGGGGAAGCAGCATCCGACCCCACATTGTTTTGACAGGTGGTAGTGGGAGTGAGTAATGAGACAATATGTCATTTTGACAGCTGCCGACTCCTGACTCAAAACAATTAAAGCCACACCTCTCACACAAGACAAAGGGGGGGAGGGGAGGAGGGAGGGGGGGGGAGGGGGAAGGGGGAGGAAAGGGAGGAGGGGGAGGAGGGAGGAGGGGGGGGAGGGGGGGAAGGGGAGGGGGGAGGGGGGGAGGAGGGAGGAGGGGGGGGGAGGGGAAGGGAGGGGGAGGGGAGGAGGGAGGAGGGGGGGGGAGGGAGGAAGGGGAGGGGGGAAGGAGGGGGAGGAGGGGGGGGGGGGGGGGGCGGGGAGGGGGGGAAGGGGAGGGGGGGGGGGGTGGGGGGGGGGGGGGGGGGGAGGGGGGGAGGAGGGGGGGGGGGGGGGGGGGGGGAGGGCGGGGGGGGGGGGGGGGTTTTTCCCTGTTTTGTTTGGGGTTTTCCTGTTGTGGGGCCTCGAGGAAAGATTAAAAGGACCCCAGGGCCCCAACCCCCCCCCAAGGGGCCCCCCGCCCCCACGCCCTTTTTTTTATTATACGGGAAACCCCGGCCCCGGAAGGGTTTTGGGGAAAAACCCCCCCACCCCTTTCGGGAAAAAGCCCTCCACAGGCGGGCTTAACCCCGCATCAAAGGTCCAAAACCCAGACCACGCAGTCATTCGTTTTCGGAGTTTGAACCAAGCCTTTGTGGGGGTGACTAACCCTCCGGTTTAAAAAATCAACAAACTTATCTTCCTCTTGGAGAAAAAGGGGCCTTGCCATCTCCCCATCTTTTAACTTCTACCAAATTTCAATCCCAAGAGTCTAAAGGGCTCACTAGGAAATCCCCCACAAGGTGAACTCACCTCAAATTCGTGCTAAACAGTGAACCTAACTCCCCAAAACTCAATCTAAAAAAAAAAACTTAAATTAGAGAACATGAAGGAGACAACCAGTAAAATTTTTTGATAAAACCTTTTTTCCAAACACCACCATCCCCACTGGGTAGGTGTCTATGTTTTAAACAAACCCAGCCACTCCCACCAAGGTGGGGTGCATTCTTAACAAACCCCACCATTTTCCACCTAGAAGGTTCCCCTATGTCTTAACAAACACCACCACTCCCACCTAGGTGGGGTGTCTAGCTTAACAAACACCACCACTCCCACCTGGGTAGGGTCAGTCTTAACAAACCCCAAACCATCTCCCCCTGGGTAGGGGTAACTGTCAAACAAACCCACCCACTCCCACCAGGTAGGGTACATTCTTAACAAACACCACCATCCCCACCGGGAAGGGTGTCATGTCTTAACATTTTTTAATATCTTCAATTTTTATTGTATTCATGGAAAAACACTAAATTTACAAAATTTCTAGAGCGCAGGTAGGAAACTAATCACGTTTTTCCAAAAGAAAGTACCTTTTTTCATTTTAAGAGCCCCACCAAAACACCAAGTACACCCATTCACAAAATAAAAATTCCTAAGATTACTTTTAAAAACATTCTGTACTAAAGATGGGGGTATAGACTATATCCCAAATTTTTCATACTTCTAAGTCTGTGACTACTTTTCTTTAAAAGACGCATACAGTGTTTCTAAATATTTTCAGACTCCCCAAGTTAACCAGGTCTCCAATAGAGCCTTAAAAAAAGATATAAGCAACAACTCACCCACCAAAATTCAACCCTACTGGCAGGCAATGTGACATTTTTTTTTTTTTTTTTATCACACTGCCCGATTTCCCCCCAAGGCAGGGTGGCCCAAAAAAGAAAAACTTTCACCATCATTTACTCCTCACTGTCTTGCCAGAAGGGGGTTTACACTACATTTTTAAACTGCAACATTAACACCCCTCCCAAGTCAGGCCTGTACTTCCCATCCCAGGGCTCAGTTCGGCTTGCCGGGTTTTCCCCAACCCCTTCATAAATGTTACTTTTGCTCAACTCCAACACACTCAAATATTAAAAAACCCTTTGTCTCCATTCACTCCTATCAAACACGCTCACGCATGCCTGCGGAAGTCCCAAACCCCCGCACACAAAACCTCCTTTTCCCCCTCCCTCCAACCTTTTCCCAGGCCCACCCCTACCCCGCCTTCCTCCATACAACTGAACATCTTGAACACTCTGTTTTTGCTCCATTTTCCTTTTTCCCAAACCCCCTCAAAAACCTTTTCCCCAGCCCTCTGGGCAACAGTTTTGGTAATCCGCACCTCCCCTAACTTCCAAAATACGAATTCCTGCATTATATTCACACCACACATTTCCCCAACTGACATCTCCATCCTCCAGCCCCCCTCCTGCAACATTCATCCCCATGCTTCACACCCCTATAAGACGTTGGTAAAACTATACTCTCAACATTTCCCCCCTTTGCCTCCAAGGGCAAAGTTCTTTGTCTCCACAGACTCCAAGTGCACCACCACCCTTTTTCCCCTCATCAATTCAATTCACCCCATCTTTCATAGACCCCCCTTTGACACTCCCCCCATATCTGAATCATTCACTCCTCCATATCTCCCCTCCAATCTATACCAATCTTCATCACTAACTTTTTGTTATCCTCATAACCTTACCTTTCCTGTATACACTTTTTAATTTCTCTTTTGCATACCCTACCCAAATTCATCCACCAATCCTGCAAATTCCCTTTAGAATCTCCCAAGATACAGTTCATCAGCAAAAAGCACTGTGACAACTCCCATTTATTGTGATTTTTTTACTTTTAACTCCACGCCTCTGTCAAGACCCTCGCATTTACTTCTCTTACAACCCCATCAAAAATATATTTAAAAAACCACGGTGACATCAACATCCGTCTAAGGCCTACTTTTTCTGGGGAAAAAATTTCCCTCTTTCCTACATACTCAAAATTTAGCCTCACTAAAATCATAAAAACTCTTCACTGCTTTCAGTAACCTACCTCCTACACCATACACCTGCAACATCTGCCACATTGCCTCCCTATCCACCCTGTCATACGCATTTTCCAAATCCATAAATGCCACAAAGACCTCTTTAGCCTTATCTAAATACTGTTCACTTATGTGTTTCACTGTAAACACCTGGTCCACACACCCCCTACCTTTCCTAAAGCCTCCTTGTTCATCTGCTATCCTATTCTCCATCTTACTCTTAATTCTTTCAATAATAACTCTACCATACACTTTACCAGGTATACTCAACAAACTTATCCCCTATAATTTTTGCACTCTCTTTTGTCCCCTTTGCCTTTATACAAAGGAACTATGCATGCTCTCTGCCAATCCCTAGGTACCTTACCTTCTTCCATACATTTATTAAATAATTGCACCAACCCCTCCAAAACTATATCCCCACCTGCTTTTAACATTTCTATCTTTATCCCATCAATCCCGGATGCCTTACCCCCTTTCATTTTACCCACTGCCTCACAAACTTCCCCCACGCTCACAACTGTCTCTTCCTCACTCCTACAAGATGTTACTCCTCCTTGCCCTATACACGAAATCACAGCTTCCCTATCTTCATCAACATTTAACAATTCCTCAAAATATTCCCTCCATCTTCCCAATACCTCTAACTCTCCATTTGATAACTCTCCTCTCCTATTTTTAACTGACAAATCCATTTGTTCTCTAGGCTTCCTTAACTTGTTAATCTCACTCCAAAACTTTTTCTTATTTTCAACAAAATTTGTTGATAACATCTCACCCACTCTCTCATTTGCTCTCTTTTTACATTGCTTCACCACTCTCTTAACCTCTCTCTTTTTCTCCATATACTCTTCCCTCCTTGCATCACTTCTACTTTGTAAAAACTTCTCATATGCTAACTTTTTCTCCCTTACTACTCTCTTTACATCATCATTCCACCAATCGCTCCTCTTCCCTCCTGCACCCACCTTCCTGTAACCACAAAACTTCTGCTGAACACTCCAACACTACATTTTTAACTACCCCATACCTCTTCGACCCCATTGCCTATGCTCTCATTAGCCCATCTATCCTCCAATAGCTGTTTATATCTTACCCTAACTGCCTCCTCTTTTAGTTTATAAACCTTCACCTCTCTCTTCCCTGATGCTTCTATTCTCCTTGTATCCCATCTACCTTTTACTCTCAGTGTAGCTACAACTAGAAAGTGATCTGATATATCTGTGGCCCTTCTATAAACATGTACATCCTGAAGTCTACTCAACAGTCTTTTATCTACAATACATAATCCAACAAACTACTGTCATTTCGCCCTACATCATATCTTGTATACTTATTTATCCTCTTTTTCTTAAAATATGTATTACCTATAACTAATCCCCTTTCTATACAAAGTTCAATCAAAGGGCTCCCATTTTCATTTACACCTGGCACCCCAAACTTACTACCCAACCCTCTCGAAAAGTTTCTCCTACTTTAGCATTCAGGTGCCCTACCACAATTACTCTCTCACTTGGTTCAAAGGCTCCTATACATTCACTTAAAAATCTCCCAAAATCTCTCTCTCTCCTCTGCATTCCTCTCTTCTCCAGGTGCATTCACGCTTATTATAACCCACTTCTCGGCCCTCCAACCTTACTTTAAACCACATAATTCTTGAATTTACACATTCATATTCTCTTTTCTCCTTCCATAACTGATCATTCAACATTACTGCTACCCCTTCCTTTGCTCTAACTCTGTCAGATACTCCAGATTTAATCCCATTTATTTCCCCCCACTGAAACTCTCCTACCCCCTTCAGCTTTGTTTCGCTTAGGGCCAGGACATCCAACTTCTTTTCATTCATAACATCAGCAATCATATGTTTGTTGTCATCCGCACTACATCCACGCACATTTAAGCATCCCAGTTTTATAAAGTGTACTACTACTACTAACCAAAACAGACTGAGCTAAATATCACACTAAGCTCAAACAGTAATCGTCTGGTCCATACGTTAATGAAGACATCAGAGAACCAGTACCAAAAATAATCACAGGATGCAGATGACCACAAGTATCAGTGGTATATCATGTCAATGGTATGTTAAGTAGGATACCATTACCTAGTGACACATCATAGAAATGTGATGACTGAGTCTGACTCACTACAGGTCAGCAACACTGACCACCATGAGGTTACAGGTCAGCAACACTGACCACCATGAGGTTACAGGTCAGCAACACTGACCACCATGAGGTTACAGGTCAGCAACACTGACTGCCATGAGGTTACAGGTCAGCAACACTGACCACCATGAGGTTACAGGTCAGCAACACTGACCACCATGGGGTTACAGGTCAGCAACACTGACCACCATGAGGTTACAGGTCAGCAACACTGACCACCATGAGGTTACAGGTCAGCAACACTGACCACCATGAGGTTACAGGTCAGCAACACTAACCACCATGAGGTTAAAGGTCACCAACACTGACCACCATGAGGTTACAGGTCAGCAACACTGACCACCATGAGGTTACAGGTCAGCAACACTGACCACCATGAGGTTACAGGTCAGCAACACTGACCACCATGAGGTTACAGGTCAGCAACACTGACTGCCATGAGGTTACAGGTCAGCAACACTGACCACCATGAGGTTACAGGTCAGCAACACTGACCACCATGAGGCTACAGGTCAGCAACACTGACCGCCATGAGGTACAGGTCAGCAACCCCTGACCACCATGAGGTTACAGGTCAGCAACACTGACCACCATGAGGTTACAGGTCAGCAACACTGACCACCATGAGGTTACAGGTCAGCAACACTGACCACCATGGGGTTACAGGTCAGCAACACTGACCACCATGAGGTTACAGGTCAGCAACACTGACCACCATGAGGTTACAGGTCAGCAACACTGACCGCCATGAGGTTACAGGTCAGCAACACTGACCACCATGAGGTTACAGGTCAGCAACACTGACCCACCTGAGTTAAGGTCAGCAACACTGACCGCCATGAGGTTTTACAGGTCAGCAACACGACCACCATGAGGTTACAGGTCAGCAACACTGACCTGCATGAGGTTACAGGTCAGCAACACTGACCACCATGAGGTTACAGGTCAGCAACACTGACCACCATGAGGTTACAGGTCAGCAACACTGACCTGCATGAGGTTACAGGTCAGCAACACTGACCACCATGAGGTTACAGGTCAGCAAACACCTGACCACCATGGGGTTTACGGGTAAACAACACGGACCGCCATGAGGTTACAGGTCAGCAACACTGACCACCATGAGGTTACAGGTCAGCAACACTGACCTGCATGAGGTTACAGGTCAGCAACACTGACTGCCATGAGGTTATACAACATCCACAATTACATATTAGAATAAATGAAACTAACTTAAAAAATATAAGGAGAATTTTTGTAGGTTTCAATATGGACAACAAACTGAACAGCATCAGAGACTACATGCATATCCAACACAGCATCAGAGACTACATGTATATCCAACACAGCATCAGAGACTACATGCATATCCAACACAGCATCAGAGACTACATGTATATCCAACACAGCATCAGAGACTACATGCATATCCAACACAGCATCAGAGACTACATGTATATCCAACACAGCATCAGAGACTACAAGTATATCCAACACAGCATCAGAGACTACATGTATATCCAACACAGCATCAGAGACTACATGTATATCCAACACAGCATCAGAGACTACATGTATATCCAACACAGCATCAGAGACTACATGTATATCCAACACAGCATCAGACATTACATGTATATCCAACACAGCATCAGAGACTACATGTATATCCAACACAGCATCAGAGACTACATGTATATCCAACACAGTAACAGAGACTACATGTATATCCAACACAGCATCAGAGACTACATGTATATCCAACACAGCATCAGAGACTACATGTATATCCAACACAGCATCAGACTACATGTATACCCAACACAGCATCAGAGACTACAAGTATATCCAACACAGCATCAGAGACTACATGTATATCCAACACAGCACCAGAGACAACAAGTATATCCAACACAGCATCAAATACTATATGTATATCCAACACAGCATCAGAGACTACATGTATATCCAACACAGCATCAGAGTCAAAAGTATACCCAAACACAGATCAGAAAACTAAAAGTATCAAACAGCATAGAGACTACTTTTCCAACACAGCATCAGAAAACTACATGCAAAATCCAGCACAGCATCAGAGACTACATGTATATCCAACACAGCATCAGAGACTACATGTATATCCCAACACGCATCAGAGACTACATGCTTTATCCAACCAACAGCATCAGAGACTACATGTATATCCAAACACAGCATCAGAGACTACATGCATATCCAACACAGCATCGGGACTAACATGCATACCCAACACAGCATCAGAGACTACATGTATATCCAACACAGCATCAGAGACTACATGCATATCCAACACAGCATCAGAGACTACATGTATACCCCAACACAGCATCAGAGACTACATGTATATCCAACACAGAAATCAGAGACTACAAGTATATCCAACACAGCATCAGAGACTACATGTATACCCAAAACACAGCATCAAAAGACTACATGTATATCCAACACGCATCAGAGACTACATGTATATCCAACACAGCATCAGAGACTACAAGTAAAATCCAACACAGCATCAGAGACTTATGTAAAACCAACACAGCATCAGAGACTACATGTATATCCAACACCAGTAATCAGAGACTACATGTATATCCAACACAGCATCAGGACTACATGTATATCCAAAACGCATCAGAGACTACAAGTATATCCAACACAGCATCAGAGACTACAAGTATATACAACACAGCATCAGAGACTACATGTATATCCAACACAGCATCAGAGACTACAAGTATATCCAACACAGCATTAAAGACTATATGTATATCCAACACAGCATCAGAGACTACATGTATATCCAACACAGCATCAGAGACTACAAGTATATACAACACAGCATCAGAGACTACATGTATATCCAACACAGCATCAGAGACTACAAGTATATCCAACACAGCATTAAAGACTATATGTAAAATCCAAACACAGCATCAGAGACTTACATGTATATCCAACACAGCATCGAAGACACAAGTATAACAACACAGCATCAGAGACTACATGTATATCGAACACAGCAATCAGAGACTACATGTATATCCAACACAGAAAAAAAAAATCAGAGACTACAAGTAATCCAACACAGCATCAGAGACTACATGTATATCCAACACAGCATCAGAGACTAAGTATATCCAACACAGCATCAGAGACTACATGTTATATCCAACACAGCATCAGAGACTACAAGTATATCCAACACAGCATCAGTGCTACATGTATATCCAACACAGCATCAGAGACTACATGCATACCCAAAACACAGCATCAGACTACTGTATATCCAACACAGCATCAGAGACTACATGTTTTCCAACACAGCATCAGAGACTACATGTATATCCACACAGCATCAGAGACTACATGTATATCCAACACAGCATCAGAGACTACATGTATATCCAACACAGCATCAGAGACTACATGTATATCCAACACAGCATCAGAGACTACATGTATATCCAACACAGCATCAGAGACTACATGTATATCGAACACAGCATCAGAGACTACATGTATATCCAACACAGCATCAGAGACTACATGTATATCCAACACAGCATCAGAGCTACAAGATATCCAACACAGCATCAGACTACATGTATATCCAACACAGCATCAGAGACTACAAGTATATCCAACACAGCATCAGAGACTACATATATATCCAACACAGCATCAGAGACTACATATATATCCAACACAGCATCAGAGACTACATGTATATCCAACAAAAGCATCAGAGACTACATGTATACCAACACAGCATCAGAGACTACAAGTATATCCAACACAGCATCAGAGACTACATTTTTATATCCAACACAGCATCAGAGACTAAAAGTATATCCACACAGCATCAGAGACTACATGTATATCCAACACAGCATCAGAGACTACAAGTTTTATCCAACACAGCATCAGAGACTACAGTATACCCAACACAGCATTCAGAGAATACATGCATATCCAACACAGCATCAGAGACTACAAGTATATCCAACACAGCATCAGAGACTACATGAAATATCCAACACAGCATCAGAAAATACTGCATATCCAACACAGCATCAGAGACTACATGTATATCCAACACAGCATCAGAGACTACAAGTATATCCAACACAGCATCAGAGACTACATGTATATCCAACACAGCATCAGAGACTACATGTATATCCAACACAGCATCAGAGATTTACATGTATATCCAACACAGAAATCAGAGACTACAAGTATATCCAACACAGCATCAGAGACTACATGTATATCCAACACAGCATCAGAGACTACAAGTATATCCAACACAGCATCAGAGACTACAAGTATATCCAACACAGCATCAGAGACTACGTATATCCAACACAGAAATCAGAGACTACATGTATATCCAAACAGCATCAGAGACTACATGTATATCCAACAAAAGCATCAGAGACTACATGTATATCCAACACACCCATCAGAGACTACATGTATATCCAACACAGCATCAGAGACTACATGTATATCCAACACAGCATCAGAGACTACAAGTATATCCAACACAGCATCAGAGACTACATATATATCCAACACAGCATCAGAGACTACAAGTATATCCAACACAGCATCAGAGACTACATGTATATCCAACACAGCATCAGAGACTACAAGTATATCCAACACAGCTTTCAGAGACTAAAATGTATATCGAACACAGCATCAGAGACTACATGTATATCCAACACAGCATCAGAGACTACATGTATATCCAACACAGCATCAGAGACTACATGTATATCCAACACAGCATCAGAGACTACAAGTATATCCAACACAGCATCAGAGACTACATGTATATCCAACACAGCATCAGAGAATACATGCATATCCAACACAGCATCAGAGACTACATGTATATCCAACAAAAGCATCAGAGACTACATTAATCCAACACGCATCAGAGACTACATGTATATCCAACACAGCATCAGAGACTACAAGTATATCCAACACAGAAATCAGGGGACTACATGTATATCCAACACAGCATCAGAGACTACATGTATATCCAACACAGCATCAGAGACTACATGTATATCCAACACAGCATCAGAGACTACAAGTATATCCAACACAGCATCAGAGATTTACAAGTATATCCAACACAGCATCAGAGACTACATGTATATCCAACACAGCATCAGAGACTACAAGTATATCCAACACAGCATCAGAGACTACATGTATATCCAACACAGCATCAGAGACTACATGTATATCCAACACAGCATCAGAGACTACATGCATATCCAACACAGCATCAGAGACTACATGCATATCCAACACAGCATCAGAGCTACATGAAAATTCCAACACAGCATCAGAGACTACATATATATCCAACACAGCATCAGAGACTACATGTATATCCAACACAGCATCAGAGACTACATGTATATCCAACACAGCATCAGAGACTACAAGTATATCCAACACAGCATCAGAGACTACAAGTATATCCAACACAGCATCAGAGACTACAAGTATATCCAACACAGCATCAGAGACTACAAGTATATCCAACACAGCATCAGAGACTACAAGTATATCCAACACAGCATCAGAGACTACAAGTATATCCAACACAGCATCAGAGACTACAAGTATATCCAAAAAGCATCAGAGACTACAAGATATCCAAACAGCATCAGAGATTTCAAGTATATCCAACACAGCATCAGAGACTACAAGTATATCCAACACAGCATCAGAGACTACAAGTACAGTGGACCCCCGCATAACGATCACCTCCGAATGCGACCAATTATGTAAGTGTATTTATGTAAGTGCGTTTGTACGTGTATGTTTGGGGGTCTGAAATGGGCTAATCTACTTCACAATATTCCTTATGGGAACAAATTCGGTCAGTACTGGCACCTGAACATACCTCTGGAGTGAAAAAATATCGTTAACTGGGGGTCCACTGTATATCCAACACAGCATCAGAGACTATAAGTATATCCAACACAGCATGAGTGACTACAAGTATATCTAACACAGCATCAAAGACTACAGGTATATCCAACACAGCAACAGAGACTACATGTATATCCAACAGAGCTACAAAGACTACAGGTATATCCAACACAGCAACAGAGACTACATGTATATCCAACAGAGCTACAAAGACTACAAATGTATCCAATATAGCAACAAAGACTACAAGTATATCCAACACAGCATCAGAGACTACAAGTACATCCAACACAGCTACAAAGACTACAAGTATATCCAACACAGCTACAAAGACTACAAGTATATCCAACACAGCTACAAAGACTATAAGTATAACCAACACAGCTACAAAAACTACAGGTACATGCAACACAGATACAAAAGCAACAAAGACTACAAATATATCCAATATAGCAACAAAGACTACAGGTATATCCAACACAGCTACAACAACTACAGGTATACCCGACACAGCTACAAAGACTACAAGTATGTCCAATATAGTAACAATGACTACAGGTATATCCAACAGAGCAACAAAAGCTACAAATATATCCAACACAGCCACAAAAGCATCAAAGACTACAGGAATCTCTTAAATATTTGCTATTTTGTTCCACAATGTATGGTCCTGATACATATGTTACTCTTTTCCCTCACAGATCCACACCTCACACATGGGATTTGCACCTGGGATGCACTTTCACATCCCACTGCAAACCAACCATCGCCCAACAAAAAGCACATCAGAACCAGTTGTCAGAGAGAGGGGGCTATTTCTTGGTCAAAATTGACCTTAGACACAGGGATGTGTGATGTAACCATGGTTACCTAACATATTTATAGATGGGGTTGCAAAAGAAGTGAATGCTGAGGAGGTGTGGGATTAAAAGAAAATGAATCTGATACAACTGATCTATCAATGGTAGTTTATTTTAGAGATCCTGCAGAGAAGTTGCAAAGGTTCATGGTGGAGTTTGGGAGGTATGTAAGGAAATTAAAAGCAAATAGAGAAAAGAGAAAGTTGATGAGAGTAACGAAATACAGTGGACCCCCGCCTAACGATCAGCTCCCAACTCGACCAATTATGTAAGTGTATTTTTGTAAGTGCTTTTGTAGGTGTATTTTTGGGGGTCTGAAACGGACTAATCTAATTCACAATATTTCTTATGGGAACAAATTCGGTCTATAACAGCACCCAAACAGACTTTTGGATTGAAATAATATCGTTAGGCGGGGGTCCACTGTATTAGATATCAGATTGAAGGGGACGTACACAAATAACCCGCACATAGGAGACAGGAGCTTACAATGACATTTCAGTCCGACTTGGTAAGCTCAGATTTAACCCTTTGACTGCTTTGGTCATATATATACGTCTTAAGAGTCAGTGTTTCGGACGTACGTATACTCAATAATTCTAGTGGCTTCAAATCAAGCAGGAGAAAGCTGGAAGGCCCACATGTGAGAGAATGGGTCTGTGTGGTCAGTGTGCACCACATAAAAATCCTGCAGCACGCAGTGCATAATGAGAAAAAAAAACTGACCGTTTTTTTGGATTAAAATGCCGAATTTAAGGTGTATTTTCGTATAGTATCTATCATTGTATTCTCATTTTCATGGTCTCACATGATAAAATGGAAAACATATTACAGAAATAGAGATGATTTTGATTAGTTTCACAATAAAAACGACCTTGAAATTCAGCTCAAAGTAGCGAAAATGTTCGATTTTTACCAATGTTCAGGAGTAAGGAAATCACACGACACGTCCAATACATGTCAACTGGGGAGTCTAATATTCTTTCACTAGTGCACTGATATTATTTATACTATTTTTACAACAATGTAGTAGTCTGCATAACAGTAAATTTTGCATTTTTTGTATGAATAAAAAATCAAAATAGAAAGCAACAGTAATATAAGAGGGGGCCTAGAGACGTGACTAATGAACAGAGGATATGTTATTTTAGTGCCAAGAATGTCTACATTGTTTATTCTGGACCCTATTTTAATTTGCTGAAATTGGCCAAATTGCCAATTTCTGACCACTTTACTGGGTAGTTCAAATCGGTAAATGGGCGGTTTCTTGTACTCAACTGATAGAAAAAATGGAGTTCTAAAAAAATAGCTATGCATTTGGTCAACTGGAACAAAGGAATTGGTCAAAAACAGGGCTGAAAGTCGGCAAAATCGCCAATGTGTATATGTCGCCGAAACCGCTAACTTCGCAGGAGCGTAATTCCGTGAGTTTTTGACCAAATTTTGTACTTTTGGTGTCATTACCATCGGGAAAAGATTCTCTATCATTTCATAAGAAAAAAAATTTTGTTTTTTTTCCCAAAAATTTTGCGACAGAATGACAGTCAAAGGGTTAAACGTCATCATCTGCTCCTCTCTCCTATATGCAGTTTATTTGTGTATTGTTCCAGTCACGGTGTTGTCTTTTTGTTCTTTTTGGACGGAGAGTGTGCAAAGAAAGTGAATGTGCAGAGGAACCTCGGTTTTTGTATGCCTCTGTTTTTGTGGGATTCGGTTTTCGATTACTTTTGTCAAAATTTTAATCCAGTTTTTGTACATCTGCTCGGCTTTCGTAGAGTTGAAAATGGTCCATACCAAACGCGTCTGCATGACTCAGCCACTCAAACGGCCACACAAAGCATCCCTTGCATTCTTGACTCAGTCTGCCTTTGTTTCTCATTGAGTGAACCTCACCCCGCGTGTTCATCCAAAACATATTGCAATAATCCATTCTTTTTGTGCTCGTTTATGGAGTGCGACTGCTAAATAAGCCACCTTGGGCCAAAGAAAGTTCTGAGTGCCAGCCCTTTGAAAAGAAGGCGAGAAACACGATAGAATTCGAGAAAGAACTTGTAGCAAAGTACGAAAGTGGCGTACACGTGCCAGGCTATACAGGAAGTCCGCATCAACGATCAGTACCATCCTGGCGAAGAAAAAAGAAATCAAGGAAGCTGATGTTGCAAAAGGGGTAAATGTGCTAACGAAACAGATATCGCAACAATCGAAGATGTTAAGTTGTTGGTGTGGATCAACAAAAAACAATTAGCAGGAGATGGTGTTTTGGAGGCAACAATTTGTGAAAAGGTGAGGCAATTGCATGCGGATCTAGCAAAGTAAATGACTGGAACGAGTGCTGATGTTAGTGAACTTAAGGCCAGCAGAGGGTGGTTCAACAAATTCAAGAAGCAAACTGACACACACAGTGTGGTAAGGCATGGCGAGGCTGCAGGTTCGGACAAACGTGGGACCGAAGAATTCATTGAAGAATTCAGGGAGTACGTAGAGGCTGAAGGATTCCTCCCCAACAAGTCTTCAATTGTGACAAAACAGGCCTCTTTTGGAAGAAAATGCCAAAGAGGACCTACATCACGCAGGAGGAAAAGGCACTGCTAGGACACAAGCCTATGAAGGATAGGCTAACTCATTTGTTCTGTGGTAACGCTAGTGGGGATTTCAAAGTGAAGCCTTTACTGGCGTATCACTCTGAAAATCCCGGAGTGTTTAGACAAACTCTACTCTTGGTCAGAAAAGTGGCAGATGCAGTTCAATGTAGATAAATGCAAGGTTCTGAAGCTCGGGAGTGTCCATAACCCTAGCACTTATAAGTTAAATAATGTAGAACTTAACCATACAGATTGCGAAAAGGACTTGGGGGTTATGGTAAGCAGCAACCTTAAACCAAGACAGCAATGCCTAAGCGTACGTAATAAGGCAAATAGATTACTGGGATTTATATCAAGAAGTGTAAGCAACAGAAGTCCAGAGGTCATACTGCAGCTTTATACATCATTAGTAAGGCCTCACCTAGATTATGCAGCTCAATTCTGGTCTCCATATTACAGAATGGACATAAATTCGTTAGAAAACATTCAGCGTAGGATGACTAAATTAATACATAGCATTAGAAATCTTCCTTATGAAGAAAGATTGAAGACTCTTAAGTTACATTCACTTGTTAGACGAAGAATGAGGGGAGACCTGATCGAAGTGTATAAGTGGAAGATAGGTATTAATAAAGGGGATATTAACAAGGTCTTGAGGATATCTCTCCAAGAGAGAACCCGCAGTAATGGATTTAAATTAGATAAGTTTAGATTTAGAAAGGACATAGGCAAGTATTGGTTTGGAAATAGGGTAGTTGATGAGTGGAACAGTCTACCTAGTTGGGTTATTGAGGCTAGGACTTTGGGTAGTTTCAAATTTAGGTTGGATAAGTACATGAGTGGGAGGGGTTGGATTTGAGTGGGACTTGCACATCAGAGCTTATTTCTTGGGTAGCATTGAAAATTGGGTGGGTCAAATGTTTGTTAGTGGGATGAATTGTAAAGGACCTGCCTAGTATGGGCCAACAGGCCTGCTGCAGTGTTCCTCCTTTCTTATGTTCTTATGTTCTTATGTTCAAGAAAAGCAATGTCACCAAGAGTCAATTGTGTGTGATGTGCAAGGCTAACAATAAGGCATGGGTCACGAGGCAAATCTTCATTGAGTATGTCAATGAAATACCTCCTGGAAAATCAATTGCCACTCAAGTGCCTCCTGGTAATGGACAATGCTCCTGCTCATCCTCCAGACTTGTAAGACCAATTGTTGGAGGAGTTGTTTCATCACATGAAGTTCTTGCCCCCTAATATCACTCCTCTCATCCAGCCCATGAACAAGCAAGTCATTTCAAACTTCAAAAAACTCTACACCAAAGCAGTGTTTCAAAGTTGCTTTGAAGTGACTTCGGACACTGAATTGACCCTTAGAGAGTTCTGGAGGAATCACTTCAGTATCCTCAATTGCATAAGCCTTATAGATAAGGCTTGGCAGGGAGTGACTTCCAGGATGATGAACTCTGCTTGGAGAAAATTGTAACCAGAATATGTCCTCAAGAAGGATTTTGAAGGGTTTGAGGCCGACCCTGACAACCCTACGCTTATTGTGGAATCTATTGTGTCTTCGGGGAAATCCATGGGGCTGGATCTGAGTGGCCAGAATGAGAGAGTTGGTGGACCATATCGTCAACTGGAAGAGCAACAGACTGCACCTGAGGAAATTGCTTCAGAGGAGGAGGAAGAGAGTGGGAAGAACGTGCCTTCTTCAGTGATTAACCCCTCGACTGTTTCGGTCATATATACGTATACTTCTTACGAGATACCATATTTGACGTTTCTATACGCATAAATTCTAGCAGCTTCAAATCAAGCAGGAGAGGGCTGGTAGGCCTACATGAGAGAGAATGGGTCTGAGTGGTGGGTGTGCACCCTATGAAAAAAATCTGGGACTCAGCAGTGCATTGTGGGAACGGCATCTTGGTAATCAATTTTCACCATGCCTCGCAGTAAGAGGTACCTCATTCCTTGGCGGATTGGAGGTCTTTTGTTCCCAAGTGATAGCTCTAACAGTGATGGAAGTGTCAGTGAAAGTGAATTCCATGGTTTTCAAGCGGGTGTGACCAAAAACAGTGTCCAGGATGATGTAATTATTGATGAAAACCCAGATGACCCACAACTTTCCACCTCTGATGCTGGGCCGGCTCGTTCATGTTCACCTGTACCAGGACAAAAGAGGAAACTATTTGCCCATGTACAAGACTCTGATGTAAGCAGTGAAAGTGATAGTGATAGTGATTTCAAAGCTATTGAAAGCAGTTCTAGTTGCGACAGTGAGGGTGAATATTCCCCAGTGAAGCAGCAGTGTATACGATGTCGCTTTCGGTCTGGTAGTGTGCCATATGCTGTTTCAAGGGAAGGAGTAAATCTCGGAGCACATCCCTTGGCCCTACACCACGACCTGATAGTGAAGATGACGATATTGTTACAATGGGTATGAATGATGTGAGTGAGGCAGCAGGCGGTGGTGGTGATAGTGATGGTGGCACGAGTCATGCGGCACTAGCAGCGGGCCACGCTACTACCAACGCTGCTGACTCTGCACAACTACAACCAGCCTCACCCAACCCCACACTCCCACAACAACCACAACCACAACCTGCACAACCACAACCACGTTTTAATATCCAGAACCCACCAGCTGACCGCATCTGGGATTGGCAGCAAGGTGATGAGTTTGTTCCCAGTCCTCATGACTTTGATGAAACACACAGTGGAATACGGCCATCGTGTACACTTGGGAACAATGCCACTGAACTGGAATGCTTTCAGTTCTTCTTTGATGAACCCCTGATGGCCATTATTTGTCAGGGAAAGCAATACATACTTTGAGTACACCATGGCAAACACAATTCTTTCACCAAGATCACGCCTACACCAGTGGAAGGACACAACTGTGGAAGAGATGTATCTGTTCTTTGCCACAATAATACTTATGCCACACGTGTATAAGCACACTGTCAACACATACTGGTCTACAGACCGTCTGATTTCAACCCCAGCTTTCAGTGACATTATACCAGTGAACAGATTTGTGCTATGGTTACGTATGCTACACTTTTCAGACAAAACAAGGCCTGACAAAAGTGACAGGTTATATAAGATAAGAAATGTGTTTATGTACCTGAAACAAAAGTGCTTTATGCATTTTTATCCCTTCAGGAAGCTTGTTATTGATGAGTCTTTGAATTTGCTCAAAGGAAGACTCTCATTCAAGCAGTATACCAAGCAAGAGGAAACGCTTTGGTATAAAGTTATTTGTACTGTGTGATTGCAAAACTGGTCTGGTTTTGGATATAATTGTGTACACTGGCGGTAAAACATTGGAAGATACCAGAAAGTTACTGGGTATCTCTGGTGATGTGGTTAGAACAATGATGGAACCATATCTTGGTAAGGGGCATATTTCATATACTGACAACTGGTACACAAGCCCTTTACTCACTGATTTCTTGCGAGTGAACATGACAGATATGTGTGGCACAGTGCGTGGAAATCATAAGCAGATGCCTAGGTTTGACGCTGGCAGTCGTAGAGGTGAGGTGCAGGTGTTTGCTGCCAATGACATCATGGCATTTTGGTGGCATGACAAACGTGATGTCACACTGTTGACATCAGTTCACCGACACAAAATGGTAGACAGTGGCAAGCAGAAAAGAGAGAGCAATGAACCCATTGTAAAACCTGCAGCTGAATTTCCATGCTGAATGCTTATAATATGTATAAGTTAAAGACCAACAACAAACCTAAATATGGTGAATTTTGTTTGTCAGTCATCAGACAAATAATATTCAAGTACCAAGGAACAACACTTGCAATAGACCAGCGCCCACGAAATTATCAACACATGTCCTCTCGTCTGAGGCCCGGTGATCACTACCCCATACCACTGCCTGCTACTGCTCTCAAGAAAAATGCTCAGAAGAGGTGTTTTGTCTGTGGACATACCACAAAATGCCCACAAAAATGCAGAGACATTCATTTTATGAATAAGGAGTGTAAAACATCATTGTGCTTACACCCATGTTTCAAAGAATTCCACAAGCTGCAGCAGTTCTAGAAAGGTGTCCAGTGATTGTACATATGTATATATATTATAGAACAATCATAATAAACAATTTTTTATATTGTTTGTTTGTGTAAACAAGTTTTATAAACATTATGATGATATCAGTGTTTTTGCTATAATTGTGTTACATTCAACGAGTGTATATATGAACACTGCACCATACTTTGGTCTCACAGGCCACAAAAGTTATGTGAAAAAATAAAATAGTGAAAAAACAAGAAACCGTTGAATAAACGTAAACCAAAGTTTACCAGGTGAACGGCAGTCACCGGTGTTGCCACACGCGACTCATTTTCTGCAAACTTCACGCCGTCTCTATATCTCGGTAAGTACTGATGGGGAAATTTTTTTTTTTTAATTAAAACAATCAGAAAAATAATCTTAACAATTTCATAAGAAAATTTTTTTTTTTTTTTCAAAATTTTTGCGGCACCAGGAGACACTTCGGGATTGGGCCTTTCGACAGTCGAAGGGTTAAGGACGTGTGTGCAAAGTGGAGCGAGTTGCAAAGTTTTGTGGAGAAATATCACCCTAACAAAGCTGTTGCAAGCCGTGTCTGCAACATGTTCAATGACAATGCTTTGTCCCATTTTAGACAAATCTTAAGAGACGCCAGAAACAGACCTCTCTGGACAGATTTTTTGTGCAACAGGGATACAGTGACTCTCAAGCTGGTCCTAATGCCATTAATAGACAAAGAGGAAAAGTAACCCCAGATAGGGCCTTGATACTTGAAGTCCTTATGGAAGGGGGATTTCCTTTCCAAACAACATCTCCCCTCCTCGCCATCTTCCATACACCAACAAGAGTCTTCAATAAAGGTAAAAGTGATGTTAAATGTTCATTTATCCATTTCATTAGTTATATATATTTCTCATTTTTTTTAATGTAAAACTATAGTTATTCTCTATAAAATGTATTTTTGTTAATATTTCTGGGGTGTCTATAACGGATTAATTGGATTTACATTATTTCTCATGGGAAATATAGCTTCAGTTTTCGTACAATTTGGTTTTCATCAGACATTTTAGAACAGATTAATCATAAAAACCGAGGTTCCACTGTATTCAGATTTTTGGGAGTGGACGTTTCAGCTGATGGATCAATGAAAGATGATATGAACCATAGAATAGATGAGGAGGGCAAAAGCTCGATGTTGTGTGTTGAGGAATCGGTGAGAAGTTGATCTATGTAGGCAAATAAGGGTGTGGAGAAATTTCCTCCAAAGGGGGAAGCAAGTGGGTCATGACCCCTCCCTCTTTCCCACACTGCAAGGGAGGGGGGAGTCACATACAGTATTGCTCGCCCACTGCTGGAGGTAATTTCTACACAAAGGGGAATGTTGTACCAGAGTAAAATGGTACTAACACCTTTATATGGGTGTGAGGAATAAGCTGCAATGAGGAAGAGGCTGAAGGCAGTGAAGATGCCATAGAAAATGTACAGAGAACTTTCACGGCGCGCATAACGGAGATAAAACACCTCAATTACTGGGAGCGCTTGAGGTTTCTAAACCTGTATTCCCTGGAATGCAGGAGGGAGAGATACATGATTATATACACCTGGAAAATCCTAGAGGGACTAGTACCGAACTTGCACACGAAAATCACTCACTACAAAAGCAAAAGACTTGGCAGACGATGCACCATCCCCCAATGAAAAGCAGGGGTGTCACTAGCACGTTAAGAGACCATACAATAAGTGTCAGGGGCCCGAGACTGTTCAACTGCCTCCCAGCACACATAAGGGGGATTACCAACAGACCCCTGGCAGTCTTCAAGCTGGCACTGGACAAGCACCTAAAGTCAGTTCCTGATCAGCCGGGCTGTGGCTCGTACGTTGGTTTGCGTGCAGCCAGCAGCAACAGCCTGGTTGATCAGGCGCTGATCCACCAGGAGGCCTGGTCACAGACCGGGCCGCGGGGGCGTTGACCCCCGAAACTCTCTCCAGGTAAACTCCAGGTATGAGAGTAATGAATACTATGCAGAGAATCTGGAGTGTGGAAATTAGGAAACAGTGTAGGGGCTACCAAAAGAATAACTCAGAGCTGACTCACAAAATCGTAATAACATGACTGGAAACAAACCACTGTACGGGTGTGGTTAGAACTCATGGCAAGTGAGTTGCAAAACTGCAGACCAGTGCATAAGCCACTGGGCCAGCTGGCTACAAAAAGATTCATCCAACTATGTATATTTCTATACACAACAGGGAGGTTAGCATGGGCCCACTATGACCAGAGGGCTGAGGATGGACTGTTGAGGTGGTTTGGCATTCATAGAGACTAAAGAATAGGATGACTTGGAGAGTGCTGTACATAAATCCAAGATTAAATGAAGGAGGGGGAGAGGGGATTAAGAGTCATCCTAGAAGAACTGGAGGGAATAAAAGAGATTTTGAATACCAGGGACTTGAAAAAACAAACCACGGTACAGATGGGGACTGAACTTGCAGTGAGTTCAGTCCCCACCCTTACTATAGTTTGTTTGCAATTGTGTTGTTATGATTTTGTGAATCATAGGGACTTGAATATTCAACAGTCTTGTGTAAGCATGCTAGACTGTATTTAGTTAAGACAAGTGGTTTTTATGTCTTGACATGCTGTTAGTGCACGCAAGGTTAACACTTACAAAGGGGGTTCAGCGAAAGCAGTTAGCCGGACTTGAGTCCTGAAGGTGTAAATTACAGTGGCTGTACCCTGAAGGAGGGCTGAGAATCTTGCAGTTCAGAGGGCCATCTGAATAACATCAGTTCACTTCTACCAGGCCATGGGCAAGGCTCGTCTGGTGCTTGCCTGATCAACCAGGCTGTTGCTGCTGGAGGACTGCTGTCCCACATATCCATCACAGGCTGGTTGACCTGGCACCTGGTGAAGATACTTGTCCAGTTTCCTCTTGAAGGCTTCTACACTTGTTCCAGCCATGTTTCTGATATCTTCTTGTAAGATGCTGAATAGTCTGGGACCCCAGATATTGATACAGTGTTTCCTTATTGACCCCACTGCACCCTTGCTCCTCACTGGGTTTTGATGATATGCAAAATTTCTTATTACAAGCAACTTCAATTACATGAGGCCTTGAGGATTCACCTGTACACACAGTACAGTGGAACCCCGGATTAAGACGTCATTGGAATAAGTAATATTCGGAATAAGTAACGTTTTTTGCATCGAAGTATTGGCTCAGTGAACGACACTGAACTCGGTACAAGTCATTTGTCCAGAATGTGTCCGCGCGGCCTGAGTGGCCCAGACACTCCATGTACAGGCAGTGTGCCATTGTTTACCACACGTACATGCAATACATTTTGTATTATTCCATTGTTTGTAGTGCTTGTAACTGCTAAATAAGCCACCATGGGCCCAAAGAAAGCTTCTAGTGCCAGCCAGCCCTTTGCTAAAGGGCTGACAGAGAGGGGAGAATGTGCCTTTTTCAGTGATTCTGCAATATGTACGATACTGAAGCAGCAGGAATCGATAAAGGCTATAGTGCCAGCCAGTGATAAACTGTAGCATTAACAGTGTAGCAAGTAAGTTATCCAATTAATCGATAGAAAAAGGACAGCACGAAACTGACTTCTCCATTGTTGTTGGAGGTATATAGGGCTACTGAGTAACACTGCCGCCTCTGCTGCCGCCTTCACCACCACTATGAGTGGCCCTTATACGCCTAACAACAAACAATACACCACCACTCATAACATTCTTAATGCCATATTTTATTCATTCTAGGGTATATATCATGTTTCTATGTTATTAATATTGTCTATTATGTCATATTAGATGAATTCCGCTAGATAAATAAGCCGTAGAGCTGATATTAGTGCCATATTGAAGGATTATCTTGTCCTGTCTCCCAATACAATTCCTAACATAATCCAGAACAGACCTCTTTGGAACCCGTTTTTGAGCAACAGGGGTCCAGTGACTCTCAAGCTGGTCCTAGTGGCATTAAAAAACAAGAAGGGAAGTAACCCAGGATAAAGACTTGGTACCTGAAGTCTTATGGAAGGGGATTCCCCTTCCAAACACTCGTAAACTACTCAATCCTCTCCTCTCCTCCTGTCTTCCATACATCACCATGTCTTCAATAAAGGTAAGTGTGATGTTATTATTGTTTTATTCTTCATGTATCATTGTTTTCTGTGTAGGTAAATGTATATTTCACGTAGAAAACATTTTTTTAATGCTTTTGGGTGTCTGAAAAGGATTAATTGGATTTATATTATTTCTTATGGGGAAAATTAATTCAGAAGAAGTCAGATTCGGGAGAAGTCACTCGCTCTGAACGGATTAATTATGTAATCCGGAGGTCCACTGTATTAGCTTATTTTCTAAAACTTACATTACAAGTAGTAATTTTATTTAATGAAAAATTAATTTTTGGTTTCAACTGAAAGAATTATAAAAATTCACTTAAGCTTAACTAAAAACTAAGACGCTAATTATAAGAAGAAATGTTTCAAGTTACCCTGCTTGTTCTCATCTGCGGAGGCAGCTCAGAAGTTACCAGCCGATGCTGGATGATCTGCTCTAGACGAGCCAAGGTTTGTTTACGTTCCAAGGCTGTCACCGGCTCCGGAGGAAGAATGCGCTGACGTATGGTCAGTGGCAATCTGTCATATGAGCCTGGAAAATGAACATCAAGATCTCAATAGACAAGTATCAAAACAATGTAAGTGAAATATAAACATGGAAAGCAAAATGTTATACATTAACACCTGCATAAATTCAGTAAATGTTATATATCGACACCTGGATAAACCCAGTAAATGTTATACATTAACACCTGCATAAATCGAGTAAATGGATGAGGGAATTTAATGTGGATAAATTGTATTAGTCAGAGGGCTGAAGAGAGGTTGTTGAGGGGGTTTGGTCATTTATAGAGAATGGATGAAAGTAGAATGACATGGAGAGCGTATAAATCTGTAAGGGAAGGAAGGCGGGGTAGGGGTCGTCCTCAAAAAGGTTGGAGGGAGGGGGTAAAGGAGGTTTAGTGGGCGAGCTTGGACTTCCAGCAAGCGTGCGTGAGCGTGTTAGATAGGAGTGAATGGAGATGAATGGTATTTGGGACCTGACGAGCTGTTGGAGTGTGAGCAGGGTAATATTTAATGAATGATTCAGGGAAACCGGTTATTTTATATAGCCGGAGGTGAGTCCTGGAAATGGGAAGTACAATGCCTGCACTTTAAAGGAGGGGTTTGGGATATTGACAGTTTGGAGGGATATGTTGTGTATCTTTATACATATATACTTCTAAACTGTTGTATTCTGAGCACCTCCACAAAAAACAGTGATTATGTGCGAGTGTGGTGAAAGTGCTGAATGATGATGAAAGTATTTTCTTTTTGGGGATTTTCTTTCTTTTTGGGTCACCCTGCCTCGGTGGGAGACGGCCAACTTGTTAAAAAAAAAAGTGGTATTTATAATTTATACAGATATTTTTTTTTCAACAAATCGGCCGTCTCCCACCGAGGCAGGGTGACACAAAAAGAAAGAAAATCCCCAAAAAGAAAATACTTTCATCATCATTAAACACTTTCACCTCACTCATACATAATCACTGTCTTTGCAGAGGTGCCCAGATACAACAGTTTAAAAGCACATGTAAAGATATATAACGTATCACTCAAAACTGCCAATATCCCAAACACCTCCTTTAACCCCTTCAGGGTCCAAGGCCAAAATCTGAAGTGGTGCTCCAGTGTCTAAGAAATTTTGAAAAAAAAAAAATTATTTTTTCTTACAGAATTAAAGAGTATATTTTTGTGAAGGTAATAAGACAAAAAAAAAAATTTCTGATCAGTACTTACTGAGATACAGCAGCGGGAAGTTGACCCAAAATGACCGGGTGGCAGCAACATCAGTGACTTCCGCAAAATCCCATTTTTTTTATTTTACGTTTTTTATACTTTTTTTCTTTTCTAATTTTTTTCTTTTTCTAATAACATTTGTGGCCTGTGAGACCAGTATAATGTATATTGTATAAGTGTACACTCATTGTATTCAACACAATAACTGCACTAATTTGTTTATCATTATATTGCTTACAAAACTTGTTTACAAGTTTATTGTAAACAAAATGATGAAAATATTAGTGCGGCTATTGTGCTGAATACAATGGTACCATATACGTAGTACCATATGGTACAATGGTGCCATAGGGTGCAATTGTACCATATGGTACAATGGCACCATATGAGACAATGGTACTAAATGGTACAATATCTCACAATGGCACATGATACAATGGTGCCATATGATACAATGGTACCATATGGTACAATGGAACAATTTGGAACAATGGTACCATATGATACAATGGTACCATATGGTGCAATATTACCTTATGGTACCATATGGTGTAATGGTACCATATGGTACCATATGATGCAATGGTACCATATGGTACATTGTACCATACAGTACAATGATACCATATGGTTCACTGTACCATATGGTACTATATGGTACTGTTGTATTCAACACAATAAACACACTAATATTTTCATTATTATTTTGTTTACAATAGTTGTTTACAACAAAAATATGCAAAAATGTTGTATATTAGTAATGTTCTATTATATATTTACAAGTGTACAGGAACTTGACGTGTTCCTTGTGGTGGATGACAAAGCACTTTGTCTGGGAAACTGCGGAGTCAGTAGCTAGCTTGTGTCGCCACTCACTCAGTCGTGGCTGGTGTCTCATGCCACCAACACCTATTGACCATATGGTACACGGTATCATATGTTACAGGGTGCCATATGGTACATTGTACTACAGTGGAACCTCAAAAATCGAACTTAATCCGTTCCAAGAGCTAGTTCTAAATTCAAAAAGTCTGAAATTCGGAGCAATATTTCCCATGAGAAATAATGGAAATACAATTAATCCGTTACAGAAACCCAAAAATATTCACACAAAAAAATACATTTTATAGAGATTAATTACAGTTTTATATACAACAAATACTATAGTTTTTAATTATGTATAGTAATACATATAAAATAACATTTTTACTTACCTTTATTGAAGATTGGTGATGGCATCTGGAAGATAGGGAGGAGGAGAGAGGGAGTTGGGGTTAGTGTTCGGAAGGAGAATCCCCCTCCATGAGGACTTCAGGTAAAGCCCTCTCTGGGGTTACTTCCCTTCTCTGTCTTTTAATGCCACTAGGACCAGCTTGAGAGTCACTGGACCCCTGTCTCACAAAATAACTGTCCACAGTCCTCTGTTTCTGACGCCTCTTTAACATTTCTCTAAAATGGGACATGGTTTTGTCACTGAACTTGTTGCAAAGATGGCTTGTTTCAGCTTACTCAGGGTGGTACTTCTGCACAAACATTTGGACATCATTCCACTTGGCACAAATCTCCTTAATCTTTGAAGAAGGCACCTCATCCACTCCCTATATTAACACCTTTCGCAACATCAGCTTCCTTGATTTGTTCTTTCTTTGACAGGATAGAACCGATGGTCAACTTGTTTTTCCCATACATCCTGGCGAGCTCAACAAGTCTCACATCACCCTCATACTTCTGTATTATTTCCTTCTTCACATCTATGGTGTTTCTCAATTTCTTTACCACGCGGGTACCACTAGCCAGTTTCTTTGGGCCCATGGCAGCTTATTTCACAGTCCCACAAGCACTAAACACAACGAAATAATCATAAAATGCGTGAATGAGAGCGCAGGTTAGTGTTCACTCAAGCATAAACAAAGCTAGACTGCTCACGGCGCCTGCGCAGGGACGCGGACAGAGCAGGCCGGCAGGCAGATCCCATACCCGGCGGTCCGAAAATAGGGGCACATTCGATAATAGGGACACAGTTTCTCCGAAAAAATGGTCCTATTTTCGAAACGTTCGATAAGTGATACGTACGATTTTTGAGGTTCCACTGCATATGGTATAGGGTACCATGCAGTACAGGATAACATATGGTGCAGAGTACCATATGGTACAGGGTACCATATGGTACAGGGTACCATAAGGCACAGGGTACCATATGGCACAGGGTACCATATGGCACAGGGTACCATATGGCACAGGGTACCATAGAATATCATACTTAGCAGCATATGTTTGGAGAACCTAGTATAACCCAAAAGAGTCAGACAGACTTATTTCCATTAGGGTCCCTGTACCATATGGTATAATGTACCACATGGTACAATATACTATATGGTACCATTGTACTATATGGTACCATTGTACCATATGATACCATTGTACCATATGATACCATTGTACCATATACCATTGTATCATATGATACCACTGTATGACATGGCACCATTGTACCATATGGCACAATTGTACCATACTAATGTACAGATACTAATGCCGGAAAAAAAATCCCCCCCCAGTACCAACAATACCACCAGTCCGATAACATTCTTCTTTGCAAATACACAGGGTTTAAAGCCAGCAACAAACAACAAAATACCTTTCATCCGTGGACTGCTTGCAGAGGCAAAGGCAATGTTCACGGCTTTCACTGAGACCCACATAAAGGATCACTTGGACAACGAAATATGGATCCCAGGTTACAACCTATACAGATGTGACAGAGTGAACAGGCAAAAGGGGGGGGTTGGCCTGTACATTGCAGAGTCACTTGTTTGCACAGAACTGCTAAATGCCTCAAATGATGTAGTGGAAGTTTTAGCAGTAAAGGTCGAGAACCAAAACCTAGTCATTGTGGTAGTCTACAAGCCTCCGGATGCAACATCCCAGCAATTCCAGGAACAGCTGTTAAAAATTGACCACTGTCTGGAAAATCTTCCAGCTCCTGCACCCAACATCTTGCTCCTGGGGGATTTCTACTTAAGGCACCTAAAATGGAGGAATATAGCAAATAATATTGTTGCAGTAATAACACCAGGAGGCAGCTCTGATGAAAACTCACACTCACGCGAGCTTTTAAATCTCTGCACAAAATTCAATTTAAACCAGCAAATAATAGAGCCTACTAGACTGGAGAATACACTAGACCTCATCTTCACTAACAATGATGATCTGATAAGAAATGTCACCATATCAAAAACAATATACTCAGATCACAACATAATTGAGGTTCAGACATGTATGCGTGGAGCCCCAGACCGACAAAATGAGATTAGTCACGAGGGAGCATTCACCAAATTCAACTTCAATAACAAAAACATAAAGTGGGACCAAGTAAACCAAGTCCTAACCGATATAAGCTGGGAAGATATACTAAGCAACACAGACCCCAACTTATGCCTAGAACAGATTAACTCGGTGGCACTCGATGTATGCACAAGGCTTATTCCTCTAAGAAAAAGGAGGAGTAGATGTAAAATAGAAAGAGACAGGCGCTCCCTTTACAGGCGACGGAAAAGAATAACAGAGCGGCTAAAAGAGGTCAATATATCTGAAATGCGTAGGGAGACACTGGTCAGAGAAATAGCAAGCATCGAACTTAAGCTAAAAGAATCCTTTAGGAGTCAGGAATCGCGGGAAGAACTAAAAGCCATAATGAAATCGAAAGAAACCCAAAGTATTTTTCTCCTATGCCAAATCAAAATCGAGAACAACGTCCAGTATTGGGCCCCTACTTAAACAAGATGGGTCCTACACAGATGACAGCAAGGAAATGAGTGAGCTACTCAAGTCCCAATATGACTCAGTTTTTAGCAAGCCGCTAACCAGACTGAGAGTCGAAGATCAAAATTAATTTTTTATGAGAGAGCCACAAAATTTGATTAACACAAGCCTATCCGATGTTATCCTGACGCCAAATGACTTCGAACAGGCGATAAATGACATGCCCATGCACTCTGCCCCAGGGCCAGACTCATGGAACTCTGTGTTCATCAAGAACTGCAAGAAGCCCCTATCACGAGCCTTTTCCATCCTATGGAGAGGGAGCATGGACACGGGGGTCGTCCCACAGTTACTAAAAACAACAGACATAGCCCCACTCCACAAAGGGGGCAGTAAAGCAACAGCAAAGAACTACAGACCAATAGCACTAACATCCCATATTATAAAAATCTTTGAAAGGGTCCTAAGAAGCAAGATCACCACCCATCTAGAAACCCATCAGTTACACAACCCAGGGCAACATGGGTTTAGAACAGGTCGCTCCTGTCTGTCTCAACTATTGGATCACTACGACAAGGTCCTAAATGCACTAGAAGACAAAAAGAATGCAGATGTAATATATACAGACTTTGCAAAAGCCTTCGACAAGTGTGACCATGGCGTAATAGCGCACAAAATGCATGCTAAAGGAATAACAGGAAAAGTCGGTCGATGGATCTATAATTTCCTCACTAACAGAACACAGAGAGTAGTTGTCAACAGAGTAAAGTCCGAGGCAGCTACGGTGAAAAGCTGTTCCACAAGGCACAGTACTCGCTCCCATCTTGTTCCTCATCCTCATATCCGACATAGACAAGGATGTCAGCCACAGCACCGTGTCTTCCTTTGCAGATGACACCCGAATCTGCATGACAGTGTCTTCCATTGCAGACACTGCAAAGCTCCAGTCAGACATCAACCAAATCTTTCAGTGGGCTGCAGAAAACAATATGAAGTTCAACGATGAGAAATTTCAATTACTCAGATATGGTAAACATGAGGAAATTAAATCTTCATCAGAGTACAAAACAAATTCTGGCCACAAAATAGAGCGAAACACCAACGTCAAAGACCTGGGAGTGATCATGTCGGAGGATCTCACCTTCAAGGACCATAACATTGTATCAATCGCATCTGCTAGAAAAATGACAGGATGGATAATGAGAACCTTCAAAACTAGGGAGGCCAAGCCCATGATGACACTCTTCAGGTCACTTGTTCTATCTAGGCTGGAATATTGCTGCACACTAACAGCACCTTTCAAGGCAGGTGAAATTGCCGACCTAGAAAATGTACAGAGAACTTTCACGGCGCGCATAACGGAGATAAAACACCTCAATTACTGGGAGCGCTTGAGGTTCCTAAACCTGTATTCCCTGGAACGCAGGAGGGAGAGATACATGATTATATACACCTGGAAAATCCTAGAGGGACTAGTACCGAACTTGCACACGAAAATCACTCGCTACGAAAGCAAAAGACTTGGCAGACGATGCACCATCCCCCCAATGAAAAGCAGGGGTGTCACTAGCACGTTAAGAGACCATACAATAAGTGTCAGGGGCCCGAGACTGTTCAACTGCCTCCCAGCACACATAAGGGGGATTACCAACAGACCCCTGGCAGTCTTCAAGCTGGCACTGGACAAGCACCTAAAGTCAGTTCCTGATCAGCCGGGCTGTGGCTCGTACGTTGGTTTGCGTGCAGCCAGCAGCAACAGCCTGGTTGATCAGGCTCTGATCCACCGGGAGGCCTGGTCACGGACCGGGCCGTGGGGGCGTTGACCCCCGGAACTCTCTCCAGGTAAACTCCAGATATGGTTCAAAACCATAGAATTCATCTTCAGCTCCACTTCCATCAGTCTTAGAACTGTAAGTTGTGAAGAGGAGAGTCAGAATTCGCCCGGAGAGTGAGTGGGGAGTGAGAGCTTCCTTGCCGCCAGGCACTATGAACAAAGCTACTTTGCTGGCGTTCCCACAATGCCATGCGGGCATCCAGATTTTTTCTATGGTGTGCACACTGACCACCCAGACCCATTCTCTCAGATGTAGGCCTACCAGCCTTCTCGTGCTAAATTTGCCACCACTAGAATTTTGGCGTAGATCTACGGTTTGGACCCTGAACATAAAGCCGTAGATCTACGGGACGGACCCTCAAAGGGTTAAAGTGCAGCCAATACACTTCCCATTTCCAGTACTCAAGTCCAACTATATAAAAATAACTGTTTTTTTTAATCCCTTCACGAAATATTGCCCTGCTCACACTCCAACAGCTCGTCAGGTCCCAAAAACCATTCATCTCCATTCACTCCTATCTAACATGCTCATGCACACTTGCTAGAAGTCCAAGCCCCTCACCCCCAAAACGTCATTTACCCCTTCTCTCCAACTTTCTCAAGGGCGACCCCTACCCCGCCTTCCTTCCCCTACAGATTTATATGCTCTCCGTGTCATTCTACTGTGATCCATTCTCTCTAAATGACCAAACCACCTCAACAATCCCTCTTCAGCCCTCTGACTAATACTTTTATTAATGCCACACCTTCTCCTAATTTCCACATTCTGGTAGAGTTATTATTGAAAGAATTAGAGGTAAGACAGAGCAGGATTGCAGAGGAGCAAGGAGGCTTTAGAATGGGTAGGGAATCTGTAGATCAAGTATTTACAATGAAGCACATTTCTGAACAGTATTTAGATAAAGATAGGTAAAAGTAGGTCTTAGACAGGGATATATAATGTCACCATGGTTGTTTAACCTGTAAACGGTCCAAACGTACACACATGTATATGTTTTTACCACTACTGCCCCAAACGTATATTTACGTTTCATTTTTCATTCCTTCAAAATTGGCACGATTGGCCTGAGTCACCTAGACGTGAAACAATGGGTGTGCGCACTCAGTGTGCGCCCTATGAAAAAAATCAGGGACACCTGGGTACTGCATGGTAGCACTAGTTACATTCAGCTCCATCTTCGGTCAACATCATGGCACATCCTCGTGATTCATTCACATCTCGTCGTATTAGCACTCTATTATTTGAGGCAAGTGATACAGAACATCAGTTTAGTGGCTTTGACACAGATGTGGCTACTAATAATCAAGGAAATAGTGAAAATATTGACGATAACCCAGATGACCCTCAGCCCACACAAGACCCTGGGCCAAGCACCTCTGGAGTGGCAAATGTTACCCATAGGCAACTACGCAAGAGAAAAGTATCATTTTCCCGGTGTTTTAGTGACAGTGAAAGTGATGTAAGTGATGACGAGACTGATTTTATGCCATTAGAGGATTCGTCTAGTGACAGTGATCATTATTCACCAGTGAAGCGTACTTTTAGGCAACATCACCTACGTTCAGGCAGTGTGCCATTTGTAGTCAGCATCAAGGGTCATGGCAGGTCATGATCCAAAACCCCAGCCACTGATAGTGAAAGTGATCATGAAGGTGAATATGCGGGGATGGAGGAAGTAGTGGTGAGTGGCACGGTGCCTGGACCACATGGTGCGGTGGGTGGACAGACAAAGGACCACCCGGCACCCCCTAACCATGTGCTGCCTCCACTTCTGTCCTCCCCCCTGCTCCCCCACGCCCCATGCCAGAGGTCCACCCTGCACCATGTGGCCAAGAGTGGAACTGGACACAAAGTATATTCGTGCCACAGCCTTTTCATTTTGATGTGAGTGGAAGTGGCATCCTGCCAGAATGTCCCATAATGAATGAGTCTACAGAGTTAGACTTTTTCCAGTTATACTTTGACGAGCCTATAATGAACTTGGTAAGTGACCCAGACGAACAATTATTACCGCTATATCAAGGACAATGCAGCAGAGGTTGGGGAATCGTAACGGCTGCGCAGATGGAAAGATACAACAGTGACTGAAATGCATTTATTCCTTGCCACTGTCATGCTTATGTCACATACCTATAAGAACAATATACGTAACTACTGGACCATAGACTACTTTATCAGTACTCCTGTCTTCCGTGACCTCCTTCCCTGCAACAGATTCACTCTGTTGCTATGAATGTTGCATTTCTCAGACAGGAATAGGCCCAACAGAAATGGCCTTCTATACAAAATCCGGGAAGTGTTTATCTATATGAAGAATAAATTCAGTGCATACTTTTATCCCTTCAAGAACATTGTTGTTGACGAGTCCTTGATTCTGTTCAAGGGACGCCTGTCATTCAAGCAATATATACTGAGCAAACGTCATCACTTTGTTATAAAACTTTTTGTCGTGTGTGACTGTGAGAGTGGTCTTGTGTTGGATGTCAGTGTATACACCAGGAGAAACACACTCGACGATACCAGGCGCATGTTGGGCATTTCTGGTGATGTTGTCCGAAAAATGATGGAACCATACCTTGGCAAGGGCCATACATTGTACATAGACAACTGGTATACACTGGTATACACAACCATTTAATTAACTACAGAAACTCAAGACTTATCGCCACAGAAGACAACACTCAATATCGAAGAATCCTGGAATCATCGCTTATCTCTATAACCAACAATTTCAACCAGAACAATGGCTTCTATAACATAGCTGAACCACTTGCCAAGAAACTTCTTCATCGCTATCCCACATAAGAACATAGAACACTGCTGAAGGTCTGCTCACAACTTATCCAATATCCTTTCCAAGCTACCCAAGATTTTAGACTCTATAACCCCACCCGGTAGATCATCAGATGCAGCATTCTCCACCTGACCTCAACATTCTGAACCTGACTATAAATGCTCATGTACCTTCCACCCCAGGTAGATCTGTTTGTGAATTGAAAAAGCCCACTGTGTGGGAGAAAACGTTGTCAGTAAAGGATCACATTAAACTGCATATGTGTTTATGTTTCCAGTTTGAAGGGACATCTAAACTGTCATATCTGGGTGCCTTTGCAAAGACAGTAATTATGTATGAGTGATGGTGAAAGTGTTGAATGATTTTGAAAGTTTTTCCTTTCTTTTTGGGTTTTTCTTTCTTTTTGGGTCACCCTGCCTTGGTGGGAAACAGCCGGTGTGTTAAAAAAAAATGGTATTTAATAGAAATGAGAGAAAATAAAAATCAGCCACACACAATACAAACCATGTAACAAACTAACAGACATAAGATAGTGTCATCAAACTCACCACTGACAAACTTGTCACCAGAAAACCACATAAATCAATCAGTAAGAAATGCCTCTGCAGATGAATGGAGAAATGTTGAGAGTTGTTCATCATACTTTACATCAAAACTGGAGTATACAGTGGCAGTATATTGTCTGCACCTTAAAAATATATTTAATTATATAAAAGGGGAGCAAGCAGCACAAATTTCTTAGATTAAGAACCCTTCACCAGTATAGTCACTCCTTCCCTCCCTTGAAACAAAATGGCAAGTACATTGCAATTATAATACTAATGTGGATGAGTTCAACACGTAAGGGGAAGTTAACTTAAATTCATTGGATCAAGAGATGCACATAGTATGCCTACCCCATATCTTGCTGGGTGCTATAAGAAACAGGCCTTAGGCCAGCAACTTCCCTAGCAGGAGCTAGGAAAGTTGCTGGCCAAAGGCCTGTTTCTTATAGCACCCAGCAGAGAAGTGGCACTGAGGTGAGTCTGGGCAACCAGCACTTGGCCTCATTCCAACACTGCCTTTCCTGAGGACAAAACCTGCTCTCCCCTTAGGAACCTTGGCTCTGGGTTTCCTTCATTTGCATCTGTCTGGAAAAAACTCACCTCCAATAATGCTCTAGTCTACAAGAGTTTACGTATCCTGCATTGCCCTTACATGCCAGCCTTTCAACAGCATCAAGGCACCATCCTTGAAAATAAAAAGGCAAATATAACTGTGGTGTTTCAACAGCTGCAACAATGTGAAGACAAGAATGTTACCTGTGGTGAGAGTTTCAACAGCTGCAGGAATGTGGAAGTGTGGAAGACGAGCACGCACAAGGTTCTCCTTAGTCATGTGATACAGTTTATCTGCTGTGTCAGTGAAGAGGCTGTTCTGCTTCTCCAACAATGCCATAATATGCTGCAAGTATACAACCAAGCACGAGACATGTCAGCAGGATATCACCAAAAATAATACAGAAAAACACCAGATCAAAATAATTCCATGAAGGCAGAAGCAAAACCATTTAGGATACAAATAGATTTTAATTTTATTATTTTTACTATTAACACACTGGCCGATTCCCACCAAGGCAGGGTGGCCCGAAAAAGAAAAATTTTCACCATCATTCACTCCATCACTGTCTTGCCAGAAGGGTGCTTTACACTACAGTTTTTAAACTGCAACATTAACACCCCTCCTTTTAATACAGGATAAAAAGGAAACTCTTCAACCCTGAGTCAGATGCTGGGGATGTTATAGCCATCATGGAGGAGTTTCAGAGAAGGGTTTATATTGGAATTGATTGTCCTACATACATACATATACAGTGGAACCTTGGTTTTTGCTTTTATTCGTTCCAGAGAGTCTGACGAAAACCAAATTCGATGAAAACTAAAGCAATGTTTCCCATAAGAAATAATGTATATCCAATTAATCTGTTCCAGACCCCCAAAATATTAACAAAAAATACATTTTATAGAGAATAACTATAGTTTTACATACAAAAAACAATGAGAAATAAATATAAAGAACTAATTTTAATGGATAAATGAACATTTAAATCAGCTTTACCTTCATTGAAGACTCTTGTTGGTGTATGTAAGATGCATGGAGGGAGAGGGAGAAGAGGGTTTTTGTTTGGAAGGTGAATCCCCTTCCATAAAGACTTCAGGTATCAAGTCTCTATCTGGGGTTACTTCCTTTCTTTGTCTTTTACTGGCACTGGACCCCTGTCACACAAAAAATATGTCCAGAGAGGTCTGGTGTAGGTAGCTGGTAGATGTAGGTATGTATTCCACCTGAGCTACATACCTACACCTACATACCTATATAGCTACGTGATATTTAATGCAGCCCAGAGTCATATTATTACCATCGACATACCATGTTCACTTGAGTTTAATCGTTTCTAACAACTACCTTTAGATGCCATCATAAAGGAAGAAGTAATGAATAATTCATGCCGAGAATTGTAAACAAAAGCGTTATGTATTAAGGGGGGTGACTGGGCCAACGCAGATTCATACACGTTTTCTCTGGTGCTAGACCAGAGAAAACGTAATGTTTTCCCTCCACCCAACTACCATCCCTCTATAGCATATAAACATTGCATGTTTATATGCTATGTAATTTGTTTCTTATATACAGTAGACCGTCGTTTAACATGGTTTTATCTGGCACGTTTTGGTTATAGCACAACTGAAGAATTGTGGCATATTTTTGTTTAACACTTTGTAAAATTAATTTAACATGGTTCAGTTTGGGGGAGGGGAAAAATTTTGAGAGTGCGGTCGCCCGTGGGATGGGCTGTGAGTTACACCAGTGAGTCAACAGGGAAGACCTACCACCATCCCCCACCTCCCTCCGCCACCCCCACAGCCAGGTTCAGGTTCATACATTGGACAAATCTGTGCTAGGAGGGAGGAAGCTGTGTTTATTTAGATACATACTATTTTAACTGCCATATCTTAAATCTGTCAAGCAATCATGGCACCCAATAGGCATACAAGTGTTGACTGACTGACTTACTGACTTGACTGACTTACTGACTTGACTGACTTACTGCCTGATTTGACGTACTGACTTGACTGACTTACTGACTTGACTTTCTGACTGAACTGACTGACTTATTGACTTGACTGACTTACTGACTTGACTGACTGACTTCACTGACTTACTGACTGACTGACTGACTTGACTGACTTACTTGACTGACTTACTGATTTACTGACTGAATTTATGCAAACTCCAGTACACCTATCGACTTCAGTACCAGAACCGTACCATCCACTTCTGTCAACAACCAATAACCATCCATCTTGGCCCAGTAGGGCCACACCATCTATATCCACTCTCTCCACAATCATCCACAAACACCATTACCCACAATTTAATGTAAGAAATACTATTATTTCTATTGCACTTGTAGTCTTAAGCAGCAATATATCACGACAATAAACTACAATTACGTATTCACTTTTATTTTTGTAAGATCTGTTGGTCTAAATAAAAGTTGTTTGGCTTTTTGGGGGCTCCCAGAAACGTAACCCTATTTTTCCATAAGTTCTTCAGTTTGTCTAACATGGTTTCGCCTAACACGGCGTTTTCAGGAATGTAACTACCGTAATAAATGACGGTCTACTGTAATTTTGAAGAAAATATCACAGATGGATTAATGAAAATGTCTATATTAACATAAAATAAGACATTTAATGTGCCCGAGAATGATTATTATTACGTATTACTATGGCGTTAAGGCTCTTAAGGATTGTGTGGTCCCATGGATTAAGCCGTCATGAGTTTTCACCCACCATGAGGCAGGCCAAAGCAGCATGGGTTCAACTCCTTGACTAGTTGCAGTGTTGTTATTGATCAATACCACTTGATCATGGGTACAATAATAAAGTGGTACCTCAGGATACGAACAGCTCAAAACTCGACCAATTACGTAAGTGTATTTATGCAAGTGCTTTTGAAAGTGTACTATTGGGGGTCAGAAATGGACTAATCTAATTTACATTATTCCTTATGGGAACAAATTCGTTCGGTATCGGCACTCGAGCAGCCTTCTGGAACGAAAAAAGTTCGTATCCCGAGGTACCAATACACATATATTTCTTTTTCAACACGTCAGCTGTCCCCTACTGAGGCAGGGTGACCCAAAAAAGAAACACTCTCACCATTATTCAACACTTTCACCATTTATCAACACTTTCACCATCATTCACACATAATCATCGTTTTTGCAGAGGTGCTCAGATACTCTAGTTTAGATGTCACTCCAAACAGCCCATGTCCCAAACCCCTCCTTTAATCACTATTTAATCACTACAGTTACCTAACTTTAATATCAGTATGCTCCATAACCTTTGTCAGTATAGAGTAAGAACTAGTATTAGTCTGCCCGAAATGCCTAGACACGATAGTGGCCTTCTTTGTAATTAATATTTTATAATATGTAAACCACACATTGTAATTAATATTTTATAATATGTAAACCACACATTGTAATTAAAATTTTATAATATGTAAACCACACATTGTAATCCTTACAGAGAAATAAATATTTAAATTTCAATTCAAAGTGCAGGCACTGTACTTCCCACCTCCAGGACTCGAGTCCAGCTAACCGGTTTTCCTGAATCCCTTCACAAAATATTACCCTGCTCACACTCCAATAGCTTATCAGGTCCCAAAAACCATTCATCTCTTTCACTCCTATCTAACACATTCACACATTCCTGGTGCATGTCCAAGCCCCTCCTTGTACACAAAATCTCTTTTACCCCTTCCCTCCATCCTTTCCTAGGATGACCTCTCCCCCAGTAGTATGAGTGCATATTATGCACAGCAGACTGTCATACAACATCATAGTTAATTCCTGAAAATGGAAGTTAAAACAAAAAAAAAATTTGCAAAATCGAGAACATTTTTTTTTTTTATTAACACATCGGCCAAGGCAGGGTGGCCTGAAAAAGAAAAACTTTCATCATTTACTCTTGCCAGAGGTGTGCTTACACTACAGTTATAAAACTGCAACATTAACACCCCTCCTTCAGAGTGCAGACACTGTACTTCCCATCTCCAGGACTCAAGTCCGGCCTGCCGGTTTCCCTGAACCCCTTCATAAATGTTACTTTGCTCACACTCCAACAGCACATCAAGTATTAAAAACCATTTGTCTCCATTCACACCTATCAATACATTCTCGCATGCTTGCTAGAAGTCCAAGCCCCTCGCACACAAAACCTCCTGAAGGACATATGGGGAAAAATAGGGTAATGTTCATTAGACCCCCAAAAAAGCCAACCTAACATTTTATAGGTCTCAAAATTGTAAATAACAATGATGATGGAAGGACTCATAATAAAATGTGTAATTGCAAATATGTAAAATGACCAATGTGTTAAAAAACAAAGAAAATAGGAAATAAAAACTGCAACTGAAGGTGGATGTGTAGATGTGCATTAAAGATCCTGCTACCACATCTCTGCTAGCAGAGCTGCTTAATTGTTTGCTTGACCTACTAGTTATAACTATATTTGAGTTATAAAGGACAGGTTAGAGTGGTTGAAGTGTTAAAACAAGGGAGGTTAGAGCAGTGTGGGGGGGGGGGGGGACCAGGGTAAGGATTGGGGGGACTGTTGTTGTGAAGTGGTGATGACTGAACAGTGGAGGGGTGGGGGCAGGAGCTGGTGTTGGGAAGTGGGAGATATGGGTGATAAAGGGGTGTAGTGGGAGGGGAGGGTGGAGTCTGGAAGTAAAAAGGCAGTGCAATGATGACTGTGTGGCAGTACAAGTGTCCCGGGTGTGGCTGAGTGTGGGGTTGTTCGTATGGGTTTATAATGAGGGTGATGGGGGGCTTTTATGACTAAGTGTATGGACTGTTGAAAGCAAAGGGTAAGGTGTGGGAGTGGTGTGGGCTTGAAGGTGTGGGGAAAAGGGTGGTGAGAGTGAAAGCATGAGTATGGTATAGGAGTGGGGCCATGTAGGCGAAAAGCTGTTAGGGAAGATGTTTGCATGAAAGGTATGGGTTTTCAGTGACTCAGTGTGGGGGAGTAGTGATTGGATGATGGGTGACTGGGTGGGTGAGTGTGTGGGGGGAATTGTATGGGTGGGTTGCATGGATGAAGGGTTGTTGGTTGGGATGGTGTGGGTGAAGATGTGTGGCCTTGGGGGGATTATAGGGGCAGGTGGTATGAGTGGGGGCTGTGGGCAGTAAGGGTGAAGTTGCTGGGACATAAGGCCACTGATGGGAGGGGAAGGTTAAATGAGCAGTTAGTGTGGGCAGAGGTGTGTGTCTGGGCAAGGTATGGTACTGGCTGAATGTAGCATGAGATATAGTATTAGACATGTATGAATACAGTAGAAGGTATGGTATTGGATATAAGAACATAAGAACATAAGAAAGGAGGAACACTGCAGGAGGCCTGCTGGCCCATACTAGGCAGGTCCTTTACAATTCATCCCACTAACAAAACATTTGCCCAACCCAATTTTTTTCAATGCCACCCAAGAAATAAGCTCTGATGTGAAAGTCCCACTCAAATCCAACCCCTCCCACTCGTGTACTTATCCAACCTAAATTTGAAACTACCCAAAGTCCCAGCCTCAATAACCCAACTAGGTAGACTGTTCCACTCATCTACTACCCTATTTCCAAACCAATACAGTGGACCCCCGGTTAACGAACTTTTTTCATTCCAGTAGTATGTTCAGGTGCCAGTACTGACCGAATTTTTTCCCATAAGGTATATTGTGAAGTAGATTAGTCCATTTCAGACCCCCAAACATACACGTACAAACGCACTTACATAAATACACTTACATAATTGGTCGCATTTGGAGGTGATCGTTAAGCGGAGGTCCACTGTACTTTCCTATGTCCTTTCTAAATCTAAACTTATCTAATTTAAATCCATTACTGTGGGTTCTCTCTTGGAGAGACATCCTCAAGACCTTATTAATATCCCCTTTATTAATACCTATCTTCCACTTATACACTTCGATCAGGTCTCCCCTCATTCTTCGTCTAACAAGTGAATGTAACTTAAGAGTCTTCAATCTTTCTTCATAAGGAAGATTTCTAATGCCATGTATTAATTTAGTCATCCTACGCTGAATGAGCACTTTTCCCCCAATGCCATGAGCTGCCACTTTCTTTAACAGTCTATGGTGCAGAACTCTATCAAAAGCCTTACTAAAATCTAAGTAAATAATATCAAATTCTTTATTGTGGTCAACAGCCTCAAAAGCTTTACTGAAGAAAGTTAATAAATTAGTTAGACAAGACCAGCCTCTTGTGAATCCATGCTGAGTATCATTAATCAAGCTATGCTTATCGAGATGGCTTCTTATAATCTCAGCTGTAATTGACTCTAGTAATTTGCCTACAATTGAGGTCAGGCTTACTGGGCGGTAATTTGACGGTAACGACTTGTCCCCTGTTTTAAAAATAGAATTACATTAGCCATCTTCCACATATCAGACACTACACCTGTTTGAAGAGATAAATTAAAAATATTAGTTAAGGGTTTTCACAGAGTTCCATTTTGCATTCCTTAAGAACCCTTGAAAAAACCTCATCAGACCCGCGGACTTATTTTGTTTCAGTCTGTATCTGCTTCACAACCATTTCACTAGTGACTGTGATGTTACATAATTTATCTTCTTCTAGCCCACTATAAAAATTAATTACTGGAATATTGTTAGTGTCTTCCTGTGTAAAAACTGAGAGAAAATAATTATTAAAAATCGAGCACATTTCATTCTCTTTGTCAGTAAGGTGCCCATAGTTATTTTTAAGGGGACCTATTTTAATCTCTTAACTTTTGTTCTATAGACCTGGAAAAAACTTTTTGGGTTAGTTTTAGAATCCCTAGCAACTTTAATTTCATAGTCCCTTTTAGCTTTTCTTATCCCCTTTTTAATGTCCCTCTTAATGTCAATATACTGATTCATAAGATGACCCTCACCTCTTTTGATACGCCTATAAATTCCTTTCTTATGCCCTAGTAGATATTTGAGCCAATTATTCATCCATTTTGGGTCATTTCTATTTGATCTAATTTCTTTATATGGGATAAACGTTCTTTGAGCAGCATGTATAGTGTTCAGAAAACTGTCATATTGATAGCTCACTTCGTTACCCCAGTCAACAGATGATAAGTGTTCTCTAAGCCATCGTAACTGCTAAGCGAAAATCTGGGGACTGTTACTGAGTTATCGCTACTATCGTACTTCCATTCAATGCTAAATGTAATTGATTTGTGGTCGCTAGCACCCAGTTCCTCTGAAATTTCTAAATTATTAACAAGGGATTCATTGTTATACCATAACTAAGTCAAGCAGGTATTTCCCCTTGTAGGTTCTGTCACAAACTGCTTCAAAAAACAATCCTGAACTACTTCTAAGAAGTCGTATGATTCTAAATTCCCAGTCAAGAAATTCCAATCAATATGACTAAAGTTAAAGTCTCCTAGAATTACTACATTATCGTGCCTTGTGGCCTTAACAATTTCCTCCCATAGTAGTCTCCCTTGGTCCCTATCTAAGTTTGGGGGACGGTATATCACTCCTAAAATCAGTTTTTCATGCCCCTCTGAAAATTCTATCCAAACAGACTCTGTATGTGTTACTTCAGACTTAATACCCGTTTTTATGCAACAGTTCAAGCGATCTCGGACATACAATGCCACCCCACCCCCCTTCCCGATACTTCTATCTACTTGGAACAATTTAAAACCCTGAATATGACATTCCGCAGGCATGTCCCGACTTTTTGAATTAAACCACGTCTCAGTTAAGGCAAATACATCAATGTTACCTGCACTAGCAACTAATCTCAACTCGTCCATCTTATTCCTAGCACTACGGCAATTAGCATAATAAACATTGAAAGACTCTCCTTTCTCTTTACCCTTCCTGCTCATTTCTGTTTTTCTACTAAACCTATTACTGTCCTTATCACCCAAAGTCCCTGGCTTTTCAATATCTACCTCATTCTGCTTATTGCTAGAACTCGTAATATTACTCCACTGGGACTTCACTGTTTTCCTGCCAAAACCCATACCACTAACTATTCCTAGTTTAAAGTCCTAACTCCTCCCTCCACATAACACAAGGAATGGTATTAAATATATATGAATGTAGCACTAGGTATGATATTAGACATGTATGAATGTAGCACTGAGCCTTGCTGTGCAGCCTCACTGCCAGACACTAACCTTCATCCACCAAGGCCAACAAAAACAGCTATTTTTCACACCTTTCTGCCCATTTTTACACCCCTTAGCTGATATGTTCCAGACCTCACCCACCTTGAACATCCCCTCATCCACTTTCACCCATCCCATCACACACACACACACACACACCCTCAACCTTCTGCTCATATGTTGGAAGGTGGGATGGCTGTGGACCAACACCTCCACCCAACATCAGACCCCCACCTTCACCCATCTCCCACAGTTGCCCTTCACACATAATCCCCATCAACGCTTCCCCCCCATGCTTGCACCCACCTCTCTCCCAAATACTCACCCTCACCCACATATCCTTGCCCACCTGCTTCTACCTATCTACACACCAGTGCCCATCACATCATACCCTAAGTGACTATGTTTTGTGTAAGGAGTTGAGACCCACACCAGAGTCACCTCTCGCTGGTGCCATAAAGAAAGACTGATGAACCAACATGTTCTCATGTTGAGGCCAATATTTTACTGGTAAAAGGTAATGGGGCTCTGCTGGAAATGTTTGATGTGTGATCTTTAAGTTGTAATGATACAATGAAGCTTCTGGGATGCATGTAGTGAGTGTATCTTTAATTGTATTATGTGAAGTTGCTATGACCAGTATCCTGAGTCCCACTTAGACAACCAATTGTATTATGTGAAGTTGCTATGACCAGTATCCTGAGTCCCGCTTAGACAACCAATTGTATTATGTGAAGTTGCTATGACCAGTATCCTGAGTCCCACTTAGACAACCAATTCAATTTTCCCTGAATTATAATTATTATTCTTTCTTTCAACGCACTGGCCAAACCCTACAGAGGCAGGGTGGCCCAGGGTGGCCCAGGGTGGCCCAAAATGAAAAACAAGTTTCCCAGCATTTATTCACCTCTTATGACATGCATGGCTTACGCCTATTCAACTATTTCAACTACCCCATAAAGTTATCAGAATTCGGTAATTTGACCAATTCCAAAAAAAATTAAAAAGTACCAGTTTAAAAATAAAGAGTGTCCATAATAAACAATGTAGAGTTATGAGGATTATGAGGATAAAAAGATTAGGTGATGAAAGATTGAATATCAGATTGGAGGGAGAGAGTATGGAGGAGGTGAATGTATTCAGATATTTGGGAGTGGACGTATCAGGGGATGGGTCTATGAAAGATGAGGTGAATCATAGAATTGATGAGGGGAAAAGAGTGAGTGGTGCACTTAGGAGTCTGTGGAGACAAAGAACTTTGTCCTTGGAGGCAAAGAGGGGAATGTATGAGAGTATAGTTTTACCAACGCTCTTATATGGGTGTGAGGCATGGGTGATGAATGTTGCAGCGAGGAGAAGGCTGGAGGCAGTGGAGATGTCATGTCTGAGGGCAATGTGTGGTGTGAATATAATGCAGAGAATTCGTAGTTTGGAAGTTAGGAGGAGGTGCGGGATTACCAAAACTAAATAACAAAAAGGCACAATACCGTGACTGGAACGATACACAAATAACCCGCACATAAAAGACAGAAGCTTACGACGACGTTTCGGTCCGACTTGGACCATTGACAAAGTCACACTAACAAGTCGGACCGAAACGTCGTCGTAAGCTTCTGTCTTTTATGTGCGGGTTATTTGTGTATTACCAAAACTGTTGTCCAGAGGGCTGAGGAAGGGTTGTTGAGGTGGTTCGGACATGTAGAGAGAATGGAGCGAAACAGAATGACTTCAAGAGTGTATCAGTCTGTAGTGGAAGGAAGGCGGGGTAGGGGTCGACCTAGGAAAGGTTGGAGAGAGGGGGTAAAGGAGGTTTTGTGTGCGAGGGGCTTGGACTTCCAGCAGGCATGCGTGAGCGTGTTTGATAGGAGTGAATGGAGACAAATGGTTTTTAATACTTGACATGCTGTTGGAGTGTGAGCAAGGTAACATTTATGAAGGGGTTCAGGGAAACCAGCAGGCCGGACTTGAGTCCTGGAGATGGGAAGTACAGTGCCTGCACTCTGAAGGAGGGGTGTTAATGTTGCAGTTTAAAAACTGTAGTGTAAAGCACCCTTCTGGCAAGACAGTGATGGAGTGAATGATGGTGAAAGTTTTTCTTTTTCGGGCCACCCTGCCTTGGTGGGAATCGGCCAGTGTGATAATAAAAAAAAAAAAACATTCCTGGCACTGCAACAATATTTCCGCTGTTCATTAGTCATGTCCCCAGGCCTCTCCTATATTACAATTGCCTTCTAATTTGAATTCTTACTAACATAAAAATTTACTCTATTTCTCAGATAATAAAATATAACCAGAAAAGATTGGTCATGGTTTACAGCATTCCAGTTATTGAATCACACTTATTAAAAGCTATAAAACAGACTGAGTTGTAGAGGGGCCTTACCCATCCTCTGGAATATTGGCAAAAATCAAATATTTCTACTACTATGAGGTCAATTTCAAGCTACTTCCCGTCTGAAACCAATCAAAATAATTTCCATTACAGTAACACTGTAAGAGAAATAGCCAATAAAACCATAAAAACCATCTGAAAAGCACTGCAAAGTCACTGTTTTAAATCATACACACACACAGTTTTCATTTTTCCATCATGCACCGCATGGGACAAGATTATTTTTCATATGACGCAAGCTCACCACACAGACCCATTCTCTCATATCACAGCTTATCAGAGTCAGCTGAGTTCATGACATAGAACTGCATCAGGGACGTTGGCCTTAATGACACAGTTCTATGTGATAGACAGTGAAGGAGTGAAGAGGATGGCTATTCTAAATAAGTAATGGTAATAACTTGTAACACATTTAAAATTGTTGAGCCAATCATCTATTCTTGTATTAAGTGTACTCTACTTGTTTACACAGTAATATTATTTGAAGAAAACGAACATAAATGCACCACTCACTTCAATTACATGTGCTCACAAGATCACTGGATCAATATATGTGCTCACAAGGTCACTAGATCAATATATGTGCTCACAAGATCACTGGATCAATATATGTGCTCACAAGGTCACTGGATCAATATATGTGCTCACAAGATCACTGGATCAATATATGTGCTCACAAGGTCACTGGATCAATATATGTGCTCACAAGATCAGGTAGTAGGTTGGTAGACAGCAACCACCCAGAGAAGTACTACCGTCCTGCCAGATGACTGTGAAACAGAAACCTGTAACTGTTTTGCATGATGGTAGGATTGCTGGTTTCTTTTTCTGTCTCATAAACACGCTAGATAACAGGGATATCTTCCTACTCCTACTTACACTTTGGTCACACTTCACAGACACGCACATGCATATATATATACATACATCTAGGTTTTTCTCCTTTTTCTAAATAGCTCTTGTTCTTCTTTATTTCTTCTATTGTCCATGGGGAAGTGGAAAAGAATCTTTCCTCCATAAGCCATGCGTGTCGTATGAGGCGACTGAAATGCCGGGAGCAATGGGCTAGTAACCCCTTCTCCTGTAGACACTTACTAAAACAGAGAAGAAGAAAAACTTTATAAAACTGGGATGCTTAAATGTGCGTGGATGTAGTGCGGATGACAAGAAACAGATGATTGCTGATGTTATGAATGAAAAGAAGTTGGATGTCCTGGCCCTAAGCGAAACAAAGCTGAAGGGGGTAGGAGAGTTTCAGTGGGGGGAAATAAATGGGATTAAATCTGGAGTATCTGAGAGAGTTAGAGCAAAGGAAGGGGTAGCAGTAATGTTAAATGATCAGTTATGGAAGGAGAAAAGAGAATATGAATGTGTAAATTCAAGAATTATGTGGATTAAAGTAAAGGTTGGATGCGAGAAGTGGGTCATAATAAGCGTGTATGCACCTGGAGAAGAGAGGAATGCAGAGGAGAGAGAGAGATTTTGGGAGATGTTAAGTGAATGTATAGGAGCCTTTGAACCAAGTGAGAGAGTAATTGTGGTAGGGGACCTGAATGCTAAAGTAGGAGAAACTTTTAGAGAGGGTGTGGTAGGTAAGTTTGGGGTGCCAGGTGTAAATGATAATGGGAGCCCTTTGATTGAACTTTGTATAGAAAGGGGTTTAGTTATAGGTAATACATATTTTAAGAAAAAGAGGATAAATAAGTATACAAGATATGATGTAGGACGAAATGACAGTAGTTTGTTGGATTATGTATTGGTAGATAAAAGACTGTTGAGTAGACTTCAGGATGTACATGTTTATAGAGGGGCCACAGATATATCAGATCACTTTCTAGTTGTAGCTACACTGAGAGTGAAAGGTAGATGGGATACAAGGAGAATAGAAGCATCAGGGAAGAGAGAGGTGAAGGTTTATAAACTAAAAGAGGAGGCAGTTAGGGTAAGATATAAACAGCTATTGGAGGATAGATGGGCTAATGAGAGCATAGGCAATGGGGTCGAAGAGGTATGGGTAGGTTTAAAAATGTAGTGTTAGAGTGTTCAGGAGAAGTTTGTGGTTACAGGAAAGTGGGTGCGGGAGGGAAGAGGAGCGATTGGTGGAATGATGATGTAAAGAGAGTAGTAAGGGAGAAAAAGTTAGCATATGAGAAGTTTTTACAAAGTAGAAGTGATGCAAGGAGGGAAGAGTATATGGAGAAAAAGAGAGAGGTTAAGAGAGTGGTGAAGCAATGTAAAAAGAGAGCAAATGAGAGAGTGGGTGAGATGTTATCAACAAATTTTGTTGAAAATAAGAAAAAGTTTTGGAGTGAGATTAACAAGTTAAGAAAGCCTAGAGAACAAATGGATTTGTCAGTTAAAAATAGGAGAGGAGAGTTATTAAATGGAGAGTTAGAGGTATTGGGAAGATGGAGGGAATATTTTGAGAAATTGTTAAATGTTGATGAAGATAGGGAAGCTGTGATTTCGTGTATAGGACAAGGAGGAATAACATCTTGTAGGAGTGAGGAAGAGCCAGTTGTGAGTGTGGGGGAAGTTCGTGAGGCAGTAGGTAAAATGAAAGGGGGTAAGGCAGCCGGGATTGATGGGATAAAGATAGAAATGTTAAAAGCAGGTGGGGATATAGTTTTGGAGTGGTTGGTGCAATTATTTAATAAATGTATGGAAGAGGGTAAGGTACCTAGAGATTGGCAGAGAGCATGCATAGTTCCTTTGTATAAAGGCAAAGGGGATAAAAGAGAGTGCAAAAATTATAGGGGGATAAGTCTGCTGAGTATACCTGGTAAAGTGTATGGTATAGTTATTATTGAAAGAATTAAGAGTAAGATCTAGAATAGGATAGCAGATGAACAAGGAGGCTTTAGGAAAGGTAGGGTGTGTGTGGACCAGGTGTTTACAGTGAAACATATAAGTGAACAGTATTTAGATAAGGCTAAAGAGGTCTTTGTGGCATTTATGGATTTGGAAAAGGCGTATGACAGGGTGGATAGGGGGGCAATGTGGCAGATGTTGCAAGTGTATGGTGTAGGAGGTAGGTTACTGAAAGCAGTGAAGAGTTTTTACGAGGATAGTGAGGCTCAAGTTAGAGTATGTAGGAAAGAGGGAAATTATTTCCCAGTAAAAGTAGGCCTTAGACAAGGATGTGTGATGTCACCGTGGTTGTTTAATATATTTATAGATGGGGTTGTAAGAGAAGTAAATGCGAGGGTCTTGGCAAGAGGCGTGGAGTTAAAAGATAAAGAATCACACACAAAGTGGGAGTTGTCACAGTTGCTCTTTGCTGATGACACTGTGCTCTTGGGAGATTCTGAAGAGAAGTTGCAGAGGTTGGTGGATGAATTTGGTAGGGTGTGCAAAAGAAGAAAATTAAAGGTGAATACAGGAAAGAGTAAGGTTATGAGGATAACAAAAAGATTAGGTGATGAAAGATTGAATATCAGATTGGAGGGAGAGAGTATGGAGGAGGTGAATGTATTCAGATATTTGGGAGTGGACGTGTCAGCGGATGGGTCTATGAAAGATGAGGTGAATCATAGAATTGATGAGGGAAAAAGAGTGAGTGGTGCACTTAGGAGTCTGTGGAGACAAAGAACTTTGTCCTTGGAGGCAAAGAGGGGAATGTATGAGAGTATAGTTTTACCAATGCTCTTATATGGGTGTGAAGCATGGGTGATTAATGTTGCAGCGAGGAGAAGGCTGGAGGCAGTGGAGATGTCATGTCTGAGGGCAATGTGTGGTGTGAATATAATGCAGAGAATTCGTAGTTTGGAAGTTAGGAGGAGGTGCGGGATTACCAAAACTGTTGTCCAGAGGGCTGAGGAAGGGTTGTTGAGGTGGTTCGGACATGTAGAGAGAATGGAGCGAAACAGAATGACTTCAAGAGTGTATCAGTCTGTAGCGGAAGGAAGGCGGGGTAGGGGTTGGCCTAGGAAAGGTTGGAGAGAGGGGGTAAAGGAGGTTTTGTGTGCGAGGGGCTTGGACTTCCAGCAGGTATGCGTGAGCGTGTTTGATAGGAGTGAATGGAGACAAATGGTTTTTAATACTTGACGTGCTGTTGGAGTGTGAGCAAAGTAACATTTATGAAGGGGTTCAGGGAAACCGGCAGGCCGGACTTGAGTCCTGGAGATGGGAAGTACAGTGCCTGCACTCTGAAGGAGGGGTGTTAATGTTGCAGTTTAAAAACTGTAGTGTAAAGCACCCTTCTGGCAAGACAGTGATGGAGTGAATGATGGTGAAAGTTTTTCTTTTTCGGGCCACCCTGCCTTGGTGGGAATCGGCCAGTGTGATAATAAAAAAATAAAAAAAAGATCACTGGATCAATATATGTGCTCACAAGGTCACTGAATTAATACATTTGCTCACAAGGTCACTGGATCAATATATGTGCTCACAAGGTCACTGGATTAATACATGTGCTCACAAGGTCACTGGATCAAAACATTTTCACTAAAGGTGTCCTAAGTTATGTATCTGTCTCCATTTTCCTCAGGTTGTCAGCAGCCTCTGACTTTATACTAACTACAGTATATATTTTTTTGCTTGTACATGTACAAGCATATATATACATACCCTTCTGGGTTTTCTTCTATTTTCTTTCTAATTCTTGTTCTTGTTTATTTCCCCTTATCTCCATTGGGAAGTGGAACAGAATCCTTCCTCCATAAGCCATGTGTGTCATAAGAGACGACTAAAATGCCGGGAGCAAGGGGCTAGTAACCCCTTCTCCTGTATAAATTACTAAATGTAAAAGGAGAAACTTTTGTTTTTTCTTTTTGGGCCACCCCGCCTCGGTGGGATATGGCCGGTGTGTTGAAAGATATATATATATTTTTTTTAACACATTGGCTGTCTCCCACCGAGGCAGGGTGACCTGAAAAAAGAAACACTTTCACCATCATTCGCAGTATCCCAGTCTTGCTGGAGGTGTGCAGATACTACAGTTCAGATGTCCTTCTAAACAGCAAATATCCCTTACCCCTCCTTTAGAGTGCAGGCACTGTACTCCCACCTCCAAGACTCAAGTCTGGCTAACCGGTTTCCCTGAGTCCCTTCACAAAATGTTACCCTGCTCATGCCCTAACAGCTCGTCAGGTCCCAGATACCATTTGCCTCTACGCACTCCTGTCTAACACACTCACACTTGCCTGATGGATGTTCAGGACCCTTACACACAAAACCTCCTTGACCCCCTCCCTCCATATATTTACCTTTCAACCTTAAAAGTGACTGCCAAGTAGCTATGTTCATTTTTCATCTTGTGGCATCAGCATTACCATTGTGTAATTATTTATGCCTTATCATCATTAAATTGTTAATGTGCTACCCTAGCATATAACAGGAAAGATAACAGAAAAAAGCATTCCTAAACTAACAACCTGTTTGTAATGTTAGACATCACTAAAAGTCTTTTTTATGTATAGTGTAGTCAAGTCCCAGGCTTGATTGGCAGCACACTTGCCTCATACACTGAGTGTCCATGCTTCAATCCCTGGCATGGGTGGAAATGTTGAGCATGTTTCCTTACTCCTGCCTTCTCTGTTCATGTAGCAGTAAGTAGGTACCTGGGTGTTAGTTGACTGGTGTGGGATGCATTCTGGGGGACAATAATGAAGGACCACAATGGAAATAAGACAAGACAGTCCTCGATGATGCACTGACTTTCTTGGGTTATTTTGGGTGGCTAACCCTTTGGGTTAAAAATCTAAACAAATCTAAGTCAAATTCCTGCCCACCCAATGAACTCTTCAGAGTAATTATAACAATGCTGACTACTTACACCAAACATTCTACTTGATACAGTAATCACCTCATATCAAAACTGTCACAGTATTTTAACCAGAAAAGAAACAAAGATTGGTAATTACATAACTCTAGTACTAAACATGGTATAATAAACATCAAAATTCAAAGTAGAGAATAAAAATACAAGGAAAATAAGATGAAACAGCATTTTTTCCAACACACAAGTTTTTCTTTTCACATTTAGTAATTTATACAGAAAGGGTTGCTAGCTCCTTGCTTCCGGCATGTTAGTCACCTATTACAACACACACGACTTATGGAAGAAGAATTCCTCTGCGCTTCCCCTACCAGAAGCAAACATTTTATAATCAAAATATGAACTGTAAAAAAATTGAAGTGGCACTAACACAGCACTTGTCAACTTTAGAGGCACTTGCCGCCCACTTGACTAGTGCCAGGAGACGGACATAGAGCTGTCGTGTCCTCTGCGCGTACTGCACTATGTCCACCTTCTTCTCCATGTCACTCTTCCTCGGCAAGCTGAAAATATTCAACAATTTTATTACCAATATTCTACAACTTAATACAAGACAAACATAACATTGGAACCAAAACAGCCAATAACTGACGTGACACAAGCACCTACCAGTGTTGTTATAACTACATGACATAACCACCTACCAGTGTTGTTATAACTACATGACACAACCACCTACCAGTGTTGTTAATAACTACAGACACAACCACCTACCAGTGTTGTTATAACTACATGACACAACCACCTACCAGTGTTGTTATAACTACATGACACAACCACCTACCAGTGTTGTTATAACTACATGACACAACCACCTACCATGTGTTGTTATAAACTACATGACACAACCACCTACCAGTGTTGTTATAACTACATGACACAACCACCTACCAGTGCTGTTATAACTAGATGACACAACCTACCAGTGTTGTTATAACTAGATGACACAACAACCTACCAGTGTTGTTATAACTACATGACACAACCACCTACCAGTGTTGTTATAACTACATGACACAACCATCTACCAGTGTTGTTATAACTACATGACACAACAACCTACCAGTGTTGTTATAACTAACTAGATGATACAACCTACCAGTGTTGTTATAACTAACTAGATGACACAACCTACCAGTGTTGTTATAACTAGATGACACAACAACCTACCAGTGTTGTTATACCTAACTAGATGACACAACCTACCATTGTTATACCTAACTAGATGACACAACCTACCAGTGTTGTTATAACTAACTAGATGACACAACCTACCAGTGTTGTTATAACTAACTAGATGACACAACCTACCAGTGTTGTTATACCTAACTAGATGACAACCTACCAGTGTTGTTATACCTAACTAGATGACACAACCTACCTGTGTTGTTATACCTAACTAGATGGCACAACCTACCAGTGTTGTTATAACTAACTAGATGACACAACCTACCAGTGTTGTTATAACTAGATGACACAACCTACCAGTGTTGTTATAACTAACTAGATGATACAACCTACCAGTGTTGTTATAACTAGATGATACAACCTACCAGTGTTGTTATAACTAACTAGATGACACAACCTACCAGTGTTGTTATACCTAACTAGATGGCACAACCCACCAGTGTTGTTATAACTAACTAGATGACACAACCTACCAGTGTTGTTATAACTAGATGACACAACCTACCAGTGTTGTTATACCTAACTAGATGACACAACCTACCAGTGTTGTTATACCTAACTAGATGACAAAAACCTACCAGTGTTGTTATAACAAACTAGATGACACAACCTACCAGTGTTGTTATAACTAGATGACAAAAAACCTACCAGTGTTGTTAATCAAAACTAGATGACACAACCTACCATGTTGTTATAACTAATGAACCAACCAGTGTTGTTATAACTAACTAGATGACACAACCTCCCAGTTTTTGTTATACCTAACCAGATGACACAACCACAACTGTTGTTATACCAACTAATGACACAACCTACCATGTTGTTATACCTAACTAGATGACACAACCTACCAGTGTTGTTATAACTAGATGACAAAACCTACCAGTGTTGTTATACCTAACTAGATGACACAACCTACCACTGTTGTTATACCTAACTAGATGACACAACCTACCAGTGTTGTTATAACTAACTAGGTGACACAACCTACCAGTGTTGTTATAACTAACTAGATGACACAACCTACCATTTGTTGTAATAACTAACAAGATGACACAACCTACCAGTGTTGTTATACCTAACTAGATGACACAACCTACCAGTGTTGTTATACCTAACTAGATGACAACCTGCCAGTGTTCTTATACCTAACCAGATGACACAACCTACCAGAGTTGTTATAACTAACTAGATGACACAACCTACCAGTGTTGTTATAACTAGATGACACAACCTACCAGTGTTGTTATAACTAACTAGATGATACAACCTACCAGTGTTGTTATAACTAACTAATGACACAACCTACCAGTGTTGTTAAAAACTAACAATGACACAACCTACCAGTGTTGTTATAACTAACTAGATGACACAACCTACCAGTGTTGTTATAACTAACTAGATGACACAACCTACCAGTGTTGTTATAACTAACTAGATGACACAACCTAACAGTGTTGTTATAACTAACTAGATGATACAACCTACCACTGTTGTTATAACTAACTAGATGACACAACCTACCACTGTTGTTATAACTAACTAGATGACACAACCTACCAGTGTTGTTATAACTAACTAGATGACACAACCTACCAGTGTTGTTATACCTAACTAGATGACACAACCTACCACTGTTGTTATAACTAACTAGATGACACAACCTACCAGTGTTGTTATAACTAACTAGATGACACAACCTACCAGTGTTGTTAAAACCTAACTAGATGACACAACCTACCAGTGTTGTTATAACTAACTAGATGACACAACCTACCAGTGTTGTTATACCTAACTAGATTGACACAACTACCAGTGTTTTTATACCTAACTAGATGACACAACCTACCAGGTTGTTATAACTAACTAGATGACACAACCTACCAGTGTTGTTATACCTAACTAGATGACACAACCTACCAGTGTTGTTATAACTAACTAGATGACACAACCTACCAGTGTTGTTATACCTAACTAGATGACACAACCTACCAGTGTTGTTATACCTAACTAGATGACACAACCTACCAGTGTTGTTATAACTAACTAGATGATACAACCTACCAGTGTTGTTATAACTAACTAGATGACACAACCTACCACTGTTGTTATAACTAACTAGATGACACAACCTACCAGTGTTGTTATAACTAACTAGATGACACAACCTACCAGTGTTGTTATAACGAGATGACACAACCTACCAGTGTTGTTATAACTAACTAGATGACACAACCTACCAGTGTTGTTATAACTAACTAGATGACACAACCTACCAGTGTTGTTATAACTAGATGACACAACCTACCAGTGTTGTTATAACTAACTAGATGACACAACCTACCAGTGTTGTTATAACTAACTAGATGACACAACCTACCAGTGTTGTTATAACTAACTAGATGACACAACCTACCAGTGTTGTTATAACTAACTAGATGACACAACCTACCACTGTTGTTATAACTAACTAGATGACACAACCTACCAGTGTTGTTATAACTAACTAGATGACACAACCTACCAGTGTTGTTGTAACTAGATGACACAACCTACCACTGTTGTTATAACTAACTAGATGACACAACCTACCAGTGTTGTTATACCTAACTAGATGACACAACCTACCACTGTTGTTATGACACAACCTACCAGTGTTGTTATACCTAACTAGATGACACAACCTACCAGTGTTGTTATAACTAACTAGATAAAAACAACCTACCAGTGTTTTTATAACTAACTAGATGACACAACCTAACCACTGTTGTTATAACTAACTAATGACACAACCTACCAGTGTTTTTTATAACTAACTAGATGCCCACAACCTACCAGTGTTGTTATAACTAACTAGATGACACAACCTACCAGTGTTGTTGTAACTAGATGACACAACCTACCATTGTTGTTATACCTAACTAGATGACACAACCTACCACTGTTGTTATAACTAACTAGATGACACAACCTACCACTGTTGTTATAACTAACTAGATGACAACCTACCAGTGTTGTTATAACTAGATGACACAACCTACTAGTGTTGTTATGCCTAACTAGATGACACAACCTACCACTGTTGTTATAAGTAACTAGATGACACAACCTACCAGTGTTGTTATAACTAACTAGATGACACAACCTACCACAGTTGTTATAACTAATTAGATGACACAACCTACCAGTGTTGTTGTAACTAGATGACACAACCTACCACTGTTGTTTTACCTAACTAGATAACACAACCTACCAGTGTTGTTATACCCAACTAGATGACACAACCTACCAGTGTTGTTATAACTAACTAGATGACACAACCTACCAGTGTTGTTATAACTAACTAGATGACACAACCTACCAGTGTTGTTATAACTAACTAGATGACACAACCTACCAGTGTTGTTATAACTAACTAGATGACACAACCTCCCAGTGTTTATAACTAACTAGATGACACAACCTACCAGTGTTGTTATAACTAACTAGATGACACAACCTACCAGTGTTGTTATAACTAACTAGATGACACAACCTACCAGTGTTGTTATAACTAGATGACACAACCTAGCAGTGTTGTTATAACTAACTAGATGACACAACCTAGCAGTGTTGTTATAACTAACTAGATGACACAACCTACCAGTGTTGTTATAACTAACTAGATGACACAACCTACCAATGGACTCAAAGTTATAATAAACAAATGCCAATGAACATTTAATTTGTAAATTGTAATTTAATTTGTAATTTGTTTACTGTAATTTTTACCACTGAATATATCATTGCTTAGTTAATCTTAAGTTAAATTTAATCCTGTCCATAATGCGCTGTATACAAGAGACTTTTGGCATGTACACCCAATCACTATATTTCTTTGTACAACTATGTGTCATGTCCAAATAAAAAATAAAATAAATAAATAAATTACTTAGGTACGACATACAGAAAAACGATATTCATTAATGAAAATTATTATTATCAAGAAAAATGTTTAATTCATAGGAGTCATTTAGGATTGTACAGCAGAGATGGTGAGGAAAGTATTGGTGAAAGATGGTAGAAATGTGGTGAAAGATGGTGGGAAAGTATGTGGTGAAGATGGTTGGAAAGTAGGGTGAAAGTGGTGAAAAAAGTTTGGGAAAGAGTGAGAGAGTATGGTGAAAGATGGTGAGGAAAGTATGTGGGGAAAGAGGGTGAGGAAAGATTGTGAAAGATGGTGAGGAAGTAGTGTGAAGAGGGTTTGAGGAAAGTATGTGGTGAAAGATGGTGAGGAAAGTATGTGGTGAAAGATGGTGAGGAAAGTATGTGGTGAAAGATGGTGAGGAAAGTATGTGGTGAAAGATGGTGAGGAAAGTATGTGGTGAAAGATGGTGAGGAAAGTATGTGGTGAAAGATGGTAAGGAAAGTATGTGGTGAAAGATGGTTAGGAAAGTATGTGGTGAAAGATGGTGAGGAAAGTATGTGGTGAAAATGGTGAGGAAAGTATTGGTGAAAGATGGTTAGGAAAGTATTGGTGAAAGATGGTTAGGAAAGTTGTGTGAAAGATGGTGGGAAAGTATGTGGTGAAAGATGGTAGGAAAGTATGGGTAAAAAGATGGTAAGGAAAGTATGTGTGAAAGTGTTAGGAAAGTATGTGGTGAAGATGGTTAGGAAAGTATGTGGTGAAAGATGTGAGGAAAGTATGTGGTGAAAGATGGTGAGGAAAGTATGTGGTGAAAGATGGTTAGGAAAGTACATTGGACCTCCCAGATATTGTAGTCATTGGATTTCGTAATATTCAGAAATCGTAACGTTTTTTCGTTAAAATACTAGCTCAGTGATCGTCACTGAGCTTGGTAATAGTCATTCGTCCTGAACGCACCGCTTTGGCAACAGGGGCCTGACACACCATTTACAGCCAGTGTGCCATTGTTTATGATCCAGAGAGCACGATCCCACACGTACATACGATACATTTCATATTTTCCATTCTTTTTAGTGCTTGCAACTGCTAAATAAGCCACCATGGGCCCAAAGAAAGCTTCTAGTACCAGCCCTTTGGTAAAGAAGGTGAGAAACACTATAAAATTCAAGAAAGGGCATCATTCCAAAATACGAAAGTGGAGTACGGGGTGGGAGAGCTTGCCAGGTTTTATAACAAACCCCATACAACCATCACTTCCATCGTGGCCAAGAAAAAGAAAATCAAGGAAGCTGTTGTTGCGAAAGGTGCAAATATGCTCACAAAACAGAGATCACAAATACTTGAAGATGTGGAGACTTTGTTGTTGGTGTGGAACAACAAGAAACAATTATCAGGAGATAGTGTTATGCAGTCAATAATTTGTGAAAAGGCAAGGCAGTTGCATGCAGATCTCGTAAAGAAAACGTCTGGAACTAGTGCTGATGTTAGTGAATTTAAGGCCAGCAAAGGCTGGGGTTGAGAGATTTAAAAAGCATAGTGGCATACACAGTGTGGTAAGGCATGGTGAGGCTGGAAGTTCTGACAAATATGTGGCTGAAAAATAAAGTTCAGGAACCAAGGGGTACATAGAGGATGAACAATTCAAACTCCAACAAGTGTTCAATGTGACAAAACAGGTCTCTTTTGGAAGAAAATGCCAAAGAGGACCTACATCACGCAGGGGGAAAAGGCACTCCCAGGACACAAGCCTATGAAAGACAGGCTAACTCCCATGTTCTGTAATAATGCTAGTGGGGATTTCAAAGTGAAGCCTTTTACGGTATACACTCTGAAAATCCCAGTGTTCAAGAAAAACAATGTTCACCAAGAGTAACGTGTGCGATGAGGAAGGCAAACAGTAAGGCACAGGGCAAGAGGGACATTTCCTTGATTAGTTCAATGAAATTGTTTGGCCCCATATGAAGAAAAACATCCTGGAAAATAAATTGGAACTCAAGTGCCTCCTGGTAATGGACAATGCTCCTGCTCATCCTCCAGACTTGGAAGAGCAAATGGTGAAGAGTTTTCATTTATCACAGTGAAGTTCTGCACCTAATTACACTCCTCTCAACCGCCCATGACGATTCATTTAAACTTCAAAAACTGTACACAAAACAATGTTTTCAAAGGTGCTTTGATGTGACTTCAGACACTCAATTGACCCTTTAAGTGCATAAATCATAGGTAAGCTTGGAGGGAGTGACTCCAGGACTTTGAACTCTGCTTGGAGAAAATTGTTGCCAGAAGTGTTCAAGAGAGGGATTTTGAAGGGTTTTGTGGCCGACCCTGAAGAGCCTATGGCAGTTGTGGAAAGTATTGTGGCATTGGAGAATTCATGGGGTTGGATGCGAGTGGCCAGGATGTGGAAGAGTTTGGAGGAGGCCACAATGAAGAGCTAACCACTGAAGAGCTGCAAGAGCTTCATCTGCAACAGCAACAGACCACAGCCGGGAAATTGCTTCGAGGAAGAGAAAGAGAGAGGAAGGTGCCTTCCTTCAAAGATAAGGACAAAGCTGTTATAGGGCCCATTGGCAACATGTACATGACAAATTTTTGTCCCATTTTAGGAAAATTTTAAAGAAAAGCCAGATACAGAGCTCTCTGGAACAATTTTTTGAGTGACAGGGGTCCAATGGCTCTCAAGCTGGTCCTAGTGACATTAAAAAACAAAGAAGGGAAGTAACCCCAGAAAAGGACTTGGTACCCGAAGTCTTTATGGAAGGGGTTCCCCTTCCAAACAATAGTAATTCCTCCATCCTCTCCCCCCTCCCGCTTCCATACATCACACGTCTTCAATAAAGGTAAGCGTCATTTTATTACTGTTTTATTCTGCATGTCTCATGTTTTCTGTGTAGGGAAATGTATATTTCATTAAAAAATTATTTTTTTTAATACTTTTGGTGTCTGGAACAGATTAATTGGGGTTTTCATTATTTCTTAAGGGAAAATGAATTCGGAATCGTCAATTCAGGTTTAGTCACTCTCTCTGGGAAAGGATTAATTTTCGATAACCAGGGGGCAAAGATGGTGAGGAAAGTATGTGGTTAAGATGGTGAGGAAAGTATGCAGTGAAAGATGGTGAAATATGTGGGGAAAGATGGTGAGGAAAGTATGTGGTGAAAGACAGTGGTGGAGAGGTGGCAAAGTATGGTGCCAGTGATGAAGGACATCAGCAGAGTATGGTGGTGGGGTTTGAAGGACATCAGGTAAGGGAAGAATGCTAGCATAAAGTATGGTAGACTTAAGAAAAACAAAGAAAGGGGCCCTGCTTAGTGCTCCTCAGAAATATGATACAAAGTTCTATCAGACCGCAATACAGCCTCTCCTCCCTTAGTGACGTACTCGTTTACCAACGACTTGGACTTACTACGGGCTCTCTGACCAGTATGCATAATTAAATAATGTATATTAGAGCTGATTTTTTTTTATTCTGTTTATTACAATAAACAAGAGGAAGAAGTAGAAGTAGGTACAGCAGGGCCCACAAGGCTAAGAGAGAGTCTAGGATGCAGAAAGTTGAAAGGTGGTGTCAGAAGCTGAGACTGGGCCCCTGCAACCACATATACATGAGTACATAAAGTGAGCACAGGTCACAGACCTCCTGCTTTTGCCTTCTTATGTCAAAATAACCAGCTCAGAGTAGTATTTAACCCTTTGACTGTTTTGATCATATACAGTGGACCCCCCGGTTAACGATATTTTTTCCTCCCAAAGTATGTTCAGGTGCCAGTACTGACCGGGAAATTTTTTCCCATAAGAAATATTGTGAAGTAGATTAGTCCATTTCAGACCCCCAAACATACACGTACAAACGCACTACATAAATACACTTACATAATTGGTCGCATTCGGAGGTGACGTTATGCGGGGTCCCACTGTAATATGTCTTATGAGCCAGTGTTTTTTGCGTACAGTAGGGCCCACTATTTTGGGAGGTTAGTTTCCCGGCTACTGCTGTAAAGCGGAAATTGCCGTAAAGTGGAACACCCTTTTTTTCCACTTATAAATGCTAGATAACAAGTTTACATTAACATATATTAAGTTAGCAATAGAACTAGATATTAAAAACAATAAAAAGGTAAAATACACATATAGTACACTCATTACTGACCTTAAAATATTTATAGTCTTAATCTAGGGTGAAATGAGTAGTATTTATTGTAAGAAATCAAGTGTGGTATGTATGGTAGCCAGCCAGGCTACCATAAACCCGGCCAACCCACCCACACATATTCTATGACATTTAGCTCTTTCAGGGTCGCCAGGCCCTCTCTGAGACTTGTTCTCAGGGTCGCCAAATTTAAAAAAAAAAAAAAATTTCTTATGAAAAGATAGAGAATCTTTTCCCGATCATAATGACACCAAAAGTATGAAATTTGATGGAAAACTTACGGAATTATGCTCTTGCGAAAATTAGCGGTCTCGATGAGTTTACACATCGCGATTTTGCCCACTTTGAGCCCTATTTTTGGCTAATTCCAGTGTACTAGTCGACAAATATCATAACTATTTTGCTAGAAATCCATTTTTTTTTATCGAATAGTCCAAAGAAACCACCCATTTACTGATTTCAAAATATCCAGTACAGTGGTCAGAATTTTTGCAATTTTGCCCAAAGTCTCACAAAAATTTTAAAAGAATGCCAATTTCCCCAAAAAGGGTCCAGAATAAACAAGAAAGCATTCCTGGCACTAAAATAACATTTCCTCTGTTCATTAGTCACGTCCCCATGCCCCTCTTACATTCTTTTGCTTTCCATTTTGAATTTTTATTCTCACAAAAAATAGAAGAAATTTCTGTTATGCAGACTACTGTACTAGTGTAGAAATGGTATAAATAATATCGGTGCACTTGTGAAAGAATATTAGACTCACCAGTTGACGTGTATTGGACGCTTAGCATGATTTGTTTACTTTTGAACTTTGGTAAAAATCAAACATTTCTGCTACTTTGAGCTCAATTTCAAGGTACTTTTGATTGTAAAACCAGTCAAAATCATCTCAATTTCTGTAACATGCCTTCCATTCTATAAAATAAGACCAGGAAAACTAGAATACAACAATAAATACCATAAGAAAATACAGTGCAAAGTCGCTGTTTTAATCCAAAAACACGGACAAATTTTTTTTTTCCTCATTACCTGGAGTTTACCTGGAGAGAGTTCCGGGGGTCAACGCCCCCGCGGCCCGGTCTGTGACCAGGCCTCCTGGTGGATCAGAGCCTGATCAACCAGGCTGTTGCTGCTGGCTGCACGCAAACCAACGTACGAGCCACAGCCCGGCTGATCCGGAACTGACTTTAGGTGCTTGTCCAGTGCCAGCTTGAAGACTGCCAGGGGTCTGTTGGTAATCCCCCTTATGTGTGCTGGGAGGCAGTTGAACAGTCTCGGGCCCCTGACACTTATTGGTATGGTCTCTTAAAGTGCTAGTGACACCCCTGCTTTTCATTGGGGGGATGGGGCATCGTCTGCCAAGTCTTTTGCTTTCGTAAACGAGTGATTTTCGTGTGCAATTCGGTACTAGTCCCTCTAGGGTTTTCCAGGTGTATATAATCATGTATCTCTCCCTCCTGCGTTCCCCGGGGATACAGGGTTTTGGAACCTCAAGCGCTCCCAATAATTGAGGTTTTTATCTCCGTTAAAGCGCGCCGTGAAAATTCTCTGTACATTTTCTAGGTCGGCAATTTCACCTGCCTTGAAAGGTGCTGTCAGTGTGCAGCAATATTCCAGCCTAGATAGAACAAGTGACCTGAAGAGTGTCATCATGGGCTTGGCCTCCCTAGTTTTGAAGGTTCTCATTATCCATCCTGTCATTTTTTCTAGCAGATGCGATTGATACAATGTTATGGTCCTTGAAGGTGAGATCCTCCAACATGATCACTCCCAGGTCTTTAACATTGGTCTTTTGCTCTATTTTGTGGCCAGAATTTGTTTTGTACTCTGATGAAGATTTAATTTCCTCATGTTTACCATATCTGAGTAATTGAAATTTCTCATCGTTGAACTTCATATTGTTTTCTGCAGCCCACTGAAAGATTTGGTTGATGTCCGCCTGGAGCTTTGCAGTGTCTGCAATGGAAGACACTGTCATGCAGATTCGGGTGTCATCTGCAAAGGAAGACACGGTGCTGTGGCTGACATCCTTGTCTATGTCGGATATGAGGATGAGGAACAAGATGGGAGCGAGTACTGTGCCTTGTGGAACAGAGCTTTCACCGTACTGCCTCGGACTTTACTCTGTTGACGACTACTCTCTGTGTTCTGTTAGTGAGGAAATTATAGATCCATCGACCGACTTTTCCTGTTATTCCTTTAGCACGCATTTTGTGCGCTATTACTCCATGGTCACACTTGTCGAAGGCTTTGCAAAGTCTGTATATATTACATCTGCATTCTTTTTGTCTTCTAGTGCATTTAGGACCTTGTCGTAGTGATCCAATAGTTGAGACAGACAGGAGCAACCTGTTCTAAACCCATGTTGCCCTGGGTTGTGTAACTGATGGTTTCTAGATGGGTGGTGATCTTGCTTCTTAGGACCCTTTCAAAGATTTTATGATATGGGATGATAGTGCTATTGGTCTGTAGTTCTTTGCTGTTGCTTTACTGCCCCCTTTGTGGAGTGGGGCTATGTCTGTTGTTTTAGTAACTGTGGGACACCCCCGTGTCCATGCTCCCTCTCCATAGGATGGAAAAGGCTCGTGATAGGGGCTTCTTGCAGTTCTTGATGAACACAGAGTTCCATGAGTCTGCCCTGGGGCAGAGTGCATGGGCATGTCATTTATCGCCTGTTCGAAGTCATTTGGTGTCAGGGTAACATCGGATAGGCTTGTGTTAATCAAATTTTGTGGCTCTCTCATAAAAAAATCATTTTGATCTTCGACTCTCAGTCTGGTTAGAGGCTTGCTAAAACTGAGTCATATTGGGACTTGAGTAGCTCACTCATTTCCTTGCTGTCATCTGTGTAGGACCCATCTTGTTTAAGTAGGGGCCCAATACTGGACGTTGTTCTCGATTTTGATTTGGCATAGGAGAAGAAATACTTTGGGTTTCTTTCGATTTCATTTATGGCTTTTAGTTCTTCCCGCGATTCCTGACTCCTAAAGGATTCTTTTAGCTTAAGTTTGATGCTTGCTATTTCTCTGACCAGTGTCTCCCTACGCATTTCAATATTTTGACCTCTTTTAGCTGCTCTGTTATTCTTTTCCGTCGCCTGTAAAGGGAGCGCCTGTCTCTTTCTGTTTTACATCTACTCCTCCTTTTTCTTAGAGGAATAAGCCTTGTGCATACATCGAGTGCCACCGAGTTAATCTGTTCTAGGCATAAGTTGGGGTCTGTGTTGCTTAGCATATCTTCCCAGCTTATATCGGTTAGGACTTGGTTTACTTGGTCCCACTTTATGTTTTTGTTATTGAAGTTGAATTTGGTGAATGCTCCCTCGTGACTAATCTCATTATGTCGGTCTGGGCTCCGCGCATGCATGACTGAACCTCAATTATTTGTGATCTGAGTATATTGTTTTTGATATGGTGACATTTCTTATCAGATCATCATTGTTAGTGAAGATGAGGTCTAGTGTATTCTCCAGTCTAGTAGGCTCTATTATTTGCTGGTTTAAATTGAATTTTGTGCAGAGATTTAAAAGCTCGCGTGAGTTGAGTTTTCATCAGAGCTGCCTCCTGGTGTTATTACTGCAACAATATTATTTGCTATATTCCTCCATTTTAGGTGCCTTAAGTTGAAATCCCCCAGGAGCAAGATGTTGGGTGCAGGAGCTGGAAGGTTTTCCAGACAGTGGTCAATTTTTAACAGCTGTTCCTGGAATTGCTGGGATGTTGCATCCGGAGGCTTGTAGACTACCACAATGACTAGGTTTTGGTTCTCGACCTTTACTGCTAAAACTTCCACTACATCATTTGAGGCATTTAGCAGTTCTGTGCAAACAAGTGACTCTGCAATGTACAGGCCAACCCCCCCCCCCTTTTGCTTGTTCACTCTGTCACATCTGTATAGGTTGTAACCTGGATCCATATTTCGTTGTCCAAGTGATCCTTCATGTGGGTCTCAGTGAAAGCCGCGAACATTGCCTTTGCCTCTGCAAGCAGTCCACGGATGAAAGGTATTTTGTTGTTTGTTGCTGGCTTTAGACCCTGTAAATTTGCAAAGAAGAATGTTATCGGACTGGTGGTACTGCTGTACTGGGGGGGGATTTTTTTTCCGGCATTAGTATCAGTATCTGTTGGTTTGGAGTGAGGCCATCGACTGTGGTTCCACTCCAGGAATGACTGGATTTGGTGTACGATTTCTGCCATTTCCTGCCATTTTTTTTCCTCCTGGCACTAAAAAAACCTCTCCCTCTGAGTGGCTGTGGCTACCCAGTTTTCCCATGCCTGGATGTTTTTGTATCTTTTTGTCCCCTTTAGATGGTATGCCTGGCAATTTAAGTTATTGCACAGTCTTTCCTGTACTGAAGAGTACACAGTTCAGGTGAAAAAGCTTACAGGAAGGGAGTTTGCATTTTCCTGTTGTCATATGGGCATGGCATTTTCTAGGGTGGTTCATAGTTGCACGTCCCATCTGTTTTTTCCAGATTTCCCATGAAAGCAGATACCGAGTGCATAGTAAGTGCACAGGCTTGGTTTCCGTTTGCCTTGGGTTTCTGTGACTGTATTCCCTGTTGGTGCATGTTTCCCTGTCTTACTTCTATCCTCCCTAGCACCAACAATGGAGCTCCCACCAGTTGTTTTGGTAATATATCCTCACTATTGCTAGTGGAGTCCTCTTGTTTGCTATTTCCTGCGGTATTTCTAGTTGCAATATTGGTTTTATCTTATCTTTGACTACACTTGTTTCCCTACTATGGCTCCTGTCCCCTATGAGGTCATTTATATGTATTCCTTCCTGCGTATAATTCCCGACTACCTGGACAAAATCTCCAGCTTCACCATTACTGTCTCCAGGACAGCATCTCCAGCTCCCCATTACTGTCTCCCAGGACAGCATCTCCAGCTTCACCATTACTGTCTCCCAGGACAGCACCTCCAGCTTCACCATTACTGTCTCCCAGGACAGCACCTCCAGCTTCACCATTACTGTCTCCCAGACAGCACTATCAGCCCCCCATTTACTGACTACCAGGACATCATCTCCAGCCTTACAGTTTCTGACTACATGGCCAGTATCAAGGGCAGTACCATTCAGCCCAAACTTTTTATGTTCCCATCTGTTGTAGAAAGCTTCCAGGTTTTCTATGAAAGCAGCTTTGATGTTGACCTCTTTTAATACCCTTGTGATTTTAGTCCACAGATTTATCTCATTTGGGCATACCCAAAAACACTTCCCTGTTTTAATACTGCTTGTAGCTAGTTCTTGGATATCTGCACAAGGGCGTGACACCAATTTCCACAAAAATGACAATTTATGCATGTGGAAGCCCGTTTGTTTGACTGACCACAGACTACACACAGCTTCATAATGATTTGAATGGTTGATTTACTGCAATCTACCAGCAACCTCTTGAATATTCTATTAATAACCTGCTAGGTAGTGCACAACGAAACCGTTTGAAACCAGTCCAGGGTTCGGACCAGTCAAGGGTTCGGACCAGTCAAGGTTCGGACCAGTCAAGGTCCGGACCAGTCAAGGGTTCGGACCAGTCAAGGGTCGACCAGTCTATCTGACTGATCAGTGGTCACTTATTTAAACCAACTGGTCGGTGATTTGAGCTAACACATGAAGGATCTACTGGAAATTATCTACCCGAGTAATATGTGATTTGATTGATACAAAAGTATAACTTGCGTGTTGAAGAGCCGGTGACTGCTGGCAACTCCTACAGTGACGAACAGTCGACCTCAACCCTTGTTTATCAATCGCTGTATCTAGCTTTTCTATTTTTTTTTTTTCCATCTCCACCACAATAAATGCTATATTATCACTATAGTTGACTGGTGCAAATTTTGGAGGAAGGACGCTTTTTCTGGAGTAATAATTGCTTCTCGTTTTGTATATTGCGACCGCTGGTAACTACAGGTTATATGAAATTCACAGTATATGTCTGGTATTTCAAGAAAAAAGAAACTAATGAAAGTCACTCCACTCCACTAAGTACCATTATAATACTGGTTAGTTGCTACTACAACACTGTATTCTGCTATTCACTGGTATCACTAGATTATATGCGAGTACACTAGTAGGCCAGGAAGATTATTAAAAACAGCTGACCTGTGGTAAGTTTCTGGCGACTTCTGGCACCTGCCTCTGTAGGCTTATCACTTCATTTACAAATTCACCTGTTTTCAAATGACACTTTAGCCTTTATCATCAATATACTAGGGAGCCACTGTAGTATACACTATACACTATGTATACTCAATGTTTTCAGGGAGACTTTCTTTCCTCTGACACAAAGTTCAATTATTATTATTTTTTCACACGGGACACAGGCCTATGATTCCCCTCTGGCAGTAAACTCTGCTAGGTAGTGCACACTAATTCTCCTTTTTTGACTCGGTATATAATGTTTTCCGCCCAAGATTGGTTCCAGGCGCTAGAGGGATGTATCGTATAGGATTGATGACACAAATTAAAGTTCTAGCACGTAAGAGCCACCGTGAAAACACCAGAAAACCTGGAGCACAACGAGGCACGCTGACACTGTCACGCTACCCACATGTGAAAAAAAAAAAAAAAAAAAGGATTTTTTTTTATACTGTGCACACTAACCACATAGACCCATTCTTTCGTATGTAGGCCTACCAGCTTTCTCTCACTAGATTTGAGGGCGCTAGAATTTAGGCGTACTAGTACGTCAAAAACCCTTGTGCGTAAGCCTTACTAGTATGGCTGAAACCCTGGAAGGGTTAAGCATCCCAGAACAATAAAATGCATATACAGTTCACTCATTACTTACCTTAAAATATTTGTAGACTTAATGTAGGGTCAGAGGTGAATAAACAAAATAAAACGAATAAATGAGAGAGAGAGAGAGAGAGAGAGAGAGAGAGAGAGAGAGAGAGAGAATGAGTACATGAAAGAGGACACTCACGGAGTTATGTAAACAAACAGGCATATGCGAGTTTTGTAAATAAACCAGGTGAACACGTCTGGTTTGTATACAAGTTACATTGAATACAAGCTGTCTCTACGTTGATACGGAAGAATAAATAAAGAGGAACACTCCCATTCTCATGTAACACCATTTTTAGAAGAAATGACGCTCTGAGTGAAGGCATACAAATGGAATAATTTTCTAGAGTCATGCCCAGTAACACATTTTCTCTTATGTTGGACTAGAGAAAATGTTATTCTTGCCATCACTCGTACAAGCTGTCTGGCTACCGCATTTCATATTTTTTTTTTTTTTCAACAAGTCGGCTGTCTCCCACCGAGGCAGGGTGACCCAAAAAAGAAAGAAAATCCCCAAAAAGAAAATACTTTCATCATCATTCAACACTTTCACCACACTCACACATTATCACTGTTTTTGCAGAGGTGCTCAGAATACAACAGTTTAGAAGCATATACGTATAAAGATACACAACATATCCCTCCAAACTGCCAATATCCCAAAACCCCTCCTTTAAAGTGCAGGCATTGTACTTCCCATTTCCAGGACTCAAGTCTGACTATATGAAAATAACCGGTTTCCCTGAATCCCTTTCACTAAATATTACCCTGCTCACACTCCAACAGATCGTCAGGTCCCAAGTATCATTCGTCTCCATTCACTCCTATCTAACACGCTCATGCACGCTTCCTGGAAGTCCAAGCTCCTGGCCCACAAAACCTCCTTTACGCCCTCTTTCCAACCCTTTCGAGGACAACCCCTACCCCTCCTTCCTTCCCCTATGGATTTATATGCTTTCCATGTCATTCTACTTTGATCCATTCTCTCTAAAAGACCAAACCACCTCAACAACCCTCTTCTGCCCTCTGACTAATGCTTTTATTAACTCCACACCTTCTCCTAATTTCCACACTCCGAATTTTCTGCATAATATTTACACCACACATTGCCCTTAGACAGGACATCTCCACTGCCTCCAACCGTCTCCTCGCTGCTGCATTTACCACCCAAGCTTCACATCCATATAAGAGTGTTGGTACTACTATACTTTCATACATTCCCTTCTTTGCCTCCATAGATAACGTTTTTTGACTCCACATATACCTCAACGCACCACTCACCTTTTTTCCCTCATGAATTCTATGATTAACCTCATCTTTCATAAATCCATCCGCCGACACGTCAACTCCCAAGTATCTGAAAACATTCACATCTTTCATACTCCTCCTCCCCAATTTGATATCCAATTTTTCTTTATCTAAATCATTTGATACCCTCATCACCTTACTCTTTTCTATGTTCACTTTCAACTTTCTACCTTTACATACATTCTCAAACTCATCCACTAACCTTTGCAATTTTTCTTTAGAATCTCCCATAAGCACAGTATCATCAGCAAAAAGTAACTGTGTCAATTTCCCCTTTTGAATTTGATTCCCCATAATTTTTAACCCCCCCCCTCTCCCGAACACCCTAGCATTTACTTCTTTTCAACCCCATCTATAAATATATTAAACAACCATGGTGACATTACACATCCCTGTCTAAGACCTACTTTTACCGGGAAGTATTCTCCCTCTCTTCTACACACCCTAACCTGAGCCTCACTATCCTCATAAAAACTCTTAACAGCATTTAGTAACTTACCACCTATTCCATATACTTGCAACATCTGCCACATTGCTCCTCTATCCACTCTATCATATGCCTTTTCTAAATCCATAAATGCAATAAAAACTTCCCTACCTTTATCTAAATACTGTTCACATATATGTTTATTTATTCTACTGTGGGGTGTATTTATCATCTTTATATGTTATGTATCATGTTTATTATATAATTTTGAAAAAATATTATAGATGGATTAATGAAAATGCGTATATTAATGCAATATACGACATTTAATGAGGCTCGGTGATTATTATTGAGTATTATTATTATTATCATTACTAATATGGCATCTCGAGACACGAGACACTTACTGACTTCAATGTGTACATGCACACCAGCACAGTGTATAAGTTTATTTAGGTACAGGTATACATAAGTATAATTATCAGAGTATATATAAAACATGAAACAACTTTTAAAAACACTTGAAATTTTGGCGTTTCCAAACATAATGGAGAGACTTAGTGCTTACAGAGCTCACGGAGAATGTAAACAAACCGGGTGGGGCTCGGTGACCGTATCAGAAATCAGGTGGGGGAGCCATATAGAGTTTTGGTCATAATTTGAAATGACCGTAACAGCGGAACGTGTGAAGCGGGGCCTACTGTATTTATACTCCAAAATTCTAGCGCCGTCAAATCAAGCGGGAGAAAGCTGGAAGCCCCACATATGAGAAAATGGGTCTGTGTGGTCAGTGTGCACAGTATAAAAAAATCTTGCAGCACTCAGTGCACAATGAGAAAAAAAACTCGGTCCTTATTTTTGGATTAAAATGCCAAATTTGAGGCGCATTTTCATATAGTATTTTTGGTTGTATTCTCGTTTTCTTGGTCTCACTTGACAGAATGGAAAACTTTTTATAGAAACAGAGATGATTGTGATTGGTTTCATGATGAAAAGTATCTTGAAATTGAGCTCAAAATGGCGGAAATGTTCGATTTTTCCTGATGTTCAAGAGTAAACAAATGATGTCATTGTCCAATAAGTGTCCAATTAGCCATTCTAATACACAGTCATGAATGAGTTGACATTATTTATTCAATTATTACAATAATGCAGTAGTCTGCATAACAGTAAATCCTCTATTTTTTGTGTGAATAAAAATTCAAAATAGAAAGCAAGAGTAATATAAGAGGGGCCCTGAGATGTGATTAATGAACAGAGAAAATGCTATTTTAGTGCCAGGAATATCTGCATTATTCATTCTGGACCCTGTTTTGAAACTGGCATCTTTTGTAATTTGCGTGAAATTGGCCAAATTGCCAATTTCTGACCACTTTAATGGGTAGTTGAAATCAGTAAATGGGCAGTTTCGTGTACTCAATCGATAGAACAAATGGAGTTCTAAAGAAATTACTATGAATTTGGTCGACTGGAACAATGGAATTGGCTGAAAATAGGGCTCAAAGTGGGCGAAATCGCCAATGTGTAAACATCACCGAGATTGCTAACTTTGTGAGAGTGTAATTCCATGAGTTTTCCATCAAATTTCATAGTTTTGGTGTCATTAACATCGGGAAAAAATTCTCTATCAATTCATAAGATTTTTCTTTTCAAAAATTTTGCGACACAGAGAGACACTTTAGGATTTGGGGTCGCGACAGTCAAAGGGTTAATAAGATAGAATTAAAAATAATTTGGTGCTTGACCTGACTGATCACATGTGAGCAGATTTATACAATATGTAGTAAACAGATAGATATAGGGACACAACACATACGTAACTTCACACAAAGTAAAACTGCATAAAGAAATAGGATTCTATGCAGAAATATTGTACATATTTCCGACAAAAAATGATGTCACACTTACATTTCTACCACAAAAAAAATCATTACTGTATACTGTACTGTATTGGTACTCTCACTTCAAGTGTGCAAAGGATAAAACTCACATTTCTGCCAAGTTGAGCAAGTCTGAGTATGTCCTCTGGTTGATGTACTGGATGAGGGCACCAAGCGATATTGTGCCCATCTGGCCTCCCATGGACCCCACAGAGTCCATGGTGCCTGCACCGCTGCCACTCTCCAATGGGATTGGGGTTGGCGTGGGCGCCATTTTGACTCGTTTGATGCGACACGTTTGTTACCTGTTGGTTACAGAAAAGTAATACAAGCATGGTAAAACTGACCTTATCTTCTTGTACTTCACATAGTAATGTTCTCCAGTATGGACTTATTTACTCCCTCCAGTACATCAAAATACTATGGCACTGTTTTTGGCTTTAACCCTTAAATGGTCCAAACGATATATATACGTTTTTTCAACATCTGAAAGTATGTAAAAAAATGTAGATCTTCTTTTTTGTTTTACATTTGAAAACGTGTAAAAAAACTTTTATCTACATTTTTTTTTTGTTTATATTGAAAATATGTAAAAGAAAGTAGATCTACTTTTGTAGCACTACGAATTTGAACGTCGATCTCTTTGGACTGTTTAAGGGTTAAACTTCCTTACCTGTAGCAGAAGGTGCACATCATATCTGCTTATATTAAGAGTTGTAAGTGGACAAGATCTTTCTGGAAATAGAGAAACACACTTTTACAATGCATAATAATAATAATATTAAACCCACAAGGGTCATACAGGATAACATGAGATTAGATTGTTGCAAATATTACAAAATATAATGATGCAAAAAATGACAATAATAATAATAATAATAATAATAATAATAATAATAATAATAATAATAATAATAATAATAATAATAATAATAATAATAATAGCAACTGAAATGCATTTTAAAAAGTTTTGTGGTCAAAAGAGACAGACAACAAGATAAGCTTTTATTGAATCATTTTTACCCAGGTTTTATCATCGGTAAGTAAATGAATTTCTTATTTTTTTTGTATGTGAAATACATTTTTTTTATATCTCCTGCCTTGATAACAATCTTATCAGTCATGAGATTGTATTGAAAATTATAGTGCTCCCATTTATCTAACAAAAAAGGGTCCACACTATTTGCAGATGACACTACATACGTCTTCTCTCACCCGAGCCCAGTCACACTAGCCAATACTGTAAATACCGAATTACAGAAAATATCTACCTGGATGAGGACTAACAAACTTACACTAAACATTGACAAAACCTACTTCATTCAGTTTGGTAACAGAGCTACAGATGTCCCTCTTAACATAATGATAAACGGATCACCTATCACAAAGCTAACAGAGGGAAAATTCTTAGGAATCCACCTTGATAATAGACTCAAATTTCATACACATATACAACAAATTTCTAAGAAAATTTCCAAGACTGTAGGCATACTATCGAAGATACGGGACTATGTTCCACAGTCAGCCCTCCTGGCCCTATATCACTCCTTATTTACCCCTATCTCACCTATGGAATTTGTGCATGGGGCTCAACAACAATTAACCATCTCAGACCACTAATTACCCAACAAAAGGCTGCAGTCAGAATGATAACAAATTCTCACTACAGGCAGCACACTCCACCAATATTCAATACACTAAACCTACTCACCATACAAAACATCCATACTTATTACTGCACCTATTACATACATAGAACACTAACTCTGATATTAACCCTCCCCTCAAACATCTCCTTGCCAACCTCAACAGAACACATGACCATAACACAAGGCACAGATTCACTCTTTGATGTTCCTCGTGTCCATCTCACACTATGCAAAAACTCAATGCACATAAAAGGCCCTAAAATCTGGAATTCATTACCTGTAAAAATAAAAGAAACACTACCTGTTTATAAATTCAAGTCTCTTCTCAAAGATCACTTACTCACCCAAAACCAAATAAATACTGAATAACTGGACCTTATAAATTGTTTATCTTAAATGTTTCTCACAATTATATCACATAAATGTTAAACCTAAGACCCAATCTAACTTTGTTATTTTTTAAATACACTACCTAACAGAATACTCCATTCTACTGAATGTACAACAATGCATGCAACCATATGACCTGTCTTTGTAATACTCATTTGTGCTTTATTGTTATCTGTTTACAATAATGTTTTATCACTGATTACATCATTGCTTAGTTAATCTTAAGTTAATTTTAAGCCAGCCCATAATGCTATGCATATAAGTGGCTTTGGCATGCTGCTCTTACCTGTATTTTTTTGTACCTCTGTATGCTCAAATTACTAAATAAATAAATAAATAAATAAATATGTAGTCAACTCCAAATGCCCTACTCTACTTACCTCCCCCCCCCCACATTTTTTTATTATAATTATAGTTTTCTTATATACTACTGTCAATTAATAATATTAATTAGTTTTATTTGTTTTCAAATTATTGTTTGTCAGTTTATATTATTCAGCAATATTAGGTGCTAAAGCAGCTTATCCCTTAGTTACTTTTGATACTTAGTTACATTCTCAATTACTCTTATGAATGCCAAATATTGATCAAAGTTATTAAACCTCTTATTAAACACACAAATAATCCTAACAATAATAGCCATTTACTTCGCTGCAGTCAGGCTAAAGCTGTACTCAGTGCAACAAGAACGTAACTCTCGAAATTCACGATGGACACGCGTCAGTCTGAGTTTTATGACTATGATAGCGGGTTTCTAACCCCACCCGTCGGATGTTTTTTTTTAACAAGAAAACATAAAAGTACAGTGGAACTTTGAGCCAACTGTTAGCGATGTTTTTGGAGATACGAGCATTCCCTGGGGTCAGATTTTTTGTTCTGAGTTACGAGCAACAAATCTTGAGTTATGAGCCAGCTCCACATGCTTCCCATCAACGCAAAACCTGGACACCTCGCTTGTTTATCTATGATTTCATGCTTTAATTCCATGGAAATCATCTCTTTTTTTTCTCTTTCTTCTCGCACGTCTTTATACTTGCTTTCTTAGGACCCATGCTTAGAAAAATGAAATTTGGGCCAAATGACTGTCATAAAATGTAAGCAAAGGCATGAGAGAATGCTCCCACAGCGAGGGTAAACAGTGGCACTTATTGGCGGCGTTTCGTTATTATAATAATAATATTAATAATGATTATTTATTATTAGTTACTATTATTATTAGTTACTATTATTCATTATTCTTATTAATACAGTGAAATCCCACCACCTTACGACGCATCATGTTACGTTAAACTCCCGCCATCACGCCATTTGGAACGCAAAATTTTGCCTCGCCTCACGAAAACAAAACTCGCCTTAGTGTTCTAATCCGGGACGTTGTGCTACATGTGGCCTCAGCACCAGTGTTTACAAGCCAGCCAGTGCAGTGCATCTACGCATACATGGTACATTTCAATTTATCCCAGTGTTTTTAGTACTTGTAACTAGCAAAATAAGTCGCATGGGCCCCAAGAAAGCTTTTAGTGCCATAAAAATGGTGAGAATTAGTATGGAATTGAATATAAAACGAGATTAGGAAATGTGTGCAAAGTGGATTGAATGCCAAACCTTTAAGGATGAAAATTCACACTGCACAGCTAACTGCATGCCGTGTTGGCAACCTGTACAATGACAATGTTATGGGCCAATTTTAGGAAAGTCTAAAAGGAAACAGGAGGTAACAGAGCTCTATGGGGAAGATTTGTTGTGCGACAGGATCCAGTGACTCTCAGCTGGTCATAGTGGCATTAAGGAAGAAGGGAAGTAACCCCGGAAAAGGAATTGCTACCTCAAGTCCTAATGAAGGGGATTCCCTTCTAAACAATAACTTCCACACTCTCCCTCCTCCCATCTCATCAATCATCACCAGATCTTCAATAAAGGTGAGTGTCATGTATTCTATTCTTAGTAGAGTAGTATTTGTGCATGTCTCTTCAGTTTGTGTGTATTAAAATTAATAATTATGTGGTAAATTTTTTCTTCAATACTTTGTGGTGTCAGGAACGGATTAATTTGATTTCCATTATTTCTTATGGGAAAATTAATTCGGCTAATGATAATTTCAGTATACAATTAGCTCTTAGTAACGGTTTAATATCTGTAAGGCGGGGGTCTCACTTGTCATTACTAATTATTATTATTAATTTAGGTAACTAAGAGCACAGATCCAATTCCCTAGATAAGTGCCCCTCACCGTGTCAAGTTGCTTGATGCTGGTGAGGGGCTCTTGATCTGGGAAATTGTGATCTGTGTTCCGTTACTTTAATTAATTAATAATATAATAATAATAATAATAATAATAATAATAATAAAAATTATTTTTATTATTATTATTATTATTATTATTATTATTTTTATTATTATTATTATTATTATCATAAGGACAGAGCTTCAGTTCCCCTAAATTACTACTACTAATTAATAATAATACATAATACGTAAGTAATAATATCAATACAGGAATGGTGCCGCTAGTTGGCACAAGTGAATGGCAAAACACCAGGTGAGCAGTGAGCATATGTACATTGTGCGTGTGGGAGCAGTTCTCTCGTGCTTGCTTGTATTTTTTTAGTCATTTGGCCAAATTTCTTTTTTCTATCCATGGGTCTACGAATTTAAATGCAAAGGGACAGTGCTGAGAAGAAAACAAGATGATGATTTCATGGACTTAGCCAGAAATACCGGCTTAGTACATCTACGAATGTAGGTTACTGAAGCTATATGTCAGTTATGTTCTGTGATTAAACAAAACATGATGTTGTTTGAGGTTACAGAGCATGACATCATACACTGCACCCTCAACTCCCTCACCTCAACCTCCCTCACCCTCAACCCTCCTCACCTCAAACTTCACCCTCACCTCCCTCACCCTCAAACCCCTCTCACCCTCAACCTCCACCTCAAACCTCCCTCACCCTCAAACCTCCTCACCCTCAACCTCCTCACCTCTCAACCTCTCACCCTCCATATTTGTTTTTCACAAAATAAATCTTACGAATAATAAAAAAAGAAGTCCCAGGAAGCTACCCAAAGCATAAAATCTTTAAATTCTTAATTCCCTCTCTCTTTTTTTTTCTTTAAATTTCTTTTTTCAAAACCGGGGGTTAAGAATATTGAAAAGGCAGTTGGAAAAAAAAAAATTTTTTAGGGGTTCCAAAATCCCCTTTTTCAAAATATTTGATTTCTTTTTTAGGGGTTTTTTAAAAACAAAAAAATTTTTTTTAGTTTAAAAACCCCTAAACAAAACCGCCCCTAAACCCCCTCCCCTAATTTTTATAACCTCCCCAACCCCCAAAAATCCCCCCCCCTAAAAACTTTCCCCCACCCTCCCCCCTTTCCCCCCCCTATTTTAAATAAAATTAAAAATAAAAAAATAATTTTTAATAATTTTTATAATTTTAAAAATTTCCCCACCCCCCCCCCCCTCCCCTAATTTCCCCCCCAAAAAACCCCCATCGATAAAATCCCCCCCTTCCCCCATTTCCCCCCCCCAAACCCCCACCCCAAATACCCAACCCCCCCCCCTTCCCCCCCCTCCCCCCTATACCTTTAAAAATCCCCCCCCCCCAAATTAAAACCCCCCTTTTTAAAAACCCCTTTTAAATTTGCCTCCCCCCCCCCTTTCCCCCCAAACCTTCCCTAACCCCCCAAAAACCCCAATTACCCTCACCCCCCCCCCCCTCCCTCACCCCAACCTCCCCCCCCCCTCCCCCTAAAACCCCCCCTCCCCCCCTCAAACCCCCACCCCCCCCCAAACCCCCACCCTCAACCCCCCCACCCTCAACCTCCCCACCCCCAACCCTCACCCCCAACCCCCTCCCCTCAACCTCCCCCCCCCCCCCCCCCCCCTTCCCCCCCTCAACCCCCCCCCCCACCCTCAACCCCCCCCCAAACCCCCCCCCCAACCCCCCCCCCCAACCTCCCACCCTCAACCTCCCCCCCCCTCACCCCCCCACCTCAACCTCCCCCACCCTCACAACCCCCCCCCCCCAACCTCCCCACCCTCACCTCCCCCACCCTAAACCCCCCCCCTCAACCTCCTCCCCCCAACCCCCCCCCCAACCTCCCCCCCCCCCAACCCCCCCAACCCTCCCCCCCCCCCCCCAAAACCCCAACCCTAAACCCCCCCACCCCAACCCCCCCCCCTAACCCCCCCACCCTAACCTCCCCCACCCCAACCACCCCACCCCCCCCCTCCCCCCCCCCAACCCCCCCCCTAAACCCTCCCCCCTCAACCCCCCCCCCCCCCCCCCCCACCCTAAACCCCCCCCCCCCTAACCCCCCCCCCCAAACCTCCCTCCCCCTCAACCCCTCCCCCCCCCTCCCCCTCACCTCCCCACCCTAAACAGCCCCCACCCTCACCCCCCTCACCCTCAACCCCCCCCACCCCAACCTCCCTCCCCCCAACCTCCCTCCCCCCCCTCAACCTCCCTCACCCTCAACCTCCCCACCCTCAACAACCCCCACCCCAAACCTCCCTCCCCCTCAACCCCCCCCCTCAAACCCCCCCCCTCAACCCCTCACCCTAACTTCCCCCCACTATCCGCCCAAGTATTAAGTACATATACACTTTATAAAAACAGTTTTAACATTTCTTACTTTCTGTACTGTATTTTTAATTTTTGGTTTTTATATACGAAATTTCTGCAAACCTCACAAATAATCTCTTTTCTTACAAAAAAGCCGGGAAGATACTATAGTCAAATTAAAAGGAAAAGCGACCTTTCCCCCACTGCCTCGCCACCATATTTAAGCCTATTTTTTTCATTTTAAGTTATTCTGCTTCTTGTTAAATTTTATGTTTATTTTGTCATATTAGATGAAAATGATAATAAATAACCGTACTTTTGATGTGTACCTATTCAATATTTTTTCTTGCTCCGAGGCAGGAACGATTAAGGTTTTTCAAATTAATTTTAAAAAAAAATTGATTTGAATACTGAAAGAGTAAATTGGAACGGATTAAACCCTAAGCCAGGTTCCACTGTATTTAAATACAGTATCGATCATAATAAAACCAGATACCTCCACAACCTTCTTTTTCCCAAATGTTTTCATATCCTTTACATTTTCCATAAAACCCAGCTCAAACCCTTTTTAAAGTCCAAACTACCTCACACTAATCCCAACATTTTGACAATTAAAAAACGTGAAACTGACTCAGAGGTGAATAAAAACCCCCGTTACTTTTCTGTTAACTTTTTAAAATAAAACCCATTCAACAGCTACCCCGAGTACTGATTTCAAAACACTATGAGCAGTTCTTCTACTTCCTCTATAAACCAAAAAAAAAAACACACAGACAAATCCCACTAAATTGATCTATTGGACCAAATTATATCCCCCTTAAAAAACGGTATAATCACAGCCCACCCAACTTTTCCTCATAAAACCAAATTTGGGAGATACCTCAGGGCACAATAAATCTTTTTCACCTACACGATGAGACATCAGTATTAATTTTATTAGCCTTTCATAACAGACGGCTGGTGGGGTTACGGACAGCCATAAATTGAGAATGTTCAAAATATTCCACAAAAAACCAATAACCCCTATAAAACATTGTTTCCCAAAGAAAACAAAGCAGATCTCGCAAAGAGACAAACACCTCTCTTAAAAGATAACTTTTAAAACCATCACAAAAAAATCTTAAAAAAAAAACAATTTTGCAGGGCCAAAAAACAAAAGAACTAACTAAACGAACCCTCAAAAATTTCAAAAACAATAAGGAAGTCCAAAAAAATTTTTATGTAAACAGATTTAATGAAATAAAAGGTGTATAAAAAAGACCTGGGAAAAATCTTTAAATTTTTGGGGGGTTTAAGGAAAATGTCTAAAACGAAATTAACTTAGGGGAAAACAAAACGAACCAAAAACAGCCAAAGACACGGCAACAAAATTAATGTCTCTTTTCTACTACAGGACTAAAACTAGCAAGCAAAACCCCCTAAGCAAAAAACCCGCCACAAAACGCTCTATATAAGCACCAACAAAAACCTCGAAGTCCACTTACAATTAAATCTTAAAAAACAAAGGGAGACCAATATTTAAAATTGTTCTTTGCCCCCAAAATCTTTAAAAATAATTCATAAACAAATCTACTCCTACCTGCTATCCCATAACATACTGAACCCCTGACAGTGTGGGTTTAGGCAGAAAGAAAGCACGAATGATGCAATTATTCAGATGCTCAAAATACTACATACAGCAGTTGAAAAAATTAATATCCTCTGGGGCTCTTCACAGACCTACAGAAAGCATCTGATACAGTAGACCACAATATCTTGCACCTATAACTAGAACATTACAGGGTCAGAGGACACTCTTTCAATTACCTAAAATCTTATCTTAGTGGTAGACACCAGTATGTATACACAAATACAGTATGTATACACCAGTACTCAGCATGTAGTTGTTGGAGTGCCACAGGGAAGTGTCGTAGGTCCTCTAATCTTTCTTATTTACATCAATGACCTCCCAACTGCATCATGACTCTTTAAAGGATCCCAATGGAAATAAGTCACTCTGACTTTTTTTTTGGTTATCGTAGGTTCTCTACACATATATACTGTTATGTATGATAACATATGTAACTGTATTTGTGTGTACCTGAATAAACATACTTACTTACTGACTAAACCTTTACAAAAATTCAATGTATGTCAAAGGCCCTAAAATCTGGAACACCCTCCCTGAAAACTCTAGAACTGCAGACACATTCATCACCTTCAAAACTACCGTTAGAAAACATCTTATCTCCCTGATCCACCCCGACAACTAACTACATGATAACCACCTGGTGGTTCAAAATTACACTCACTCACCCATTTGACTATAATCACAGAAATACGAATCTTAATCTTAAAATAATGATTCCTAACTAGTCACAAGTTTGCCTATGATACTCCAATATAGAAACAATGTATTATGCCAAAACAAAAGCATTCACATTGCTAAACTCACAAACTAGTATTTAGTCACTTAGTATTTAGTCAACTTAACTCCAGAATTTGTAATAATTTGTAATAATTGGGTGGCCTGGTGGCCTGGTGGCTAAAGCTCCCGCTTCACGCACGGAGGGCCCAGGTTCGATTCCCGGCGGGTGGAAACATTTCGACACGTTTCCTTACACCTGTTGTCCTGTTCACCTAGCAGCAAATAGGTACCTGGGTGTTAGTCGACTGGTGTGGGTCGCATCCTGGGGGACAAGATTAAGGACCCCAATGGAAATAAGTTAGACAGTCCTCGATGACGCACTGACTTTCTTGGGTTATCCTGGGTGGCTAACCCTCCGGGGTTAAAAATCCGATCGAAATCTTATCTTAATCTTATCTTACGTTTGCCCAAAATGCCTAGCCATGCTAGGTGTCCTAGTGGCCCCCTCTGTACTTAGTATTTTATTACATGTAAACCACACAATAACTAAAATCTGTAAACCCCGCATTGTAATCCTTATAGAGAATAAACTTTGATTGATTGATAAACCAGTTTTATTCACAGATGAAACCACTTAAGTCTTGTACCACCCAAACCCGTCTATACTTAGTAATACCGTAAACAGCGAGCTACATAAAATATCAAACTGGATGACGATCAACAAGCTTACACTCAATACAGACAAAACTTAATTCATGTTTTTTGGAAGCAGAGCATTAAATATCCAACTAAACATATTGATAAATTGTTCACCCATTATAAAACACTGAGGGAAAATTTCTAGGTCGTCACCTTGACTCCAATCTTAAATTTCAGTTCCACATCCAGCATATAACTAAGAAATTTTCCCAAAATGTTGGCGTCCTTTCCAAGATACGATACTATGAACCCCAGACAACACTCCTAACATTAATATACCTCTACCTTACCTATGGTAGTTGTGACCGAGGATCATCCTCGGACGACCACCATTAATAACCCAACAAAACGCTGCTGTGTGATAATCACCAACTCTTGTACTCACCTAGTAGTGGTTGTGGGGGTTAAGTCGCAGCTCCTGTGCCGGACAACACACCCCACCACTCTTCACAACCTCCAACACAACTCACCAGTGTTACCTTCCTCCCTCACAACCTCCAACACAACTCACCAGTGTTACCTTCCTCCCTCACAACCTCCAACACAACTCACCAGTGTTACTTCCTCCCTCACAACCTCCAACACAACACACCAGTGTTACCTTCCTCCCTCACAACCTCCAACACAACACACCAGTGTTACCTTCCTCCCTCACAACCTCCAACACAACTCACCAGCGTTACCTTCCTCCCTCACAACCTCCAACACAACTCACCAGTGTTACCTTCCTCCCTCACAACCTCCAACACAACTCACCAGTGTTACCTTCCTCCCTCACAACCTCCAACACAACTCACCAGTGTTACTTCCTCCCTCACAACCTCCATCAACAACTCACCAGTGTTACCTTCCTCCCTCACAACCTCCAACATAACTCACCAGTGTTATACTCCTCCCTCACAACCTCCAACACAACTCACCAGTGTTACCTTCCTCCCTCACAACCTCCAACATAACTCACCAGTGTTACTTCCTCCCTCACAACCTTCAACACAACTCACCAGTGTTACTTCCTCCCTCACAACCTCCAACATAACTCACCAGTGTTACCTTCCTCCCTCACAACCTCCAACACAACTCACCAGTGTTACCTTCCTCCCTCACAACTCACCAGTGTTACCTTCCTCCCTCACAACCTCCAACACAACTCACCAGTGTTACCTTCCTCCCTCACAACCTCCAACACAACTCACCAGTGTTACTTCCTCCCTCACAACCTCCAACACAACTAAAAAACCAGCGTTACTTCCTCCCTCACAACCTCCAACACAACTCACCAGTGTTACTTCCTCCCTCACAACCTCCAACACAACTCACCAGCGTTACCTTCCTCCCTCACAACCTCCAACACAACTCACCAGTGTTACCTTCCTCCCTCACAACCTCCAACACAACTCACCAGTGTTACCTTCCTCCCTCACAACCTCCAACACAACTCACCAGTGTTACCTTCCTCCCTCACAACCTCCAACACAACACACCAGTGTTACCTTCCTCCCTCACAACCTCCAACACAACTCACCAGCATTACCTTCCTCTCTCACAACCTCCAACACAACTCACCAGTGTTACCTTCCTCCCTCACAACCTCCAACACAACTCACCAGTGTTACTTCCTCCCTCACAACCTCCAACACAACTCACCAGCATTACCTTCCTCCTCACAACCTCCAACACAACTCACCAGTGTTACTTTCCTCCTCACAACCTCCAACACAACTCACCAGTTTTTACCTTCCTCCCTCACAACCTCCAACACAACTCACCAGTGTTACCTTCCTCCCTCACAACCTCCAACACAACTCACCAGTGTTACCTTCCTCCCTCACAACCTCCAACACAACTCACCAGTGTTACCTTCCTCCCTCACAACCTCCAACACAACTCACCAGTGTTACCTTCCTCCCTCACAACCTCCAACACAACTCACCAGTGTTACCTTCCTCCCTCACAACCTCCAACACAACTCACCATGTTACCTTCCTCCCTCACACCTCCAACACAAATCACCAGTGTTAACCTTCCCCCTCACAACCTCCAACACAACACACCAGTGTTACCTTCCTCCCTCACAACCTCCAACACAACTCACCAGTGTTACCTTCCTCCCTCACAACCTCCAACACTTGCAGTTTAAGATAATGTTGGAGCTTCACCACCACAACAACACCTGACGTCACTCACACTGTTGCCACACCTCTCACAATACTTGCTAAAGTAGCGCAACTTACCGCTAAATGTAGCACAAGTAACTGCTAAATGTAGCTCAACTGCTAAAGTAATGTAAGTAACTGCTAAAGGAGCGCAAGTAATTGATAAAGTAGCGCACGTAACTGCTAAATGTAGCGCAAGTAACTGCTAACTGTAGCTCAACTGCTAACGTAATGCAAGTAACTGCTAAAGGAGCGCAAGTAATTGACAAAGTAGCGCACGTAACTGCTAAATGTAGCGCAAGTAACTGCTAAATGTAGTTCAACTGCTAAAGTAACGCAAGTAACTGCTACAAGAGCGCAAGTAACTGATAAAGTAGCGCAAGTAACTGCTAAAGTAGCGCAAGTAACTGCTGAAGTAGCGCAGGTAACTGCTAAATGTAGCGCAAGTAACTGCTAAATGTAGCTCAACTGCTAAAGTAATGCAAGTAACTGCTAAAGGAGCGCAAGTAACTGATAAAGTAGCGCAAGTAACTGCTAAATGTAGCGCAAGTAACTGCTAAATGTAGCTCAACTGCTAAAGGAGCGCAAGTAACTGATAAAATAGCGCAAGTTACTGCTAAATGTGGCACAAGTAACTGCAAAAGTAGCGCAAGTAACTGCTAAATGTAGCGCAAGTAACTGCTAAATGTAGCATAAGTAACTGCTAAATGTAGCGCAAGTAACTGCTAAATGTAGCTCAACTGCTAAAGTAACGCAAGTAACTGCTAAAGGAGCGCAAGTAACTGATAAAGTAGCGCAAGTAACTGCTAAATGTAGAGCAAGTAACTGCTAAAGTAGCGCAAGTAACTGCTAAATGTAGCGCAAGTAACTGCTAAAGCAGCGCAGGTAACTGCTAAATGTAGCGCAACTACACCCCTTAGTGCACGTTATATGACCAATCAATCAATCACAAATGTGTGTGTGTACTCACCTAGTGTGTGTGTGTACTCACCTAGTGTGTGTGTGTGTGCTCACCTAGCGTGTGTGTACTCACCTAGTGTGTGTGTGTACTCACCTAGTGTGTGTGTACTCACCTAGTGTGTGTGTACTCACCTAGTGTGTGTGTGTGTACTCACCTAGCATGTGTGTGTACTCACATAGTGTGTGTGTGTACTCACCTAGTGTGTGTGTGTACTCACCTAGTGTGTGTGTGTACTCACCTAGTGTGTGTGTGTACTCACCTAGTGTGTGTGTACTCACCTAGTGTGTGTGTGTGACTCACCTAGTGTGTGTGTGTACTCACCTAGTGTGTGTGTGTACTCACCTAGTGTGTGTGTGTACTCACCTAGTGTGTGTGTGTACTCACCTAGTGTGTGTGTACTCACCTAGTGTGTGTGTGTACTCACCTAGTGTGTGTCCGGCTAAATCTATAGAAACTTTTAATGTACATTCAAGGGCCTAAAATCTAGAACTACCTACCTGAAAACTCTAGAATTACAGACTCAGTCACCATTTTTAAAACTGCCGTCAAAAAACATCTTATCTCCCAAACATACCCCACCGTCAGCCAACTACATGAAAAACACATATTCACACACACACATACACACACACACACACGACACTGGAGGACAGGAGGGTCAGGGGAGACATGATAACGATATACGAAATACTGCATGGAATAGACAAGGTGGAGAGAGACAGGATGTTCCAGAGATGGGACACAGAAACAAGGGGTCACATTTGAAAGTTGAAGACCCAGATGAGTCAAAGGGATGATAGGAAATATTTCTTCTGTCATAGAGTAGTCAGGAAGTGGAATAGCCTAGCAAGTGAGGTAGTGGAGGCAGGAACCAAACATAGTTTTAAGATGAGGTATGATAAAGCTCATGGAGCAGGGAGAGAGAGGACCTAGTAGCACACAGTGAAGAGGCGGGGCCAGGAGCTGAGTCTCCACCCCTGCAACCACAACTAGGTGAGTACACACACACACACACACACACACACACACACACACACACACACACAACCTAGTGTCTAATCGACATGTGCCTAGGACAAAATGGTAACTAACACACACACACACACACACACAGACTTTCTTGGGTTATCCTGGGTGGCTAATCCTCCGGGGTTAAAAATCCGAACGAAATCTTATCTTATCACACACACACACACACACGTACTCATATACAACAGGCCTAGTGTCTAATCGACATGTGCCTAGGACAAAATAGTAACTAACACAGGGAGAGTGACCTAGTAGCGACCAGTGAAGAGGCGGGGGCAGGAGCTTGGACTCGACCCCTGCAACCTCAACTAGGTGAGTACAACTAGGTGAGTACACAATACAGGAGCTTTAATAACAACTGTGTATCATGCCAACACAAAACCATTCTCATTACTAAATTTACAAATTGTTATATTCTTAAATATTGTGAACTATCTCACTATTGTGATGAATGGTTTGAAAAACCGACAAGTTGAAGATTGAGACACTTATGCAACATATGGGAATCTTTATTCAGGAAACGTTTCGCCACACAGTGGCTTCATCAGTCCTTACGCCTTTCTACTTTGTATCGGACTGATGAAGCCACTGTGTGGCGAAACGTTTCCTGAATAAAGATTCCCATATGCTGCATAAGTGTCTCAATCTTCAACTTGTCGGTTTTTCAAACCATTCATCACAACTGTCAGACACTGCAGCATCATGGGATCTTGTTACAAAGAATTCTTCAACACTTGTTCAACCTTTGGACGAAGACCTACTTCGACTAGTGGATGGTACCACTATGACCCCGCCTCCGCCTGCTTCGCCTCACCTCACTACAGTATATAAGCCACGTCTACAGCCCTATGCTGTCACGGTCAGTCGACTCAGCTCGAGTGGTGACGTGTGCTTACCTAACACATCGACGATCTCGCCTCTCTCGAATTACCTCGTGTTGAGTAGTGCTTTGAGTAGAGCTTGCTGGACCTTCGTCTTCCTCTCCACCATCAGGATTGGTGCGTCGGTGGTTGCCGACCGAAGGGCAGGAAGCCTCTTGCTGCCTGAATTCTCTTCGCCTGTTGACTGCACGCCATACAGCCAGTCTCGCCACCACTCAGGATATACAGTGCTCCATCAAGCTACAGTTCACCTCCTCAGTGTCCTGCGCCAGGCAAGTACGTGTGTCTACTTACACGTACTTGCCTAGCTGAGTACTCTCACTTTTTGGCCGATTGTCACCTCCAATTACATCTTTTCATAATTAGACGATGCCTTCGTTGCCTTCCACCTCCCACCCCCCCTTCCACTCTCCCCCAACCTCCCACACCTGCCTCTGCTTCTTCTAAATCCAATTCCTTCTCGCTAAACCTCAAATTTTCTAATCCTGATGCCACTATCTGTCCGGAAAATTTATTATATCAGATCACTGGTGCACCTCAACTTAAAGTCTTCAAAACCAACTCAGGCTTCAAACTCCTTCTTGACAAACATTCCTACGAAGCGTACACCTCAAGCGATACCAGACAAAAACTTCTCAACGCAGGCTTCACCATTATTTGGACTCCTGAGCACCGTGCCAAAAGCACAGTCATTGCTAAACACGTAGACTACTCTCTCCTGACAGCCTATGACACAGACAAAGAAGACTTAATAAAAGATATCAGTACTAAGAACAAAGTCTCTGTTGACGATATTTACAGACCAGAAAACTCTACCATTCTCAAAATACGCTGTTCTACTCCTGCTGACGCCTCTACACTCTTCAGTCAAGGAATCTTTGCCAAGACCATCCGCATTCCTCCAAACGCTCTCTTCACTCCGAACTTCCACCCAATCACACAATGTCTTAAATGCTACAAATTCGGCCACGACAAAAACACATGCACATCTACACAAGTCTGCTCCAGATGTTCAGCAACTGGCCACTTCTGGAATACTTGCAACCTCCCCCTTAGATGTTCTAACTGCGGCGGGTCACACACTGCAGTTGCAAATTCCTGCCCTTCTAGAAAGCACATTCTCTCCCCCCTCAGAGCAAGCCAACCTCCCTCCCTCCCCAACCCCTTCCCTGCTCCTCCCTCCCCTTCCTTACCTACCTCCCCTTCCACACCTCCCTCCCCTACCCCCAATGCCTGGGCCTCCCCACGCACTTGGTCTACCTCTTCTACTCTACACACATCAAAACACCAACACACAGACTACAAGCACTTCTCCTTCTACACCCACACTAGACTACAAAACTAACTGTCAACTTGCCACTGCTGCCCACTCTGCGATGGTAATCTCACAAGCTTACCAATCAGACTACTCACATGTCCTTTACCTAATCTTGTCTGCTAACAATCTTCCCTCTTTAATTATCCCTCCTTCCTGCTTCTCTTCCAAGCCTCCTACAACCTCTCCCTCCTTCCTCTCTCCCACCCCCCCACTTCCTACTCCCACCAGCTCTCCTCCTCCACTACCTCTCTTCACTACTTCTACACCTCCCACCAACACCCCTACTGCTACTGCTACAACCACCCTCCCCCCACTTCCTTACCCACTTCATCCCTTCCAAAGCATTCCACTTCCTCACAGCTTACAAAACTTCCAACTTCCTCTGCATCCACTTCGCCACACTCCACCACAACCAAAACCTCATCCAGGTCCAACTCCACCTCCTCCAGACAAAATCCACTCAAACCTAAACCTACCCCAACTTCTGACGGACAGACCAAAGAACATAAAAACAGATCCATCTCTTCCTCCCCCTCCAGGAAACGGGTCCGTAGCACCTACAAACACACATCCACTGATGGCACTACTATCACGGGCTTTAATCCAAACTCCTCCCCCGACATTAACTTTGCTAAGACGAAACCATTAAATCACGTTTAAGGTGATTCAGTTCAACGTACGTTCTTACTTTACAATTAGACACCTACTGGCCGAGCTCCTTGAAGCAGAGAGCCCAGATATTGTTTTGCTAAACAGTACCTGCCTCAAAGCCCCTCAATGTATCCGCCATTATGGTTATACTGCACTACAGTCCCCCTATGATCCCCACGATGGGGTTGCCATCCTTGTCAATTCCAACATAAAACATGAATTTCTCCCAAATCCCTTTTATTCACCACACTGTCTTGCGGTCAGAATACACACCCACCTTGGCCCCTTTATCTTTTTCACCACCTATGCTCGCCCAAACACTACTCTCAACATACACGACCTCTCCTTAGTCATCAACTACACCAACACACCAACTTACCTACTAGCTGACATGAATGCCAAACAACACTGCCTTTCATCACACCAGTAACAACCAACTTGGTCACCAATTACTCAACTTCACAAACCATAAACACCTAATTCATCTTGGCCCAGACTTCAATACCTTCTTCAACCACACGGGCCAAGGCAAACCAGACATCATTCTGGCAAACCGAGCCAGCTCTCTATTTCAACATTACATCTCACCTGGCCCTATTACAGGCTCTGATCACATCCCAGTCATCTTACACATCTCCTCCAACCCTATCCTCATTCCAACCACACCTTCATTCTCCTACAAGAACGCTGACTGGGATGCTTTCAAACAACACATAGACAATATTAACCTCACCTATGACTACAACAACAAACCTATCTCTGACATCGATACTCAACTTGATCTCATCCAGGACACCATTACACAAGCAGCCAACATCGCAATACCAAAGAAAACTCACACCACTCGTTATTCCTTCAAACCATCACTCAGAACAAGAAGACTAATTATCTGCTACCACAACCGCTTCCTCTACAACACACATAGATTTAATCAAGTCCGATTAGATCTCACTTACCTCAGAAACAACATTTTACACAGCCTAGACCAAGACCACAACAATCACGGTCACGACTAATACAACAAGCGGACAGGCAGCGTGTTAAAAACACTAAGCCTTCTGGAACTTTATCAAAAAAATCAGAGGCACTACTCCCACCAACAAATTCAAACACATCACCCACAACAACACACACATCTCAGACCCACAGGCTGCTACCAACATCTTCAAACACATCTGGGAGAACATCTTCCACCCTCACCCACCTCGCCCTAACGTTATTCAACACATTCAGAACATAGAACACTGGAACACTGCACACACACAAGAAACAACACCAGACAGCCACATACATCTAGACACTCTACCTCCTCCCAAGAACTCGACACTCCTTCACCAACACAGACATTAAAACTCTCCTCAGACACCTTCCTCCAAAGGCTCCTGGTGCCTCTGGCCTAAACCATATTATCCTGAAACACCTTCCTGACTCTATCATTACTGCCTACACAAACCTCCTCAATGCCTCCCTTGCCTCTGGATACTTCCCTTCCCTCTTCAAAGCTGCTACTGCTATCCTCCTTCCTAAACCCAATAAAGACCACTCTGACCCTAGAAACTATCGCCCTATCAGCCTCCTCGAAACTTTAGGAAAACTCTTTGAAAAACTCATCAATCATCGCCTTCGCAGATACCTGGAACACAGTTCTCTACTTTCTGATGGCCAGTTTGGCTTCAGAACACACAGATCCACACAGGATGCCATTAACATCATTGTCAACTACATCCACATAAACACAAAACAAAGAAACAGGACAGCCCTGGTTGCAAAAGACGTTGAAAAAGCTTTTGACACTGTGTGGCACGAGGGGCTCAAGTACAAACTCTGCACTAAACTTCAACCTGCCTCTCAATACTCGTAAACTCCTCTGCAACTTCCTAGACGGCCGTACCATGAGAATCAAATTCCAAGGCTGTTACTCTGACTACTTCACACTAAATGCTGGAGTACCCCAGGGATCTGTCCTTTCCCCTACCCTCTACATTTTATACACTAACGACATTCCAACACCTGTATACCACAACTCCATCACACTAGCCTATGCAGACGACATTACACAACTTATCACTCATTGCCAATATAGATACACTCACACACAAAACACAAAATGAGGTTGACAGGATAGCCATCTGGGAACAAAAATGGAGGATCAAAACCAATGCAGCAAAATCCAGCATTACGTATTTAACTACAGGAAACGTGATCCTCCATTACCTGTCGAACTCAGAACAGCTGACACCCGCACTTACTTCCCTATCACACAATCTGTCCACTGTCCTTGGCGTTAATCTTGACTACCTTCTTCGTTTACACGGACACATTCACTCAAGGCATGCAATAGCTAGTAAGACCCTTGCGGGCCTCTACAAGCTGAAACATGCCTCTCAACGCACCAAACTACACCTCTACATAATCCCTAATACGTCCTCTGATAACTTACTCTCCTCTAGCCCTCTCTCTTGCAGCAAAAACAAACTTACTTAAACTGCAGCGTGTCCAGAACAAGGCGCTGCGCTGGGTGCTTGATGTCAGATGGGAGGACTTCGCCACAAGCGAGTCTCTCCATGCCCAGTTAGACGTCCCATGCGCTGAATCTGTACTGGAAGAGGCTCAGTGACAGACAGATAGACAAACTTGAGACACGACATGACTACTGGACCTCTCTCCTTGACGAAGACATTCGCAGACCCACAAACCAACACAACCTTTTCTACTCCTTGCATGATCCTGCTCCTAACCCTACTTACAAATAACCTTGGATCCGCTGACAGGTACCTTCTAAGACAGGTACCATTCTCTGACCCACGTTCGCCTTAGCTTTTTGGGTTAAGACATGACTCAATTCTGCACTCCTCTCTAGCTCTAAACGTCGCAAGTCCCTTACTCCCAGCTCACCCCACCGGAGTCCCAACAGAAGAACCGGAATTTCTCTTTTCAATATCTGTCCCACGATCGCCTGGCTCTATTTCTACGACTAAGAACACTCCTCTCCAGCACTATTCTTCGCCTGTCCCGTCTTCCCCGCTCATCCCATTTGGGATCTTACCTGAACTTTCGTTCGTTCCTATGCTGTACATTCTACAAGATTGATGGACTGAACACATCGACTCCAGGCTGAGGGACTGATTACCTCAAACTCCTCCTCTCCTTACGCCTTTCTACTTTGTATCGGACTGATGAAGCCACTGTGTGGCGAAACGTTTCCTGAATAAAGATTCCCATATGTTGCATAAGTGTCTCAATCTATCTCACTATTGTAAAGGTACTTAATCATTTGTAATTTGTAACATAGAGTAAGAATTATTATTAGTCTACCCGAAATGCCTAGGCATGTTAGTGGCCTTCTTTGTAATAATTATTTTATAATATGCAAATCACACATTGTAATCTATACAGAGAAATAAATATTTGAATTTAAATTAGAGTTTCTGGACCTATTATGTGTTTGTAATGTTTTTACCACCCACAGGATTGGTATGAGGTGTATAATAAACATATTTAACAAAAACTCTCTGGTGTTGGAAGAGTTGTGGACGAGTGGAACAATGTTCCGACGAGGGTGATAGAGGCTAGGACAGGAGTGGGCAACCCTTAGCAAGCGTCCCAAACCTGGCACGCCAACGACTTCTTTCCGGCACGCTAACCTCTGGTCTCATCTCAAAAAAAAAATTGCGACATTCATCACGTATCAAAGATTTTGCCAACTTTGGCACGAACGCTTAAAAAGGTTGCCCACCCTGGGCTAAGTCCTTGGATGTCTTTAAAAAGAGATTGGACAAATATATGAGTGGGAGGGGCTGGGTTTGATTGGTATCGTGGGTACGGGAATAAATTCTTGGGTAGCTTTGGGTAGTGGTGGTTTTAATAAGGACCTGCCTTGTATGGGCCAGTAGGCCTTCTGCAGTGTTTATATTCTTACTTCTTACTTCCACGATATTATCCAAAATAAAATAGGAACGATGTCAATATACCTAAAAATTCCTCACACAAAAAATAAAAATAATTCCATCAATCATCTAATATAAAATAATATCAATATCCATATTCCCCAAAAATCTTATAATTGAAAATATTATATAACTTTAATATTCTTCATTATTCCTCACAAAAATAAAAATGTTCCATGCTTGGCAAAACTCACACCATTTGGTGACCTTGGCTGGCAGGAGATGCTCCAGCGAACACACAAGAGGTGATAGCTTTCACAACCTTGCATAGAATATAGTGTGTCATCTGTCGTACCTGTTGGACAACTTTCCATAGAAGAGGGAGTGAGAACTGTTGCTTCTGTTGGTTTACTGCAGTAGAAGTCTGTGGCACCAGTTGATGTTGCTCTGAAGAGTTCTCATATTGCAACTGGTCTAGTAATGTTGAGGGTTGATGCTCCATCTGGTCTGGTAATGTAGAGGGTTGATGTTCCATCTGGTGTGGTAATGTACAGGGTTGATGGTCCAGCTGGTCTGGTAATGTAGAGGGTTGATGCTCCAGCTGGTCTGGTAATGTAGAGGGTTGATGTTCCATCTGGTGTGGTAATGTACAGGGTTGATGGTCCAGCTGGTCTGGTAATGTAGAGGGTTGATGCTCCAGCTGGTCTGGTAATGTAGAGGGTTGATACTCCAGCTGGTCTGTTAGCATGGAGGTCTGAAGTGGCAGGTTATTAGGTGCCTGACTTCTAAATATGCGCACTAACAGATGGGCAGCTAATTGTCGGTATCGCAAGAGAAGGTTTAGTAGGGTCCTGGTGTTGAAGGGAGAGGTCGTGTCATCATCCTGTGCAGGAGCGCACTCCATGTCTTGTGGAAGTGCATTAACTTGAGTATCATCGTGTGTTAAGCCACTTTCCACGTCTTGTGCAGTGCTGGAGTCAAGACTTCTGCGATAATAACTATATATGGAGCAAGTGGAGGCAGCATAGATCAAAACCACTTTTACTTCCCACCACCAGAATAATAGTCCCTCAGACCATTCCAGAGCCTCTGGGGGCAAGGACTTGAAGGAGCTGAGTGGTAGGTGAACTTGAATATACTGAAGTATAACAACGGCTTTGTCTACATGATCATCGCCCCAAAAAGCAGCATACATCACCCACACTTGCATCAAGGTAAAGCTTATTATCGGGGCCAAGAAGCTAAATAACCATATTACAACTGGGGAGACAAGTATGATAGCACAAATCTTCAAAGAAGATTTTACATCATCTGCTTCATTCTCCGTTAATTTCTTACCAAAAACTGCATTATCCAGTGTTACAGATTTCTGGCTCTCTTTGTGGAATTTATAATGGTCAAGTTTGGCCTGAACATCGGTAAGTTCCTCTTTTTTTTCTACTTGTGATGGATAATTGACCTCGTACGTGCCATATATAAGACATGTGAAGTCAGTGGCCAGGACCAGCAGGAGGGCGACTTCAACTACCCAAACCCACCATCGCTTTCTAGAGTAAGTCATTACTAGACTTTTTGATTACAATCTTATGATAATCTACAGAGATGCCTTACAATGTCTGCTAATTTATACTAGCTGTTAGTAAAAACTTATTAGGCTGTGTATTGTAAAACTTAATATGGAGTAAATAATAGATGGGTTGTGTATAATGTAGGTTATTATAGTCTTTTTAGTGAAAATTAGTTAAGTTCGAATATGGCTATTGAATGTTACTACAGTGTTGTGTATCATGTAGGTTATTATAGTCTTTTTAGTGAAAATTAGTTAAGTTCGAATATGGGTAGTGAATGTTACTACAGTGTTGTGTATCATGTAGGTTATTATAGTCTTTTTAGTGTGAAAATTAGTTAAGTTCGAATATGGGTAGTGAATGTTACTACAGTGTTGTGTATCATGTAGGTTATTATAGTCTTTTTAGTGAAAATTAGTTAAGTTCGAATATGGGTAGTGAATGTTACTACAGTTGTTGTGTATCATTGTAGGTTATTTATAGTCTTTTAGTGAAAATTAGTTAAGTTCGAATATGGGTAGTGAATGTTACTACAGTGTTGTGTAGTGAATGTTACTACAGTGTTGTGTAGTGAATGTTACTACAGTGTTGTCTTTGTGAATGTTACTACAGTGTTGTTAAGTGAATGTTACTACAGTGTGTGTAGTGAATGTTACTACAGTGTTGTGTAGTGAATGTTACTACAATGTTGTGTAGTGAATGTTACTACAGTGTTGTATAGTGAATGTTACTACAGTGTTGTGTAGTGAATGTTACTACAGTGTTGTGTAGTGAATGTTACTTCAATGTTGTGTAGTGAATGTTACTACAGTGTTGTGTAGTGAATGTTACTTCAATGTTGTGTAGTGAATGTACTACAGTGTGTATAGTGAATGTTACTACAGTGTTGTGTAGTGAATGTTACTACAGTGTTGTATAGTGAATGTTACTACAGTGTTGTGTAGTGAATGTTACTACAGTGTTGTATAGTGAATGTTACTACAATGTTGTGTAGTGAATGTTACTACAGTGTTGTATAGTGAATGTTACTACAGTGTTGTGTAGTGAATGTTACTACAATGTTGTGTAGTGAATGTTACTACAGTGTTGTGTAGTGAATGTTACTACAATGTTGTGTAGTGAATGTTACTACAGTGTTGTGTAGTGAATGTTACTACAGTGTTGTGTAGTGAATGTTACTACAGTGGTACAGTGTTTATCGCAGTGGTACCATAGCACATAGGTGAGATACCAAAATAAATTTAAAGTGAAAATTAAGGTTAATTTATGCATAAAGAGGCAGGTTGCAGGTGGTAAACAGTTTCCAGCAGTAGCCAGGACACTACCACCCAGGTCAGTATTAAGAATCTTCTAAACCTGCCAGTGTACCCGACCCATATTGTAGTGATACCATCCACCTGGTGACATTATATATACTGAAACCTTTACAGTGTTGCCTTAGCTAATAACCAGTAGTAAATCGGTATTTATTGTGATGGAGTGAGTTTTTAGTTTAATATGTTTATTATGCACCCCATACCCATCCTGTGGGTGGTAGTCACCCCATACCCATCCTGTGGGTGGTAGTCACCCCATACCCATCCTGTGGGTGGTAGTCAGAAGATTACAGAGGTACATAATGGGTCCAGAGACTGGACCCCAAAGTTATGATAACTGAACTAGTTAAAAAAGGTAATACTCCAGGTAGATTGGCC
>NC_069408.1:81716091-81766330 GCF_026875155.1 Cherax quadricarinatus
CCCCCATTTGGAAAGACGCCCTTTTTTCATCTCCCAGGGGTTTCAACAAAACCCCTCTGCCCCTTCGGGAAACGGGGAAAAACCTTGCTGGTTCAAATTCTTCCCTTCTAGCTCTAACATGTTGATGCATGAGGTTCTCCAGACTCCAATTTGGCTCCTTACGGACCCCAGGGTCGGTTTCCCAGTCAATCTCCTTGTGTTGAAATCACCATAACTAGAAATTGCTCCCCCCAGTGGTGCCTCTGGCCACCTCGAGCTTTTGGTTCGATCCATGGTCGTCATGTAGATTCTTCTCTTGGCCTCCCTGCAGTCTCGTGGTTGAAGTTGTTATGCAATTTCAATGTCCTCAGACTGGATTGTCCATAATAGCCCTGTCATGCACCATTCCTTCCATTTTCTCAAACCCCACTGGTTTTTAAGAGCAGGGCAACCCCTTCCACCCTCCTCTCTTTCCTGAAGATTTATATGGATGGAAAGATTGAATCTGATTATTATTCTGGTGAGTTTTGTTCTGTGATGCTATATGCTGGGATGTTCCAAATTAATTCTTTGTCATTCTCAATGTTTTGTTTTGGCATATCACTTTGTTACACACCTTCATTTTTCTAATGACTGTTTGGGAAGATTATTGCAGGGGGGGAGCCTGGAGGAACTAGGTTGTTGTTTGGGGTGAATCCGTTTGTATGTAGTGGGGGGGGCAGTGTGGAATGGTTTTGATTTAGAGTGTTTGTTGCACTGGGTTGACTGTTGTGATTTATAGAAATTGTTGGGAAGGGTATTAGCTCTTCCTGGGTCTGGTCTCTGTTGTCTTTTTTCTCCCTCCTTTCCTCCTTTCGCCTTTGTACCATCTCTCTCAGTTTCTTCCTTTCTTCTGTGTGTGTGTGTGTGTGTGTGTACTCACCTAGTTGTGGTTGCAGGGGTGGAGACTCAGCTCCTGGCCCCGCCTCTTCACTGTGTGCTACTAGGTCCTCTCTCTCCCTGCTCCATGAGCTTTATCATACCTCATCTTAAAACTATGTATGGTTCCTGCCTCCACTACCTCACTTGCTAGGCTATTCCACTTCCTGACTACTCTATGACAGAAGAAATATTTCCTATCATCCCTTTGACTCATCTGGGTCTTCAACTTTCAAATGTGACCCCTTGTTTCTGTGTCCCATCTCTGGAACATCCTGTCTCTCTCCACCTTGTCTATTCCATGCAGTATTTCGTATATCGTTATCATGTCTCCCCTGACCCTCCTGTCCTCCAGTGTCGTGTATGTGTGTGTGTGAATATGTGTTTTTCATGTAGTTGGCTGACGGTGGGGTATGTTTGGGAGATAAGATGTTTTTTGACGGCAGTTTTAAAAATGGTGACTGAGTCTGTAATTCTAGAGTTTTCAGGTAGGTAGTTCTAGATTTTAGGCCCTTGAATGTACATTAAAAGTTTCTATAGATTTAGCCGGACACACACTAGGTGAGTACACACACACACTAGGTGAGTACACACACACTAGGTGAGTACACACACACACTAGGTGAGTACACACACACACTAGGTGAGTACACACACACACTAGGTGAGTACACACACACACACTAGGTGATACAAACACACACTAGGTGAGTAAACACACACAGTGAGTAACAACACAACTGGTGAGTACCACACACACTAGTGATCACACCAACTAGGTGAGTACACACAACACAGGTAGTACCACACACAGGTGAGTACACCAACACTATGTGAGTACAACAACACTAGGTGATACACAACACACTGGTGATACACACACACACGGTGAGTACACACACACACTAGGTGAGTACACACACACACATAGGGAGTACACACACACGAGGTGAGTACACACACACACTAGGTGAGTACACACACACACTAGGGATACACACAACTATGTGAGTAACACACACACTAGGTGATACACACACACTAGGTGTACAACCACAATGTGAGTACCACACACACTAGGTGAGTACACACACACACTAGGTGAGTACACACACACACTAGGTGAGTACACACACACACTAGGTGAGTACACACACACACTAGGTGAGTACACACACACTAGGTGAGTACACACACACACTATGTGAGTACACACACCACTAGTGAGTACAACACACACACTAGGTGAGTAACACACACTAGGTGAGTACACACACACACTTGAGGTACACACACACCAGGTGAGACACACACCAGGTGAGCACACACACACACAAGGTGGTCCACACACACTAGTGAGTACACCAAATTTGTGATTGATTGGTCATATAACGTGCATTAAGGGGTGTAGTTGCGCTACATTTAGCAGTTACCTGCGCTGCTTTAGCAGTTACTTGCGCTACATTTAGCAGTTACTTGCGCTACTTTAGCAGTTACTTGCTCTACATTTAGCAGTTACTTGCGCTACTTTATCAGTTACTTGCGCTCCTTTAGCAGTTACTTGCGTTACTTTAGCAGTTGAGCTACATTTAGCAGTTACTTGCGCTACATTTAGCAGTTACTTATGCTACATTTAGCAGTTACTTGCGCTACATTTAGCAGTTACTTGCGCTACTTTTGCAGTTACTTGTGCCACATTTAGCAGTAACTTGCGCTATTTTATCAGTTACTTGCGCTCCTTTAGCAGTTGAGCTACATTTAGCAGTTACTTGCGCTACATTTAGCAGTTACTTGCGCTACTTTATCAGTTACTTGCGCTCCTTTAGCAGTTACTTGCATTACTTTAGCAGTTGAGCTACATTTAGCAGTTACTTGCGCTACATTTAGCAGTTACCTGCGCTACTTCAGCAGTTACTTGCGCTACATTTAGCAGTTACTTGCGCTACTTTATCAGTTACTTGCGCTCTTGTAGCAGTTACTTGCGTTACTTTAGCAGTTGAACTACATTTAGCAGTTACTTGCGCTACATTTAGCAGTTACGTGCGCTACTTTATCAATTACTTGCGCTCCTTTAGCAGTTACTTGCATTACTTTAGCAGTTGAGCTACATTTAGCAGTTACTTGCGCTACATTTAGCAGTTACGTGCGCTACTTTATCAATTACTTGCGCTCCTTTAGCAGTTACTTACATTACTTTAGCAGTTGAGCTACATTTAGCAGTTACTTGTGCTACATTTAGCGGTAAGTTGCGCTACTTTAGCAAGTATTGTGAGAGGTGTGGCAACAGTGTGAGTGACGTCAGGTGTTGTTGTGGTGGTGAAGCTCCAACATTATCTTAAACTGCAAGTGTTGGAGGTTGTGAGGGAGGAAGGTAACACTGGTGAGTTGTGTTGGAGGTTTTTGAGGGGGAAGGTAACACTGGTGTGTTGTGGGTTTGGGGGTTGTGAGGGAGGAAGGTAACACTGGTGATTGTGTTTGGAGGTTGTGAGGGGGAAGGTAACATGGTGGTTGTGTTGGAGGTTGTGAGGGAGGAAGGTAACACTGGTGAGTTGTGTTGGAGGTTGTGAGGGGGGAAGGTAACACGGGGGAGTTTTTGTTGGAGGTTGTGAGGGAGGAAGGTAACAGGTGAGGGGGGAGTTGTGAGGGAGGAAGGTAACACTGGTGAGTTGTGTTGGAGGTTGTGAGGGAGGAAGGTAACACTGGTGGGGTTGTGTTGGAGGTTAGTGAGGGAGGAAGGTAACACTGGTGAGTTGTGTTGGAGGTTGTGAGGGAGAAGGGACACTGGTGAGTTTGTGTTGGAGGTTGTGAGGGTAGGAAGGTAACACTGGTGAGTTGTGTTGGAGGTTGTGAGGGAGGAAGGTAACACGTGAGTTGTGTTGGAGGTTGTGAGGGAGGAAGGTAACACTGGTGAGTTGTGAGGGAGGAAGGTAACACTGGTGAGTTGTGTTGGAGGTTGTGAGGGAGGAAGGTAACACTGGTGAGTTGTGTTGGAGGTTGTGAGGGAGGAAGGTAACACTGGTGAGTTGTGTTGGAGGTTGTGAGGGAGGAAGGTAACACTGGTGAGTTGTGTTGGAGGTTGTGGGGGGGAAAAGGTAAACACTGGTGGTTGTGTTGGAGTTGTGAGGGGGGAAAGGAAACATGGTAAATTTGTTTGGAGGTTGTGAGGGGGGAAAGGAAAACGGGGTTTGGAGTTGTGTTGGAGGTTGTAAAGGGAGGAAGTAACACTGGGATTTTGTTTTTTGGAGGTTGTGAGGGAGGAAGAACCGGGTGGGGTTTGTGTTGGGGGTTTGTGAGGGGGGAAGTAACATGGGGTTGTGTTGGGGGTTTGGGGAGGGAGGAAGGTAACACTGGTGATTTGGTTTTTGGGGTTTTTGGGGGAGGAAAGGTAAAAAGGGTGGGGTTGTTTTGAAGGTTGTGGGAAAGGAAGTAACACTGGTGAAAATGTTGGGGGTTTTGTGAGGGGGGAAAGGGTAACATGGTGGGGGTTGGGTGTTAAAAGGGTTTTGTGAGGGGGGGAAGGGTTAAACCTGGTGATTTTTGTTTTTGGTTTTTGGGGGAGGGAGGAAGGAAACCCCTTTTTGGGGGGGTTGGGGGGGGAGGAAGGAAAACACTGGTGAGTTTTTGTTGGGGGTTTGGAGGGGGGGAAGTAAAAACTTTTTAAAGTTGGGTTGGAGGTTGGGAGGGGGGAAGGAAAACACTGGTGGGGTTGTGTTGGAGGTTTTTGAGGGGGGAAAGGAAACCGCTGGTGAGTTGTTTTGGAGGTTTTTGGAGGGGGGGAAAGGGAAAACACTGGTGTGTTGTTTTTGGGGTTTTGTGAGGGGGGAAAGGGGAAACACGGGTTTGGTTTGGGGGGGTTTGTAAAGGGGGAAGAAACCCAACCGGGTTGATTTGTTTTTGGGGGGTTTTTGGGGAGGGGGGAAGGTAACCCCTTAAGTTTTGTTGGGGTTTTGTGAGGGGGGAAGGAAACGGGTGTTTTGTGTTGGGAGGTTGTAAAGGTTTGGGGGGGGGTTGCCCGGCACAGGAGCTGGGGCCTTTAACCCCCAAAAACCCACTACTAGGTGAGTAAAAGGGATTGGGTTTAAACCAAAAAGCAGCGTTTTGTTGGGTTTTTAAAGGGTTTTGCCCGCGATTGTTCCTCGGCACAACAACCATAGGTAAGGGGTAGAGGTAAAAATGTTGGGAAGTGTTTTTGGGGTTCATAGTATGTATTTTAAAAAAAAAAGGACGCCAATTTTTTGGGGAAAATTTAAATTAAGTTATTTTGGGGAAATGTAAAAACTAAAATTTTAAAAAGTTTTTGGGTAAGGTGACACCCTAGAAATTTTCCCAGTGTTTTAAAAAAAGGGGTGAAAAATTTTTCAATTGTTTATTGGATATTTAATGCTTGTTTCCCAAAAACAGGAATTAATTTTTTGTCTGTATTGAGTGTAAGCTTGTTGACCCGTAAACCAGTTTGATATTTTAGTAGCTCGCTGTTTAGGGTTTATTACTAAGTAAGACGGGTTTGGGGGGTTAAAAGACTTAAGGGGTTTTTTCCATCTTTAATTTAAAAAGGGGTTTATCAATCAATCAAATTTTATTCTCTATAAGGATTACAATGCGGGGGTTTACAGATTTTTAGTTATTTTTGTGTTTACATTAATTTAAAAAACTAAGTTCCCCAAGGGGGGGCCCCTAGGACACCTAGCATGGCTGGATTTTTGGGGAAAAGTAAAAATAAGATTAAAATAAAGGGTTTCCCTTCGGATTTTTTAACCCCCGGGGGGGTTTTTGCCACCCCGGGAAAAACCCCAAAAATTTAGGCGTCACGGGACTGTCTAACTTTTTTCCATTGGGGTCCTTTAAACTTGTCCCCCAGGAACGACCCAAAACCAAATCCCACCCAACCCGGTACCCATTTTCTGTTGGTGAAAAAGGACAAAGGTGTAAAGGAAAAGTGTCCCAAATGTTTCCACCCGCCCGGGGAAACGAACCCGGGGCCCCCCGGCGTGAAGCGGGAGCTTTTTTCCACCAAAGGCCCCCCGGCCCCCCAATTATTACAAATTTTTTACAAAATTTTGGAGTTAGTTACTAAAAACTAAGTGACAAATACTTTTGTGGGTTTAGCAATGTGAATGCTTTTGTTTTTGGGATAATACATTGTTTTTTTAAATTTGGGGTATCATAGGGAAATTGTGCTAGTTAGGAAACATTATTTTTTGATTAAGTTTTGTATTTCCCGTGAAATTTTAAATTCCCCAAAAGGTGAGTGGGTTTAATTTTGAACCAAACCCGGGGGTTTTCATGTAGTTAGTTGTCGGGGTGGATCGGGGGGAAGAGTTTTTTAACGGTGTTTTTTAAGGTGATGGAAAGTGTCCCGCATTCTAAGTTTTTAGGGGGGGTGGTTTTTCCCGATTTTAGGGCCTTTTACAAACATTGAATTTTTTTTAAAGGTTTTTGTCGTAAGTAAAATTTTGTTTTTTTCCCGGGACACACAAATACAGGTTTTCATATTTATCTACCCTAACAGTTTTAAAATGTGTAGGGGAAAACCCCGATTAAACCAAAAAAAAAATCAGAGTTTACCCCTTTTTTTTCCCTTGGAAACCTTTTTAAAAATCCCGATGCCCGGGTTTGGGAGGGCATTGTGTAAAAAAGAAAGGAAATTTAAAGGGCCCAAAAGAACAAACCCCCGGGCACTTTAAAAAACTACAACCCGAGTACTGGGGGATCCCTACGTATTTGTGTTTTTAAAAATGGTGGTTCTACCCCTAAGATAAAATTTTAGGTAATTGGAAAAAAGTGTCCTCTACCCCGGAATGTTTTTTAAAATTTTAAAAGGGGCAAGTATTTGGTCTACTGTATCAGATGCTTTCTGTAGGTCTGTGAAGAGCCCCAGAGGATATTAATTTTTTCAACTGCTGTATGTAGTATTTTGAGCATCTGAATAATTGCATCATTCGTGCTTTCTTTCTGCCTAAACCCACACTGTCAGGGGTTCAGTATGTTATGGGATAGCAGGTAGGAGTAGATTTGTTTATGAATTATTTTTTGAAGATTTTGGGGGGCAAAGACAAGTTAAATATTGGTCTGCCTTGTTTTTTAATGATTTAATTGTAAGTGAGACTTCAGTAGGATTTGTTGGTGCTATATATAGAGCGTAGTCTTGTGGCTGAGTATTTGCTTATGGGATTTTGCTTGCTAGTTTTAGTCCTGTAGTAGAAAAGAAGACATTAAGTTTGTTGCCAGTGTCTATAGGCTGTATGTGTGGTTCGTCTTGTTTTGCTAAGTTAATCTCTCTGTTTCTAGACAGTTTCCTTGAACCCAAAATTTCAGAGAGAGTTTTCCAGGTCTTTTTTATATCACCTTTTATTTCATTAAATCTGTTTACATAATACATTTTTTGGACTTCCTTATTAGATTAGTAAGTATTGAGGTGTATCGTTTAGTTAGTTCTTTTGTTATTAGGCCCTGTCTGAATTGTTTTTCATATAGATGTTTTTTGATGATGGATTTAAGCTTACTCTTTTAAGCCAGAGGCTGTTTAGTCTCTTTGCTGAGATCTGCTTTGTTTTCATTGGACAATGTCTATTATAGGGGTTATTGGTTTTGTGTAGGAATATTTTGACACATTCATCAATATCATGGCTGTCCGCTAACTCACCCAGCCAGTCAGTGTTATGTAAGGCAGTAATAAAATTATATACTGATGTCTCATCGTGTAGGTGAAAAGAGATCTTAGTTGTGTCCTGAGGTAGTCTGCCTAAGTTGGTTATGAGAAAAGTTGGGTAGTGGTCTGTGATTATACCTGCTTTTAATGGGGATATAATATTGGTCCAGATATGATCAAGTAGTGAGGCACTTGTCTGTGTGATTCTTGTTAGTTTGGTTATAGATGGTAGTAGCAAGCAACTGCTCATAGTGTTTGTGAAATCAGCTACTCGGGGTCAGCTGCTTGAATGAGGTTTATATTAAAGTTAACAGCAAGTAACAGGTGGTGTTTATTCACCTCTGAGTCAGTTATCACGTTTCTTAAGTTGTCACTAAATGTGTAGGTATTAGTGTGAGGTAGTCTGTGGACTGTTAAATCAGGTTTGAGCTAGGTTTCAGTGAGAATGATAAAGGATATGTTAACATTTAGAGAATTAAGAAGTGTGTGGAGGTCATCATGGTGTTTACTTAGTGATCTGATACTGTAATTTAATACAGTGGAACCTGGACTTAGGAGTTTAATCCGTTCCAATTTACTCATACAGTATATCAAATCAATTTTCCTCATTTAAATTAATTGAAAAACCATTAATCTGTTCCTGCACTCTGGAGACAAGACAAAATACTTGAATATGGTACTACTATCAAAAGTACGGATTATTTATCTATCACTTTTCATCTAATATGACATAATAAACAATATAATTAACACAGAAGCATGATATATACTCTAGAATGAATAAAATAGGCCTTAATATGGTGGAAAAGGCAGGGCGGGAAACGTCCGTATTTCTTGTCTAACTTTGACTATAGTATCTTCCCGTGCTCTTATTGTAAGAGAAAAGAGAGTATTTGTGAGGCTAATTGCAGAAATATCGTATATAAAAACACAATAAATCATAATACAGTACAGAATGTAAAGAAATGTTAAACTGTTTTTAAACTGTTTATATAAAGTGTAATGACTTAATACTTGGGCAGAGATAGTGGGGAAGTTTTAGGGGGAGGGAGGTTGAGGGTAGGGGGTTGAGGGGGGAGGGGGTTGAGGGTGGGGAGGTTGAGGGGGGGGGTTGTTGAGGGGGGGGAGGTTTTTAGGGGGAGGGAGGTTGAGGGGGAGGAGGTTGAGGGGGAGGGAGGTTGGGGGGGGGGTTTGAGGTGAGGAGGGGGGAGGTGGGGGGGTTGAGGGTGGAGGGGGGGTGGGGTGGGGGTGTTGAGGGTGGGGAGGTTTAGGGTGGGGGAGGTTGAGGGGGGAGGGGGGGTTGAGGTTGAGGGAGGTTGAGGGTGGGGGAGGTTGAGGGTGGGGAGGTTGAGGGTGGGGAGGTTGAGGGTGGGGAGGTTGAGGGGGGGGAGGTTGAGGGTGGGGGAGGTTGAGGGTTGGGGGGGGTTGAGGGTGGGGAGTTTGGGAGGGTGGGGGAGGTTGAGGGTGGGGGTTGAGGGTGGGGGGTTGAGGGTGAGGAGGTTGAGGGTGGGGAGTTGAGGGTGGGGGAGGTTGGGGGTTGGGAGGTTTGAGGTGGGGAGGTTGAGGGTGGGGGGGTTGAGGGTGGGGAGGGTTGAGGTGGGGGTTTTGAGGGGTGGGGGAGGTTGAGGGTGAGGGAGGTTGAGGGTGGGGGTTGTTGGGGGTGGGGGAGGTTGAGGGTGGGGGAAGTTGGGGGTGGGGGGGGTTTTGAGGGTGTTGGAGGTTGAGGGTGAGGGAGGTTGAGGGTGGGGGGGGTTTGAGGTTGAGGGAGGTTGAGGGTGAGGGGAGGTGAGGGTGGGGGAGGTTGGGGTGAGGGGGGGGTAGAGGGTGAGGGAGGTTGAGGGTGAGGGGTTTGGGAGGGTGAGGGGGGGTGAGGGTGAGGGAGGTGAGGGTGGGGGGGTTGAGGGTGGGGGGGGTTTGAGGGTGATGGGAGGTTGAGGGTGAGAAGGTTGAGGGTGAGGGAGGTTGAGGGTGAGGAGGTTGAGGGTGGAGGGGGGGTGAGGGTGGGGGGGGTTTTGGGGTAGGTTGAGGGGAGAGGGAGTTGAGGGTGGGGAGGTTGGGGGGGGATGTGAGAGGTTGAGGGTGAGGGAGGTTGAGGGTGAGGAGGTTGAGGGGGGAGGGAGGGTTGAGGGTGCAGTGTATGATGTCAGTGGCTCTGTAAACCTCAAACAACAACATTGTTTTGTTTAATCACAGAACATAACTGACACAGCTTCAGTAACTACATATCGTAGATGTACTAAGCTGGTATTTCCTGGCTAAGTCCATGGAAATCATCATCTTGTTCTTCTCAGCACTGTCCTTTGCATTTATATTCGTAGGACCCATGGTTAGAAAAAAGAAATTTGGCCAAATGACTAAAAAATACAAGCAAGCACGAGAGAACTGCTCCCACAGCAATGTAAATATGCTCACTGCTTACTGGATGTTTTGGCATCAGCTGTGCCAACTAGCGGCACCATTCTGTATTGATATTATTACTTACGTATTATGTATTATTATTATTAGTAGTAGTAATTTAGGGAACTGAAGCTCTGTCATTATGATAATAATAATAATAATAATAATAATAATAATAATAATTTTTATTATTATTATTATTATTATTATTATTATTATTATAATTAATTAATTAAAGTAACTGGAGCACAGATCCAATTTCCTAGATCAAGAGCCCCTCACCAGCATCAAGCAACCTTGACACTGGTGAGGGGCTCTTAATCTAGGGAATTGGATCTGTGCTCTAGTTACCTAAATTAATAATAATAATAGTAATACAGTGGACCCCCGCCTTACGATATTAATCCGTTACTAAGAGCTAATTGTAAACTGAAATTATCATTAGCCGAATTAATTTTCCCATAAGAAATAATGGAAATCAAATTAATCCGTTCCTGACACCTCAAAGTATGAAGAAAAAATTTATTTACCACATGAAATATTAATTTTAATACACACAAACTGAAGGAGACATGCACAATTACTACTCTACTAAGAATAGAATACATGACACTCACCTTTATTGAAGATCTGGTGATGATTGATGAGATGGGAGGAGGGGAGAGTGTGGAAGTTATTGTTTAGAAGGGGAATCCCCTTCCATTAGGACTTGAGGTAGCAAGTCCTTTTCCGGGGTTACTTCCCTTCTTCTTTTAATGCCACTAGGACCAGCTTGAGAGTCACTGGACCTCTGTCGCACAACAAATCTGTCCATAGAGCTCTGTACCTCCTGTTCCTTTTAGACTTTCCTAAAATGGGCCCATACATTGTCATTGTACAGGTTGCCAACACGGCTTGCAGTAGCTGTGTCAGGGTGATTTTCATCCGTAAAGGTTTGCAGTTCAACCCACTTTGCACACATTTCCTTAATCTCTTTTTTCAATTCCATACTAATTCTCACCCTTTTTATGGCACTAAAAGCTTTCTTGGGGCCCATGGTGACTTATTTTGCAGTTACAAGTACTAAAAACACTAGGATAATGTGAAATGTACCAAATGTATGCGTAGATGCGACTGCACTGGCTGGCTTGTAAACACTGGTGCTGAGGCCACACGTGGGACACGTCCCAGATGAATCACGTAAGGCGAGTTTTTTTATCGTGAGGCGAGGCAAAATTTTTGCGTTCAAATGCTTTGTATGGCGGATTTAACGTAACATGATGCGTTCGTAAGGCGGGGATCACTGTATTAATAATAATAATAATAATAGTAACTAATAATAATAGTAACTAATAATAATAATATTATTAATATTATTATTATAATAACGAACGCCGCCAACTAAGTGCACTGTTTACCTCGCTGTGGGAGCAGTTCTCTCATGCCTTGCTTACATTTTTGACAGTCATTTGGCCAAATTTCATTTTTCTAAGCATGGGTCCTAAGAAAGCAAGTTTAAAAGACAGTGCTGAGAAGAAAGAGAAGAAAAAAGAGGATGATTTCCATGGAATTAAAGCATGAAATCATAGATAACAAGCGAGGTGTCCAGGTTTTGCGTTGATGGGGAAGCATGGGGAGCTGGCTCATAACTCAAATGTTGGCTCGTAACTCAGAGCAAAAAATCGACCCAGGGACGGCTCGTATCTCAAAAAACTCGCACGTTGGCTCAAGGTTCCACTGTACTGTTATGTTCTTGTTAAAAAAAAACATCCGACGGGTGGGGTTAGAACCCGCGATCAGAGTCATAAAACTCCAGACTGACGCGTGTCATCATGATTTCGTGAGTTACGTTCTTGTTGGCACTGAGTACAGCTTTAGCCTGACTGGCAGTGTAGTAATGGCTATTATTGTTAGGATTATTTGTGGTGTTTAATAAGAGGTTAATATCTGGATCAATATTTGCATTCATAAGAGTAATGGAGAATGTAACTAAGTATCAAAAGTAACTAAGGGATAAGCTGCTTTAGCACCTAATATTGCTGAATAATATAAACTGACAAACAATAATTTGAAAACAAATAAAACTAATTAATATTATTAATTGACAGTAGTATATAAGAAAACTATAATTATAATAAAAAAATGTGGGGGGGAGGGAGGTAAGTAGAGTAGGGCATTTGGAGTTGACTACATATTTATTTATTTATTTATTGTTGGATTATGTATTGGTAGATAAAAGACTGTTGAGTAGACTTCAGGATGTACATGTTTATAGAGGGGCCACAGATATATCAGATCACTTTCTAGTTGTAGCTACACTGAGAGTAAAAGGTAGATGGGATACAAGGAGAATAGAAGCATCAGAGAGGAGAGAGGTGAAGGTTTATAAACTAAAAGAGGAGGCTGTTAGGGTAAGATATGAACAGCTATTGGAGGATAGATGGGCTAATGAGAGCATAGGCAATGGGGTCGAAGAGGTATGGGGTAGGTTTAAAAATGTAGTGTTAGAGTGTTCAGCAGGAGTTTGTGGTTACAGGAAAGTGGGTGCGGGAGGAAAGAGGAGCGATTGGTGGAATGATGATGTAAAGAGAGTAGTAAGGGAGAAAAAGTTAGCATATGAGAAGTTTTTTTCAAAGTAGAAGTGATGCAAGGAGGGAAGAGTATATGGAGAAAAAGAGAGAGGTTAAGAGAGTGATGAAGCAATGTAAAAAGAGAGCAAATGAGAGAGTGGGTGAGATGTTATCAACAAATTTTGTTGAAAATAAGAAAAAGTTTTGGAGTGAGATTAACAAGTTAAGAAAGCCTAGAGAACAAATGGATTTGTCAGTTAAAAAATAGGAGAGGAGAGTTATTAAATGGAGAGTTAGAGGTATTGGGAAGATGGAGGAATATTTTGAGGAATTGTTAAATGTTGATGAAGATAGGGAAGCTGTGATTTCGTGTATAGGGCAAGGAGGAATAACACCTTGTAGGAGTGAGGAAGAGCCAGTTGTGAGTGTGGGGAAGTTCGTGAGGCAGTAGGTAAAATGAAAGGGGGTAAGGCAGCCGGGATTGATGGGATAAAGATAGAAATATTAAAAGCAGGTGGGGATATAGTTTTGGAGTGGTTGGTGCAATTATTTAATAAATGTATGGAAGAGGGTAAGGTACCTAGGGATTGGCAGAGAGCATGCATAGTTCCTTTGTATAAAGGCAAAGGGGATAAAAGAGAGTGCAAAAATTATAGGGGGATAAGTCAGTTAAAAATAGGAGAGGAGAGTTATTAAATGGAGAGGTAGAGGTATTGGGAAGATGGAAGGAATATTTTGAGGAATTGTTAAATGTTGATGAAGATAGGGAAGCTGTGATTTCGTGTATAGGGCAAGGAGGAATAACATCTTGTAGGAGTGAGGAAGAGCCAGTTGTGAGTGTGGGGGAAGTTCGTGAGGCAGTAGGTAAAATGAAAGGGGGTAAGGCAGCGGGATTGATGGGATAAAGATAGAAATGTTAAAAGCAGGTGGGGATATAGTTTTGGAGTGGTTGGTGCAATTATTTAATAAATGTATGGAAGAGGGTAAGGTACCTAGGGATTGGCAGAGAGCATGCATAGTTCCTTTGTATAAAGGCAAAGGGATAAAAGAGAGTGCAAAAATTATTAGGGGGATAAGTCTGTTGAGTGTACCTGGTAAAGTGTATGGTAGAGTTATAATTGAAAGAATTAAGAGTAAGACGGAGAATAGGATAGCAGATGAACAAGGAGGCTTTAGGAAAGGTAGGGGGTGTGTGGACCAGGTGTTTACAGTGAAACATATAAGTGAACAGTATTTAGATAAGGCTAAAGAGGTCTTTGTGGCATTTATGGATTTGGAAAGGCGTATGACAGGGTGGATAGGGGGGCAATGTGGCAGATGTTGCAAGTGTATGGTGTAGGAGGTAGGTTACTGAAAGCAGTGAAGAGTTTTTACGAGGATAGTGAGGCTCAAGTTAGAGTATGTAGGAAAGAGGGAAATTTTTTCCCAGTAATAGTAGGCCTTAGACAAGGATGTGTGATGTCACCGTGGTTGTTTAATATATTTATAGATGGGGTTGTAAGAGAAGTAAATGCGAGGGTCTTGGCAAGAGGCGTGGAGTTAAAAGATAAGAATCACACACAAAGTGGGAGTTGTCACAGCTGCTCTTTGCCGATGACACTGTGCTCTTGGGAGATTCTGAAGAGAAGTTGCAGAGATTGGTGGATGAATTTGGTAGGGTGTGCAAAAGAAGAAAATTAAAGGTGAATACAGGAAAGAGTAAGGTTATGAGGATAACAAAAAGATTAGGTGATGAAAGATTGAATATCAGATTGGAGGGAGAGAGTATGGAGGAGGTGAACGTATTCAGATATTTGGGAGTGGACGTGTCAGCGGATGGGTCTATGAAAGATGAGGGTGAATCATAGAATTGATGAGGGAAAAAGAGTGAGTGGTGCACTTAGGAGTCTGTGGAGACAAAGAAAATTTGTCCTTGGAGGCAAAGAGGGGAATGTATGAGAGTATAGTTTTACCAACGCTCTTATATGGGTGTGAAGCGTGGGTGATGAATGTTGCAGCGAGGAGAAGGCTGGAGGCAGTGGAGATGTCATGTCTGAGGGCAATGTGTGTGGGGTGAATATAATGCAGAGAATTCGTAGTTTGGAAGTTAGGAGGAGGTGCGGGATTACCAAAACTGTTGTCCAGAGGGCTGAGGAAGGGTTGTTGAGGTGGTTCGGACATGTAGAGAGAATGGAGCGAAACAGAATGACTTCAAGAGTGTATCAGTCTGTAGTGGAAGGAAGGCGGGGTAGGGGTCGGCCTAGGAAGGGTTGGAGGGAGGGGGTAAAGGAGGTTTTGTGTGCGAGGGGCTGGACTTCCAGCAGGCATGCGTGAGCGTGTTGATAGGAGTGAATGGAGACAAATGGTTTTTAATACTTGACGTGCTGTTGGAGTGTGAGCAAAGTAACATTTATGAAGGGATTCAGGGAAACCGGCAGGCCGGACTTGAGTCCTGGAGATGGGAAGTACAGTGCCTGCACTCTGAAGGGGGGGGTGTTAATGTTGCAGTTTAAAACTGTAGGTAAAGCACCCTTCTGGCAAGCCCAGTGATGGAGTGAATGATGGTGAAAGTTTTTCTTTTTCGGGCCACCCTGCCTTGGTGGGAATCGGCCGGTGTGATAATAAAAAATAAAAAAATAAGTCTGCTGAGTTTACCGGGTTTAAAGTGTATGGTAGAGTTATAATTGAAAGAATTAAGAGAAAAGACGGAGAATAGGATAGCAGATGAACAAGGAGGCTTTAGGAAGGTAAAGGGGGTGTGTGGACCAGGTGTTTACAGTGAAACATATAAGTGAACAGTATTTAGATAAGGCTAAAGAGGTCTTTATGGCATTTATGGATTTGGAAAAGGCGAATGACAGGGTGGATAGGGGGGCAATGTGGCAGATGTTTTCAAGTGTATGGTGTAGGGGGTAGGTTACTGAAAGCAGTGAAGAGTTTTCACGAGGATAGTGAGGCTCAAGTTAGAGTATTTTAGGAAGAGGGAGATTATTTCCCAGTAAAAGTAGGCCTTAGACAAGGATGTGTGATGTCACCGTGGTTGTTTAATATATTTAAGATGAGGATGTAAGGAAAGTAAGTGCGAGGTTCTTGGCAAGAGGCTGGAGTTAAAAGATAAAGAATCAACACAAAGGGGAGTTGTCACAGCTGCTCTTTGGGGGAACACTGTGCTTTTGGGGAGATTCTGAAAGAAGTTGCAGAGATTGGTGTGAATTTGGTAGGGTGTGCAAAAGAAAAAAATTTTAAAGGTGAATAAGGAAGAGAAAAAGGTTTTGAGGATAAAAAAAAAGTTGGGTGATGAAAGATTGGATTCGTTGGAGGGAGGGGGAGTATGGAGAGGTTTAACGTATTCAGATATTTTTGGGAGTGGACGTGTGGCGGTGGGTCATGAAAAAATGAGGTGAATCATAGAATTGTGAGGGAAAAAAAATGATGGTGCACTTAGAGTCTGTGGAGACAAAAAAACTTTTTTCCTTTGGGGGAAAGAAGTTGAGGGTATTTTTTTTACCAACGCTTTATATGGGTTAAGCGTGGGTGTGATGTTGCAGCGAGGAGAAGGTGGAGGGATGGAGATGTCATGTTGAGGGCAATGTTTTGGTGTGAAAATAATGCAGAGAAATTTGTAGTTTTTTTAGTTAGGGGGAGGGGGGCGGGATTACCAAAAATGTTCTCCAGGGGCTGGAAGGGGTTTTTGAGGTGGGTTTTGGGCATGTAAGAAATGGAGCGAAACAGAAAAGACTTCAAGGTATATCGTCTGTAGTGGAAGGGAAGGCGGGGGGAGGGGCGGCCTAGGGAAAAATTGGGGGGAGGGGGGAAAGGGGGGGTTTTTTTTGTGCGAGGGGCTTGGACTTCCACAGGCATGCGGAGCGTGTTTATAGGGTGAATGGAGGGGCAAATGGTTTTTAATACTGCGGCTGTTGGAGTGTGAGCAAAGTAACATTTATGAAGGGATTGGGAAACGGGAGGCCGGACTTGAGTCCCGGGGATGGGGGAAGTACAGTGCCTGCCTTGAAGGAGGGTGTTTTAAAAGTTGCAGTTTAAAAAAATGTAGTGTAAAACCCTTCTGGGAAGGCAGTGGGAGGAATGATGGTGAAAGTTTTTCTTTTTTGGGCCCCCCTGCCTTGGTGGGAATCGGCCAGTGTGATAATAAAAAAATAAAATTATTTAGTAATTTGAGCATACAGAGGTACATAAAAATACAGGTAAGAGCAGCATGCCAAAGCCACTTGTATGCATAGCATTACGGGTGGTTTTAAAATTAACTTAAGATTAACTAAGCAATGATGTAATCAGTGATAAAACATTATTGTAAACAGATAACTATAAAGCACAAATGAGTATTACAAAGACAGGTCATATGGTTGCATGCATTGCTGTACATTCAGTAGAATGGAGTATTCTGTTAGGTAGTGTATTTAAAAAATAACAAAGTTAGATTGGGTCTTAGGTTTAACATTTTGTGATAATAATTGGGGAGAAAACAATTTAGATAAACAATTTATAAGGTCCAGTTATTCAGTATTTATTTGGTTTTGGGTGAGTAAGTGATCTTTGAGAAGAGACTTGAATTTATAAACAGGTAGTGTTTCTTTTATATTTACAGGTAATGAGTTTTTGCATAGCGTGAGATGGACACGAGGAACATCAAAGAGTGATCTGTGCCTTGTGTTATGGTCATGTGTTCTGTTGAGGTTGGTAAGGAGATGTTTGAGGGGAGGGTTAATATCAGAGGGTTTAAATGTTCTATGTATTGTAATAGGTGGGAGTAATAAGTATGGATGTTTGTATGGTGAGTTTGGTTGAGTGTTTTGAATATTGGTGGGGGTGTGCTGCCCGTAGTGGAATTTGTTATCATTCTGACTGCAGGGCCCTTTTTTTGGTAATTAATGGTCTGAGATGGTTTTAATTGTTGTTGAGCCCCATGCACAAATTTCCATTGGTGAGATAGGGGTAAATAAGAGAGTGTATAGGGCCAGGAGGGGTGACTGTGGAACATAGTACCGTATCTTCGATAGTATGCCTACGGTCTTGGAAATTTTTTTTAGAAATTTGTTGTATAGTGTATGAAATTTTAGTCTATTTTTCAAGGTGGATTCCTAAGAATTTTCCCTCTGTTTAGCTTTGTGATAGGTGATCCGTTTATCATTATGTAAGAGGGACATCTGTAGCTCTGTTCCAAACTGAATGAAGTAGGTTTTGTCAATGTTTATGAAAAAGTTTGTTATCCTCATCCAGGTAGAATTTTCTGTAATTCGGTTTTTTACAGTTTTGGTAGCATGATGGGCTGGGGAAGAAAAGTATGGTGTCATCTGAAAATAGTGTGGACCCTTTTTTTTTTAAAAAAATGGGAGCACTATAATTTTAAATAAAACCCTCTGACTGTAAGATTGTTACAAGGCAGGGTTTAAAAAAAAAAATGTATTTCAATGCAAAAAAAAATAAAAATTCATTTACTTACCAATGATAAAACTGGGTAAAATGATTAATAAAAGCTTTTTCTTTTTGTCTGTCTTTTTTTGCCCAAAAAAAATTTTTTAAAAAATGCTTTTCAGTTGTTTTATTTTATTATTTTTATTATTTTTAAATTATTTTTATTTATTATTATTGTCATTTTTTGCATCTTTTTTTTTGTAATATTTGAAACAATCAAATCTCTGTTACCCTGATGACCCTTGTGGGTTTAATATTATTATTTTTAGCATTGTAAAGTGTGTTTCCTATTTCCAAAAGTTTCTTGTCCACTTACAACTTTTAAATATAACGATATGTGTGCCCCTTCTGTACAGGTAAGGAAGTTTAACCCTTAAAAACGTCCAAAGAGATCGAGTTCAAATTCGTATTCCCAAAAAAGTAGATCTATTTTTTTTTACATATTTTCAAATACAAAAAAAAAAAAAGTAGATAAGTTTTTTTACACTTTTTTCAAATGTAAAAAAAAAAAAGATTACTTTTTTTTTACATATTTTCAGTGTTAAAAAAAACGTTAAAATATTTTTGGGACCTTTAAGGGTTAAAGCAAAAAACGTGCCATAGATTTTGATGTATGGGGGAGTAAAAAAAAGTCCATACGGGGAAAAACATTACTATGTGAAGTACAAAAAGAAAAGGATTTTTTCCATGCTTTTTTTTTATTTTCTGAAACCCAAAAGGGTAAAAAAGTGCGCATAAAAACGAGTCAAAAGGCGCCCACGAACCCCCATCCCTTTGGAGAGTGGCGGGGTGCAGGCCCCATGGAATCTGTGGGGTCCGGGGAGGCCAGTGGGCACAATACGCTTGGTGCCCTCATCCAGACATAAACCAGAGGACTACTAGCTTGTCAACTTGCAAAATTGAGTTTTTTTCCTTTGCACCTTGAAGTGAGAGTCCCAATACAGTACAGTATACAGTATGTTTTTTTTTGTGGTAGAAATGTAAGTGTGACATCATTTTTTGTCTGAAATATGTCAATATTTTGTAGAATCCTTTTTCTTTATGCAGTTTTTACTTTGTGTGAAGTTTGTATGTGTTGTGTCCCTATATTATCTGTTTATACATATTGTATAAAATCTGCTCAATGTGATCAGTCGGTCAAGCCCCAAAATTTATTTTTAATTCTATCTTTTTAACCCCTTTGACTGTCGCACCCCAGTCCTAAAGTCCCCTTTCTGTGTCGAAAAAATTTTTGAAAAGAAAAATTTTTATAAATTTGTAGAGAATTTTTTCCCGATGTTTGCACCAAAATATAAATTTTGATGGAAAAAACTCAGGAATTCACTCTCACAAAGTTAGAAAATCTGGTGTTTTTACAAAATTGCGTTTTTCGCCCACTTTGAGCCCATTTTCGGGGAAAATTCCATTTTTTCCAGTCGCCCAAAATTTCATAGAAAAAATTTCTTTGGGAACTCCATTTGTTCTATCGTTTGGACACAAAAATGCCCTTTATTTTTTTAACTCCCCATTAAAGGGTCAAAAATTGGCATTTGGCAAAATTTCACGCAATTACAAAAGATGCCAGTTTAAAAAAACGGGTCCAAAATGAAAAAATGCAGACATTCCTGGCACTAAAATGCATTTTCCCCTGTTATTAATCACATCTCGGGTCTCTTATTTAACTCTTGTTTTCTATTTTGAATTTTTTTTCACACAAAAAAATAGAGGATTTATGTTATGCAGATTTTTGCATTATTTAATAATTGAATAAATAATGTCAACTCATTCATGACTGTGTATTAGAAGGTAATTGGGGCACTTATTGGACAATGACATCATTTGTTTACTTTGAACAGCAGGGGAAAAAACGAAAATTTCCGCCATTTTGAGCTCAATTTTCAAAATACTTTTTATCATGAAACCCAAAACAATCATCTCTGTTTTTAAAAAAGTTTTTTATTCTGTCAAAGGGGGGCCAAAAAACGAGAATACAACCAAAAATTTTATGAAATGCGCCTCAAATTTGGGATTTTAAACCAAAAAAAAAGGACCGAGTTTTTTTTTTTTCATTGTGCACTGAGTGCTACAAGATTTTTTTATACTGTGCACACGAAACCCCACAGACCCATTTTTCATTGTGGGTTCCCGCTTTTTCCCCCCTTGATTTGCGGCGTGAATTTTGGAGTATAAATACGTAGGGCCCTGCTTTCACGTTCCGCTGTTTTCGGTCATTTTAAATTATGACCAAAACTTATATGGGCCCCCCACCTGATTTTCGATACGGTACCGAGCCCCACCCCGGTTTGTTTTTTCTTCTCCGTGAGCTCTGTAAGCATAAGGTTTCTCCCTTTGTTTGGAAAGCCAAAAATTTTAAATGTTTTTAAAAGTTTCATGTTTTTTTTATTACTTGATAATTATATTTGTATACCCGTCCTAAATAAAAATTTCCATGTGCTGGGGTTCATGTACATTGAAGTCAGTAAAGGGTTTTGTCCGAGATCCAATTTTGTATGATAATAATAATAAAACTCCCAAAAAAATCACCCGGGCCCCATTAATTGTCTATTTGCATTAAATACGCATTTTCATTAATCCATCTATAATATTTTTTCAAAATTTTATTAAAATGATCATAACTATAAAGGATGATAAAAAAAACCCCCCCCAGTAGAAATAAAAAAAACAAATGTAAAATATTTAGATAAAGGTAGGGAGTTTTTTTATTGCATTTATGGATTTAGAAAAGGCATATGATAGAGTGGGGTAGAGGAGCAAAGTGGCAGATGTTGCAATATTGGATTTGGTGGGAAGTTACAAAAAAGTGTTAAGGTTTTTTTTGAGGTAGTGAGGGCCCGGTTAGGGGGTGTAGAAGAGAGGGGGAATACTTTTCCGGGAAAAGTAGGGCTTAGACAGGGATGTGTAATGTCACCCTGGGGTTTTTTAATTAAATTTTTGATGGGGGGTTTAAAAGAAATGCGGGGGGTTCGGGAGAGGGGTGGGGGTTTTTTAAATTTGGGGGAAACAAAATTTAAAATGGGAATTGAAAAAGTTTTTTTTTGCTGATGATATGTGCTTTTTGGGAGATTCTAAAGAAAAAAATTTCAAAAGGGTTTTGGGGTGATTTGGAATTATGTAAAGGGAGAAAGTTGAAAGTGAAAATAGAAAAAAGTAAAGGGGAGGGGTATAAATATTTAGATAAAAAAAAATTGGGAAAGATTTTGTAAAGAAAAATTGGATATAAATTGGGGAGGAGGGTATGAAAGTTGAATGTTTTTTAGTACTTGGGGTTGAGTGGCGGGGGGTTGGATTTTGAAAAAATGAGGTTAACATAGAAATTATGAGGGAAAAAAGGGGATGGTGCGTTTAGGTATATGTGGAGTCAAAAAATTATTATGGGGCAAAAAAGGGAATGTATGAAAGTATAGTAGTACCCAAAACTTTTATGGGTGAAGCTTGGGTGGTAAATGCGCAGCGAGGAGGGGGCGGTGGGGCATGGAGATGTCCTGTTAAGGGCAATGTGTGGTGTAAATTTTGCAGAAATTTGGGGTGTGGAAATTAGGGAAGGGGTGGAGTTAATAAAAAACATTAGTCGAGGGGAAGAGGGGTTTTTGAGGTTTGGGTTTTGGGATTTAGGAGAATGGATCAAAGTTTAAAAGACATGGAAAATTTAAATTTAAGGGAGGAAGGAGGGGAGGGGTGTCCCAAAGGGTTGGGAAAAGAGGGCGTAAAGGAGGTTTTGTGGGGGAGGAGCTTGGGCTTCCAGCAAGCGTGCATGAGCGTGTTAGATAGGAGTGAATGGAGACGAATGATACTTGGGACCTGACGATCTGTTGGAGTGTGAGCAGGGTAATATTTAGTGAAGGGATTCAGGGAAACCGGTTATTTTCATATAGTCGGACTTGAGTCCTGGAAATGGGAAGTACAATGCCTGCACTTTAAAGGAGGGGTTTTGGGATATTGGCAGTTTGGAGGGATATGTTGTGTATCTTTATACGTATATGCTTCTAAACTGTTGTATTCTGAGCACCTCTGCAAAAACAGTGATAATGTGTGAGTGTGGTGAAAGTGTTGAATGATGATGAAAGTATTTTCTTTTTGGGGATTTTCTTTCTTTTTTGGGTCACCCTACCTCGGTGGGAGACAGCCGACTTGTTGAAAAAAAAATATATATATGAAATGCGGTAGCCAGACAGCTTGTACGAGTGACGGCAAGAATAACATTTGTTCTAGTCCAACATAAGAGAAAATGTGTTACTGGGCATGACTCTAGAAAATTATTCCATTTGTATGCCTTCACTCAGAGCGTCATTTCTTCTAAAAATGGTGTTACATGAGAATGGGAGTGTTCCTCTTTATTTATTCTTCCGTATCAACGTAGAGACAACTTGTATTCAATGTAACTTGTATACAAACCAGACGTGTTCACCTGGTTTATTTACAAAACTTGCATATGCCTGTTTGTTTACATAACTCCGTGAGTGTCCTCTTTCATGTACTCATTCTCTCTCTCTCTCTCTCTCTCTCTCTCTCTCTCTCTCTCTCTCCATTTATTCGTTTTATTTTGTTTATTCACCTCTGACCCTACATTAAGACTACAAATATTTTAAGGTAAGTAATGAGTGAACTGTATATGCATTTTATTGTTCTGGGATGCTTAACCCTTCCAGGGTTTCAGCCATACTAGTAAGGCTTACGCACATGGGTTTTTGACGTACTAGTACGCCTAAATTCTAGCGCCCTCAAATCTAGTGAGAGAAAGCTTGTAGGCCTACATACGAAAGAATGGGTCTATGTGGTTAGTGTGCACAGTATAAAAAAAATCCTGCAGCACACAGTGCGTAATGAGGAAAAAACAAATTTGTCCGTGTTTTTGGATTAAAACAGCGACTTTGCACTGTATTTTCGTATGGTATTTATTGTTGTATTCTAGTTTTCCTGGTCTCATTTTATAGAATGGAAGACATGTTACAGAAATTGAGATGATTTTGACTGGTTTTACAATCAAAAGTACCTTGAAATTGAGCTCAAAGTAGCAGAAATGTTCGATTTTTACCAAAGTTCAAAAGTAAACAAATCATGCTAAGCGTCCAATACACGTCAACTGGTGAGTCTAATATTCTTTCACAAGTGCGTCGATATTATTTATACCATTTCTACACTAGTACAGTAGTCTGCATAACAGTAATTCTTCTATTTTTTGTGAGAATAAAAATTCAAAATGGAAAGCAAAAGAATGTAAGAGGGGCATGGGGACGTGACTAATGAACAGAGGAAATGTTATTTTAGTGCCAGGAATGTCTTTCTTGTTTATTCTGGACCCTATTTGGAAATTGGCGTCTTTTGAAATTTGTGTGACATTGGTATAATTGCTAAATTCTGACCACTGTACTGGATAGTTGAAATCAGTAAATGGGTGGTTTCTTGGACTCATTCGATAAAAAAAATGGAATTCTAGCAAAATAGTTATGATATTTGTGGACTAGTACACTGGAATTAGCCAAAAATAGAGCTCAAAGTGGGCAAAATCGCCGATGTGTAAACATCGTCGAGACCGCTAACTTCGCAAGAGCATAATTCCGTAAGTTTTCCATCAAATTTCATACTTTTGGTGTCATTATGATCGGGAAAAGATTCTCTATCTTTTCATAAGAAAAAATTATATTTTTTTTAAATTTGGCGACCCTGAGAACAAGTCTCAGAGAGGGCCTGGCGACCCTGAAAGAGCTAAATGTCATAGAATATGTGTGGGTGGGTTGGCCTGGTATGGTAGCCTGGCTGGCTACCATACATACCACACTTGATTTCTTACAATAAATACTACTTGTCTCACCCTAGATTAAGACTATAAATATTTTAAGGTAAGTAATGAGTGTACTATATGTGTATTTTACCTTTTTATTGTTTTTAATATCTAGTTCTATTGCTAACTTAATATATGTTAATGTCAACTTGTTATCTAGCATTTATAAGTGGAAAAAAGGGTGTTCCACTTTACGGCAATTTCCGCTTTACGGCAGTAGCCTGGAACCTAACCTGCCGTATAGTGGGCCCTACTGTACGCAAAAAACACTGGCTCATAAGACATATATACAGTGGACCCCCGCATAACGATCACCTCCGAATGCGACCAATTATGTAAGTGTATTTATGTAAGTGCGTTTGTACGTGTATGTTTGGGGGTCTGAAATGGACTAATCTACTTCACAATATTCCTTACGGGAACAAATTCGGTCAGTACTGGCACCTGAACATACTTCTGGAGAGAAAAAATATCGTTAACCGGGGGTCCACTGTATATGATCAAAACAGTCAAAGGGTTAAATACTACTCTGAGCTGGTTATTTTGACATAAGAAGGCACAGCAGGAGGTCTGTTGACCTGTGCTCACTTTATGTACTCGTGTATATGTGGTTGCAGGGGCCCAGTCTCAGCTTCTGACACCACCTCTCAACTTTCTGCATCCTAGACTCTCTCTTAGCCTTGTGGGCCCTGCTGTACCTACTTCTACTTCTTCCTCTTGTTTATTGTAATAAACAGAATAGAAAAAATCAGCTCTAATATACATTATTTAATTATGCATACTGGTCAGAGAGCCTGTAGTAAGTCCAAGTCGTTGGTAAACGAGTACGTCACTAAGGGAGGAGAGGCTCTATTGCAGTCTGATAGAACTTTGTATCATATTTCTGAGGAGCACTAAGCAGGGCCCCTTTCTTTGTTTTTCTTAAGTCTACCATACTTTATGCTAGCATTCTTCCCTTACCTGATGTCCTTCAAACCCCACCACCATACTCTGCTGATGTCCTTCATCACTACCACCATACTCTGCTGATGTCCTTCATCACTGGCACCATACTTTGCCACCTCTCCACCACTGTCTTTCACCACATACTTTCCTCACCATCTTTCACCACATACTTCACCATCTTTCACTGCATACTTTCCTCACCATCTCTAACCACATACTTTCCTCACCATCTTTGACCCCTGGTTATCGTAATTAATCCATTCCAGAGAGAGTGACTAAATCTGAATCTGACGATATCCGAATTCATTTTCCCTATAAGAAATAATGTAAACCCAATTAATCTGTTCCAGACACCCAAAAGTATTAAAAAAATAATTTTTTACATGAAATATACATTTCCCTACACAGAAAACAATGAGACATGCAGAATAAAACAGTAATAAAATGACGCTTACCTTTATTGAAGACTTGTTGATGTATGGAAGACGGGAGGAGGGGAGAGGATGGAGGAATTACTATTGTTTGGAAGGGGAACCCCCTTCCATAAAGACTTCAGGTACCAAGTCCTTTTCTGGGGTTACTTCCCTTCTTTGTTTTTTAATGTCACTAGGACCAGCTTGAGAGCCATTGGACCCCTGTCACTCAAAAAATTGTTCCAGAGAGCTCTGTATCTGGCTTTTCTTTAAAATTTCCCTAAAATGGGACACAACATTGTCATTGTACATGTTGCCAATACGGCCTATAACAGCTTTGTCCTTAATCTTTGAAGAAGGCACCTTCCATCTCTCTTTCTCTTCCTCTGAAGCAATTTCCCGAGCTGTGGTCTGTTGCTGTTGCAGATGAAGCTCTTGCAGCTCTTCAGTGGTTAGCTCTTCATTGTGGTCCTCCACCAACTCTTCCACATCCTGGCCACTCGCATCCAACCCCATGGAATTCTCCAATGCCACAATACTTTCCACAACTGCCATAGGCTCTTCAGGGTCGGCCACAAACCCTTCAAAATCCCTCTCTTGAACACATTCTGGCAACAATTTTCTCCAAGCAGAGTTCAAAGTCCTGGAAGTCACTCCCTCCCAAGCTTTACCTATAAGATTTATGCACTTAAAGGTCAATTGAGTGTCTGAAGTCACATCAAAGCACCTTTGAAACATTGCTTTGGTGTACAGTTTTTTGAAGTTTGAAATGACCTGCTGGTCCATGGGCTGGTTGAGAGGAGTGGTATTAGGTGGCAAGAACTTCACTGTGATGAAATGAAACTCTTCACCATTTGCTCTTCCAAGTCTGGAGGATGAGCAGGAGCATTGTCCATTACCAGGAGGCACTTGAGTTCCAATTTATTTTCCAGGATGATTTTCTTCATACTGGGGCCAAACAATTCATTGAACTAATCAAGGAAAATGTCCCTCTTGACCTGTGCCTTACTGTTTGCCTTCCTCATCGCACACGTTACTCTTGGTGACATTGTTTTTCTTGAACACTGGGATTTTCAGAGTGATATGCCAGTAAAGGCTTCACTTTGAAATCCCCACTAGCATTATTACAGAACATGGGAGTTAGCCTGTCTTTCATAGGCTTGTGTCCTGGGAGTGCCTTTTCCTCCTGCGTGATGTAGGTCCTCTTTGGCATTTTCTTCCAAAAGAGACCTGTTTTGTCACATTGAACACTTGTTGGAGTTTGAATTGTTCATCCTCTATGTACCCCTTGGATTCCTGAACATATTTTTCAGCCACATATTTGTCAGAACTTCCAGCCTCACCATGCCTTACCACACTGTGTATGCCACTATGCTTTTTAAATCTCTCAACCCAGACTTTGCTGGCCTTAAATTCACTAACATCAGCACTAGTTCCAGACGTTTTCTTTACGAGATCTGCATGCAACTGCCTTGCCTTTTCACAAATCATTGACTGCATAACACTATCTCCTGATAATTGTTTCTTCTTTTTCCACACCAACAACAAAGTCTCCACATCTTCAAGTATTTGTGATCTCTGTTTTGTGAGCATATTTGCACCTTTCGCAACAACAGCTTCCTTGATTTTCTTTTTCTTGGCCACGATGGAAGTGATGGTTGTATGGGGTTTGTTATAAAACCTGGCAAGCTTTGCCACACGTACTCCACTTTCGTATTTTGGAATGATGTCTTTCTTGAATTCTATAGTGTTTCTCACCTTCTTTACCAAAGGGCTGGTACTAGAAGCTTTCTTTGGGCCCATGGTGGCTTATTTAGCGGTTGCAAGCACTAAAAAGAATGGAAAATATGAAATGTATCGTATATACGTGTGGGATCGTGCTCTCTGGATCATAAACAATGGCACACTGGCTGTAAATGGTGTGTCAGGCCGCTGTTGCCACGCGGATGCGTTCAGGACGAATGACTATTACCAAGCTCAGTGACGATCACTGAGCCAGTATTTTAACGAAAAAACGTTACGATTTCTGAATATTACGAAATCCGATGACTACAATATCTGGGAGGTCCAATGTACTTTCCTAACCATCTTTCACCACATACTTTCCTACCATCTTACCACATACTTTCCTCACATCATTTCACACAATTTTTCTAACCATCTTTCGGTCCAATATACTTTCCTAACCATCTTTCACCACATACTTTCCTCACCATCTTTCACCACATACTTTCCTCACCATCTTTCACCACATATTTTCCTAACCATCTTTCACCACATACTTTCCTCACCATCTTTCACCACATACTTTCCTCACCATCTTTCACCACATATTTTCCTAACCATCTTTCACCACATACTTTCCTCACCATCTTTCACCACATACTTTCCTAACCATCTTTCACCACATACTTTCCTAACCATCTTTCACCACATACTTTCCTCACCATCTTTCACCATATACTTTCCTCACCATCTTTCACCCACATACTTTCCTAACCATCTTTCCCACATACTTTCCTCACCATCTTCACCACATACTTTCCTCACCATCTTTCACCACATACTTTCCTCACCATCTTTCACCACATACTTTCCTCACCATCTTTCACCACATACTTTCCTCACCATCTTTCACCACATATTTTCCAAAACCCTCTTTCACCACATACTTCCCTCACCATCTTTCACCACATACTTTCCTAACCATCTTTCAACCACATACCCTTTTCCCCCCATCTTTCACCACATACTTTCCTCACCCTCTTCACCATATACTTTCCTCACCATTTTTCACCCCATACTTTCCTCACCATCTTTCAACCACATACTTTCCTCACCATCTTTCACCACATTACTTTCCTCACCATCTTTCACCACAAATTTTTCCCTAACCATCTTTCAACCACATACTTTCCTCACCATCTTTCACCACATACTTTCCCTCACCATCTTTCAACCACATATTTTCCTAACCATCTTTCACCACATACTTTCCTCACCATCTTTCACCACATACTTTCCTAACCAATCTTTCACCACATACTTTCCTCACCATCTTTCACCATATACTTTCCTCACCATCTTTCACCACATACTTTCCTAACCATCTTTCACCACATCTTTCCTCACCATCTTTTTTTTAAAACCTTTTTTTTTTAAATTTTTTTTTTTTTAAAAAAAAAAAAATTTCCCTTATTTTTTTTCCCTTTTTTTTTTAAAAAAAAACCCCCCCCAAAAATTTTTTTTTTTTTTTGGGGGGGTTTTTTTGGGGGGTTTTTTTTTTTTTTTCCCCCCGGGAATTTTTTTTTGGGGGGGTTTTTTTTTTTTTTTTTTTCCCCCCTTTTTTTTTTGGGGGGTTTTTTTTTTTTTTTAAATTTTTAAAAGGGTTTTTTTAAAAAAAGGGGTTTTTGGGGGTTTTTTTTGGGGAAAAATTTAAAAGGGATTTTTTTTTTTGGGGGGGTTTTTGGGGGTGGGGGTTTTTTTTTGGGGGGGGGGGGGGGGCCCCGGGGGGGGGGTTTTTTTTTTTTTTTTGGGGGGGGAAAAGGGGGGTTTTTTTTGGGGGGTTTTTTTTGGGGGGGGGGTTTTGGGGGGAAAATTTTTTTTAAAAAAAGGGGGGAAAAGGGAAGGGGGGGGAAAAAAAAAGGGGGAATTTGGGGAAAAATTTGGGGAAAAATGGGGGATAATATGGGGGAAAAAGGGGAAAAAAGGGGGGGGGTTTAAAGGGGGGGTTAAAGGGGGGGAAAAGGGGGAAAAAATTTTTGGGGGTTTTGGGGGAAAAAAGGGGGGAAAATTTTTTTGGGGGAAAGGGGGTTTGGGGGGGGGAAAAAAAAAAATTTTTTAAAAAATTTTTTTCCCTTTTAAAAAAATTTTAAAAAAAGGGGTTTTTAAAAAAGGGGGAAAAATTTTAAAAAAAAAAAATTTTTTTAAAAAAATTTTAAAATTTTAAAAAAATTTTTTAAAAATTTTTTTAAAAAAATTTTTAAAAAAAATTTTTTCCCCCTTTTTTAAAAATTTTTGGGTAAAATTTTTGGGGGGGCCCAAAAAAAAAAAAAAATTTTTTAAAAATTTTTTTTAAAAATTTTAAAATTTTTTTTTTTAAAAAAAAAAAAAAAATTTTTTTTTTTTTTCCCCCCCCCCCCCAAAAAAAAAAATTTTTTTTTTTAAAAATTTTTTTTTAAATTTTTTTTTTTTTTTAAAAAAAAAATTTTTTTTTTTTTAAAAAAAAAAAAAAAAATTTTTTTTTTAAAAATTTTTTAAAAATTTTTAAAAAAAAAACCCCCCTTTTTTAAAAAAATTTTTAAAAATTTTTTTTAAAAAATTTTAAAATTTTTTTTTTTTTTTAAAAATTTTTTTTTAAAAAAAAAATTTTAAAAAAAAATTTTTAAAAAAAAAATTTTCAAATTTTAAAATTTTTTTAAAATTTTAAAAAAATTTTTTTTTAAAAAATTTTTAAAATTTTTTTTAAAAAAACCCCCCCTTTTAAAAATTTTTTTTTTTTTTTTAAAAATTTTTAAAAATTTAAAAATTTTTTTTGGGGTTTTTTTTTTTTAAAAATTTTTTTTTTAAAAAAAATTTTTTTTTTTTTTTAAAAAAAAAAGGGGTTTTTAAAAAAAAAAAATAAAAAAATTTTTAAAAATTTTTAAAAACCCCAAATTTTTCCCCTTTTGTTTTTTAAAAAATTTTTTAAAAAAAATTTTTTAAAATTTTAAAATTTTTTTTTTAAAAAAAAAAAAAAAAAAAATTTTTTTTTTAAAAACCCCCAAAAAAAAAAAAAAAAATTTTTTTTTTTTTTTAAAAAAAAAAAAATTTTTTTTTTTTTCCCCAAAATTTTTTTTTAAAAAATTTAACCCTTTTTTTAAAAAAAATTTTAATTTTAAATTTTTTTTAAAAAATTTTTTTAAAAAAAAATTTTTTAAAATTTTTTAAAAATTTTAAAATTTTTTAATTTTTAAATAATTTTAAAAAAAATTTTTAAATTTTCCCCAAACCCTAACCCCCCCTTTTTTCCCCCCCCAAAACCCCCCCCTTTTTTCCCCCCAAAATTTCCCCCCCTTTTTCCCCCTTTTCCCCATATTTTCCCTTTCCCTTTTTTCCCAAAATTTTTTTCCCATCCCCCCCCCCCCCTCTTTTTTTTTTTTAAAAAACCCCCCCCTTTTTCCCCAATTTTTTTCCCCCCTTTTTTCCCCCCCCTTTTTTTCCCCCCTTTTCCCCCTTTTTTCCCCCCTTTTTTTCCCAAATTTTCCCCCCCCCTTTTTTTCCCCCCTTTTTCCCCCCCTTCCCCAATTTTTTCCCCCCCCCCCCCCTTTTTTTTTTCCCCCCCCTTTTTTTCCCCTTTTTTTTCCCCCTTTTCCCCCTTTTTCCCCCCCCCCCCCTTCTTTTAAAAAAGGGCCCAAAAAAAAATTTTTTTTTTAAAATTTTTTTTTTTTTTAAAATTTTTTTTTTTTTGGGTACCTAAGTAATTTAGTTATTTATTTTTTTTTTTTTTTTTGGAAAAATGTAATTTGTTGTACAAAGAAAAAATTTGTGATTGGGTGTACATGCCCAAAAAACCCTTTATGCCCGGCATTATGGAAGGATTTTAAAATTTTAAATTAAGATTAATAAAACAAAATTTTTTTTCAGTGGTAAAAGTTACAGTTTAAAAAAATTTCAAAATTTTTAAAATTTTTAAATTTACCCAAATTTTTTTTTTTAATTGGCAAATTTTTTTATTATAACTTTGAGTCCACTTTGGGAGGGTTGTGTCATCTAGTTTTTTTAAACAACACTGGTAGGTTTTGTAAACTTTGTTGTTTATAACAACACTTTGGGGGGGGTTTTGTCATTTTAGTTGTTTTAACAACACTGGTTTGGTTGTGGGCATTGTTAGTTTTAACCAAAACTGGTAGGTTGTGTATCTAGTTAGGTTTTAAAAAAAACAGTGGAAGGGTTTTGTCATCTATTTACAACAAAATGGGGAATTGGTTTTAAATTTAAATTTGTTATAAAACTGTGGTAGGTTGTGTCATCTAGTTTGTTATTTAAAAACTGGTAGGTTGTGTCATTAGTTGGTTTTAACAAACCCGTGGGGAAAGGGTTTTGTATTTGTTAGGGGATAAACCCAACCCTGGTAGGTTTTTGGGCCTTTTAGTTAGTTATAACAACCCCTGGGGGGTTGTTCTAGTTAGTTATAACAACAGTTTGGGAGGTTTTGGTCATCTATTAGTTATTTAAAAAAACAGTGGGAGGTTTTTGTCATTAGTTAGGCTATAACAACAGTGGAGGTTGTGTCATCTAGTTAGGTTTTTAACAACAGTGGTAGGGGTGTCATTTTAGTTACAAAAAACACTTTTTAGGTTGTGTCATCTAAGTTAGTTATTACACAGTGGTAGGTTGTGTCATCTATTTTACAAACTGGTAGGTTGTGTTTCTAGTTAGTTACAACACACTGTAGGTTGTGTCATCTAGTTAGTCATAACAACACTGGTAGATTGTGTCATCTAGTTAGTTATAAACAACGTGTAGGTTGTGTCATCTAAGTTAGGTTATAACAAATAGTGGTTAGGTTGTGTCATCTAGTTATAACAACGTGGTTGGTTGTGTCATCTTGTGAGTTTCTTTAACAAAACAGTGGTAGTTGTGTCATCTTGTTTGTTACAACACTGGTTGGTTGTGTCATTAGTTAGACATAACAACAGTCTGGTAGGTTGTGGTCATCTAGTTAAGTATTACAGTGGTAGGTTGTGTATCTGTTCGTTATAACAACAGTGGTAGGTTGTGTCATCTAGTTAGTTATAACAACAACAGTGTAGGTTGTGTCATTAGTTAGGTAGAAACACGCACTGGTAGGTTGTTTGTGTGGGTCATATAGTTAGTTATAACAAACAGTGGGTTAGTTGTAGTCTATCTAGTTACTGGTTAAACAACTCTTGGTAGGTTGTGGTGTATCATAGTTCGTTATAATAACATGGTAGGGTTGTTTCATTCTAGTTAGTTATAACAACAGTGGTAGGGTTGGTCATCTAGATTAGTTATAACTAACAGTGGTAGGCTTGTGTCATCTAGTTAGTTATTACAACACTGGTTGGTGGTGCTACATCTAGTTAGAGTTATTACAACTGTAGGTAGGTTGTTTATCTTCGTTTAGGGTATAACATCAGCTGGTTGGTTGTGTCATTCTTAGTTATAACAAACACTGGATAGTTGTGTCATCTAGTTATAACAACCCTGGTAGGGTTGTGGATATCTAGTTAGTTATAACAACAGTGGTTGGTTGTGTCATCTAGTTAGTGTTATAACAACACTGATAGTCTGGGGCTTTGTCATGCTAGTTAGTGTATAACAATCTAGTCTGGTATGTTGTGTCATCTAGTTATACAACACTCTGTAGGTTGTGTCATCTAGTTAGTTTTTAACGATGCGACTGATAGTGATCAAACTTATTGTCTAGTCAAACGTTCTTTTGAGACAACTGTTGGTACCGGCATTTTTATTCATGCTTTTTTGTAACTGTTGTGTATGTTTCAATCTTACAACTTTTTCTATATCATCATGTCTACCACTTACTTAAGCATATTATAGAACCAAGTATTGCCATTTTTTTTTTGTATCTAATTCTGTTTTTTTTATTTTATCTGTGCTGTCCTTAATTTTGTGTATTTTATCCTGTCAATTTTAATCTAATTATACTTATTTCTTTGTAAAAAACTCTCATAAGACCTTAGGGCAATTACATTTTGAGAGTCTTGTTCCATTTATTATATTTTATTAGTTTAATACAGTTTTGCTTAGTCATTCTAGCTCAATACATAATCACATTTACAAATTCACATATACTGACCATAGTGCAATTACTAGAGAGAGACTGGTTGCTACTTTGTAATTTTTTATTTTTTATATTATTAGGATTAAACCTAGTTGTAATATAGCTCTTTTTCTAGCTCAATACTAGTCAATACAAAATTCACTATACTAGACCATAGTGCATTTATCTAGTGAGAGCTGGTGCTATTGTTGTAATATATTCTTGTATTTTTATTTTATTAGACTAAGTTGTTGTACTATAGCTCTTTCTAGCCTCATTACATTAGTCAATACAAATTCACTATATTTAGACCATAGTGCACTTTACTTGTGAGAGACTGGTGCTACTTTTAAATTTGTATTTTTATATTATTAGATTAAATTCGTTGTACCATAGCCATTCTACATCAAGGGAGCATTGTCAATACCATTTTCCCTATATTAAGCCACTAGTGCAAATATACTAGTGGAGAGGACTGGTGCTTTTTTTAATTTGTACTTTTATATTAGATTTAACCTATTGTACTTTAGCTCACTCTAGCTCAATACATAGACTCACAATAGTCATTTTTAGACACCTAGTGGCAATTACAAGTGAGAGAGTCTTGTTCTATTTTTTATTTGTATTTTGATATTACTCGTCTTAGCCTAGTTGTACTTTAGTTCATTCCAGCACATCACACAGATCATATTCAACTTCATTATGTGTTGTTGTAGTGGACTTATACCATACATTGACCTAAATATACGCTAGTGCTATATACTGTCCAAACTTCCAACCACTAAGATATCAGTAGGAGACTAACACACAACTCAGATATTTATAACCTTAAATTTTAACCTAGAAGATTGATTGATCACGTTGACCTGATCTAAAACCTCCATAATCTGACATCCAATCAAAACCTTTTGGAAGTACACTGCCTTTATTACACGCATCAAAGCACTCTATACTCTAAACATTGCTAAAAGTTATCAGTACTTAACTACAAACTTCGCAGGTCCTTAAGCAAACACTATGATGACCTCCTAGCATCCTTGAATCCACTAAAGACACCTTCTCCTGCATTACTTCTTACTGGTAACTGGGCTTAAGCAGGACTTCAATAGATACTCTACCCCCTTCCCCCACTACTACCCAGGGTTACACGCAATTCACCAACTGAGAAACAAACCATGTTGGGGAGGTGGTATTGCATCAATATATTCTCTAACCAATTATGTCCGCTATGTCTTAGCACCACTTGCTTTAGTGATGTAAATTTGGGGAAAAAATTTGTTGCTATTTTTGACTGTGTAAAAAACCTCTCTCAGTCGTTTCTATAACAATCGGTGCCATCTACCGGATACCTCACACAAACATCCCAAATTTCTGTGAGAAATTAAAGTCATAATAACAGTAAAACAGAACAAATGAATAGCACAACCTTCTTTAGCTGGTAGACTTCATATATCAAACCTTGGCTTTACTAGATGAATCAGCCTGTAACTGATTTCATCAAACAATATGACACAACACATCTTCTCATACCAACAATAAGACTGAAACGCCAAACCAGCTCCTGAGACTAGTGCAACCATAATGGACACTTATGGACCATATATACTAGCCCCTTAAAAGTCAGGGATAATCACAGTAGCACTAAGACCAGACTACCCTCCCTTCCTCCTGACTAAACATTAGTTAACCATCCACTTGAATACATTACAAAGTCTCATTTTAGACTCCATGAAGATACCAGGCCTCGTAAGAAGTGCACAGTATATGGTAATCTGAATAGAGACTTGTTGTTCTGATTGGCCTACGAATTCTCAAGGCACAATGGTTATTGATGTGAACTGGACAGACCATCTTCTTAACAAATCTACATAGACTAGACATACAAAATTGTCCTTATAAAACAACAAAAAAACAGTTCACAATCAAACGGCTGTTGCCCATGGCTAACCTGCACCATTCTGATAGGCCATAGACAAGAAACACCAATATGAAAGCCAATATAGACAGGGCTTTAATACTCAAAGATAATCGTAAACACTATTCATCTAGCTGTCACCCAAAGTAATAAAAAAGCCAAACTCTACCCAGTAGATTCACAAGACCTAGAGGACATATAAAAAAGAACGCCTGGACAAAACACTCTCTCGATTTAGGGACCCACAAACTGAGTAAAACCAAAGTATATTGTCCTAACTAAACCTATGAAATCACCTACTACATCCCACTGACACAGCTAACAGATAACGACATTCTCTCAAAATAGGAATTTAATCTCGCAGTAAAATCCCACCTTATCCAATGCCATTTGCCGGGGAACACATAGATGGTATTTTCCCTAATGTCCTTCTATCTCTGCACCATCGGAGCCCACGGAAGTCATTGGGCTTCATAAAGTCACTTAAAAATAACTCGGGGGAATCTGTTATGTCCACCATTACTGTTCAAGCGTGCGGCCACATGGCCTTTCGCATTGCTATTTCATTACTTATTTTAACAAGTTCATAAGGACTTGCACCTTCCCGAAATTATCTAGATGGCAAGGGTTACACCAATTCATAAAGGTGGTGACCTACAGACTTAAAACAACTATAGAGACCCCAATATCTAACTTAACATTGCTATCAAAATCTTTGAGAAACTCTGTATTGTACCAGAGCCTTGTATTCATTGATAATACGGCATCAAAACATACTAACCCTGCAGTTTGGATTCAGGAAAAATAAAAGCAATAATGATGCAATCCTTAAAATGCTAGTTCTGATTTTCGACAGCATTGGAAAAATAAGGAATATCTACTAGGAATTTATATTGACCTAAGAAAAGCTCTTTTGGATCACAGGTAAACAAAAATATCCTAATCCACAAACTTGACCAGACTACCGGTATAAGAGGCCTTGCGCTTGCTTATTTCAAATTTACATTGCTATTAGGTATTCATACGTCACTCATTTAATGAACAGGCATCAGCAACTCACGGCAACTTGGATACTGGAGTTCCGCAGGGGAAGTGTCCTTGGTCCTGCTCTTCCTCATATACATTCAATGACGTCCAAACGTCTCCCACAACACACCTGAACCCATTCTCTTTGATGATGATCACGAATTATGTCATCTATTTACCCGTATTTGCCTCCATCAAACACCATGAGTGTATGTGGAGGATGATTAAGAAAATATCGACTGGTGACTAGCCTAATAAACCGTTCGCCTTTAAAATTCTGACACATAATGACTATTGTATGTTGGGGAGCTGAGAACGGTGATGCACAATTTAACATGAAGAAGTTGTCATTTTCTTCTAATTACCAGAAAGTTATTGGGGGGTTAGTGTACCTAGCGCGGTTACCTTGTCAACAACCTGAATTTCAGCAACCATTTCCTGCTGTGAGCCAAAAATAGTATCAATATTCGGGTGGGTGTCCTCTCGCACTTGAATGACGATATCTTAGTGCGACTCTTTTTGCCTCTTGTATCTCGAGTCACTCTCTCTGTTACGGGTGCTGTTTCATCATGAGGAGTAGTTGGGCTTGGGTTCAACTGCAGCAACACACCTAAATGCCTTTAATAACCCAACAAAAAGCTGCAAGTAAGAATTAATCACTAAATCTTCCCTGGCGCACACCCCCCACTCTTCAAAGATCTAAAAACTTACTCCCAGGTTCAGTACATCCAGCATTTCTACTGTGCAGTTCTCTATAATTACTAGGGCCGTAAACTCTAATATTCAACTTGTACCTAAAACGCTTTTTGATAGTTGTGACAGAAACCCACAGGCTTAAACCAGTCACATAGACATCTCTACGACAATCCCGTGTCCGGACTAAACCTTTACAAAAAATTCAATAGTATGTTCAAGGCCCTAAATCTGGAAACTACCCTACCTGAGAACATTTAGAACTGCAGGCACATTCATTACCTTCAAAGACTACCGTTAGGAAAACATCTTATCTCCTGTTACAACCCCAGTCAACTAACTACACGAATACCACCTGGTGGTTCTTCTTACACTACGCCTCAATCATTTGACATAATCAGAAATATTAATTCAGTCTTAAAATAAATGAATCCTGTGATACTTCAATACTGAAACTGTTTATCCTGTGCCAAAACTCAAAAGCACTTCACAATGGCTTAACTTATAAACTGTATTTTGTCTCTTAGCCATAAGAGCCAACTTACTCATAATTTGTATATTTTACCTAAACTTTAGAATAAAACTAAGTATGCCTCCGAAATGCCGTTGCCATGGCTAAGGCGTTCTTGTGTGGTACACTCTGTAATGTCAACAGTTTACCTACATGTAAATCCAAACAATAAAACCAAAATTTCTGTAAATCTCAGCATTGTAATATCTTATTAGAGAATAAACTTTTGAACTTTGAATTGAATTTGAATTATGACAGGAATTACGGAGGCACTGGAAGAGACCAAAACGCTGATGTGATTTACTACGATTTTGCAAAGGATTTTGACTAATGCGATCTTATGAGTAGCTACACAGACTGTAGGCTATGGGCGCATTAAGGGGAAGGTAGGACAGATAAGATAAGATTTTCGTTCGGATTTTTAAACCCTGAGGGTTCGCACCCAGGTTATACCCAAGAAAGTCAGTGCGTCATCGAAGACTGTAAATTATTTGCATTGGGGTCCTTAATTTGTTACCATCAGGATGTGACCCACACCAGTTACTAACACCCCAGAGCACCTATTTGCTGCTAGGTGAAACAGGTGACAAAGGTGTAATGAATCATGTCAAAAGGTTTCCACCCGCCTGGAATCGAACCCGGGGACCCTCACGTGTGTGATAGCGGGAGCCTGGGGCCACCGGGCCGAATTGGATTTTCGGTTTCCTTAACTCACATACACAAAAAGTAGTCGTGTGGTCAAAAGCGAGGTCCAAGAAGTCAATGCCCCAGTCACTGGTCCTGGCACCTCGGATGGTTCCTCGTCCTCATAGCAGACAAGACAAATAACATTGGCACACTTTTGTGATATTTTGTTGATGCACATTAAAATAAGCATGAAAGTCAGGTTTCCAGTGTGGCAGTGGAAAGCAAAATGACGTTCAATGGGATAAGTTCCTGTGTGTCTTTAGTATGGCAAAGAGGTGAAGAACTCAAAAAGGAACACTATATGCACTAAACTCAAGACGGGTCACCATATAGGAATCGGAAACATGTTACTAAGACCTAGGAATAATTATGTCCAGCGGACCTTCTTTTAAAGACCATAACAGACAAAGATCACGACAGCCAGGAAGATGACGGGAGTGGGTGATTGAGAACTTTCAAAACAAGGGAAATTATGCCGATGGTCGACACTCTCAAATCCTAGTGCTCCCTCATTAGAATATGCTCGTGTGACGGCCCGTTCAGGGCCAGGAGAAATATGGGGCCTGGAACAAATACAGAGATCGTTATTAGGGTTCTTATTGAGCCAGTAAAGCACCTAATAACTACTGGGACTGGCACTGCAAGTCTTGAACCTGTACTCATTGGAGCGGTAGGTGGAGAGAGCAGGAGAGAGGGTACATGATAATATATACCTTGGAAGGTACACGAGGGGCTTGGTCCCAAATCCTGCACACTGACACTTAACATACTGGATTGAGAGATTATGGGATGAAGTGTTAAAAATAAACACAGTGAGGAGAGGGGTGCGGTGGTAGGGGACAATATGGGAACACTGTATCAACATCCGGACGGGTCCAGACTTTTCAAAATATTACCAGAAGATATCAGAAAACACTGCTGGAACAAGTGTTGAAGGCCTTGGAAGAGGAAACTTGACAAGTATCGTACCAGGTGCCAGATCAACCAGGCTTGTATGGATATGTGGGACAGCGGGCCTCCAGCCATGCAAAAGCTGGGTAGACAGACATGCACCATTTTCGAGAGTAGATATACTACTCGAATTCTTCAAAGAAGTATATCAAAGGTAAAGGTATATCCGTCGAGTTAGAACACAAAAAGACAAACATGGAAGGAGGGACAGGACAGGAACGCAATGGAAGAGGAAGGACAGGCAAAATGGAAGGAGACAGGAAGGCAACACTGGGAAGGAGCCAGGAACAGGGCAACAATGGAAGGAGACAGGACAGAGGCACAATGGAAGGAGAAATGGGGACAGGAACTAATGGAAGGAGAAGGACAGGGCCAAACAATGGAAGGAGGCAGGAAGGCAACAATGGGAGGAGACAGTGACAGGCAACAATGGAAGGGACAGGACAGGCAACATAGACTTGAACTCAACCAGAAAACTCAAAACGTCACTTCATCAGCTGCTGCTGTCCCCCCCCCTCCACCCCGGCTACTAATTGTACTTGCAGATGAAGTAGCTTCACATAACCCACCCAGCCTGCACCATCTCGTTCCACACTCCCAAATAACCCTCCCAGCCTAGCACCATCCTCATTCACGCCCCCCAAATAACCCACCCCCCAGGCCTGCACCATCTCTTCCACCTCCCAAAATAACCACCAAGCTGCACCTTCCTCTTCACTCCCAAATTACCACCGCTGCACCATCCTCTTCCACCTCCCAAATATCCCCACCTGCCTGCACCATCCTTCGTCCACCTCCCAAAATAAACCCACCGGTCGGCACCATCACCTCTTCACCTCCCAAATAACCCACCCTAGCTGTGCACCATCCTCTTCCACTCCCCAAATAACCCACCCTAGCCTGCACCATCCTCTTCCATCCTCCACCAATAACCCACCAGCCGGCATCCTTACGCTTCCTCCTCCCAAAATAACCACCCAGCCTGCACCATCTCTTCACCTCCATAACTATACCACCCAGCCTGCACCATCTCTTCCACCTCAATAACCACCAGCCTGCACATCCTCTTCTCACCTCCCAAATAACCACCAGCCTGCACCATCGTCTTCCACCTCCCAAATATACCCACCCAGCCTGCACATCACTCTTCCCACCTCCCAGATAACCCTACTCCAGCCTGCACCATCCTCTTCACTCCCAATAACCCCACCCAGCCTGCACCATCCTCTTCCACCTCCCCATATAATCCACCCAGCCGTGCTCCATCTCTTCACTTCCCAAATAACCCACCAGCTGCATCCATACTCTTCCAACATCCCAAATAAATCCAACCCAGAGCCTGCACATCCTCTTCCACTTCTAAATAGACCCACCCAGCCTGCTCCATCCTTTCCACCTCCCAATGTTACCCACCAAGCCTGCCTCCACCTCTTCCACCTCCCAAATAACCCACCTCTAGCCTGCACTATCCGTTTCCACTCCAAATAACCACCCAGCTGCACCATCTCTTCCACCTCCCAAATAACCCACCAGCCTGCACAATCCTCTTCACTCCAAATAACCACCCAGCCTGCCTTGCACCATCCTCTTCCACCTCCCAAATAACCCACCAGCTGCACAATCTACTCCACCTCCAAACTTAACCCACCAGCTCGCTCATTCTCTTTCCACCTCCCAATATAAACCCAACCCAGCCTGCACTCATCCTCTTCCACCTACCCAAATAAAACCCACCCAGCCTGGCATCCATTCCTTTCCACTTCCACAAATATTCCCACCCAGCTTGCACCCATCCTTTCCACCTCCCAAAATAGATGTACTAGCAAGAGGCTAAAGGTTATGGTACACTAATGCAGATAGTAATAAACATAGATGTGAGGAAAGTGGCAAGAAGAAAGAATTTTTGATGCATCATCAGATCATAGCACTAAGTAAAACTTACAGGGATGATGACTTGCAATCTTTTTCAACTGGGATATCAGCTCCCTGATGAAAGAAAAGAACGAGAAAGTACTGTCATCAAAAAACCTGTGGGAGGATGGACGAAGGTAAAGCCAGAGGACTTCATGTAGAACACTTCAAGATTTTGGGGGTCATAAGGGTGATGGCAGTGATGTATAACCCCCCACTGAACAGCAGAAAGGCTCAATATAAGGGTATGATGACTGAGAGAAGCAATGGATGAGTACACTAGTGAAGGTGGTCTGGAGGGCTCAATTATGGGTAGGACAATCAATACTCCAATGTTATGCTCTGCTGCCTTCTTCTTTACTTCCCTTCTTGATGATGGAACCTCTTTAATCCAGGGACTCTTCATCACCTTATGCAGCCATGTTTTACTACACACTGATGATGCTCTAGCACTCCTCAACCCTTTCATACCTTCAATACTTTGTACCTCTACCCTGCCACTCACATAATTTAATCCCTCTCCCTCTTGTACCATACCCTGCATCCTTTCCGCCCTGCTGTGCTGTATAAACCCTTGTGATTTAAGTGCTTCTTTTTTATTATAAATAATGGGTTAGGACATAATTAATCGGTGGGGATTTCATTCACTGAATTGAAACCTAGGAGCCACATGGTGGACTAAGATGTTGGAAGTTTATGCACCAAACATGTTAGGGATACAACGGGAAGAAGACGTGTTGCAGCAAGGCTGGATCTCATAGTCACCTTTGAATAGTACATACAGACGTACTGGATACTCACCCCACGAAAGACCCCTTGGGCGCTAGTCGATCACAAGTAAGTTCTGAGTCTTTGAATATATTGTGAGTTCAACAGTGGAGAATGTAGCAGCAGCAGGACAGAGAAGCCAACTTCAATAAAAAAATAGGATTTAAATGGGTATTGAAGATTGCTGCATGAAGTGCGGTAGTAAAGAGCAGCATAGAGGGAATGAACAAAGACAGTAAATGAATATGATGGAACTAGTGACCACTCCAAGTGAAGGGAGGCAAGAGTATGTTCATACCAAGAGGGTACAGAATAAACTGCTAAGATCAAGTGAGCCCCATAGTTTTAATACAAAACAAAAATTATTGGGAGTGTAATAAAGTGGCCAAAGCCAAGTGTGTTAAGAGCATGGTTAAAAAGTATAAGAAGGCAAAGGCTCAAGAAAACAAGATTAGATTTTAGATTTTGGCACCGAAGTGGTAGAGTTTAGTGTGCACCCCCCCCTATCCATCCTGTGACGGTCTAGCGCGCGAGTGCATAGGATACACAAAATCAAATTCAAATTCTAAGTTTATTCTTTGTAAGATTACAATGTTGATTTTCCAGAAATTTTGGTTATTGGTGAGGGTTTACTGTTGTAATAATGTGATTACAGAGGTACCACTAGAGTTTGTTCCTTTTATAATTATTAGATTAATCACGGGTTTGCTCTAGTATTCTGCTAATACATAACAATACCAAATTCACTATACTAGACCATAGTGCAATTACTAGTGAGAGACTGGTGCTATTTGTAATTTGTATTTTTATATTATTAGACTAAACCTAGTTGTACTATAGCTCTTTCTAGCTCAATACATAGTCAATACCAAATTCACTATACTAGACCATAGTGCAATTACTAGTGAGAGACTGGTGCTATTTGTAATTTGTATTTTTATATTATTAGACTAAAGTTGTTGTACTATAGCTCTTTCTAGCTCAATACATAGTCAATACCAAATTCACTATATTAGACCATAGTGCAATTACTAGTGAGAGACTGGTGCTACTTTTAATTTGTATTTTTATATTATTAGATTAAATTCAGTTGTACCATAGCTCATTCTACCTCAAGACATAGTCAATACCAATTTCACTATATTAGACCATAGTGCAATTACTAGTGAGAGACTAGTGCTATTTTTAATTTGTACTTTTATATTAGATTAAACCTATTGTACTTTAGCTCACTCTAGCTCAAAACATAGACTCCACAAAAGTCATTATTAGACCTTAGTGCAATTACAAGTGAGAGTCTTGTTCTATTTTTAATTTGTATTTTTATATTACTAGTTTATACCTAGTTGTACTTTAGTTCATTCCAGCACAACACACAGACAACATCAACTTCATTATGTGTAGTAGTGACTATACCCTACATGACCAAAATACTCAGCTATATACTTGTCCAAACTTCCAACCACTACAGATATCAGTAGTAGAACTCAACACACAACTCAGGATATAAATAACCATAATTTTAAAACCTAGAAGATGATTGATCAACGTTGACCCTGATCTAAACCTCCATAATCTGACATCCAATCAAAACCTATTGGAAAGTAACTGCCTTTATTACACAGCATCACAAGCCACTACTATCCTAAACAATGCTAAAAGTCTATCAGTACTTAACTACAACATCAGGTCCTTAAGCAAACACTATGATGACCTCCTAGCACTCCTTGAATCACTAAAGACACCCTCTCCTGCATTATTCTTACTGAGACCTGGCTTAAGCAGGACACAATAGATATCTAACCCTCTACCAGGATACACAGCAATTCACAACTGCAGAACAAACCAAGTTGGGGGTGGTATTGCAATCTATTACTCTAACCAATTATCTTGTCTTAGCACCACTTGCTTTAGTGATGAATATGGGGAATACATTTTGCTAATTTTACTGTAAAAAAACCTTTTAAACGTCTATAACTTGGGTGCCTCTCCCGGGAAACCTCCCACCAAACACCCCAAAATTTTCTGGAAAAATTTAAAAGTCATAAAAAAAAACAACAAATGAATAACCCACATTCTTTTTAGCTGGAGACTTAAATATCAATTTTTGGCTTACTGATACACCTGTACTGATTTCATCAACAATATGAACAACACATTCTCTCCCCAACAATAACTAAACCAACCAGGCCATGAGACAATGAAAACCAAAATAGCCCACATATGGACCAAAATACACCCCCCCTTAAATGGGGGGTAACACAGATCACCAGACCCAAACCCACCTTCCTCCTGACAAACTTAGAAACCCACCATTGAATACAACAAAGTCTATTTGACCCCATGACGAGCCTAGTAAGGAATTCACAGCTGACTAGAATGTTTTTGGGCCTACAATTCCCAAGGCCAAGGTTTTTGATGAGGGCAACATCTTTTTAAAAAATTACTTAGACTATAAAAACAAACATGCCCTATAAAAACAAAACGATCACAAAAAAAAGGCTTGGTTCCCCATGGCTAACCTGCCCCATTTGAAATCCATAACAAAACACCAAATAAAAGCAATTAGACGGGCTTAATAACAAAGTACTTTAAAACACTATTCTCACTCTCACCAAAGAATAAAAAAAGCCAAACTCTACTCCAGTAATTCACAACCAGAGAGATATAAAAAAGACTGGAAAACACTCTCTCAGATTCTAGGGGACCCACAAACTGAGAAAAAACCAAAGAAAATTTCCTAATTTTAACCTAATGAAAAAACCACTACACCCCACGACACAGCAACAAAAAACGATTCTTCTAAAAACAAGGATCAATCCGCAGTAAAATCCCACATACCAATGCCCATCCCGGGGATACCTAGAGGGTAATTTCCCAAATTTCCCTTTCTTCTTGCACCATTGACCCCGGAAGTCTTGGGATCATAAAGTCACTTAAAAAAAACTGGGGGAATCTGTCTCATGTCCCACCATTTACTGTACAAGCGAGCGCCCATGTCCTTTTTCGCATGTATTTCATTTCTTTTTAACAAGCAATAGAGACTAGCACCTTCCCGAAACATCAAGATGGCGGGGGGTTACACCAAAAAAAATAAAGGTGGTGACCCCTACGACTTAAAAACTATGGGCCCAATATCTAACTTACCTTTGCTATCCAAAATCTTTGAGAAACTCGTGTACCAGAACTGTTTTTTTATAACGGTCAAAAACAATAAACCCCCTCCAGTTTGGATTCAGGAAAAATAAAACCTAATGGCAATAAAAAAAATTAGATCTGCTTTCCCAAGCATTGGAAAATAGGAATACCCAAAGGGTTTTTTTTATTGACCTAAAAAAAGCTTTTGACACAGTAAACCAAAAAATCCAACCCACAAAACTTGACCCTACGGTATAAGGCCAGGGCGCTTGCTTATTTCAAATCTTACTTATAATATATCATACGTAACCTTTAAAAGACACAGCATCAGCAACACGGCCACTTGTACGGGATTTTCCGCAGGGAATGTCCTTGGTCCCCTCTCTTCCTCAATACATCAATGACCTTCCAAAAGTACCCCCAACACCTAAAACCCATTTCTTTGCTGAGACACGACTTATGCACTCTACCCTAATTTCCCCCCAAAACACCTTGTGAATGAGGAGCTGAAAAAATTCGACTTGGGACAGCCAAAAAACTTCGCTTAACACTGACAAAACTTACTATATTATTTTGGTGGGAGGGGAGATGCACAAATTAACATTAAGATTGACAACACTCTAATTCCCCAAAATAATGGGGGAAAATTTTCCTAGCTTTTTACCTTGCAAAAACCCTGAATTTCAGCCCCATATCCAGCTATACCCAAAAAAGTATCCAAAAGGGTTGGGATCCTCTCCAAGTACGTACTACGTCCCCGCAAAATCCCCTTTTGTCACACTATCCCACCACTTATTTAACCATACCCACCTATCTATTTGTGTTGGGGGATAAACTGCAGCAACACACCAAAAGCCAAAAATAACCCAAAAAAAGCTGCAGAAAAGAATAACACAAATCCACCCTGGCAGCACACCCCCCCCACCTTCAAAGATCAAAACTTACTCCATTTCAGTACACCACACTTAACTGTGAAATCTATATTCAGGGCCTTAAACTCTAATATAAACCCTTTTGACCTAAAACCTTCTTGTAGTTTGACAAAACCCACGGGAAATAACCCCAGACACAAACATCTCTAACCTTCCCCTTCCGCTAAACCTTTAAAAAAATTTAATGTATGCAAAGGCCCTAAAATCTGGAATACCCTACCTGAGAACTCTAGAACTGCAGACACATTCTCACCTTAAAACTCCCCTTTAAAAAAACATTTATCTCCCTGATACCCCCCGTCAACTAACTAAAAACAAATACCCCTGGGTTCACATTACACCGCTCCCTTTTGACCAAAACAAAAATTTAACTCATCTTAAATAATAAATCCTGTGATACCAATACTAAAAACATATACTGTCCAAAACAAAACATTCACATTGCAAACTCATAAACGATTTGCATTTAGCCAAAAAAGCCCAAACTTACCTCATAATTTGTATATTTTACAATTAAAAAAAAAATAAGTTCCCAAATCTACCATGCAAGCGTTCTAGTGGTACACTCGTAATCAAAATTTTATACATGAAACCCCAAACATAACCAAATTTTTTTAAAACTCAGCATTGAAATTTATAGAGAATAAACTTTGAATTTGAATTTAAATTTTAAATTATGACAGAATACGGGGCACGGAAGACGACCAAAAGCAGATGTGATTTACACGATTTTGGCAAAGGTTTTTGAAAAATGCGATCATAGTGATAGCCACAGAATGAAGGCCAGGGCTAAGGGGAAGGTAGGCAGATAAAAAAATTTCGTTCGGTTTTTAAACCCCTGGGGGTTTAGCCCCCGGATAACCCAAAAAGTCAGTGCGTCACGAAGACTGTAACTTATTTCCATGGGGTCCTTAATCTTGTCCCTAGGATGTGACCCACACCTCTACTAACACCCGGCACCTATTGCTGCTGGGTAACAGGACAACAGGTGTAAGGAAAACATGTCAAAATGTTTCCACCCGCCGGGAAATCAACCCCGGCCCTCCGTTGTGAAGCGGGAGTTTGGGGCCCCGGGCCGATGGATTTTGGGTTTCCAAAAACCACAACACAAAAAGTAGTAGTGAGGTCAAAGGAGGTCAAAGCTCAATCCCCCAAGTCACTGTCCTGGCACCTCTGCTTTTTCCTCACCTCATAGCAGACATAGACAAAAACATCTGGAAAAATTTTTTGTATCATTTGTAGATGACACTAAAATAAGCAAAAAGTGGGGTTTCCCCGTGGGCAGGGGAAAGCAACATGACGTTCAATGGTGATAATTCCCAGCTGCTTGGGTAGGAAAGATTGAAGAACTCAAAAGGAACACTATATGCAAAACTCAAGAGGGTCCCCAAAAAATAAAAAACGGAAAATGTAAAAGCCCTAGGAAAATTATGTCAGCGCCCTTCTTTTAAAGACCATAACAAGACAAAATCACGCAGCCAGGAAAATGACGGGTGGGTTTGAGAACTTTTAAAACAAGGGAAAAAATGCCCTGGTGACACCTTTTAAATCGCTAGTGCTCCCTCACTTAGAATATTTCTCAGGTGACGGCCCCCCTTCAGGCAGGGGGAAAAATGGGGCTGGAAAAAATACAAGATCGTTTTACGGGTTTATTTGACCAGTAAAGCACCTAAACTAATGGGAACGCCTGCAAGCTTTAACCTGTACTCATTGGGCGGAGGAGGAGGTAATGATAATATTACCTGGGGTACTCGAGGGCTTGGGCCCAAATCCACACTGCCATAACTATGGGGTGGAGATATGGGGGAATGTAAAATAAAAAACCGTGAGGATAGGGGGGCGGTGGGGACAAAAAGGAACACTGTATCAACATCCGGGGGCCCCGACTTTTCAACACTTCCAGAAATATCAGAAACACTGCTGGAACAAGTGTTTTAAGCCTTTAAAGGAAACTAGACAAGATCTTACCAGGTGCCAATAACCGGGGTGATGATATGTGGGACAGCGGGCCTCCAGCAGCAACACCGGTTGACCAACAAGCACCAATTTCGAGAGTAATAACTCCGAAAATTTTTCAAAGGTATATCAAAAGGGAAAATATATCATCGAGTTTGAAAAAAAAGACAAACAATGGAAGGGGCAGGACAAGGCAACAATGGAAGGGGACGGACAGGCAACAATGGAAGAGAAGGACGGGAACAAAGGGAAAGGGGACAGGACGGCAACAAGGAAGGAACAGGCAGGCAACAATGGAAGGGGACGGACAGGCAACAAAAGGGAAGGGGACAGGGCAGGGAAAAATGGAGGAGGCAGGGCAGGCAACAATGGAAGGAGACAGGACGGCAACAAAGAAGGAGACAGGGCAGGGAACAATAACTTTAACACAACCAGAAACAAAAACCCCACTTCATAGTGCTGCTGCCCCCCCCCCCCCCCCCCCGGGCCTAATTTTACAATGACGTCTTCCCATAAAACCCCCCCAGCCTGCACCATCCTCTTCCACCTCCCCAAAAAACCCACCCCGCCTGCACCACCTCTTTCCCCCCCCAAATAACCCACCCAGCCTGCAACCCCCTCTTCCCCCCCAAAAACCCACCCACCTGCCCATCCCCTCCACCTCCCCAAAAAACCCCCCCACCTGACCATCCTCTTTCCCCCTCCCAAAAAACCCCCCCAGCCCGCACCTCCTCTTCCACCTCCCAAATAACCCACCCGTCTGCACCATCCTCTTCCCCTCCCAAATAAACCCCCCCCGCCCCAAACCCTCCCTTTCCACCTCCCAAAAACCCCCCAGCCTGCACCATCCCTTTTCCCCCTCCCAAATAAACCCCCCCACCTGCACCATCCTCTTACCCCCAAAAAAACCCACCCACCTGCACCATCCTCTTCCCCTCCCAAAAAACCCACCCAGCCGCACCATCCTCTTCCACCTCCCCAAAAAACCACCCAGCCTGCCCACCCCTTCCACCCCCCAAATAACCCCCCCAGCCGCACCATCCTCTTCCCCCCTCCCAAATAACCCACCCACCTGCACCCTCCCCTTCCACCTCCCCGTAAACCCCCCCCCTGCACCACCCCCTTTCCCCCCCCCAAAAAACCCACCCAGCCCGCACCATCCCTTTTCCACCTCCCAAAAAATCCACCCAGCCGCCCTCCTCTTCCACTTCCCCAAAAACCCCCCACCCACCTTCCTTTCCACCCCCAAATAATCCACCCAGCCTGCACCATCCTCTTCCACTTTCCCAAATAACCCACCCAGCCGCACCATCCTTTCCCCTCCAAATAACCCACCCCCCTGCACCTCCTCTTCCACCTCCCAAATAACCCACCCCCGCCTGCACTTCTCTTCCCCCTCCCCAAAAAACCCCCCAGCCGCACCCCCCCCCTTCCCCCTCCCAAATACCACCCCGCCTGCACCATCCCTTCCCCCTCCCAAAAAACCCCCCCAGCCCGCACCTCCCTTCCACCCCCAAAAACCCCCGCCTGCACAATCCCTTCCCCTCCCAAATAACCCCCCCACCTGCACAAACCTTTCCACCCCCCAAATAACCCCCACCCACCTGCACCATCCCTTCCACCTCCCAAATAACCCACCCAGCCTGCACCATCCTCTTCCACCTCCCCCAAAAAACCCCCCCCACTTGCACCACCTCTTCCACCTCCCAAAAAGAGACTAGAAAGGGTAAAGGTATGGTACATAATGCAGATGAATAAAAAAGGGGAGGAGTGGCAAGAAAGAATTATTGATCATCCTCAGACATCATAGCACAATCCAAATTACAGGATATGACATGCAATCTTTTCAACTGGAATTTTAGATCCTATGAAAACAAACAAGAAGTATGCTCATCAAAAACCAGTGGGAGGAATGGACAAGGAAACGCAGGACTTCATTGTAGGAAAACTTCAGATTTGGGGGCCAAAGGTGATGGCATGATGTATAACCCCCCACGAACAGCAGAAGGCCAAAAAGGGAGATGACGCAAAAACAAGATAGTCACTAGCTGAATGGTCAGGAGGGGGTCTTGGGGAGGACAATACTACCTCCAAAGTCCTGTCTGCGGCCCTTTTTTTTAACCCTTTCCCTTTTTTCTGAGAAAACCCCCTTTAATTCCCAACTCTCTCATCAACCTTTTGACAGCCCCTGTTTTACTACACACTGATGAGCCTCTAGCACCCCCTCAACCCTTTCTAAACCCCAAATCTTGTTACCCCACCCCTCACTAAAACCCATATCCCTCCCCTCTTGCTACCCAATCCCCTGCATCCTTTCCTTCCTGCTGTGCTGTATAACCCTTGTATTTAGTGCTTTTTTTTTATTTTAATAATGGGTAGGACAAAAAAAATCGGGGGGGAATTTCAATCATAGACTTTAAAAACCAGAGCCACAGGAGGGGCTCAGATGTTGGAATTTTATGCACCAAATTTGGATACAACCAGGGGGAAAAAGACTTGGGAGCAAGGGTGGATCTATAGTCACCTTGAATATACATACAGACGTCTGGATATCACCCCGAAAGAACCCCCTTTGGGCCAGTGACACAAAGTTTTTTTTTTTTTTTTTTTTTTTTAAAATTTTTTTTTTTAAAAAAAAAAAATTTTTTTTGGGGGGGGTTTTTTTTTTTTTTTTTTTTTTTTTTTTTTTTTTTAAAAAAATTTTTTTTTTTTTTTTTTTGGGGGGTTTTTTTTTTTTTGGGGGAGTTAATAACCAAAAAAAAACAAAAAAAAGTTTATTCTCAAAGGATTTCATGTTGATTTTTCAGAAATTGGTATGTGGGGACAGTTGAAAATGGAACAGTGAAACCACAAGCGCGGCATTTGGGAACTTAGTAAAGTAAGGGTTTGGTTTACGGTTAAGGCAAAAATATTTGTGGTTTAGAAGG
>NC_069408.1:81766830-81803318 GCF_026875155.1 Cherax quadricarinatus
ACCCCCCAAACAAATTTTTCTGTCCAAAAATTTTTTAAAAATTATTGTCCATTGTATTATTAAATCTGGACAAATAAAAATTTTTTAAAAATTTTTTTGGTAGAATAGTTTGTTGGGGGGTTTTGTGCAAAGGAACTGTCCATTTGGCCGGGCGCCCGTCAGGTTTTTTAAAGGGTGTTGGCCAGACCCCTTATATCCCTTTCCCTTTGGGATGCTTTACTTTCAAAATTCCTTGATAATGTGAGTAGTCACGAAAGCGCTTGGAATTTCCTCTATTCTTTCAGAGTGGTTGTTTTGCATATTCTGAAATCACATGTTTACTGTGATCTTATTGCATATATATATATATATATATATATATAAAATTATATATATATAATATATTATATATAAACAGTCAAAAATGCGGCTGACCCGGTGTTTTCCGTTTAGGGCCTTCCACTGGGGGCTGTATCCGGTTTAGGGCCTTCCACTGGGCGGTGTATCCGGTTTAGGACCTTCCACGGGGCGGTGTATCCGGTCTAGGACCACGGCTGGAGGTCACCTTTTCACACCTAGGTTGTTACTTCCGGTTTGACCTTGACCTCGCCCTCGAACTACCTCACCCTTGACCCCCCAACCAATACCCCCGCGAAACGACCCCCCTTTCGCGACCCCCTTCGCGACCCCCCCGTCGGGGCCGCGCGCTCGCCCGCGCCCCGCCCCGCGCCCTTCGCAAACCCCCGCCCCGCGCCTTCTGCTGCGCCTTCTGCACGTCGTCCGGATCGCCCCCGCGCCCTCCGAAATTTTTTTTCCCAAAATTTTTTTCGAAATTTTTTTGGTTTTAAAATTTTGGGGGTCCCCTCCCTCCCCCAAAATTTCTCGAAATCCAAGTCTCCATCTCCTTGATCAATTTTTTGGTTCCCCCCTTTTTCCCCAAATTTCTCATTCCTTGTTCCAATTTTTGGATCAATTTTTTTATTCCCCCTATTTTTGAAATTTCTCCATCTCCTTGTCAAATTTTTGGTTCCCCCTCCTTCCACCCCCCAACCCCAAAAATTTCTCAATATTACCAAGACTCGATCTCCCTCGATAAAATTCTTCTCGAAATCAAAGTCTCCACTCCTTGGATCAAATTTTTAAGGTTCCCCCCCTCCCACTTTTCACCCCCCAACCCCAAAAATTTCTCATAAAAAACAAGTTTTGGATTCCCCCCTATGGTTTTCGAATTCTCCAATTCCTCGATAAATTTTTGATCCCCCTGGGTAACATGCTTACACAGTCAAAACAAAGTCAAATGAGGTTTACCACGGTCATGACTCCACGCGATTACCCCCAAACACACAGGCTGAATCTTGTCGCCCCATTAGTTCAATAAAGTTAAAAAGGGGACACTTACCTTCTGTAAATGACGTCACCTACAACTGAATCATGACACCCTTTTTTTCCCATTAAAGTTAAAAAGGGATATATACCTACATCAAGGAAAACATTTCACTCTTAACCCAGGTTAATCCAAATAATTCACATTTTTTTTCGTTAATACCCCAACAATCCAACAATTTCTTTACAACACAAGTCTAGACATTTTTTCTTTAACTATTTCATCTCATCACTCCCCCACGAAGTAACCTCCTACCCACCCTCCCGAACCCTCACACTCCAACCAAAAACCTCACAATTTTCACTCATAACCCCCAATTTTTCTCTTTTTAAAAACCCCTTTTTAGTTCATTAAAGTTAATAAGGGGACACAGTACATCAGAAAGTCACATTTTTTTTTCGTTAATACCCACAATTTCTTTACAACACAAGTCTAGACATTTTTCATCTCAGGTCACTCCCCACGAAGTAACCTCCTCCCCACCCTCCCAAACCCTCACACTCCAACCAATACCTCACAATTTTCACTCATAACCCCCAATTTTTCTCGTTTTTAAAAAACCCTTTAGTTCATTAAAGTTAATAAGGGGACACAGTGCACAGAAAGTCACCACATCGCTTACATCCACTTTCTTAAATTCACTACTCACAATTTACAAAATTACGAAGTTAAATACGCACTTTTTACTTTGAAACATCTCAAAAACACCCCTCATAAATCATTTGAATACTCACAAAAATATTTTTAAATACATTTCCAAACAACACTGAAATACTCCAAAAACATCATTCGAACACCCCCAAATCACCTCTGAATACTCCCAGAACACCTTCATAAGTACTCTTGCACATCATTTGAACACATTCATAAGTACCCCTTATAATCATTTTTCACCTTCAAAAAACACCTTTGAATACTCACATAAACACCCTTGAACACCTTCAAAACACCTTTGAATAACCTCAAAACAAACACCTTTGAACACCTTCAAAACACCCTTGAACACCTTCAAAACACCCTTGAACACCTTCAAAAAACAACATTTGAACACACTCAAAACACCTTTGAACACCTTTGAACATTTCCAAAACACTATTTGAGTACTCCCAAATAAGATTTGACATCTCTAATTTATCTGCACTTACACATTTCATTAAATTACAACTCATCCCTCAGTCCTCCAGACTAGCATTTTCTCTTTTTTACCCTTTTGGGTTCATTAAAGTTATTAAGGGGACACAATACATCAGAAAAAAAGTCACAAAAACTAACTCAAACACTTTACTTTGAACACCCCCAAAACACTCTCATAATCATTTGAATACTCACATAACACCCTTGAACACCTTCAAAACCCCTTTTTGAATATCGTTTTTAAAACAATTTCATCACAACCCACTATATCATCTTTTTTTCGGTAACTCTAATTCGACTACACTACCCTAAATCAATTACCAAAAAAATTTTGCTCGTTTTAAACTAATGTCATCACTGTAACCAAGATTTTCACAAAAAAAAACTCTATGACACCTAACACACACGCACACACACACCCCACAACACCCACAACCCACAATTTTTCTCGTTTTAACCCTTTTAGTTCATTAAAATTAATAAGGGGGCACAGCACATCAGAAAGTCACAACAACAACAACCCACAACCCACAACATCCACAACCCACAATTTTTTCTCGTTTTAGCTAATTTCATCAGAAAGTCAAAACAACCCACAGCACCCACAACACCCACAACCCACAACACCCCACAACCCACATTTTTTTCTCGTTTTAACCCTTTTAGTTCATTAAAGTTAATAAGGGGACACAGTACATCAGAAAGTCACCACAACAACAACAACCCACAACACCCACAACCCACAGCACCCACAACACCCACAACCCACAACACCCCACAACCCAAACAATTTTTTCTCGTTTTAAACCCTTTTAGTCATTAAAGTTAAAAAGGGGGACACACTACATCAAAAAAGTCACAAAAACAACCCACTTATATCATCTTTTTTGGGTATCTCTAATTCGACTACTTTAACCCACAACCCTCATCAATTACCAATTTATTCACATTTTTCCCCCCTTCTTTTTACTACTAAAATTCTAATAAAATCCTCTCCATACCCATCTCCTTGTATCAACATAAATTAATATTATACTCGCATCAACTACCCAACTATTGCGACATGTTTTCAACACCCCTCCATTCTTTTTCCAAATATATCATAACTTTTCAATTCTATAATTCTTTTTAAAATATTCACACATTACCTTTATATTCAGTAAAATCTCCCCATATTTCAATTACAACCCTCCTCATACCCCTCTCCATCTCACCCGCATTTCTTCACATCCACTCACCATCTCCCAACACACCTCTTCTAAACAACACACAAAAAAATCACATTTCACATCCACATCCTAACCTAATTTATCCTAACCTAACCTATCTTAACCTAACCTAACCTAACCGAACCTATCCTAACCTAACCTTACCTAACTTATCCTAACCTAACCTAACCTAACCTAACCTAACCTAACTTAACCTAACCTAACCTAACCTAACCTACCCTAACTTAACCTAACCTAACCTAACCTAACCTACCCTAACCTAACTTATCCTAACCTAACCTAACCTATCTTAACCTAACCTAACCTAACCTAGCCGAACCTATCCTAACCGTTCCTAACTTAACTAACCTAACCTAACCTAACCTTACCTAACCTAACCTAACCTAGCCTAACCTAACCTAACCTAACCTATCTTATCCTAATCTAACCTTGCCTAACCATTACCTAACCTAACCTAACCTATCTTAACCTAACCCAACCTAACCTAGCCGAACCTATCCTAACCTAACCTAAAATATATTGGAACACCCCCAAAATACATTAGAGTACTCCAGAATTACTTTGAACGACTCCATTTTGGATATTTCCAAATTAGTTTTGAAAACTTTATCGTAAAATCGAACATTATTTTCTTGTTGGTAAACACACTCAATGGTAGAAATATTTACTCGATTTCCGAATAGAAACACTTTCCTCGCTCTGAGAGAGTCATTGTGGGTCACCCCTCCCCCAACACACTGTGTAATGCGGTTCACACCCAAGGTAGAACATAACACCTGCGTCAACTCAGGACAGACAGGCGCCATGAAATGCGGGTAACATCCAAGGTAGAAAATCATCTCTTTCCAGACCAACTGTGTCCTCTTGTTCTAAAATTTGGTGAGGTCATTGCTTTTTAGTTCATTTTAAAATAATACGGGGAAGATTGAGATATAACATTTGTATTCTACCTCAATACATTTTTTTTCATGGTAAGGTTTGATTTAAAACTTCATCATGTCTTAAAATTTTTTATTAAACATTTCTCTTTTTAATGAATGAAACATATTAATCTTGGTGTAACAACACGCTCTAAACATCATAAATCCTCCTCTCTAAGTCTTGTTCTTCCAAGTCCCGTCACATCGGTACCTGTAAATTTTAATATAATTCATTAGCATATAATGGGGAGAAATTTGCACCATCACCTGTAAAAGATATAACCAACTAAAAGTTACTTATTTTTTCACTATCCCAAACATATTCTTCTCGTTAACTTAAATATCTCCCCATTCATGACTTAAAAAGCATGATCGTACTGCGTCCCCTTATTAACTTTAGTGATGTAAGTATTATGGTAGACATGATTCTCGGTGTTCAGGTAGAGAAAGTCGAAAAGGTAAGTGTTAAAATTTCAGAAGAGATAAATATGATTATATATATAATTCAAATATATCTCTCTCTCAAGTTAAAATTTAAACTTCCTCATAATAATTTAAATAAATTTAAACCACTGATAAAAGGGTAAAAAATTTTGCTTACCTTTATAAGTTACTCACACATTAGGCCAAGTTTTTAAATATTGTTTATATCTGTGAAAAGTTCTCTCCAAATTAATTTCCACTTCTTTGTGTTGTACCATCTATGCAAAATACACAGATTATACTGTCGATTAAATATTTGACTGACAAATTTTTCAGGTAAAATTGTTTTCCAGAATATAATATACCAGATCACACACTTCCACTCCTTTGCCATTTCATCAATGAATTTATGCGAATCAAGTTCATTTTCTAACCAATTTCTAACTCGCTGAAAATTCTTTTCACTCAATGTTTCACCATCTTTCCTTAAGAGTTGATTGGTAGTGTTTGCAAAATTCCAACCAAGGAAGATCTTTAAACCATTCCACAAATACAATGAAATCGGCAATTTTTCCCCCATATTAATGCTTTCTGTGGGGTTTTTCCGGACAATGTCTGGGGGTGACTACACACAACACTCTCCCATACACATAAAGAGTTGCAAAAATAGAATTAAATAAAAATTTTCCCATTAAACTTGCCTAAACTAGGATCAGCCATTTCAAAATTCATTTTCTTAATTAATTTTTTGGGCTTTGGTATAAAAAAAGTTGAGATAAATGACTTACTCCATTCACATTCTCGTAACAATAAATTTTCCAATATTTCTTCGCTCCATCGTTGATCATTTCTCGTACCTCAGCTACAACCCTCTTTTTTGAGAGAACAGGTTCCGCATCAACTCTTTTTGAATGGGTTCGACTCTCTTAATTGTAAATAACATTTCTAATAAACACTGCACTAGTATGTTTGTCGCAACCACCTTCATATTTCTTCTTCAAGTGATTCCTTACCTTTTCACTCCAAATATTTATACCAAAAATTTTCAATCGTTGTCACATCGATTATCTTTTTTTAATACAAATCCATTACAGGGGATTTCTTCAAGCATATATATTATCCATTGTATATTTCAAATTGTGTTCCCCTTAATAACTTTAATGAACTAAAAGTGTTAATTTTCATTATTTTTCAGTAAAATGATTTATTCAGACAATATTTTTTGGAAACACTTGCTTGTGACGTCACTATCCAGCAACGCTTAAAACAGGTTAGAACATCTTCCCTTATTATTTTAAAATGAACTAAAAGCAATGACGTCACGATACTCATTGAACAAATTATCTTACCCCAAACACCTTTTATTTCATTTAAGTTAAAAAGGGGAAAGTTCATGCTTTTCCAAGTATGCACCATGGTATATAAAAAACATAATACCATTGAAGTAAGTTATGACCCCCTTCCTGTATGACCTAAACTCTGGTGATTCATTCACCTATCGTCATGGTGACCCACGTAGTGTTTTTCATGGAACAAATTTCTCTACACATATAGTTATAAAAACAACTACCACGTCAACCCTCGCGGTGAAAAGAGTATAAGAAACATGCCATATTGAGTTACAAGAGTATTTAGATGAAGACGTGGAAGTTACATGTGAAAAATTTGTTACAGAAGCAAGTGTCTACACACCACTGAACTGATAAAGAAATGATTAATTCGATAGAAGACCTTGATCAGTCACCTTTCCCTTTGTTTTGGAGGGTTGTGATCAATATCTCAACGATAAAGAAATGCTTATAGCAATGGAAGATTTTGAACGTGAGTTTTTAATGAGATATTAATGAGTAAAATTCACCCACATTGTAATTTTTAGAAATTCTAATGAGAAATATTTTTTTTCATTTGTTGTGTAACAAACTTAATTTTTGGGATATAATACTATATTTTATCAAAATTGAGGTAAAGAAGCAACAAAAGATGAAGAAAAATATCTTTTGTAATGCAAGGGGAATATTACAAAAGATTTTAGTGGCAGTGATAAAATTCTTTTAGTACAACAAGCAAATTGTTGCTCTTTTAAATTGAAAAAGGGAGGGCTTGCTGATGCTTTAAGTCAGGTTTTACCCACTTTGCAATCCTTATTTTATTTAGATCACCTGGATGTCATAAAGCAAATCTAGCTAGTGAAGTCACTCGTGATAAATTTGGAAGCATAAAATTTGTAAATAATGGAAAAATAACCCCATGATTGTTTTAATATGTTCACACAGTATGCGATGGGGCCTCCACATAAGTATTATATGAACTGTAAAGTTGATAAGGCCTTGTTAAGTGGTTATTAACAGATCCCAACGGGATTATAATGGAAAAAGTCGTGTTTCCAGAAGGAATTGGGTGTGCTTCAAACCGGAGGTGATTGGGAAGCATATCTTAAAATCCCTTCTTGATTTTGCAAAGGAATTAAAAAAAAAGTCGTAGAAATATTGTTACATTTTTGTAAAATATGCCAAATAAAATATCTCTAAATACTTTTTGTTTTATTCACCACATTTTAGTTCATTTAAGTTAACAAGGGAAAGTTCTGATTTTGGGAAAGGAATTAAAAAAACGTCGTAGAAATATTGTTAAACATTATTGTAAAATATGTCAAATAAAATATCTCTAAAAAATACTTTTTTTATTCACCAGCAGTCTAAAACCTTATTAGGCAACTGAATAGAGATCATACGTCTGGCAGGAACGGTGCTGAGTATAAAAAATCTCTGTTCTCTGATGGTCGTGCTTAGTAAACCCCTTCCAGCAGGGTGCGCTAACCAATCAAGAAAATGGAGACAGCCAAAAGGACGGAAAAATATTTTAAAATTGAAGTTGGAAAATTGTACGATGAAAAATATTGTCGTGACAACGTCTGCATTGTTTTTCATTGAATTGTGTTGCTATAAAAGGATAGGTGCAAGTTATTATTTGGGAAGAAATATCCTTATGCTGATGTGTATCGAATAAAAAACCATTATTTAATCCTTAGAAGATGCAGAGTTGAAGATCGTGATGCTCCGGAACTGTTATCGAGTTTAACCTTCACCGATCAAAGAAAATTGAATCTTCCTTATTTAGCAGCCCCTAATAAGCCAATTTTGGGATTGCTGGGCCAATGGAAGAAAATAAACCCTTTCTCAAAATTTAATTGAAAAATCAAAAGAGATGCCATTTGGTGTATGGTTTAAAGAAAGATACTATCGGGAGACAGAATAAGATATTTCAAGGAATCCATTGAGAGACTCATAAAAAAGTGTGAAAGACAATAAAAATATACGCGAGGTTATCTTTCTGAAAGGTATTGGGAGGTGTGAAACTTCAAATGATTATATCTGGAATACGCACTATAAACCTATACTCGAAGATATGATAATGAAATTTTTAAAGGAAGAAGTATTCGATCAACCATGGTGTTCAAAGAAGAAAAGAAAAACATTAACCAAGGTCAAGAATTAGAAGATGATTCGAAGTTATTGTCTTCTAGAATTGAAGGAAGTGCTTGGTATCCCTCATGAGGTAACAAAATTATTTTACCTTGTATCAGTGGTTTAATTCATTTAAATTATTAATGAGGAAGTATTATAACTTGAAGAGAGAAAATATTTGAATTAATAAAATATAACTCATATTTATCTCTTTATGAAAATTAACACTTACCTTTTCGACTTTCTCTACCTGAACACCGAGAATCATGTCTACCATAATACTTACATCACTAAAGTTAATAAGGGGACGCAGTACGATCATGCTTTTTAAAATCATGAATGGGGAGATATTTAAGTTAAAAGAGAAGAAATATGTTTGGGATAGTGAAAAAATAAGTAACTTTTAGTTGGTTTTATCTTTTACAGGTGATGGTGCAAATTTCTCCCCATTATATGCTAATGAATTATATTTAAAAATTTTCAGTACCGAGTGACGGGGCTTGGAAGAACAAGACTTAGAGAGGAGGATTTATGATGTTTAGAGCGTGTTGTTACACCAAGATTAATATGTTTTCATTAATTAAAAAGAGAAATGTTTAATAAAAAATTTTAAGACATGAAAGAAGTTTTAAATCAAACCTTACCATGAAAAAAAAATGTAAATTTAGGAGAATACAAATGTTTATATCTCAATCTTCCCCTTATTATTTTAAAATGAACTAAAAAGCATGACCTCACCAAATTTTAGAACAAGAGGACACAGTTTGTCTGGAAAGAGATGATTTTCTACCTTGGATGTTTCCCGCATTTTATGCGCCCTGTCGTCCTGAGTTGACGCAGGGGTTATGTTCTACCCTTTGGGGGTGAACCGCATTACACAGTGTGTTGGGGAAGGGGTGACCCCCCAATGAGTCTCTCAGAGCGAGGAAAGTGTTTCTATTTGGAAATCGAGTAAATATTTCTACCATTGAGTGTGTTTACCAACAAGAAAATAATGTTCGATTTTACATAAAGTTTTTCAAAACTAATTTGGAAATATCCAAAATGGAGTCGTTCAAAGTAATTCTGGAGTACTCTAATGTATTTTGGGGGTGTTCCAATATATTTTAGGTTAGGTTAGGATGGTTCGGCTAGGGTTTGGTTGGGTTAGGTTAAGAAAAGGTTAGGTTTTGGTTAGGTAATGGTTAGGCAAGGTTAGATTAGATAAGATAGGTTAGGTTAGGTTAGGTTAGGCTAGGTTAGGTTAGGTTAGGTAAGGTTAGGTTAGGTTAGGTTAGTTTAAGTTAGGAACGGTTAGGATAGGTTCGGCTAGGTTAGGTTTGGTTAGGTTAAGATAGGTTAGGTTAGGTTAGGAAAGTTAGGTTAGGGTAGGTTAGGTTAGGGTTTGGTTAGGTTAAGTTAGGTAGGTTAGGTTAGGGTTTGGTAAGTTAGTTAGGCTAGGTTAGGTTAGTTAGGTTAGGATAAGTTAGGTAAGGTTAGGTTAGGATAAAGGTTCGGTTAGGTTAGGTTAGGTTAAGTTAGGGGAGGTTAGGTTAGGTTAGGTTAGGTTAAGTTAATTAGGCTAGGTTGGGTAAGTTAGGTTTTGGGTATGTTAGGGTTTGGTAAGGTTAGGTTAGGGTTTGGTTAGGTGGTGTGTGTGTTTTGTGTGTGTGTGGTGTGTGTGTGTGTTTTGTGTGTGTGTGTTGTGGTGTGTGTGTGTGTGTTGTGGTGTGTGTGTGTGTGTTAGGTTGTCATAGAGTTTTTGTGAATATCTTATTTACAGTGTTTAGTGGATTTTAGATGCATTTGTGGATGTGAAATGTGATTTTTTTTTTGTGTGTTCAGAAGAGGTGGTTGGGAGATGGTGAGTGGATGGAAGAAATGCGGGTGAGATGGAGAGGGTATGAGGAGGGTTTTTAATTAGAAATATGGGAATTTTAAATGAATAAAGGTATGTTGAATATTTTAAAAAGAAATTATAGAATTGAAAAGTTATGATATATTGAAAAAGAAGGAGGGTGTTGAAAACATGTCGCAATAGTTTGGTATTGATGGAGTATAATATTAATTTATGTGGATACAAGGAGATGGGTATGGAGAGGATTTTATTAGAATTTAGTAGTAAAAAGAAGGGGAAAAAAAAGTGAATAAATTGGTAATTGATGAGGGTTTTGGGGAATGTAGTCGAATTAGAGATACCGAAAAAGATGATATAAGTGGGTTGTTTTTGTGACTTTTTCTGATGTAGTTGTCCCCTTATTAACTTTTTAAAGAACTAAAAGGGTTAAAACGAGAAAAAAAAATTTTGGATGGTAGTTGTTGTTGTTGTGCCTTTTTCGATGAAATTAGTTAAAACGAGAAAAAAATTGTGGGTTGTGGGTGTTTTGGGTTGTGGGGGTTGTGGTGCTGTGGTTGTGGGTGTTGTGGGTTTTGTTGTTGTGACTTTCTGATGTACTGTGTCCCCTTATTAATTTAATGAACTAAAAGGGTTAAAACGAGAAAAAATGTGGGTGTGGGGTGTTGTGGGTTTTTTGGTGTTGTGGGTGCGTGGGTTGTTGTTGTACTTTCTGATGAAATTAAACTAAAACGAGAAAAAATTGTGGGTTTTTGGATGTTGTGGGTTGTGGGTTGTTGTTTTGTGACTTTCTGATGTGCTGGCCCCTTTTTAATGTTAATGAACTAAAAGGGTTTAAAAAGAGAAAAATTGTGGGGTTTTGGGTGTTGTGGGGTGTGTGTGTGCGTGTGTGTTAGGTGTCATAGAGTTTTTTTTTGTGAAAATTTTTGGTTTACAGTGATGACATTTAGTTAAAACGAGTAAAATTTGTTGGTAATTGATGAGGGTAGTTAGTCGAATAGAGTTACCGAAAAAAAGATGATATAAGTGGGTTGTGATGAAATTAGTTTAAAAAACGATATTCAAAGGTGTTTTGAAGGTGTTCAAGGTGTTATGTAGTATTCAAATGATTATGAAGTGTTTGGGGGTTTCAAAGTAAAGTGTTTGAGTTAGGTTTTTGTGACTTTTTTTTCTGATGTATTTGTCCCCCCTTAATAACTTTAATGAACTAAAAGGGTAAAAACGAGAAAATCCTAGTCTGGAGACTGAGGGATGAGTTGTAATTTAATGAAATGTGTAAGTGCAGATAAATTAGAGATGTCAAACTTATTGGAGTACTCAAATATGTTTTGGAAATGTTCAAAGGTGTTTTAAAGGTTTTTGAGTGTGTTCAAATGTTGTTTTTTGAAGGTGTTTTAAGGGTGTTTTGAAGGTGTTTTAAGGTGTTTTGAAGGTGTTCAAGGGGTTTTGAGGTTATTCAAAGGTGTTTTGAAGGTGTTCAAGGGTGTTTATGTGAGTATTCAAAGGTGTTTTTTTTGAAGGTACAAATGATTATGAGAGTCTTATGAAGGTTCAAATGATGTGCAAGAGTTCTTATGAAGGTGTTCTGGGGGTATTCAGAGGTGATTTTTGGGGGGGTTCGAATGATGTTTTTTGGAGTATTTCAGTGTTGTTTGGAAATGTATAAAGGTATTTTTTTGAGTATTCAAATGAATTTATGAGAGTGTTTTTGAAAATGTTCAAAGTAAAAGTGCGTATTTAACTTCGTAATATGTAAAATTGTGAGTAGGAATTTAACGAAAGTGGATGTAAGCGATGTGGTTTACTTTCTGATGCACTGTGTCCCCCCTTTTTAACTTTTAAAAGAACTAAAATGTTAAAACGAGAAAAAATGGGGGTTATGAGTGAAAATTGTGAGGGTTGGTTTGGAGTGTGAGGGGTTTTGGGAGGGTGGGAGGAGGTTACTTTTTGTGGGGAGTGACCTGAATGAAAAATGTCTAGACTTGTGTTGTAAAGAAATTGTGGGTATTTAAGAAAAAAAAAATGTGACTTTCTGAGTACTTGTCCCCTTATTAACTTTAAAGAACAAAAAAGGGTCGCAAGATTCAGCCTGTGTGCGCGGTCATCACGTGACGTCACTGACATAGGGGTAAGTCGACAAGATTCAGCTTGTATGTGTGACGTCACTGACCGCCGAGTAAACACCCTTCTTAGTTCATTTGACTTGTTTAGACCTGTAGTAAGCATGCTTACCCCCAGAGGGGGATCCAAAAACTTGATCCGAGGAATTGGAGAATTTCAAAAACCCCATAGGGGGGAATCCAAAAAACTTGATCCAAGGAGATTTAGTCATGGTATTGTCGAGAAAATTTGGGGTGAAAGGAGGGGTACCCAAAAATTTGATCCAAGGAATTGGAGAAATTCAAAACCCTTTATCCAAGAGATGGAGACTTTCGAAACCCCCATAGGGGGAAATCCAAAAACTTGATCTGAGGAGATGGAGAGCACAAAAAAATGAAATTCAAAAAAAATTCGAAACCCCATAGGGGAGAATCCAAAAACCTTGATCCAAGGAGATCATAAGAAAAAAAATTCGAGGCGCGGGGCGATCCGGGCGACGCTGCAGAAGGGGGCAGCAGAAGGCTGGGGGGGGGTCGCGAAGGGCGCGGGCGGGGCGCGCGGGCGGGGGGCGCGGGGTCGCGAAGGGCGCGGGCGAGCGCGCGGGGGGGGGGTCGCGAAGGGGGTCGCGAAGGGGGTCGTGCGCGGGGGGATTGGTTGGGGGGTCAAGGGTGAGGTAGTCCGAGGGCGAGGGCAAGGTCAAACCGGAATAACACCTAGGGGTGAAAAGGGACCCTCCAGCCGCTGGTCCTAGACCAGAAAACACCGCTCAGCCGCACCCCTAAAACCGGATACACCGCTCCGCCGCACCCCTAAAACCGGATACACCCGCTCACCGCATGCCTAAAAACCGATACACCGCTTTACCGCATTTATCACTACTTATATATATATATATATATATATATATATAATATATATATATATATATATATAAATATATATAACTTATAATATATATATATATACTTATATATATATATAAACACGCTAGATAACAGGGATATCTTGCTACTCCTACTTACACTTTGGTCACACTTCACAGACACGCACATGCATATATATATAACATACATCTATGTTTTTCTCCTTTTTCTAAATAGCTCTTGTTCTTTTATATTTCTTCTATTGTCCATGGGGAAGTGGAAAAGAATCTTTCCTCCGTAAGCCATGCGTGTCGTATGAGGCGACTAAAATGCCGGAGCAATGGGCTAGTAACCCCTTCTCCTGTATACATTTACTAAAAAAGAGAAGAAGAAAAACTTTATAAAACTGGGATGCTTAAATGTGCGTGGATGTAGTGTGGATGACAGAAACAGATGATTGCTGATGTTATGAATGAAAAAGAAGTTGGATGTCCTGGCTCTAAAGCGAAACAAAGCTGAAGGGGGTAGGAGAGTTTCAGTGGGGGGAAATAAATGGGATTAAATCTGGAGTATCTGAGAGAGTTAGAGCAAAGGAAGGGTAGCATAATGTTAAATGATCAGTTATGGAAGGAGAAAAGAGAATATGAATGTGTAAATTCAAGAATTATGTGGATTAAAGTAAAGGTTGGATGCGAGAAGTGGGTCATAATAAGCGTGTATGCACCTGGAGAAGAGAGGAATGCAGAGGAGAGAGAGAGATTTTGGGAGATGTTAAGTGAATGTATAGGAGCCTTTGAACCAGTGAGAGAATTGTTGTAGGGGACCTGAATGCTAAAGTAGGAGAAACTTTTAGAGAGGGTGTGGTAGGTAAGTTTGGGGTGCCAGGTGTAAATGATAATGGGAGCCCTTTGATTGAACTTTGTATAAAAGGGTTTAGTTATAGGTAATACATATTTTAAGAAAAAGAGGATAAATAAGTATACACGATATGATGTAGGGCGAAATGACAGTAGTTTGTTGATTATGTATTGGTAGATAAAAGACTGTTGAGTAGACTTCAGATGTACAATGTTTATAGAGGGGCCACAGATATATCAGATCACTTTCTAGTTGTAGCTACACTGAGAGTAAAAGGTAATGGGATACAAGGAGAATAGAAGCATCAGGGAAGAGAGAGGTGAAGGTTTATAAACTAAAAGAGGAGGCAGTTAGGGTAAGATATAAACAGCTATTGGAGGATAGATGGCTAATGAGAGCATAGCAATGGGGTCGAAGAGGTATGGGGTAGGTTTAAAAAATGTAGTGTTAGAGTGTTCAGCAGAAGTTTGTGGTTACAGGAAAGTGGGTGCAGGAGGGAAGAGGAGCGATTGGTGGAATGATGATGTAAAGAGAGTAGTAAGGGAAAAAGTTAGCATATGAGAAGTTTTTTACAAAGTAAAAGTGATGCAAGGAGGGAAGAGTATATGGAGAAAAAGAGAGAGGTTAAGAGAGTGGTGAAGCAATGTAAAAAAGAGAGCAAATGAGAGAGTGGGTGAGATGTTATCAACAATTTTTGTTGAAAATAAGAAAAAGTTTTGGAGTGAGATTAACAAGTTAAGAAAGCCTAGAGAACAAATGGATTTGTCAGTTAAAAATAGGAGAGGAGAGTTATTAAATGGAGAGTTAGAGGTATTGGAAGATGGAGGGAATATTTCGAGGAATTGTTAAATGTTGATGAAGATAGGGAAGCTGTGATTTCGTGTATAGGGCAAGGAGGAATAACATCTTGTAGAGTGAGGAAGAGCCAGTTGTGAGTGTGGGGGGAAGTTCGTGAGGCAGTAGGTAAAATGAAAGGGGGTAAGGCAGCCGGGATTGATGGGATAAAGATAGAAATGTTAAAAGCAGGTTGGGATATAGTTTTGGAGTGGTTGGTGCAATTATTTAATAAATGTATGGAAGAGGGTAAGGTACCTAGGATTGGCAGAGAGCATGCATAGTTCCTTTGTATAAAGGCAAAGGGGATAAAAGAGAGTGCAAAAATTATAGGGGGATAGTCTGTTGAGTGTACCTGGTAAAGTGTATGGTAGAGTTAAATTGAAAGAATTAAGAGTAAGACGGAGAATAGGATAGCAGATGAACAAGGAGGCTTAGGAAAGGTAGGGGGTGTGTGGACTAGGTGTTTACATGAAACATATAAGTGAACAGTATTTAGATAAGGCTAAAGAGTCTTATGTGGCATTTATGATTTGGAAAAGGCGTATGACAGGGTGGATAGGGGGCAATGTGGCAGATGTTGCAAGTGTATGGTATAGGAGTAGGTTACTGAAAGCAGTGAAGAGTTTTTACGAGGATAGTGAGGCTCAAGTTAGAGTATGTAGGAAAGAGGGAAATTTTTTCCAAGTAAAAGTAGGCCTTAGACAAGGATGTGTGATGTCACCGTGGTTGTTTAATATATTTATAGAAGGGGTTGTAAGAGAAGTAAATGCGAGGGTCTTGGCAAGAGGCGTGGAGTTAAAAGATATAGAATCACACACAAAGTGGGAGTTGTCACAGCTGCTCTTTGCTGATGACACTGTGCTCTTGGGAGATTCTGAAGAGAAGCTGCAGAGATTCGTGGATGAATTTGGTAGGTGTGCAAAAGAAGAAAATTAAAGGTGAATACAGGAAAGAGTAAGGTTATGAGGATAACAAAAAGATTAGGTGATGAAAGATTGAATATCAGATTGGAGGGAGAGAGTATGGAGGAGGTGAACGTATTCAGATATTGGGAGTGACGTGTCAGCGGATGGGTCTATGAAAGATGAGGTGAATCATAGAATTGATGAGGGAAAAAGAGTGAGTGGTGCACTTAGGAGTCTGTGGAGACAAAGAACTTTGTCCTTGGAGGCAAAGAGGGAATGTATGAGAGTATAGTTTTACCAACGCTCTTATATGTGTGAAGACGTGGGTGATGAATGTTGCAGCGAGGAGAAGGCTGGAGGCAGTGGAGATGTCATGTCTGAGGGCAATGTGTGGTGTGAATATAATGCAGAGAATCGTAGTTTGGAAGTTAGGAGGAGGTGGGGGATTACCAAAACTGTTGTCCAGAGGGCTGAGGAAGGGTTGTTGAGGTGGTTCGGACATGTAGAGAGAATGGAGCGAAACAGAATGACTTCAAGAGTGTATCAGTCTGTAGTGGAAGAAGCGGGGTAGGGGTCGGCCTAGGAAGGTTGGAGGGAGGGGTAAAGGAGGTTTTGTGCTAGGGGCTTGGACTTCCAGCAGCATGCGTGAGCGTGTTTGATAGGAGTGAATGGAGACAAATGGTTTTTAATACTTGACGTGCTGTTGGAGTGTGAGCAAAGTAACATTTAGAAGGATTCAGGGAAACCGGCAGGCCGGACTTGAGTCCTAGAGATGGGAAGTACAGTGCCTGCACTCTGAAGGAGGGGTGTTAATGTTGCAGTTTAAAAACTGTAGTGTAAAGCACCCTTCTGGCAAGACAGGATGGAGTGAATGATGGTGAAAGTTTTTCTTTTCGGGCCACCCTGCCTGTGGAATGGGCCAGTGTGATAAAATAATAATAATAATATATATATATATATAATATATATATATATATATATATATTATATATATATATATATATATATTATATATATATATAAATATATATTATATATATAGTGTGTGTGTGTGTGTGTGTGTGTGTCGTGCCGAATATGTAAAACTGGTCAATTAGCAAGAATTCATTTAAAATTAAGTCCTTTCTAAAAATTTCTCTTATACGTTTAAAGATATATTTTTTTCTTTAATGTTGATGTAAAAATTTATAATTTTGCACCAAAAGGAACTTAGAAAACTTATCTAACCTTATTATAACAAGCGCAATTTATTTTAGCCTAACCCAACTAAATATATTTTAGATTTGGTTAGAATAATTTAATACTAAAGAAACACAGTGAAATATATTTTTTTCGTTAGGCTCAGAATGATTTTGGCGAAATTATTGCATACACAAATTTTCACTTGTTTTATAAGGCAAGATGAGCGTTGCTATTTAAGTCAAGATCGCAAGTTCTGCCTATTCGGCACGACATATATATTATATATAATATATATATATATATATACTATATATATATATATATATATTTTATAAAATATATATATATATATATATATATATTTATATATATATTTATATATATTATTAGGAATCTCATTTTCTTCTCCAAAGAGTATATTACAAATGCTGAGAAGTTTCCAGTATTTAGATGCTTTTATAACTATACACCGGCGGTTTTATCGACTATACAGGCAGTTGTATTAACTATACATGTACTTTCATTGACTATCCAGCCATAGTTTTCAAATGACATTTCTCTTGCTGGAATTGTGCTTTGCGAAGAGAACAATATTGAGAACGTGAGAACAATATTGAGAACGTGAGAACAATATTGAGAACGTGAGAACAATATTGAGAACGTGAGAACAATATTGAGAACGTGAGAACAATATTGAGAACGTGAGAACAATATTGAGAACGTGAGAACAATATTGAGAACGTGAGAACAATATTGAGAACGTGAGAACAATATTGAGAACGTGAGAACAATATTGAGAACGTGAGAACAATATTGAGAACGTGAGAACAATATTGAGAACGTGAGAACACAATATGAAAATCTCATCATTTTCTTTTGAAGGTTTTTATAAACCAACATTCTATTTTAGCTGACATTTGCTGCATTTCATTACTTTTCTTCTCTAAGCGAAAGGTCATCTGTCGTGATTATTCCAAGTTACTTTTCATATTCCATCAGTTTTATAGGAGGGTTGACTATATTTTTTTTTGATTTGTGATTATTTCTAGATCTTAGTTTTTCCACATATTAGCAGTTCAAATTCATCGTGATAAGATTTTTAACGTCCTCAAAGGATAATATGATGGTGTGGTTTGGATTTTTATTGATGTTGGCAATGAGGATGAGAAGCAGTAACGGGGCTAGGATTGAGCCTTGCAGTAATCAGATTTATTCATTGCTATCACACTTTGGCATCAGTTTATTAGAAATTTAAAAATCCTTCCACATTTTTCCTGTAGTGTCAATTTTATATTCAAACTGGATTGGCTCATTTCTCCAATACCTTTTTTTTTTTACCTGAATCCAAAAATGATTTTACCCGATGTCTGTTGTTATTTAATAATAGTCGTGTATAAACTGCAGAAGCAGACTCTGCTTTTAAGCAATGTTTTCCAAGGTTTTATATCTTTGCGACTTCCTTAATAACTGTAGTTTCTTAGGACCATCAGAAAGGCTTTTATGTGTTATGATGGTGCTAAAGGCCTGTAATTTTTGCTATTAGTCTCTTTGCAAAACAGAAGCCAGTTCGAGGCGTTTGAAGAGGACTTATACTCCCATTACTCAGGCTTTATGTGATTCCTTCGGTTTAGCTTCAGTGTGTTTGTTTATTTAAAGAACTATGAAATTTCAAGTGTCTAAACTCGTTTTCTGAAACAACTGATAAAATGTCCTTGCCTTTATTACCACCAGCAACAAATCAATGCCTCTCATAACATCACCTCACCATCATCACACACTTGTCACTATTACCATCATCTCCTCTATCCATCTCCTCTATTACCATCATCACCTTCCCTATGTATCAGAAATCTTCCCTATGAGGATAGACTGAGGGGGGAATGGTATGGTGATACCGACAAGATGTGGAAAAAGACACTTATGTACAGTTCAGGACATTTATTAAAGGAAACGTTTCGCCACGAGTGGCTTCTTCAGTCCTAATACAGAGAAAACTAAGAAAACACACATATATATAGTGGTGGGAGTCAGGTGAGGTGAAGCGTGGGTAGAGTGGTAATAGTAGTAGTAGTAGTAATTGAACTAAGGAGGTGAGGTTAGAGAGGGACCTGCTGGCATCAAGTAACACCAGTTCCCAGGATGGGTAATATCCTCTTGCTTAGTAATTTTGAAATACTGTAACTACCGGATTTTTGCTTTATAGTGTTACTGACAGAAATTAGTGCAGCTTCAATGCATTTTCTCCGTCTTAAGTCGTCTTCTTTAATAACTAGTTTAGCTTCATTGAATTTCATGAGGTGTCCAACATCGTCTCTATGTTGAACAATGCGTTTTTGCGGTCATCATTTCTGCAAGCATTTTTGTGTTCTGCTATCCTAATGTCCAGAGTTCTGGCTGTTTCCCCTACATATACTTTGTCACACCCCCCACATGGTATAGTGTAGATTCCTGCACTTGTGCCAGAATCATGCTTGGGTTTTTGTATCAGGTTCCTAAATAGTAGTTGAAGAGCTGGTAGATATTTTAGCCAGTTTTCTGTCAAACATTTTTGAAACATTAGTGGCAACGTTGCTGACCGGTAAAACGATGTAACTTGGAGGCTTTTCTTCAATTTGATAGGTGTTTGTCTTGCGTGACTGCAGGAAACGTGCAACACGTATCCTCAGCAAGACAAACACCTATCAAATTGAAGAAAAGCCTCCAAGTTACATCGTTTTACCGGTCAGCAACGTTGCCACTAATGTTTCAAAAATGTTTGACAGAAAACTGGCTAAAATATCTACCAGCTCTTCAACTACTATTAGGAACCTGATACAAAAACCCAAGCATGATTCTGGCACAAGTGCAGGAATCTACACTATACCATGTGGGGGGTGTGACAAAGTATATGTAGGGGAAACAGCCAGAACTCTGGACATTAGGATAGCAGAACACAAAAATGCTTGCAGAAATGATGACCGCAAAAACGCATGTGTTCAACATAGAGACGATGTTGGACACCTCATGAAATTCAATGAAGCTAAACTAGTTATTAAAGAAGACGACTTAAGACGGAGAAAATGCATTGAAGCTGCACTAATTTCTGTCAGTAACACTATAAAGCAAAAATCCGGTAGTTACAGTATTTCAAAATTACTAAGCAAGAGGATATTACCCATCCTGGGAACTGGTGTTACTTGATGCCAGCAGGTCCCTCTCTAACCTCACCTCCTTAGTTCAATTACTACTACTACTACTATTACCACCTCTACCCACGCTTCACCTCACCTGACTCCCACCACTATATATATGTGTGTTTTCTTAGTTTTCTCTGTATTAGGACTGAAGAAGCCACTCGTGGCGAAACGTTTCCTTTAATAAATGTCCTGAACTGTACATAAGTGTCTTTTTCCACATAGACTGAGGGCCCTGAATCTGCACTCTCTTGAAAGGCGTAGAATTAGGGGGGATATGATCGAGGTGTATAAATGGAAAACAGGAATAAATAAAGGGGATGTAAATAACGTGCTGAAAATTTAAAGCCAAGCAGGACTCTTTTGAAATGGTTTAAGATGGAAAAATTCAGTTTCAGAAATGAATAGGAAAGCCTGATTCGGTAATGGTTTGTGGATGGTGGAAAAAATCCCGAGTACAGTTATTAAGGCTAAAAACGTTGTGTAGTTTTAAAAAAAAGGTTAGAAAAATAATGAGTGGGTGTGGGTGGGTGTGGTTGGATGGTAGCTTGTGCTGCTGGGTCTGTGCAGTGTCCTTCCTTGGTGGGGGGGCGACCAGACGTGTGGGTCAGGGGGTAACCGGGGGGTGGGTCTTTGGGTTTCCAATTTCCTGGGGGGGACTGGCCCTGCCCCGCTGGGTCAGTAGGCTGTTGCAGGTTTTCCCTTTCTTTTTATGTTCTTTTGATCTCACCAGATCATCCCCCTACCCCAACCAGTACCCCCCAACAGCACACAACCACAACCCCTCCACAGCCCCCCAAACCCAACCCCCCCAAAACCCACATGCGCCGTGGCTCCCACCTTAACCCTTTTCCCTTCGCCCTATTCGAAAAACAAAAACCGAAAAACCCCACCCCCCTCAAATCCCCAAGCCCTCCTCACCCCGCTAGCCCGAACATACCCCCCCTAACCTTCCAACCCCACCTTCCCCCCGACCACGTACTGCCATTGTTATTAACACGAAAAATCGCCCCAAAAATATGTCTGTCTGTGGCTGCAAAACAAAAACATAAAATTGTTTTTCCCCCAGCCTTAAGTACTGTGCAAGTTGTGAGGGATTAATTGTGACTGTTATTACAACTCGTCGCCTTTTATGTTGCCAGCTAAGACGAGCTGCTTCCGTCGCATGAAATTACTTTGCTTTCCAGAAAACCTTCGGGAATTACCTGCTATTTATAACGAATTTTTTACGTAATCCCTGTGCATAAAACTAAAACCTTCATGTAATTACATTTAGTCAAATTTTTGTTTTTCCCGAATAGGTAGAATGGTCATTACAAAAAAACTCTTTAAAAATTAAAGACCTTTCTAAAATTTTTTTTTCTGCTTTTAGAGCTATTTTTTTTAAAAATTTATGTTAATGTAAATATTAATAATTTTTACCAAAAGAACCCTTAAAAACTTCCCTAACTTACTTAAAAAGGCAATTTAATTTAACTAATCAACTATATATAAATTTTAAATAACTTTACAGTAATTTAATAAAACAAAATGAAATATTTTTTTTTTTTTCGTTACGTTCAAAATGATTTTTGGGAAATTATTGAATACCAAAATTTCGTTCCCTTAGTGGGTAAGAAGAGCGTTGCTATTTAAAGCAAAAATCGCAAGTCTTACTTATTCGGCACGACTATTTTTATTTTTTTATTTTTTAAACATCGACCGTCTCCCACAAGGCGGGGTGGCCCCGCAAAAAAGAAAAATTTCATTTATTCACTCCATCATGTCTTGCCAAAAGGGTGCTTTACATACTTTTATAAAGCTGAAACTTTAAAACCCCCCTCCCGGGTTTTCCCCGAATTTCCCTTCAAAAATGTTATTTTGGTCCACTCAACAGCACGTAAGTTTTAAAAACAATTTTTGTCTCCATTCATCTATCAAATACGCTCACGCCGCTTGCTGGAATCCAAGCCCCTCGACAAAAACCTCCTTTCCCCCCTCCTCCATCCCTCCTGGGCCGACCCCTACCCCCCTTTCCCTTCCATACAGTTTTTACACTTTGTAGTCATTCTGTTTTGTTCCCTTTTTCCTCTACTGTCCAAACCCCCCCAAGCCCTCCAGAAAATATTTTGGTAACCCCCCAACTTTCTCCTAATTTTAAAACTACGAATTGTCGCATTTATTCACACCACCATTGCCCCTGACATGCATCTCCACTGCCCCCACCCTTCCCCTCGTTAAAAAATTTTATTACCCTGTTCATACTCATAAAAGAGTGTTGGTAAAAAACTTCTCTCATACATTTCCCCTTTTTCGTTTCCCAAACAGACAAAGTTTTTTTTCTCCATAGACTTCCCTCATCAATTCTGTGTTAAACCTCACCTTCATGACCCATCTGATTACCGTCCACTTAAATTTGAATCATTCACTCTCCATATTTTGCTCCTCCAATCTCATATCCGTCTTTTGTCACCAAATTTTTTGTTATCCGCAAAAACCTTACTCTTCCTATTTCCCTTTTTTTTTCTTCTTTTCCATTTCACCTATTCGCAAGATAATGTATGAATAAGTTAAAAGGGAAAAAAGGGGGGTGATATTACAAATAAAGAAAAACACTGTAAAAAAAATAGGGGGAACTTCCAACCCTTTTCATTTTTTCCCAATCTCAGGGGCCGTAAAATTAAAAGATCAGATGAAAGAATTTGGTTTTGCTCTGTGTCCTCTCATTCTGCCCACGATCTTTTTTCCCTTTATACACAAATATTTGATGTTGGTTGATCTGCTATCTTGTTTTATGAGCCTTTGTTTTTATACATTTTCCATGCCTATACATTCGTTTTGGACTGTCCCCCCAGATAAACTTTTTGGCTTACTCTGGTCTTTCCATTTTCTCTGTTAACCCCTTGTTATGAACTTCTCTGCCCAACTGACTTTGTGTCACTGTACAATCTTTTTTTACTGTGATTATCCTTTTAGTTTTTTCCCCTGCACCTCGCAGGATTGCCTCATACCTGCGTAGTTCCCTCTTCTTAAGACTGGCTTCCCCTTCCCTTTTAGTGCTGTTTCATTCTCATTTTTAAGTCTGCAAGGAGGAATACGACACTCGGGACAAGCAAAAATCGATGTTGTCATTCTTTTGAGCTTTGTGTCTGTGATTGCTATGAACTGGGAAGCTTCTTGATTCATTCTTGTCCTCCCTCATTTTATTGGGTTATTCAACTGTTTTGGTTTACCTTTACCTACGTTTTCCTTTCGGTAGTGTATTCCTGGGGTTGTGGGGGGGTTTGGGGAGATCGGGGGGTGGAGGGGGGGCAGGATAATTGGAAGGTTGCGTTAAGGATTAGTAAAAGGAGGTTGGGGTGTCCGGTGTGGCTTTGTTTCTGGTGTGTGAGTGTGATCCCCTATTTGTACTCACCTTTTTTGGGGTTGCAGGGGTCGAGTCTTTTTAGTCCGGCCCCGACTCTTCACTAAACCTATGGGTCCTCTTTCCCTGCCCCATAGTTTTATCTTTATTCTTAAAAGGGTTTTACGGTCCTGCCCCCATGCATCACTTCCCAGCTATTCCACTTCCGACTACTTGTGACTAAAAAAATACATCAAACATTTTGTGATTCATCTCCTTCTTTTTCCAACTGTGATCCTTGTTGCTGTGTCCCATTCTGAAAACTTCTGTTGTCACCTTGTCGATTCCTCTCAGTTTTTTTTTTGCGTTTCTTTTCCCCCTGCCTCCTGCCTTTCAGTGTCGTCAAGTCACTTGGCTAGGTGTGGGTTCCAAACTAGTGCTGCATACTCCAGTAGGGAAACCTAACGTACTAGTATACGGGGCCCTGAAGATTCCTTATTAAGATGTCGGAATGCTGTTTTGGGGTTTGCTAGGCCCCATATTGCAGCGTTTTTGGGGATGATGTGCACCTCCGGGATGTGTTTGGTGTTAACTAAACCCCAAGATCCTTTTCCTTGAGTGGGTTTTTAGTCTCTCCCCCCCAAAAACTGTACTTCGTTGCGGTTTTCTTTGCCCTTTCAAAATCTTCATAAGTTGGCATTTGGTTTTTTGAACCCCAGGAGCAGTTGCGGGCCACGCTGCAGCATGTCAGATTCCTTTGTTTTCTCCCGGGTCCCGTTTGAATGAATTCTTCTCATCAACTTCCTTCTGAAAATTGGACAATTCTGAGTCTTTTCCCATTGTCATGTTTTCAAAAATGCCAGAAAACAGCCCCGGTCCTAAGACTAACCCCCTGAGGAATCAAACTCGTTACGGTGCCCACTCGACATTCCCCCACGCATCATGCTCGAAGTTTTCCTAAAGGTTTTCCCCTGATCCACTGTGTGCCTTCCCTGTACCCCTGTTGGTCGTCCAGCTTTTGCACAATCTCTTGTGTGGAACTGTAAAAACGCTTTTTACGCCAAAGAAAATGCGTTACCCAACCTTTTCTTTTTTACTGCTTTTACCCTGTCGAGAATCCAGTGGGTTTGTGCACAGGTTTTCCCCATCTCTGAACCCGTGCGTCTGTCGTTGAAAAAGTCTTTCCTTTGTAGGTGCCCCACCTTTCTTTCCTGATAATCTTCCCCTGATTTTGCCTATACCATGGTAATGACACTGGTCTGTAGTTTAGTGCTAGTTTGTCTTCTTTTTTAAAAATGGGCTACATTTGTGTCTTCCTTCCCAGGTAGTCCCCCTGTTTTCGATGTGTGTTGAAGATTTTTGTTAGTGGTAGCATAGCCCCTTGCTCCCTCTCTCAGGACCCGCAGAAAGAGCCCGGCCCCTTTTGGGGTTTCCGTCTCACTGTGAAACTTTGAATCTCATGTTGGCTCCTCACATCTCAATCGTTTCTTGCGATCCCCCCCTTCCTTCCTTCCTAAGCTGATTACCGGGTCCTTGACTGTTGTTTCTTCTTGATGGGCTGTAAACAGTTCGGTTCAAAGGGTCTTTTGCTGTTTTCATTTTAGTAGTTCCTTTGGGCCCCTTCTTCTACAGTGCTACCCTTTTTGGCTTTACACGCTCCCCTTATTTCTCCTGGGCTCTTTCCTTTCTATACTTTTTCCTTCTCTGGGCCCTTTGGGTTTTTGGCTCCCTAAACTTTAGGTGAACCAAGGGTTCACCCTGACTTTTTACCCTTCGGTCAAACCTTTTTCCCCCGTCCTTGTTTGTTGTTAATTATTCCATCATCTGTTTACTGTTTCCCCTGCCGTTCCTGCCCCACTAACGCTTTGGGGGAACATCTTCATGCCTGCATAGTCCCCTTTTTTGTAGTTCGGCTTCATTGTCCACCCCTTTCCCTGCTTCCCTCTCCCCTTGTAACTTTTGTATTCGCAGCTCAGCCCACATGACCCTGGCCCCGGGGGGGGGTCTTTATAAGGTTTTTGTCCTAAAATCTGCACATAAGGAAAAAATACTAGGTTCGTCTCGCAGGTTCATCCTCTCCCTCATCTAGTAGTGTCCCTAACGGTTCGTACATGGGTTTTTTCTACCCTCCATGACTTAGGCCCACGTTTCCGGGCCCTCATGTGGTTCCAATTCCCCCAGCGATTTCCTTGGGGTTGCAGTCACCCAAAATCAACGCTTTCCCCCTGCTCACATGACCCTTTGGCCACTTCCCCGCGTGTGTCCACTATCGCTCTATTGCTCCTCAAATCTTCCCTTTGGGCCCTCCTCCTGTTTGGGGTGGGTTTTAATCATTGAAATTACACCCTTTGGGGGACCCCCGGACTAAAGTGTTCCATTATGCAATCTCTTGCTTCGCCTCTGTCTCCCCTTCCAGCTCATCAAAATCTCTTGGGTTTTTTTGATGAGCGTGCCATCCTCCTTCCCTCGTTCCCTTTTTTTCCTTGGATCTGAATCCCTTTGGGGGAAAGAGGGCCCTTTTTATCATTTCTGTAGTAGTATCCTTAAAAACCCAACGTATTTTAACAGTAGTATCCAATCGGCAATTAGTCTTCCTTAACGTTAATTTTTTACTTTCGTTTTCCCTACTAGTCGTTAACCTTTCACCAAAAATTTATTCTTTAATATTTTTTATTCCTAATTAGTTTTTTTTCCCCCGTAGTTTTCTTTCCCCCGCAGTTTTTTTTCCCTTGTTTTCGTTTCAATGTTATCCTTCCTCCCTTTCCCTTTCAACTTTTTTATCCTTTCTCCCGTAGTTATCAATCAAAAGTATTTATCCTTCCCCTAGCAGCTGAGACGGCGTGTTAAATCCAAATTTTAAGAGAAATCTCAGGATTTTTGAAAGATTTTCTTGGACAACCCCTTTTGGGCCCCAAAATCGAGATGGAGGTAAAATGAATTTTAAAAAACCCTTTATTAACCCCGGAAGATTCGTATCCTGTAGTGGGTTGATCTCTGTGTCGTCACTCATCAGGTCGAGCTTATTAAATGTATCTTCCTTTTTCTTTTTACTGTTTAATTGGTGATATCTGATTTATCACGATTTTTCGTTTTCATTATTTTTATTTTTGTCTGTTACAGGGAAAAATTTTGATTAAATGGGTTTTGGAAAAGCAGTTGAAAATTGACACTCGAGAGAGCATGTCATACTGTGAGATAAACTCTCGGGGGGGACATGTCCCATCTGAGATAAACCCCCGGGGAGACAGTCACCACTTTGGATAAACCCCCGGGGAAAACATGTCACCACTGGAGATAAACTTTAAAGAATAGTCACCCCAAAAACCCTTTAACTTTATTAAATTTAATATTCTACAAATCACATCAAAACTGTCGTTGACCTCGTCATCAATAAATTTATTAAAACTTACTCCCGTTAATCTAGACATGGTCACCCGGGGTTACTTAAAAACCCCAAAATAATAACATAGCTGTCACTGTTACACGTAACATCGAAGAAACCCTAGTTACGTCTGGAGGATAAAATTTCCCGGTACTTATTGTTCGCTTTGTTGCGTAAAGTAAAAAAAAGTCCTGGTTTTCCAAAAGCGTAAAAGCCCGCCTGTCTAAGGGCATTTATATTTTTTAAAATAGAAAAAGAAAAACTCTAGGGTAAGTTTTTACCTTCACATTAAAAGTGGAGCAAAATAAAATTTATTATAAGGAAGGACAAAAACTCACCTATACAAACTTTATTATTTATATATTATTTTATATTTATTATATATTATATTATATATATTTTTAAAATTTTATATTTATATATATATATATTTTTTATTTATATTATATATATAATATATATTTCAACACACCCCGGGCCCTTTTCCCCCGAGGCGGGGGGGCCCTAAAGGAAAAAAAAAAGTTTCCCTTTTAAATTAGTAATATATACGGAGAAAGGGTTACTGCCCCTTGCTCCCGGGGACTTTAATCCCTCCCACGCAACCCTGCTTAGGAGGAAGAAATTTTTCCATTCCCCATGGGGTAAAAGGAAATAAACAAGAAGAAGAAACTGAAAGGAAATAGCAGAAAACCCCGAGGGGGGGTGTATATTATGCTTGTACATTATTTTTGTGTGACCCAAGTGTAAGAAGTAGTAGCAAGACGACCTGAAATCTTGCTTGTTTTCGAGACAGAAAAAGGGACACCGCAAACCTACCCTCATGAAAAAAAATTACAGCTTTTCGTTTTCTCATTGGGGCCGGGGCGGGAGTATCTCCCTCGGGGGGTTGCTGTCTACCAGCCTTCTACCCATAAATATATATATATATTAAAATATATATATATATATTTTATATATATATATAATATATTTATAAAAAATTTATTATAATAAATAATTATTTTATTTATTATATATATTTATATTTTATATTATATATTATATATTTTTTTTATTAAAATTTTATATTATAATATATTTATTTTATGTCGTGCCCCCCCCCAAAAGGCAGAATTTGCGATCTTGGCTTAAATAGCAACGCCATCTTCCAATAAGAAAGTGAAAAAATTTTTGTATGCTAATTTCGCCAAAATCATTCGAACCTAACGAAAAAATTATTTCCTTGTTTGTTTAGTATTAAATTATGTAAACAAATCTAAAATATATTTAGTTGGGTTAGGCTTTAAAAAAAAAAGTTCTTGTTATAAAAAGGTTAGGAAGTTTTCAAGATTGTTTTGGTGCAAATTAAAATTTTTACATTACTTAATTAAAAAAATATATCTTTTTAAAGTATAAGAGAACATTTTTGGAAAGGATTAATTTTAAAAGGTTTTGTAATTGACCGTTTTCATATTGGCACGAATATATTAATATATTATATATATATATTATTAATATTATATTATATATTATTTTATATTATATTTAAAAAGTTTTATTTTTTAAAAATTTCAAGCACAACACCACCCCATTAAAAAATTTTATTATTTTACCGGAAAAAAACATTTCCCCGTACTCAATTAGGTCACTGCACTCTGCTACTGTGAGTAAAACATAACATTTAAAAGGGGGCTCCATGAAACCCATCCCCCCCCCCCCCCCCCTTTCCGCAAGCTGTACGAGTACTTCACAAAACTTTAAATTTAAAAGGTCTTGCACATGGGCCTTTCAGGTAAATATGAGAGCCTTCAACCAATAAATAACCTGGGAAAATCTTTAAAAAAAAAAATTTCCCCCCTTACACCCAAAACTAACCTGAGATTTTCCCAACATTATTTATCTTCCATTTTGCTGTCTTGAATTAAAATTATATTTTAGCAGCAATTTCAGTCATTATTCTTCATACCCGTTTCCCTTCCCCTATTAGTTTTTAACATTTCATCAAGAGTTTTTTCATTTTTCAATAATCTTTTTTTTTTCACCAGTAGTATCCTTCCGCTCCTTTCACCCGTACCTCCAAACACAAGAAATTTATCCTTTCCAGAAAATTAAAACAGCATCATAATCCCAATTTCCCGGAATTGTTTCTAGGGCCTGGACCAAACCCCTTGGGCCCCCAAGAATAAAATAAGAAAAGGAGGGGGCCCGCAGGGAGGCTATTTTAACCCCTACTAGGCAGGTCCCTTTACAATCCATCCCCCTAACAGAATCATGGGGAATATTTGAGTTTTAAACTCTTTTAAAAACGGAAGTTATTTACTAAAAGTGAAGGTAACCTCTGTGTAGATCCAGGGGCGAGTTAAAAATTTTCTTCCTTTTTTTTTTATTTTAAATTGGGTGAATCTGATTGATCATTGATCCTTTTTTTTTGTAGTGTTTGTTTGCGTGTTTTCTCACCTAAATTTCGGTTTCAGGGGTCGATTCATTTCTCTTGACACCTCCTCTTCATGGTCGATATGAAGTCCACTCTCTCCCGCTCCCTGAGTTACCTGTTTAAAATTATATTTTGATCCTTTTCCATACCCCACTTCCCCGATATTCCCCTTCTGACAACTCTGTGACTGAAGAAATGTTCTTAACATCCCTGTGAATCATCTCAATTACGCTTCCCGTCCACCTTGTCAATTCTTCAGGATTTTTGTTATCAAGTCCCTGTTCTTCCGTGTTGTAGGGATTTTCCCTTAACCTTTTCTCGAAAGGACATGCCCCTTGGTTCCGGGGTAGTTCGTTACAAACCTTTTCATTTCTTGAAATTTTTGACCCTTGAATAGGTGTGGGTCCAAAACTGGGGTGCAACACCAGTATGGGCCGGGACAAGACCCGGGGAACCTACTACAATTGAGTTCATGTACAGGTTTCCCAACCCTTCCCTTTTGAGGTATGGAACGCTTTTTTTTAGGTTTTTTGTCGACTAAATAAATAATAGATGTAAATAATGATGTTTCCGTCGCTGAACGTTGAGAAAGTAACCTCAGTATTGCAAAAAAGGGCTCGTCCCCGCAATCAAAGCACGCCAAAAAAAATTTGTGCAAATTCTGGTAAAGTTTACACAGTTAATCATTTAAAGATGAGATTTCGTGCAAAATCAAATCTGGTATTTAAAGTTTGCAAATTAAGAAATGCGCAAACTACTGAAAGGAAACCTTTATTAAGAAAAACCAGTTATAAAGGGAAAAATTAAAAGGGAATTTCTCTTGTTATCACAAAAAGACAATATTAAAATTTCACCAAACATTAATCAGAAAAAAAACCCGGAAGGGGGGGTTTGAACTATGGCGAGTAAAATGTAAAATTCAGGCCATTACGTTCGTTTTATTAAGTTTTAGTCACTGCACAATTTGTTTTTCAAGGTTCAGAGTTGCCAGGTGAAGGTAAAATTTGAAAAAAAATTTTCGCATGAAAAAACATTTTTTTTTTCACTTCGGTAGTTTTTTCAAAAAATGGAAATTTTTTTTATTAGCAAAATCCAAAAAAAATCTATTTTTCTAAGCCCCTTTTTAAAAAGTTTGCTTGTATGTAAATTTAGATTTAAAAAGATTTATTAAATCATCATTTAATAAAATTTTAAATTACGATAACACAGTAAATTTAAAACGATTTTTACTGACCCGATTAATAAAAGATTTTAAAACTTACCCTAAATCAATTAAGGTTTAGGTGAAAAAAAGCACCAATAAAAGTTTGAAACCCATCAGAAAAGGGATTCCCAGTTACCACACAGGATCCAGCAAACTATGTTCCACACAGCCCAAATAAAACTGAATTCATTTCATATAAGAAGAACCAAAAAAGATTGATACTCTTATAATTTTTTTCTTTTTTAACCCAAAAAACCGCTAAACCGCATGGCTGGTTTTTGCGGATTTTTGGGATGAGATGCATCAGATTCGAAAGAGTAAAAAGGATAATCCAGTTCCCTGAATCAAAAACATTTTCCAGCTTCTAACCTCTGCAGTCGTCGGGTTGGACATTTTATAAGTGTTTGAAAGGGACGTCATTGAGGGTTTTGAAAGTTATCCGAACCTTTCCAGGATGCTGGGAATGGCTTCAAAAACGTTTGGGCACCTGACATTCATTATTTCTGTAATTGAACCCTTTTGTCCGTGAACAAGCGTGTGTGGTGTGTTGTGTGTGTGTGTGTTTTGTGGTGTGTGTGTGTGTGTGTGTGTGTGTGTTTGTGGGGTGTGTGTTTGTGGGCGTGTGGCTGTGTGTGTGTGTTTGTGTGTGTGTGCGTGTATGTTTGTGCGTGGTGTGTGTGTGTGTGTGTACTCCCTATTGTTCACCTAGTTAGGTCGCGGGGCGAGTCCGGCTCCGGCCCGCCCTCTTCACTGATCGTACTGGCACTCTCCCTGAACCCTGAGCTTTATCATACCTTGCTTAAAGCTATGTATAGATCCCGCTCCACTCTGCTTCCCAAAATATTCCCCTTGCTGACATCTGTGGCGAAAAAAATTCCCAACATCCTTGATTCACTGTCTTAATTTTCCAACTGTGTCCCCTTGTTACTGTGTCCAATCTCTGGAACTCCTTTCTTTGCCCCTTGTCAAACCCCTTCGTATTTTGTATTTCTTTTCATGTCCCCCCTATCTTCCTGTCCTCCGTGTGTCGGTTGATTTCCCTTAACCTCCCCTCGTAGGACTTTCCTCTTGCTCTGGGATAGTCTTGTTGCAAAACCCCTTTACTTTCTCTATTTCTTTACGTGCTTGGTAGGTGTGGGTTCCAAACTGGTGCCGCATACTCCAAAATGAGCCCAAAGTACCGGTGTACAGGGTCCTGAACGATTCCTTATTAAGATGTCGGAAAAGCTGTTCTGAGGTTTGCTAGGCGCCCTAGCTGCGCAGTTACTTGGTTGATGTGCGCTTAGGAAAAATGCCCGGGGTTTACTCCCCCAAATTTTTTTTCCTTGGGTGAGGTTTTTTGTCTCTGGCCCCCCAGACGTACTTCGTCTGCGGTTTTTCTTTGCCCTTCCCCAATCTTCATGACTTTGACTTGGTGGGATTGAACTCCAGGACCCATGGTGGACCAGGTCTGCACCTGTCCGACCCTTTGTATTTTGCCTGGTCTTCGATCGAGGAATTCTTCTCATCAATTAGTCATCTGAAAACGGGCACCCAGAGTCTATCCTTCCCGTCATGTCGTTCAAAAATCCCAGAAACAGCACGGGCCCTAGGACTGCCCCCCTGGGGGACCCCGTGGTCCAGGTGCCCACTCTGACACCTCGCCACGTACATGCTCGCTGCTGTTTCCCTGAAAATTATTCCCTGATCCATTGTAGTGCCTTCCGTTACCCCTGCTCGGTCCCCCAGTTTTTGCACCAATCTTTGTGGGGAAAACTGTGTAAAACGCCTTTTTGCAGCCCAAGAATATGCAATCCACCCACCCCTCTCCCCTTGTTTTGTGTCACCATGTCATAGAACCCAGTAGGTTTGTGACACAGGTTTCCCGCCCCCTGAAACCATGTTGGTGCTGTTGTTGAGATCATTCCATTTAGGTGTTCCCCCACTCTTCTCCGAAAATTTTTTTTCCCCCATGATTTTGAACTATACTGTCGTGCACTGGTCTGTATTTAAAAAGCTTTTCTGTCTCCTTTTTAAAAGACTGGGACTAATTTGCTGTCTTCCACCCTCAGGCAATCTCCCTTTTTCGATAGTGTTTTGAATATTTTTGTTATGGGTAAAAATTGCCCCTCTGCTCCCTCTCTCAGGCCCCTGGAGAGATGTTTCTGGCCCCATTCCCTTTTTGAGGTATCTAGCTCCCCCAAAACCCTCTTCACTTCTTCCCGGTTGTGTGGACACATGGTGGTTGCCCCCTCTCCGTCTTTCTGGACCCCCTTCTGCCCCTCTGTGAACCTTTTTGAATTCTTTTTGGGTTTCCCTCACATATTTTCCGTTTTTCTTGTTGTCCTCCCCCTTTCCCTTCCTTCCCTTTACCGGGCCCTTGACTGTTGTTTTCCCCCGATGTGGCTTTCAACGTTTCGGGTCAGATTTGGCATTCGCTGCTATGTCATTTTCATATTGTTTTTGGGGCCCCTCCCTTTTATCTGTGCATATTCTTTTCGGTTACAATGCCCCCTTATTCTCCGGGGGTCCTTTGCCTTTATATTTTTCCTTTCCCTAGCACACTTGGTTTTTGCCTCCTGACCTCATTAACGGGGTTTCCCTGCCGTTCTCTGTCCACTGCCCCCCGTTCGGGAAAAGTTCCTCTTTCCCTGTGTAGTCCCCTTTCTTGTAGTTTGGTTCTTGTCCTGGCCCTTTTGCTTCCCCCCCCGTTGTAGTCTACTGTGTTTCGAAGCATAAAACCACATGGTCATGGCCCCAAGGGGGTCTTTCATATGTGAGTCCTCGTATCTGCCCCTTCAAGGTGATACTAAGTCCAGCCCTTTCTGGTTCATCCCCTTTCCCCTCCTTGTAGTGTCCCCTTTCATGTTGGTACATGAAGTTTTCCAGTATCACCTCCTCATCTTAGCCCCCCTGTTCTTGGCCCCCGCGGGTCCAAGTTCTCCCAATCGTCTCCTTGTGGGTTTTTAAATCACCCCTGACAGGAGCTTTGCCTGTGATGGCTCTTCTGGCCACGCTCTATTGCTCTCGTCGTACTCTTGCCTTGGCCTTGCGTTCTGTGGTGGGTTACATCATGCTATTACCACCTTTTGGGGCCCCAGATGAACTTTCCGCTAGTAATCACTTTCTTCTCCCTGTCTCTCTCTCGCCATGAAAAATTCCCGGATTTTTTTTTCGCAAGCCACTCCCCACGCCCCCCGTTCCCCGTCTTTCCACCGGATTTGGTATCCCGTGGAAAGATAGCATCTGTTATCATACCCGTAAGAGCTATTATGTCCCTGATGCCTCTTTGACTCTTCCATGCCATCCCCCATTATTTGTTATTCCATCAGCGTTTTGTGTACCATACCTTCAGTTTCCTTTTTCCAAAACTGTGGTTTGGGGGGCCTGTGAGGGTGGGAGACCCGGTGGCATACTGTGGGATTCTATAGCCGGGTTGGGTGGAGCTGTGGGTATGGATTGTAGGTGGTTGGGAGGTGTGATAGGGTTTTATGGTTCTGGTAGTTGTGTGTGTGCTTGCCCTTGCTGTTCTGTTTTGCTTGATGACCCCCTTTCTGGTTCATCCTTTTCTTTTTTCCCAGCTCCCTTTTGCTTTTTTGTCCTTCCCTCAGCTGCTGTCGTTCTGATTGTGTTTGGTCCGTTGGAAAACCCTTTGTACTTTACAAGTATTTCAATCGGGTTTCTCTTGGGGGTCCTGTTCCGCATGTTTCCGTCCGAGAATCGCTTGATTTGGCGGGTTTTCCCCCTTTAGTACCCCCCCATTCTTGAAAATTTAGTCTCGCCATCTCTTCACCCATTTCCTGATGATTTTCTCAATCTCCTTTCTTTCTTCCTGCTGCCTTTCGTTGTGTGTCCTTTACTCTCTCTCTGGAAGCCCATGGAAATATAAACACTGATTTTTGCCCTGTTCCTTCCTCCCATTGCCTCACCTTGTGACTCTCGGATTGCCTGTATGTGGCTCAGTTTCTCTCTTGATTTTTCCTAGTGGCTCTTGATAGCATGGTTGTGCCTCAGCATTCGACCTATCACGCTCTTCCATCTGCACCCATGTTTCCCTTTCCACTCCTTGGCCCCTCTTGCAGGCTGATATGACCTTAGGCATAATTCATAATTCCTTCCTTCCTGTTCGGCCTTGTAGCTTCATATGCTGTGTCTTCTCTGGTCACTGCCCCTGTAACTCGCTTCAGCCTATTTATCTCAACTTCTAGGACCCTTATCTTGGCTACTGCAGTTTCGACTTGTGCCTCCAAATTCTTTGTCTCCTTCTCCAACCTCTTTCACAGAGAGCTCTTTCTCCATTTCTTCAGAAAGCTCTCCTAATTTTCTCTCCCACTCTTGTTCCATCCTTTTCCACTGCTCCTCCATCCACTCCTCCCTACCAGAACCATTCTCATCTGATCCTTGGTTCCTGCGAGTCCCCACCATTTTTTTTTTGTGAGAGAAGAGAGAAGGGAAAGGTAGAAGGAGAGAGAGAGAGGGGAAGAGTGAGAAGGGAAAGGGGAAGAGAGAGTGTGAGAGGGGGAAAGAGAGAGAAGGGAAGGGAAGGAGAAGGGGAGAGTGAGAAGGGAAAAATGAGGAAGAGATGGAGAGAGAGAGAGAGAAGAGGAAGGTAGAAGAGAGAGGGGGATAGTGAAAAGGAAAAAGGGGAAGAAAGAGTGAGAGTGAGAGTGAGAGAGAGGGGGGGAGAAGAGAGTGAAGGGAAGGGTAGGAGAGTGGGAGAGTGAGAGGGAAAATGGGGAAGAGAGAGAGCAAGAGAGAGAGAGAGAGAGAGAGGGGGGAGAGAGAGTGAAGGGAAGGGTAGGAGAGGGGGAGAGTGAGAAGGGAAAATGGGGAAGAGAGAGAGAGGGGAGAGAGAGAGAGAGAGAGAAGAAGAGAGGAAAAGAGGGGAAGAGGGGGGAAGAGAGAGAGAGAGGGGGAGAGAGAGAGGGAGAGAGAGAGGGGAAGAGAGGAGAGAGAGAGAGGGGAGGGGAAGAAAGGGGAGAGAGAGAGGGGAGAAGAGGGGAGGGAGAGGAGAGAGAGGGAGAGAGGGAGAGAGGGGAAGAGAGGGAGGGAGAGAGAGAGAGAGAGAGAGAGAAGGAAAAGAGGGGGGAGAGAGAAGGGGGGAGCGGGGTGAAAGGGGGGGAGGGAAAGGAAGAGCGAGAGGGGAGAGAGAGGCTAGGGGAAGAGAGAGGCTAAGGGGAGAGAGATGGAAAAGGGGAGGGGAGATTAATTTGGGAGGGGGGAGTTTAGAGGGAGAGATGTTTGAGGGGGATAGATGTTAGGGGGGGGAGGTGTTAGGGGAAGAGATGTTTTGAGGCAGGATGGGGAGTGAAGAAAAGAGAGAGATAGTAGAGATGATGGTAGAGAGAGGTTATAGTAAGAGTGAGATAGTAGAGAGGATAGGTTTACCTAGGATAGAAGAGGGAGAGAGAAGAAGGAGCGAGTTCATGGTCAGTTCACAGGACGTGGTGAAATCCTATGTGTGGTTTGCGTGTGTAAATACAGCTTACAGTGCTTGTTCCTGTTGTGTGTGTGTGTGGTTGTGGTGTGTGTGTGTGGGTGTGTGTGTGTGTGTGTGTTTTGGTGTTGTGTGTTGTGTGTGTGTGTATGTATGTTGTGTATGGGTGTGTGGGGTGGTCTGTGTGTATGTGTGTCGTGTGTTTGTGTGTGTGTATGTTGATACTCCCCCTATTTGTACTCACCTATTTGTGGTTGCAGGGGTCGAGTCCTAGCTCCTGGCCCCGCCTCTTCACCGGTTTTCTACTAGGCCCTCTCTCTCCCCGCTCCATGAGCTTTATCAAACCCCGTCTTAAAACTGTGTATGGTTCCTGCCTCCACTACGTCATTTTCTAGGCTATTCCACTGCCTTACAACTCTATGACTGAAAAAAATACTTTCCCCTTTTCTCTGACTCATTTTTGTCT
>NC_069408.1:81803818-81831318 GCF_026875155.1 Cherax quadricarinatus
AAACCCAGCGGGGTTAAATAGAAAAGAAAATTGTCCAGCAAGAGCGGGCCTTAGATTGTGATGTCACGGTTAACATTTGCCCCCCACAAAAATAGTAATGACACTATTGGCGAATCAACCATACCACGGGCGGGATTTAAACTGGGTCAGTCTGAAACTCCAGACCGTCAAGGTTGTAAAAAGTAAATACAGTACTAGGGTGTTGGGCTGTTATGACATTAAAAGAATCTAATGCAAAGTGGGAGCTGTTAGTTATTCAACCCTTTGGCTGTCGCGGCCGTATATATACGTCTTCGAGGTACCGTGTTTGACGTATGTTTCAAATTCTAGCGGCTTCAAATCAAGCAGGAGAAAGCTGGTAGGCCCACATGTGAGAGAATGGGTCTGTGTGGTCAGTGTGCACCATAAAAAAATCCTGGAGCACGCAGTGCATAATGAGAAAAAAAAACTCCAACCATTTTTTTTAATTAAAATGCCGACTTTGTGGTCTATTTTCGTATAGTATTTATGGTTGTATTCTCGTTTTCTTGGTCTCATTTGATAGAATGGAAAACATTATAGAAATAGGTGATTTTGATTGATTTTACTATAAAAAGAACGTAGAAATGGAGCTCAAAGTAGGGGAAATGTTTGATTTTTGCCAATGTTCAAAAGTAAACAAATGATGCCATTGTCCAATAAATGTCCAACTAGCCATTCTAATATGCAGTCATGAATGGGTTGATGTTATTTATACAATTATTACAGTAGTCTGCATAATAGTAAGTATTTTTTTTTGTTTGAATAAAAATTCAAAATAGAAAGCAAGAATATCAGAGGGGACTGGAGACATGACTGATGAACAAAGAAAATGTTATTTTAGAGCCAGGAATGTCTGCATTGTTCATTCTGGACCTTATTTTGAAATTGTCATATTTTTTAATTTTCGTGAAATTTGCCAAACTGCAAATTTCTGACCACATTATTAGGTAGTTGAAATAAGTAAATGGGCAGTTTCTTGTACTCAATCGATAGAAAAATATGGAGTTCTAAAGAAATAGCTATGAGTTTGGTAGACTGGAACAACGGAATTAGCCAAAAATAGGGCTTGAAGTGGGCGAAATTGCCAATTTGTAAATATCACCGAGGTCGCTAACTTCGCGAGAGCATAATTCTGTCAGTCTTCCATCAATTTTTTTTTTTGGCGTCATTACGATCGAGAAAAGATTCTCTATCATTTCATAAGAATTTTTTTTTTTTTTTTTTTTTTTTAAATTTTGCAACACCAGGAGACGCCTCAGGATTGGGGTTGCGACAGTCAAGGGGTTACCAATGACTACTTTTGAAATACATGTATCTGCAAAAAAATCAACCATTTCTGCTACTATGAGCTCATTTTCCAGCTACAGTAGACAGTCATTTAACACTGTTTTGTCTTGCATGTTTTGCTTATAGCACGACTGAAGAATTGTGGCACTTTTTTTTAACACTTCGTGAAATTAGTTTAATTAACATGGCTGTGGGAGGGGGAAAAATTTTTGAGCGTGTAGTTGCCCACCTGCCGAGCAGAATGGTCTGTGGGTTACACCACTGAGCCAACAGCGATGCTTGGAAAGCTCGATGTGTTTATTTGTATACATATTTTCTTATTTTCATTGCCATTTGTTAAATATGCCAAGCAATCATGGCACCCAGTAAGCATACAAGTGTACCTGCAAGTGACTAAGAAAATTTTAAACGTTCAAGTTAGGAATTGTGAAGAAAATCAAGATATTAGATAAGCTTAAGAGTGGCTCATGTGTGGTGGATATAGTGAGGACCTATGGCCTAATGGAGCATTATTTCGTACAATGAAAGTGAGAAACACTAACTTCAACTGAAAAAGAGTGTAAGTTTAGCACATAGCGCTAATGTTTTCTGTAATGGTCGCGATCACTTTTTTTTATCCTTCCCTGCCCTCCGACCCTCAATACCTCTATAATATCAAGATTTTTTTTTAAATTTAGGCATCTTCATGCTTCTAAGCTATTTATGTTATACCTAATATTCTGGAATAAATATGATAAGTAGATATTGCTTATTGATAGTAATAGTATAATTATGCAAAAACAAATTTAAAGCAGTGCTTTAAAACTGTCTAGATCAGCTGATGATGCCTTACCATCAGGTGTATAATGTACTGCACGGTAAAGAGCCCAGAGATCCATTACACAATTTATGTACACGCCAATACAACCATATGGTGGCTTCAGTACCAAAACCTCTACAATTCACTGTATAACCCTTGCGGTTTAGCACTTCTTTTTGATTATAATAATAATAATGACGAAAGGAGGAGAGCTCAAAAAGAGTGATCAGGAAGTATGTGATGAACTTTACACAAGATTTAGAGGTATTCACAATCAGAACTGCTTCCATCAAACCATAGAGATAGGGTGTACCAGCAGGTGCTGGATACAATACACACAACCATGAAGGAGGTGAGGAAACTGCTAAGTGAACTAGATACCTCAATGGCAGTGGGCCCAGATAACACATATCCATGGATCCTGAGAGAGGGAGCAGAGGAACTGTGCTGCTAGCAGCATTTTTCCGTAAATCTGTCGAAACTGGGCAATTGCCTGAGGTGTGGAAGATAGCAAATGTAGTTCCAATTTTTAAGAAAGGAGACACAGGCAGCGTTAAACTACAGATCAGTGTCACTGGCTTGTATGTAAAATCATGGAAAAGATTATCAGGAGAAGAATGGTGGAGCACATAGAAAAGATTGGGCTCATACATGACAGTCAGCATGGCTTTGGAGATGGGAAATCCTGTGTTACAAATCTACTTGAGTTCTACTATAAGGTAACAAGTAAGACAGGAGAGAGAGGGATGGGTAGTTTGCATCTTTTTGGACTGCAAGGAGGCTTTTGGCACAGTACCACACAAGAGACTTTTGCAAATATTAGAGGAGTAGGGAAAGGAAGGTACTGCAATGGGTCATGAAATGCCTGACAGGAAGGAAACAACGAGTGTTGGTACGTGATGAAGTGTCAGTGAGTGCATGTGTCGAATGGGGTTCCACAATGGTCAGTCCTATGTCTTGTGCTGTTTCTTGTATATGTGAATGACATGGTGGAAGGAATAAATTCAGAAGTGTTGCTGTTCACTGATGATGTGAAACTGATGAGGAGAATACAAATGTGTGAGGATCAGCTAAGATTACAAGAGGATCTGGACAGACTACAAGTCTGGTCTGACAAATGTTCCTGGAGTTTAACCCCAGTAAGTGTAAAGTCATGAAGATTGGGAAGGATAAAGAGTTAAGGGAAACTTAACTAGATAACACAAGTGGATAGGAGAGAGAGGGGGGGACGTGATAACGACGTGTAAAATACTGAGAGGAATTGACAAGGTGGACAAGGCTTGAATGTTTCAGAGATGGGATACAGGAACAAGGGGCCACAGTTGGAAATTGAAAACCTAGACGAATCATAAGGATGTTAGGAAGTGCAATAATCTGGAGATTTTAGATTAGATTTTGCCACCGAAGTGGCTAGTTTATTGTGCGCCCATATCCATCCTGTGGACGGTAGCGCGAGAGCATATGGATACACAAAAGGCCTAGGAACTAGGCCCCAAAGGGTTAACAGGAATACATATGGATTTATATCTACATATCTATAGTTCACTTATCTGTTACAAGCAAATTTAGGAAATTTGCTTAGTATATCTGGTATCTTATTTTCATTAATAAGATATCTTGACATGTCACATAGGTTATTATACTGTCTGTCTCTGTATTCCTCAATAAGTGGACAATTAAGCACATAGTGTTCAAGAGAGTGACCATATGCCTGATCACATAATTTACATTTAGTTTGATCATCATCTGTGTGTCTCCCAAACTGCCAGAAGTACTTGTAACCAAGCCTAAGTCTGGCCACTACAACATCAGTCAGTACTTGTAACCAAGCCTAAGTCTGGCCACTACAACATCAGTCAGTACTTGTAACCAAGACTAAGCCTGGCCACTACAACATCAGTCAGTACTTGTAACCAAGCCTAAGCCTGGCCACTACAACATCAGTCAGTCTGTTCACATTGCAAGTTGCTCCATAAACATACTTATCTACGTTCATGTTATCATAGTGGGTTATAGATCTACTCAGGCTTCTAACTGCATTCCTATAACAATCATTTTCATTATTTACTTCTCTCCTAATATTATTCCTAATGCTAGACACAGTTATACCAAAGTTATATTCTACATTCTCCTTCTGGGTACTCTTCTTGGCTAACATATCAACTTTATCATGAAGGAGTAATCCAATGTGTGATGGGATCCATAGCAATTGTACATTAATTCCTTTGTCCCTATTTTGAGTATCTATACCTGGCTTCCCCAATGAGCATGTTTTGGAGTCATATATGAGCCAAGAGCCTTCAATGATGACATAGAATCAGTAATGATGATAGAGTCAAGCTCAGTGTCATAGGTTAGCTTTAGCGCCATTAGGATTGCAAACAATTCAGTTTGCAGTGTAGACGCCCAGTTGTTAATTCTTATGCCTAACTCAACAAATTTATTATCGTTCTTAACTAGGGAGGGGCAACAAGAGCAGATGCAGCACTGCCAGAAGACTCCTGTTTAGATCCATCAGTGTATATAACTTGTGATAACTTATTACTACCAGCTAGGCGAAAAATTTCTTCTTGAGCAGTTGCTCTAACAAGAGATTTAAGGAAGGGATTACTAGCAATGAGCTTCTTGGGAGGGACTTGTAGGTATGTGATATTAAATGAACACATCTTCCATGGAGGGGTGAAATGCTCTTGTTGCCTACAGTGATACAGTTCATGCAGGTTATAAAACTTAATGCAATTGCACTTTTCACAACCCATATTCGAACTTAACTAATTTTCACTAAAGACTATAATAACCTACATTATACACAACACTGTAGTAACATTCAATAGCCATATTCGAACTTAACTAATTTTCACTAAAGACTATAATAACCTACATTATACACAACACTGTAGTAACATTCAATAGCCATATTCGAACTTAACTAATTTTCACTAAAGACTATAATAACCTACATTATACACAACTCCATAGTAAGTTTTACAATACACAGCCTGACTAAGTTTTCACTAACAGCTAGTATAAATTAGCAGACATTGTTAGGTATCTCTGTAGATTATCATAAGATTGTAATCAAAAAGTCTAGTAATGACTTACTCTAGAAAGCGATGGTGGGTTTGGGTAGTTGAAGTTGCCCTCCTGCTGGTCCTGGCCACTGATTTCACATGTCTTATATATGGCACGTACGAGGTTAGTTATCCATCACAAGTAGAAAAAAAAGAGGAACTTACCGATGTTCAGGCCAAACTTAACCATTATAAATTCCACAAAGAGAGCCAGAAATTTGTACCTCTGGATAATGCAGTTTTCGGTAAGAAATTAACGGAGAATGAAGCAGATGATGTAAAATCTTCTTTGAAGATTTGTGCTATCATACTTGTCTCCCCAGGTGCAATATGGTTATTTAGCTTCTTGGCCCCGATAATAAGCTTTACCTTGATGCAAGTGTGGGTGCTGTATGCTGTTTTTTGGGGCGATGATCATGTAGACAAAGCCATTGTTATACTTCAGTATATTCAAGTTCACCTACCACTCAGCTCCTTCAAGTCCTTGCCCCCAGAGGCTCTGGAATGGTCTGAGGGACTATTATTATGGTGGTGGGAAGTAAAAGTGGTTTTGATCTATGCTGCCTCCACTTGCTCCATATATAGTTATTATCGCAGAAGTCTTGACTCCAGTACTGCACAAGACGTGGAAAGTGGCTTAACACACGATGATACTCAAGTTAATGTACTTCCACAAGACATGGATTGCGCTCCTGCACAGGATGATGACACGACCTCTCCCTTCAACTCCAGGACCCTACTGAACCTTCTCTTGCAATTCCGACGATTAGCTGCCCACCTGTTAGTGCGCATATTTAGAAGTCAGGCACCTAATGACCTGCCACTTCAGACCTCCATGCTAACAGACCAGCTGGAGCATCAACCCTCTACATTACCACACCAGATGGACCATCAACCCTCTACATTACCAGACCAGATGGAACATCAACCCTCTACATTACCACACCAGATGGACCATCAACCCTCTACATTACCACACCAGATGGAACTTCAACCCTCTACATTACCACACCAGATGGAACATCAACCCTCTACATTACACACCAGATGGACCATCAACCCTCTACATTACCAGACCAGATGGAACATCAACCCTCTACATTACCACACCAGATGGAACATCAACCCTCTACATTACCACACCAGATGGACCATCAACCCTCTACATTACCAGACCAGATGGAACATCAACCCTCTACATTACCACACCAGATGGACCATCAACCCTCTACATTACCACACCAGATGGAACATCAACCCTCTACATTACCACACCAGATGGACCATCAACCCTCTCATTACCAGACCAGATGGAACATCAACCCTCTACATTACCAGACCAGATGGAACATCAACCCTCTACATTACCACACCAGATGGAACCATCAACCCTCTACATTACCAGACCAGATGGAACATCAACCCTCTACATTACCACACCAGATGGACCATCAACCCTCTACATTACCACACCAGATGGAACTCAACCCTCTACATTACCACACACAGATGGAACATCAACCCTCTACATTACCACACCAGATGGACCATCAACCCTCTACATTACCAGACCAGATGGAACATCAACCCTCTACATTACCACACCAGATGGAACATCAACCCTCTACATTACCACACCAGATGGACCATCAACCCTCTACATTACCAGACCAGATGGAACATCAACCCTCTACATTACCACACCAGATGGACCATCAACCCTCTACATTACCACACCAGATGGAACATCAACCCTCTACATTACCACACCAGATGGACCATCAACCCTCTACATTACCAGACCAGATGGAACATCAACCCTCTACATTACCAGACCAGATGGAACATCAACCCTCTACATTACCACACCAGATGGACCATCAACCCTCTACATTACCAGACCAGATGGAACATCAACCCTCTACATTACCACACCAGATGGAGCATCAACCCTCTACATTACCAGACCAGATGGAACATCAACCCTCTACATTACCACACCAGATGGAACCATCAACCCTCTACATTACCAGACCAGATGGAACATCAACCCTCTACATTACCACACCAGATGGACCATCAACCCTCTACATTACCACACCAGATGGACCATCAACCCTCTACATTACCAGACCAGATGGAACATCAACCCTCTACATTACCACACCAGATGGAGCATCAACCCTCTACATTACCAGACCAGATGGAACATCAACCCTCTACATTACCACACCAGATGGACCATCAACCCTCTACATTACCAGACCAGATGGAACATCAACCCTCTACATTACCACACCAGATGGAGCATCAACCCTCTACATTACCAGACCAGATGGAACATCAACCCTCTACATTACCAGACCAGATGGAACATTCAAACCCTCTACATTACCACACCAGATGGAACATCAACCCTCTACATTACTAGACCAGATGGAACATCAACCCTCTACATTACCAGACCAGATGGAACATCAACCCTCTACATTACCACACCAGATGGAGCATCAACCCTCTACATTACCAGACCAGATGGACATCAACCCTCTACATTACCAGACCAGATGGACCATCAACCCTCTACATTACCAGACCAGATGGAACATCAACCCTCTACATTACCACACCAGATGGAGCATCAACCCTCTACATTACCAGACCAGATGGAACATCAACCCTCTACATTACCACACCAGATGGACCATCAACCCTCTACATTACCAGACCAGATGGAACATCAACCCTCTACATTACCACACCAGATGGAGCATCAACCCTCTACATTACTAGACCAGATGGAACATCAACCCTCTACATTACCAGACCAGATGGACCATCAACCCTCTACATTACCAGACCAGATGGAACATCAACCCTCTACATTACCACACCAGATGGAGCATCAACCCTCTACATTACTAGACCAGTTGCAATATGAGAACTCTTCAGAGCAACATCAACTGGTGCCACAGACTTCTACTGCAGTAAACCAACAGAAGCAACAGTTCTCACTCCCTCTTCTATGGAAAGTTGTCGAACAGGTACGACAGGTGACACACTATGCAAGGTTGTGAAAGCTATCACCTCTTTCATGTTCGCTGGAGCATCTCCTGCCAGCCAAGGTCACCACATGGTGTAAGTTTTGCCAAGCATGGAACATTTTTATTTTTTGTGAGGAATAATGAAGAATATTAAAGTTATATAATATTTTCAATTATAAGATTTTTTTTGGAATATGGATATTGATATTATTTTATATTACATGATTGATGGAATTATTTTTATTTTTTGTGTGAGGAATTTTTAGGTATATTGACATCGTTCCTATTTTATTTTGGATAATATCGTGGAAGTAAGAAGTAATAATATAAACACTGCAGAAGACCTACTGGCCCATACAAGGCAGGTCCTTATTAAATCCACCACTACCCAAAGCTACCCAAGAATTTATTCCCGTACTCACGATACCAATCAAACCCAGCCCCTCCCACTCATATATTTGTCCAATCTCTTTTTAAAGACATCCAAGGACCTAGCCCAGGGGTAGGCAACCTTTTTAAGCGTTCGTGCCAAAGTTGGCCAAATCTTTGATACGTGATGAATGTCGCAATTTTTTTTTGAGATGAGAGGAGAGGTTAGCGTGCCGGAAAGAAGTCGTTGGCGTGCCAGGTTTGGGACGCTTGCTAAGGGTTGCCCACTCCTGTCCTAGCCTCTATCACCCTTGTCGGAACATTGTTCCACTCGTCCACAACTCTTCCAACACCAGAGAGTTTTTGTTAAATATGTTTATTATACACCCCATACCAATCCTGTGGGTGGTAACAAAAACATTACAAACACATAATAGGTCCAGAAACTCTAATTTAAATTCAAATATTTATTTCTCTGTGTGATTTGCATATTATACAATAATAATTACAAAGAAGGCCACTAACATGCCTGGGCATTTCGGGTAGACTAATAATAATTCTTACTCTATGTTACAAATTACAGATGATTAAGTACCTTTACAATAGTGAGATAGATTGAGACACTTATGCAACATATGGGAATCTTTATTCAGGAAACGTTTCACCACACAGTGGCTTCATCAGTCCGATACAAAGTAGAAAGGCGTAAGGAGAGGAGGAGTTTGAGGTAATCAGTCCCTCAGCCTGGAGTCGATGTGTTCAGTCCATCAATCTTGTAGAATGTACAGCATAGGGCCGTAGACGTGGCTTATATACTGTAGTGAGGTGAGGCGAAGCAGGCGGAGGCGGGGTCATAGTGGTACCATCCACTAGTCGAAGTAGGTCTTCGTCCAAAGATTGAACAAGTGTTGAAGAATTCTTTGTAACAAGATCCCATGATGCTGCAGTGTCTGACAGTTGTGATGAATGGTTTGAAAAACCGACAAGTTGAAGATTGAGACACTTATGCAGCATATGGGAATCTTTATTCAGGAAACGTTTCGCCACACAGTGGCTTCATCAGTCCAATACAAAGTAGAAAGGCGTAAGGACTGATGAAGCCACTGTGTGGCAAAACGTTTCCTGAATAAAGATTCCCATATATTGCATAAGTGTCTCAATCTTCAACTTGTCGGTTTTTCAAACCATTCATCACAATAGTGAGATAGTTCACAATATTTAAGAATATAACAATTTGTAAATTTAGTAATGAGAATGGTTTTGTGTTGGCATGATACACAGTTGTTATTAAAGCTCTTATATTGTGTGTGTGTGTGTGTGTGTGTGTGTGTGTGTACTCACCTACTCACCTAGTTGAGGTTGCGGGGGTCGAGTCCCGAGCTCCTGGCCCCGCCTCTTCACTGATCGCTACTAGGTCACTCTCCCTGAGCCGTGAGCTTTATCATACCTCTGCTTAAAGCTATGTATGGATCCTGCCTCCACTACATCGCTTCCCAAACTATTCCACTTACTGACTACTCTGTGGCTGAAGAAATACTTCCTAACATCCCTGTGATTCATCTGTGTCTTCAGCTTCCAACTGTGTCCCCTTGTTACAGTGTCCAATCTCTGGAACATCCTGTCTTTGTCCACCTTGTCAATTCGTCTCAGTATTTTGTATGTCGTTATCATGTCCCCCCTATCTCTCCTGTCCTCCAGTGTCGTCAGGTTGATTTCCTTTAACCTCTCCTCGTTGGAAAATACCTCTTTAGCTCTGGGACTTTGTCTTGTTGCAAACCTTTGCACTATTCTCTAGTTTCTTCACGTGCTTGGCTAGGTGTGGGTTCCCAAAATGGTGGCCGCATACTCCAATATGGGCCTAACATACACGGGGTACAGGGTCCTGAATGATTCCTTATTAAGATGTCGGAATGCTGTTTTGAGGTTTGCTAGGGCCCCATATGCCTGCAGCAGTTATTTGGTTGATGTGCGCTGTGTGTGTGGTGTTGTGGTTGTGTGTGTGTTGTTTGGTGTGGGTGTGTGTTGTGTTTTGGTGTGTGGTGTGGTGTGTGTGGGTGTGTTGTGGTGTGTGTGTTTGTGTGTGTGTTGTGGGGTGTTTTGTGTGTGTGGTACTCACCAGTTGGGGGTTGCAGGGGTGGAAACTCAGCTCCTGGCCCCGCCTCTTCACTGTGTGCTACTAGGTTCCCTCCTCTCTCCCTGCCCATGAGCTTTTTTCATACCTCATCTTAAAACTATGTATGGTTCCTGACTCCCCTACCTCACTTGCTAGGCTATTCCCTTCCTACTACTCTAAAGACGAAAAAATTTTCCTAACATCCCTTTGACTCATCTGGGTCTTTAACTTTCAAAAGTGACCCCCTTGTTTCTGTGTCCCATTCCCCGGAACATCCTGTCTCTGTCCACCTTGTCTATTCCATGCAGTATTTCGTATATCGTTTTTCATGTCTCCCCTGACCCTCCTGTTCTCCAGTGTCGTGTGTGTGTGTATGTGTGTGTGTGAATATTGTTTTTCATTTATTGGTTTAACGGTGGGGTTTTTTAGGGGGGAAAATTTTTTTTTTGACAAAAGGGTTTAAAAATGGTGACTGAGTCTTTTAATTCTAGATTTTTTTAGGTAGTATTCTAAAATTTTTAGGCCCTTGAATGAAACATTAAAGTTTGTAAAAGATTTGGGCCGGACACACCTAGGTGATTACAAAACATGCTAGATGAGCAAATACACACACTAGGGAGTATACACACACACACTAGGTGAGAACAAAAACCACACATTTGGTTTGGAGTACCCCAACCTAGATGAGCAAACCCACAAACTGGGTGAGTACACACACACACACTAGGGAGAAAACACACACACACTAGGGAGTAAACACACACAACGGGTGAGTAAAACACACACCTAGATGAGTACACAAAACACTTTTTGTGATTGACTGTTTTGATTCTTGGTCATATAACGTGAAATTAAAGGGGTGTAATTCGCTCCCTTTTAGCATTAAACCTTTGCCTGTTTTAAGGCAGTTATTTTTGCGCTATTTTTTAGCAGTTACTTGCGCACATTTAGCGTTACTTGTGCTCCCTTTAGCATTTACCTAAAACCAATTATCTTTTTGGGAAAACCACTTGCTTTAGTGATGAAAGGGGGAAAACTTTTTTGCAAATTTTTACTGAAAAAAAACCTTTAAGAGCCAAAACAATCGGTGCCATTTACCGGATACCTCACACAAACACCCCAAAATTTTTCAGTGAAAAAATTAAAGTCAAAATAACAAACAGACAAATGAATAAGCCCCACCTTTTTTTCTTATGGAGACTTCAAAATAAACCCTTTGGGGCACTAATAAAACAGCCGTAACTGATTTAAATCAACAATATGAAAAAACACATTTTCTCTTACCAACAATAACTAAACCCAAACCCCAGGTAACTGAACAAGTGAAACCCAAAATTTGGACCACATATGGACCAAATACTACCCCCCCCTTAAAAATCAGGGATAATCACAGTTTAGCCTAAAAGACCACAACCCCCCTTTCCCTCCTGACAAACTTTAGAAAAACCACCACTTGAATACAAAAAAGTTAAATTTGGGACTCCAGACGGGGGCCTCAGTAAGGAAGTTCACAGCTGACCTAGGCCTGTTGTTTGGGCCCTACAGAATTCCCAAGGCCAATGGTACTGATCCCTGGACAGACATTTTCTTAAAAAAAATTATTTTAAGACTTACAAAAAACATTGCCCTTTTAAAAACAAAACAGATCACAAACAAATGGCTTTTTGGGGCCCCAGGGCTAACCAGCCCCATTCCTAAAAACCCCATTGAAAAAGAAACACCAAAATTTTAAAAAAGAAATACAGACAGGGCTTAATACACAAAGATTTCTTAAACACTATTCATCAGCTCCCCCAAAAGTAATAAAGAAACCCAAAAAACTAAAACTACTCCGTAGATTCACAACACAAGAGGAGATAAAAAAAAGCCCGGGAAAACACTCTTCAATTCTAGGGCCCCAAAAACTAAAAAAAACCAAGAATATTGCCCTTTAACTAAACCTAATAAAACCCCACCACTACACCCTTCCCAAACAAAACCCAGCTAACAAGATAAACGACTTCTTCTCAACCATGGGAAATCAAAATCTTCCCCAGTAAAACCCCACTTTCCAATGCCCTTGCCGGGGACTCCCTGGGGAAGGGGGAATTTTCCCAAATTTCCCCTTCTTTTGCACCAACTGAGCCCACGGAATCCCCTGAATTAAAAAGGCCACTTAAAAATAACTCGGGGAATCTTCCCGCCCCCACCTTTACGGGTAAAAAGCGAGCGGCCCATGCCCTTTTCGATGCTTTTTTCATTACTTTTTAGCAAGTCATTTGAGATTTAGAAACCTTTCCCCGAAACACTCAAGGTGGAAAGGGGTTTTCACCAATACATAAAGGGGGGTGCCCCTACAACTTAAACAACTATAGGCCAATATCTAATTTAACCATTGCTACCCAAAAAATCTTTGAGAAATCGTGCAAGGAGACGTATTCATTTATAACGGCCCCCAAAAAATACTCCCCCCTTGAAAATTTTGGGATTCAGGAAAAATAAAAGCACTAATGATGCAATCATAAAAATGCTAAAATCTGCTTTAAAACAGCATTGGAAAATAAGGAATTCCACTAGGAAAAATTTTTTTTATTTAAAACCTAAAAAAATTTTTTTTAAAACACAAAAGGGACCCCCGACACCCTACTCCAAAACTTGATCCATTACGGTTTAAGAGGCCTGCGCTTGCTTATTTCAAATTTACTTTAACTAATGGGTTTATCAGACGTCCCCTTTAAAAGACAAAAGCATCAGAAACACACCCCAAATTGATCCCGGAGTTCCGCGGGGAAGGTCCTTGGTCCCCTGCTTTTCCTCATATACTCAATGACCTTCTAAACGTACCCCAACCCCCTAAAACCCCATTCTTTTTTCCCGATGACAGGGACTTATTCATCTCTCCCCTAATTTTGGGCCAAACCCTCAACACCTTTGTGAATGAGGGGGCTAAATTAAAAATTATCGACTTGGATGACAGCCAAAAAATTACGTTTTTAACACTGCCCAAAACCCTCTTTAAAATTATGTTTGGTAGCAGAGCAGGAAAACCCAAAAAATTAAAAATTTAAGGTTTGACAAACTTTTAATTACCAAAAAAGGGGGGAAAATTTCCCTAGCTTTATACCTTGACAACACCCTAAAATTTCAGCACCCAAAATCCGCTATAACCAAAAAAGTATCCAAAAGGGTTGGGTCCTCTCCAAGATACGATACTACGTGCCGAAAAAATTGCCCTTCTCCCCCCTATACCACTCATTTATTTACCCCATACCTCCCCTATCTTTTTGTGCTGGGGTTAAAAATTTTGCAGCAACCCCCTTTAAAGCCAAAAAATTTAACCCAAAAAAAAGCTGCAGTAAAGAAAAACCCCACTAAACCCCATCCCTGGAAAAAACACCCCCCCCTCTTCATAGACCTAAACTTATTTCCCATTCATTTACATCCAAACTTATACTTTTGCAATCTACATCAAAGGGCCCTTAAAACTCTAATATCAACCTTGACCCTAAAACGTTTCTTGATAGTTGGGACAAAACCCCAAACACATAACCCCCAACACAAACATCCCCTATGACATTCCCCGTGTCCGACAAACCTTTACAAAATTCAATGTAGAAAAAAGGCCCCTAAAATTTGGAATCCCCTACCTAAGAATCTAGAACTGCAGACACATTCATAAACTTAAAAAAACTACCTTTTAGAAAACTCTTATCCCCCCTGATACCCCCCCCGTCAATAACTACACGAATGCCCCGGGTGGTTCACCTTTCCCACTCACTCACCATTTAAACCTTAAACAGAAATTTAATTTTTAAATTCTTAAAAAAAAGAATCCTGTGATACTCCAATATAAAAACTATGTACTGTCCAAAAAAAAAAGAAATTCACATTGCTAAACCAAAAACTATATTTAGTCATTTAAAGTTAATACCAACTTACCTAAAAATTTTTTGTAATTTTTTCCCAATTAAAATAAAAACTAAGTTTCCCCAAAAATGCCTACCTTTAAAGCGTTCTAGTGGTACACTTTGTAATCACAATTTTTTTTTCTCTACATTTATCAGTTACTTCCGCTATTTTTATCAGTTACTTGCGCCCCTTTAGCGGGTTATTGCGTTCCCTTTAGCATTTAAATTGCCCTTTTTTTACCCTTTTACTTGCGCTACTTTAAAGCAGTTATTTTGGGGCCTACTTTAGCAGTTACTTTTTGCTACTTTTTAGAATAAACTTGTGTTTACTTTAGCAGTTACTTGTGCTCTTTTAAAGCAAAAAACTGTGCTATTTTAGCGTTATTTTGCGCCCCCTTTTGCGGGTTGAGCTACATTTAGCATTTACTTGGTACATTTGGGCGTTATTTTGTGTACATTTAGCAGTTACTTGCGCAAATTTTAAAACCAGTTCCCCTTGGGGCTCCTTTACCCAGTTATTTGGGAAATTATTTAGCAGTTGACCCTACATTTAGCAGTTACTTGCGCTACTTTTTAGCATTTCCCTGAAATACTTCAGCAGTTACTTGCGCTACATTTAGCATTTTCCCTTCCCGCTATTTTTTTCATTTCCTTTGCGCTCTTGTGGGCAGTTACTTGCGTTTTTTTTGCAGTTGAGCTACTTTTAAAGCAGTTACTTGCTAAAATTTAGCATTTTACCTGCGTTTATTTTCAGCATTACTTTGCGCAACTTTTATCAGTGCTTGCGCCCTTTAGCAGTTACTTGCGTTACTTTCGCGGGTTGACTACATTTGGGCATTTTATTTGCCCAAATTTTTAGCAGTTATTTGCGCAAATTTTTAAAGTTACTTGCGCTACTTTTCATTTTACTTGCACTCTTGTAGCAGTTCCCTTACGTTATTTTAAAAGCAGTTATTACTTTACTTAGCAGTTACTTACTTACTTTGGGATTTGGGCTACTTTGGCCTTTACTTTGCGCTAAATTTAGCAGTTAGTTGCGCTACTTCAGCAGTTATTTTGCGCAAACTTCAGCAGTTACTTTTTGCGCTATTTTTATCAGTTATTTGGGCGTTCTTTTGTAGCAGTTACGTTATTTTTAGCATTTCTTACTTTTTACTTTAGCAGTTGAGCTACATTTAGCATTACTTGCGCTACTTCAGCAGTTTACTTGCACTACTTTATCAGTTACTTGCGCTCTTGTGCAGGTACTTACTTTAAACTTTGCATTTTACTTACGTTACTTTGGGCATTTACTTACGTTTTTTAGCATTATTACTTACTTTACAGTTGAGCTACTTTTAGCAGTTACTTGCGCTACTTCAGCATTACTTGCGCTATTTATCGTTATTTGGGCGCTCTTGTAGCGGGTTTATTTACTTTTACTTTGCTTTTGGACTACTTTTAGCAGTTACTTGCGCTCCCAATTTAGCAGTTACTTGCTATTTTCAGCAGTTACTTGCGCTACTTCAGCAGTTACTTGCCTATTTATCAGTTACTTGCTTTTCCTTTAGCGTTAAAGCTAATTTGGGCAGTTATTTTCCGCTACTTCACATTTATTTTGCGCTATTTTAAATCATTTATTTTTCGCTCTTTTTGCTTTCCCCTTACTTTTACTTAGCATTTTTACTTACTTTAAACTTTAGCAGTTGAGTTTAATTTTTAGCAGTTATTTGCGCTATTCGCAGTTACTTTGCGTACTTTTCAGTTATTTTTGCCCCTTCTTGTAGCAGTTATTACTTTTCTTTACATTTAAAGCTACTTTTTAGAGTTACTTGCGCAAATTTAGCAGTTATTTTGCGCTCTTCAGCAGTTTATTGCGCTACTTCAGAAATTACTTGGAAACTTTTTTCATTTTATTTTTGCGCCCCTTGTAGCAGTTACTTACGTTATTTAGCAGTTATTTTACTTTACTTTAGCATTTGAGCTAATTTAGCATTACTTGCGCTACTTCAGCTTACTTGCCCCTATTTTACCCTTTTATTTTGCGCTCTTGTAGCAGTTACACGTTACTTTAGCAGTTACTTACTTTTACTTTAGCATTGAGTTTACATTTAGAAAGTTACTTGCGCTACTTCAGCATTAAATTTGGTACTTTATCAGTTACGAAGAAAAAACACAGCAATAAAAATTATCGCAAAATCCCCATCATTGCAATTTAATTTTTGGCAAAAATCATTCCCACTCGATTAAACTTTTAAAAAAAAAAAAAGGAAAAATGGGGTTTTCAATAACTTATTCCAGGACAAAATTATTCCGTTTTAAATGTAAAACTCTAGGGTTGACGACGCCCCAAAACATTTCAGATGTTGCAAACCTAAAACACATGTTGACAGCCTACGGGGCCTGAGCTCTTTTTCCCCCCCTGCACTTGAATTGAGTCCCCCAGAAAGTTGCAATGTAGTTTAATTTGACCCATCAACCAAACTTGCCTGTTATTCCTTTATCACACATTTTGTGCATATTACCCCAATTTTGTAATGCCCTCTTATCCCTTTTAGCAATCCCTTTTTACTTAGCAGAAAACAGCCTCTCTAAAATTTAAAGCCGAACCAAGGGCTATTGTAACTTTTTCACATATTTGCTAGTGAGGGATGTTTTCCCTTGTTGTTTTTTTACGTTTGTGTCCAGTGAAGGCTTTACGGGTTTTTAAAAACACCCCTCTTGGAGAAGGGGTTTTCCAATCGGTCCCGGGGGAGCCAAGCAAAGGTCGGGCCATTTACTTTTTTCCCCATGCCCGGTTTTGTGCATTTTGGAAACCTCCTCATCTCGTTCTTTTGGGATTTTTGGGTGTGAAAAAAACAGCCTTGTGGTCAGAATATCCAACCTAGCTTGGGGGGTTAACAAGTGATTACCTTTGCCAGATCACTCACAACTGGTTTCAAGGGAAAAGGGGCCCAGAGATGTGAGTAGGGAAATCAACAAAGTTCGCATGTAAACACTCAAGAAGGTTTTCAAAGTTCCCTCCGTATAGGATGTTGCTTGAGGAAACAACAATTATAAATGTTGACAGTTTTGTTGGGCAAAAGGGAGCCCAATTTTTCCCCCAGGATTTTTGGGGGTCTGCATGTTGCAACTGGGGGCCCTTGACTTTGCACATGCTATACGGGGAGGTACAGAGCTTATGGAGAGCTTGGAGAACTTTTTTCAAAAGGGTTGGGTATGGCGACACCAATGTGTGGGGCATTACATTTTTTTTGGAGAACACACGGCAAACACCTCCCCCTTTTGCCCTTGCCTGTTCTTCCCCTTCCAAAAGGTGTACTGGGCAATTCTTGCAAATTTTTCTGATGCCCCTGTGTCCAAAAATTTTTCCCAACAACCACCCATGTCGGGACGAATTAGAGTTTCAAAAAACGTGTGGGCTCTCCAAAATTTTAAAGAAATGAAAACCTCTAATGTTTTCCGACAAATGCTGATACACACCCCACTGCACGTTTTTCAGCTTGACTTTGGGGGTGTTTTCAGTTGTATAAGTGCCTGTCCGTGAAAACAGTTTAGGGAAAACCAAGGCACCTGCTGGGGATGTAGGTCTGGGGTCTTGTATAAGGCACAAACCCCCTGCTGGGCTGAGACGGGAGAGGGGAGTGGGTTACGTGTAAAAGTTTTTTACCCAATTCGGAGATCCTGCGGGGTCTTTTCCAAAGAACAAGTCTCTAAACTTTTGGACCCTTTTCTGTCAAGTTCCCTTTCTTTTCCCTTTACTGATCCTTTTGATGCCCCCCTCTTGTGGCAGTAATTGAAACCTGGTATTTGCAGGGCATTGTTAGTGGGGGTGCCTCCCCGGTGACGCGACAACACGGGTTTGGGGGCCGGGGAGGGGGGATTCCTATTTATTGCAACTCTTGTGTTCGCTGCTGATTTTTTCGCAGGTTTTGGCGCTGGTGACCCTGATGTTTTGGTTGGTTTTCCGATAAATTTTCTCCCCCTTCCCCGTAATACAACAAAAATACTGGGTGTTTGAAAAATTTGGAACATTATTCAAATAATTTTCAGGAGCAAAAAAATTTTTTTTTTTGAATTTTAAAAAATTTTACCCATATAAAATTTTTGGGGTATTTTTGCAAGAATATTTACATTGGCAGAATACCCCGGCGCAAACCTGGCTGTTTTTTCGGTCTTCCAAGAAAAACCCTCTTTGGGCAAAAACTTTAAATTTGAAATATTTTCTTTAACCTTTAGTATTTCTTCCGATGTTTCACTTTGTGTTCTTTCCCCACTTTCCCCTCATAGGGGGCAGCGGGATAGGCTCACTTTTTCAAGAAGGTGGGGGAAACTTTTAGCCCCCAATAGCTGCTTGGGGGCGGGGAAAATTTTCCCGGGGGGAAAACTCCAATATAGTGTCATTTGGGGGGCGGTGTGGGGAAACCAAAACTCCTGCACCCATTTTTTCAGCAGGGGGGGGGGAAACTCACCCCCAACCCCGGGCCCTTTCAGGGGGAAAATTTTTGGGGTGATTATATGATTGATTTCCCAGTTGTTTTCTTTTTTTAAATTTAAAATTGTTTTGAAACCCAAAAAAACATCATAAGACAGCCATCCCCCCCCCCCTTTTCCCTTTGAAATTTTTGTTATGAATTTTGTCTAAAAATTTTGCAACGGGGCACAAAAAAAAAAGGTAAAAAAAAGTTTTGTCCTGGGTTTTAAAAGGAACTCATTCTTTAAAAAAACAAAACCCACGTCAAAATTCCCGTTGATACTTCGAGCGACAAATTTTTGTATTACAAATTTTTTCAGAGACAAGTTGGGAAAAAATTGTTTTTGGGGTTTTTGGTTTGGAGGGGGGAGGAAAGGGAGGAGAGAAAAAGGGGGGGGAGAGAGGAATAAAAATATAATTTTAAAGAGGGGGGACAATGAGGAAAGGAATAGAAGCGGCGGGGAAAGGGGAAAAAGACAGATATATATAGCAGAGAGAGAAAAGGGGGAAAGGGGGAGAAAGAGGAGGGGGAAAAATTTCTGGACAAGGAGTGTTCCCCAGGGGGTTTGTTTTTTCCCCATTTTCATTAGGGGAGAAGAGAATCCAGATATAGTCCCCAAGTTTGTAAGAAAACCTGCTCATTGTTGCCCTAAAATTTGTTTTTCCCCTAATCTTAAAGGGCCCAAAGAACCAAAGAAAATTTTCATAAGTTTTGGGGGAAAGGGTTTGGGATATTTCCCGGCCCCCCGTTCGAGAATTACACATTTTTCTTACTTGGCCCCTTTTTCCCCGTTTTGTGTCCAAGTTTGGTTTTTTTCGGGGTTTTTTCGGGGGCAGCGTTCCTGACATTTTTATTTTAAGAATCATCATAATATTTGTTGTAAGATATATGGAGAAACCCCCGAAAGATTCATTTTCACCTTGGGGACCCTGAAACGAAATCTGTCGTTTCAGCAGAAATTGAAAAGGAAAAACAAAAAGGGAAAAGTAAATACCCTATGAAGAAAAGGAAAATCTGTCATCACAAAAAACTTTTAAAAAAGGGCTTCACGGAACTCGGGGGAGCAAAAAACTACCTTCCCCTCCAGGGGGGTAGATATTTAATCCCCTCATGACAATGTGTTTGAGTTCATCATAGTTAAAAAGATAAATTATAATATTATATATTTATAATATAATATATATATATATAATATATATATATAGTATATATATATAATTTTATAATATTTTATTATATATTATTTATATATAAAATATATTTATAAATATATTAATTTTTTATTATAAATAATATATATATATATATATATATTTTATTTATTTTTTATTTTTATCACAATGGCCGATTCCCAAAAAGGCCCGAGTGGCCCCAAAAAAAAATAAATTTTACATTTTTTACTTCATCACCCGTCTTGCCAAAGGGCTTTTTCCCCTACCGTTTTTTAAAATGCAAAAATTAACACCCCCCTTTTAAAGGAGGCACTTACTTCCCATCTCCAGGGCTCAAGTCCGGCCTGCCGTTTTCCCCCGAACCCCTTTAAAAGTTACTTTGCTCACACTCCAACAGCACTTTAAAATTTTTAAAAAAAAACCCATTCGTCTTCCCATTCCCCTCCCATAAAAACAAAGTTCCACACACCCCGTTTGGAAAATCCCAAGGGCCCCCCGCACAAAAAAACCTCCTTTAACCCCCCCCCCCCCAACTCCCTTTCCCCAGGGCCCAACCCCCACCCCCCTTCCTTCCACTTTTTGACTGATCCCCCTTGAAGTCATTTTTGGTTTTTGCTCCATTTTTTCCTTTTACAAAGTCCCAACCAACCCCAACAACCCTTCCTCAGCCCTTGGACAACAGTTTTGGTAAACCCGGAAAATCCCCCCTAATTCCAAAATACGGAAAATTTTCTGCATTATAAATTTACACCACCATTGCCCTCAAAACATGACATCTCCATGCCTCCAGGGCCCTTTTCCTCGCGAAAAAATTTTATCACCCCCTGGGTTCACACCCCTTTAAAAGCGTTGGGAAAAAATATATCCATAAAATTCCCCTCTTGCCCCAAAGGGCAAAGTTCTTTGTCTCCACAGACTCCCAAGTGACCACTCACCCCTTTTTTCCCCAAACCAAATTTTTAAAGAATTTACCCCCATCCTTTATTGAACCCCTCCGCTTTACAACGTCCACTCCCCCAAAAATTTTGAATACATTCACCTCCTCTATCTCCCTCCCCCCCAATTTTGATAACCCAAAACTTTTATCTCCCCAATCTTTTGTTATCCCAAACCTTACTCTTTCCCGTATTCACTTTTTAATTTTCTTCTTTTTCCACACCCCCACCCCAAAATTTTCCCTCCACCAATCTCTGCCAAACTTCAGAAATCTTTCCCCCGAGCACCCGTGTCTTTAAGGGAAAGAGCAAATGTGACAACCCCCCACTTTATGTGTGATTTTTATCTTTTAACTCCACGCCTCTTGTCAAGACCCTCGCATTTACTTTTCTTACAACCCCCTCTAAAATTATATTAAACAACCACGGTGACAATAAACCCCAACCTTTTGGCTAAGGCCCACTTTTTAAATGGGAAATAATTTCCCTCTTTCCTATATACTTAACTTGAGCCTCAACTATCCTCGTAAAAACTCTTCAAAATCTTTCAAGGGAACCCACCTTCTACAAACCCTACACCTGGGAAATCTGCCACATTGCCCCCCTATCCACCCTGTCATTTCGCCTTTTCCAAATCCCCCTAAAAAGCCACAAAAAACCCCTTTAGCCTTTTCTAAAAAATGTTCCTTATATTTTTCCTGTAAACACCTGGTCCACACACCCCCTAACCCTTTTTAAAGCCTCCTTGGGTTTATCTTTCTAAACCTATTCTCTGTATTACTCTTTAAATTTTTTTAATTAAAACTCAACCGTAACCTTTACCAGGTATACCAACAATTTTTTCCCCCCAAATTTTTTTGGGACTCCCCTTTGTCCCCCTTTGGCCCCTTTTTAAAAAAGGAACTATGCATGCTCTCTGGGCCCAAACCCCAGGTACCTTTCCCCTTTTCCCTACATTTATTTAAAAAAATTGAACCCAAACCACTCCAAAAAAATATATCCCCACCGGGGTTTTTAAAAACTTTCTATCTTTATCCCATTTAATTTCCCCGGGTGCCCCTTTCCCCCTTTTATTTTACCTACTGCCCCACGAACTTCCCCCACACTCTTTAACGGGGTCTTTCCCCACTCCTACAAGATGTTATTCCTCCCTTTCTCTTTACACGAAATCAAAAGCTTCCCCCATCTTCATCAACCCCTTTTTAAAAATTCCTCCCAAAAATTTTCCCCCCATTTCCCATGCCTCTAACTCTCCATTTAATAACTCTCCTCTCCCCATTTTTAAAAATGACAAATTCCCCTTTGTTCTCTAGGCTTCCCCTTTTTAACCCCACCCCAAAAATTTTTCTTATTTTCAAAAAATTTTTTGTAACATCTCACCCATCTCTCATTTGCTCTCTTTTTACATTTTTTCACCCTCTCTTAACCTCTTTTTTTCTCCAATACTCTTTCCCCTTGCAAACACTTTTTACTTTGGGAAAAAAAAGTCTCATAAAGCTAAAATTTTTCTCCCTTTCACTCTCTTTTTCATCAAACATTCCAAACCAAACGCTCCCCCTTTCCCCGCACCCACTTTTCCTGAACCACAACTTCTGCCCGAACACTGTAACACTACATTTTTAAAACCTAACCCCCTACCTCTTCCCCCCATTGCCTATGCTTTTCATTAGCCCACTATCCTCCAAAAAGTTTTTATATCTTTCCCTAACTGCCTCCTCTTTTAGTTTGTAAAAACCTTTACCTCCCTCTTCCCCGAAAGCTTCTATTCTCCTTGTATCCCATCTACCTTTTTTCTTCAGTGTAACTACAACTAGAAAGTGATCTGATATATCTGTGGGCCCCCCTTAAACATGTTAAAATTTCCCGAAGCTACCCAACAGTCTTTTTTCTACCAAAACATAATCCAACAAACTACTATCATTTCGCTCTAAATCATATTTGTATACTTATTTATCATCATTTTTCTTTTAAAAATTTTATTTCCTTTTACTAAAAACCCCCTTTTATACAAAGTCCAATCAAAGGGGTCCCAAATTTTCTTTACACCTGGGGGAAACCCCCCAAAATTACCTACCAAAACCCTCTCTAAAAGTTTCTCCCCACTTTTGCTTTTATGTTCCCCCACCACAATTACTCTCTCACTTGTTTTTAAAGGTCCTAAACATTCACTTAACATCTCCCAAAATTTTTCTCTCTCTCCTCTTCATTCCCCTCTTCTCCATTTCTACCGTTAAATTTTGGGCCCCCTTCTCGAAACCAAACCCTTTTTCTTTAAATTTCCCCTTTAAATTTTTGCTTTTTCCATTCATATTCTCTTTTCCCCCCTTCCATAACTATCATTCAAAAGTTTTTGGGCGATACATCAAGGGGCCCCCCAAAAACGTTTTTTCAAAACACCAATAGCAAGCAGGTCGGGGACAAAGGAATTTCCTATGTACAACACCGTAATTCACACAACCACTTGATAAAATACAGAAACTCAAAAACTTTTTCGACAGAAAAAACAACACTCAATAAAAGAAGAATCCTGGAATCATCACTTAATTTTTTTTTTATTCCCACAACTTCAACCAAGAATAGTGGCTTCTATAACATAGCTGAACCACTTCCAAAAAAAACCCTTTTTATCGCTATTCCACCATAAGAAACATGAAAGAAAGAACACTGTTTGAAGGTCTGCCCCACAACTTAACCAATCTCATTTTTCCCAACTACCCAAAATTTTTTGATCTATAACCCCCTCGGTAAATCCCCCAGATGGGGCATTTCCCCCTGACCTTTAGCATTCTGAACCCGACTAAAAATACTCGCGTCCCTTTAAACCCCAGGTTGATCTGTTTTTGACTTTTAAAAAACCCACTGTGTGGGCGAAAACGTATCAATAAAGGATTCCCTTATACCCATATGTGTTTTTTTTTTTTCCCCAAATACCCCCCTATAGCTGGAATGGGGACCCCCCATCCTCAGAGAAAAACAATAAAAAGTACCTCAGGGAAAAAATCAAGGTTCTCCCCCGGGGCTGGTTTTAATATTTTTTTTCTCCCCAAACCCCCCCTTTATTTGATATTCTATGTGAAAATTTTTAATTTAAAAAGAATACATTTTTCAGAAAAACATAAACCTGAAAAAGTGGCACAAGTATCAAAGATCATGAATTTCCCCCCAGCCCCCCCCGAGGCTGGACCCCCGAGCCAAGTAAGTAGCATGCCCTTTTCCCCCCTGGATGGTAACTGAGGTGCCTGGAACTTTAAAGTGGTGCTTCCCTTTGGGGCCCTGGTGGGGTCGATGACCCGGAAAACCCCAAATTTTTTAAGGAAAAGTGGGCATTTTTTCCCCCTTTATTTCCCAAAAGGGCTCTGATCCCATGGGAAAAAATTGATACTGTTGGCTAAGCCCCGGATTTTTCTGTCTTGTACCCTCCCTTGGTCAGCCCGCTCCCCCTGTCGGGCCCCCCACTGTGATGGAATAGGGTCCAAAACCATTTTAGACCCCACAGGTTTTAGTCCTTTCTAAGAGCTTTTTCCATTCTTCCAAGGTTTGATTTTTGATCCCCTCGGGGGGTTTAAAATGGGTTTGTGGGTACTGTTGGCTGCCAGTGATCGGGGCTCCCTCTCGGCTTGGGTCCAGCTGTAGCAAGGGTTCTTTAATGATGTTTGTTTTTCCCCATTGGGGGGGGGGTTTTTTCATGCCAGCCCTTAGTTTTGGGGGAAAAGTTAAGACCATGTGACCGTAAAATTTGGGCTGCTTGCGCTTTTGCCGCAAATAAACGTTTTATTTCTGTGAATTGGGCGCAAGGCGAAAGCCACTGCAAAAACGGGGGGGGTCTTAGGTCGAGTCGGGGATTTTTCCCTTGCCGATTGGGAAAATGTTTGGAGGGAAATCCCCCGAGGGATTTTGCGCTCACAGCCCGGGACGGGCAATCTCCCATTGATGTTGCACCCCTTAAACCTTTTGGCAAGCCCTTTTCAGCGATCGGGCCAACGCAGCTTGAAAAGGGTTTTTAGCCAGTGCTGCCCCTAGGGGTTTTGGGGGCTGGTCAGCAAGAGGCTCCCTTCAGTGATGGCACCGGCATAGCTAGGGGCTTTTTTCCCGCTGGTCGCGAGGGGATCAGGAAAAATTTGTCTTATCAAATTTGTTTGATGCAAATGGAAAAAATAGGGAAAACTGGAGAGCAATCTTTGGGGGGATTGGGACTCCCAGCCCTCCAAGCCACCCGGGGAAATGATTCTTGCAACCACTGTCCATCTACAAGGGAAAGATTCCCGTAAAACTCTCTAAGGGATGGTCCCAAAAGGGAGGTCCTTTCCTTGAGTTTTTGACTGCTGAAGGCTGGGGGGGCATCTCAGAAAGGAAGGTAAGTTTTGGGGTTGACAGGACCTGGTGAGTAGGGGAAAGGCCCCTCGTGTTTTTTCAATGTCTTTCATCCTTCCCCTTTTCCCTCGTCCGGAGGGCTGAGACTTAAATTTTAAAGGGTCAGAAACGATGGCAAAAAGGACCCAAGGGGGGAGCACCAAGGGGGAGTGCCCATTGGGTGGATCAATGGCCCGTGCTCCTGGGAAAACGGCGCTAATATTTTTGGATCATCTGTTTTTAATAGTAAAAAAATACCCAAATTTGGTGGGGTTTTTTAAAAAGGCCCCGGCTTTCTCCCCTGTCTTTTTTTTGCTGAGTCCTCTAGGAGGGGATTCTGTTGTGCCAGCTTTGGGTACCATCGTCCAGGAACCAAAAAATGAGCCGTGTAGAAATGTTCTGGACTTTCCCTTTAAGAACAAACCGAATAGAAAGGGGGGGGGAGAAAGGTCCCCCTTTGCCCCGCCCCCACACAAGTCCCGTTTATGGTCCCCAAAAAATAGGGTTTTGGGAAGGGCACACAAAAAAACGATTCTAGAAGGGGTTTAAAGGGGGAAAGGGGAAATTTCTATAAAATGCTTAGAGGGGGCACATCCCTTTTTGACTGCTTTTAAAGTGTTGGTAAAGTCCAAATTTTCCAAGTCCCTTTTTTATTGGATATGTTTTTTAATATACTCGTGCTGCGTGGGCACTTTCTTTACAGCCCTGTTGAACGCCAAAACCGGGGCTGAGTTGGGTTTTAGCATTGGGACAAACCTTTTGACTCACCCTCTTACGCAGCCCTTTGGGACTAGGGGCCGAAAGGGGGTTTTCCCCTGCAATGGGCCTGAATTTCCCTCAAACCTTTTTCCCCCGGAAAAGGGGAAAACAGTGAGGCAGCAAAAAAAAGGGGGCTATGGCCCCTGGGGGGCACTGCCAGCCCCGGCACAGGGTTTTTAAATTTTGGGGAGTTCCCGACGCAGCCTCTCTGGAAAAACCCCCCAAGTGCTGGATCGAGTATTGTTTTTTAATTGGGTTTAGGCCTTAAACCGTTTAAACCCCGTGGAAATTTACATAGCAGCTTTATACACATCACATCCCGTAAAAGGGTTTGATGTTCTCGCCCCTGCAATGTCAGGGAGGTCAAGTTGGCTGGGGGCCCGGGGTGGTGTTTATTTCCCTTTGAGCTTTTGCCGTGTGACGTCCCCTTTGGGGGCGATGGTACCTCACTGGTTATTAAACCTCAGAGCTCCAAAAGTATTTTCCCTTTCTATTTTTTAGCTAATTTGGGCTCTGATTTTTGAAGGGGTGGGTTTTATGTTGTTTTGGGAAATTTTCCCGGGGGGTTTTTGTTTGCCGTACGGGGGGGACGGACGAGGTTTTTTATCCCTTGGGAATGCATTTATTTTTCCCCAATAACAAATGACTTGTCCCTCCTTGGGGGACAGCCAAACAGGATTACCCCCCAAAATAAAACATAAGAACATAAGGGAAAGGGGGGAAACGCTGCGGAGGGCCCGCAGGGCCCCCTTCTAGGCAGGGCCTTTTCAAATTTATCCCACTAACAAAACATTTGCCCAACCCAATTTTTTAAATGCCACCCCAAAAAATAAAACTCTGATTAAAGTCCCCCCTCAAATCCAACCCCCCCCACTCTGTATTATCCCAAACCCAGATTTTAAACTAAATCCAAAGTCCCCCGCCTCAATAACCCAAAATAGGTAGGCTGTTCCCCCATCAACTTTCCCTATTTCCAAACCAATCCTTTTTCCCATGTCCTTTTTAAAAAATTTAAAATTATCTAATTTTAAAAACATTACTGGGGTTCTCTCTTGGAAAAGACAACCTCCCAAAACCTTATTAATTCCCCTTTTTTTAAAAACCTATCTTCCACTTTCAATTTGATCAGGTCTTCCCCCCATTCTTCGTCTAAAATGAATGTTTTAAATTTTAAAAGTCTTTACTCTTTCTTCAATTTAAAGGAAAAATTTCTAAGTATGTATTTTAATTTTAGTCACC
>NC_069408.1:81836318-81877644 GCF_026875155.1 Cherax quadricarinatus
CGCCCTATTCGAACAACAAAAACCGACAAACCCACCACACCATCTCATCCACGAAGACACTGTCCTCGCTACTCAAATCCCCACAAGGCGCCTCCTCACCACGCTAGCCCGCAACATCACCCCTCCAAACCCTTCCAACCGCCCACCTTCACCCCGAACACGTACTGCCATTGTTATTAACCACGAAATAATCGCCAAAATATGGTCTGTCTGAGGACTGCTAAACAAACCATACACTGTTTTTTTTCCACCAGCCTTAAAGTACTGTGCAAGATTGGTGAGGGATTAATGCTGACGTAGTCATTGCAACTCGTCGCCTTTTATGGTTGCCCAGCTAAGACCGAGCTGCATTTCCGTCTGCCATGTAATTTACGTGCAATATCCAGAAACCTTCGGGTAATTACCTGCTATATATAACAGAATTTTTTACGTAAATGCCTGCTGCATATAACTGAAACCTTCATGTAATTACATTCTAGTCAAATATATATGTTGTGCCGAATAGGTAGAACTGGTCAATTACCAAGAACTCATTAAAAATTAAGACCTTTCTAAAATTTTCTTTTCTGCTTTCAGAGATATATATATTTTTTTCATTTATGTTAATGTAAATATTAATAATTTTGTACCATAAGAACCTTAGAAAACTTACCTAACCTTACTATAACAAGCGCAATTTAATTTAACCTAATTCAACTATATATAAATTTTAAATAAATTATTGCATACACAAAATTTCGTTTACCTTAGTGGATAAGAAGAGCGTTGCTATTTAAAGCAAAATCACAAGTCTTACTTATTCAGCACGACATATATATATTTTTATTATTTTATTAACACACTGGCCGATTCCCACCAAGGCAGGGTGGCCCGCAAAAGAAAAACTTTCATCATCATTCACTCCATCACTGTCTTGCCAGAAGGGTGCTTTACACTACAGTTTTTATATAAAACTGCAACATTAACACCCCTCCTTCAGAGTGCAGGCACTGTACTTCCCATCTCCAGGACTCAAGTCCGGCCTGCCGGTTTCCCTGAATTCCTTCATAAATGTTACTTTGCTCACGCTCCAACAGCGCGACAAGTATTAAAAACCATTTGTCTCCATTCACTCCTATCAAATACGCTCTTGCACGCTTGCTGGAAGTCCAAGCCCCTCGCACACAAAACCTCCTTTACCCCCTCCCTCCATCCCTCTCTAGGCCGACCCCTACCCCGCCTTCCCTCCACTACAGATTTATACACTCTTGTAGTCATTCTGTTTTGTTCCATTCTCTCTACATGTCCGAACCCCTCCTAAGCCCTCCAGATAATAGTTTTGGTAATCCCACACTTTCTCCTAATTTCCGAACTGCGAATTGTTCCTGCATTATATTCACATACACACATTGCCTCTGACATGAACATCTCCACGCCTCAGCCTTCTCCTCGTTGCAACATTCATCACCCATGCTTTCATAACTCGTACAAGAGTGTTGGTACAACTATACTCTCATACATTTCCCCCCTTTTTGCTTCCACAGACAAAGTTCATTTTTCTCCATAACTTCCCTCATCAATCTGTGATTACCTCCATCCTACATAGACCCCATCTGATTACAAGTCAACGCCTAAATATCTGAATACATTCACCCCCCCTCATACTCGCTCCCTCCAATCTCATATCCATCTTTTTGTCACCTAATCTTTTGTTACCGCATAACCTTACCTTTCTTATATTCACTTTTAATTTTCTTCTTTTAAACCGTTTCATCAACTATTTCCGCCAAGATCCATGATGTATGAAATAAGATTAAAGAAAGGGGGTGATATTACAATTGGCAGAAAAACCACTGTAAAAAAAATAGTGAGCCCTTTCCAAGACACTATTCGTGATTTCTTTTCTCACATCATCAGGGACAGTAAAATTAAATAAATCTATCAGAAGAAAGAATTTAGGTTTGCTTCTGTGTCACTCTCATTCTGTCACACGATCTTTCTTCATCTTATACACTAAATTTGATGGTGGTTGATCTGCTCATCTTGTTTTAATGAGTTCCCCTTGTTTCTTACATTTTTCCATGCTCTATCACACTTCGCTTGGCTGTACACCTCCAGAAAACGTTTGGCTTACTCTGGTCTTTCCAGTTTTCTTTGTTACCCACCACTTGTAGGAACTTCTGATGAACTTCATCTAACCCTACTGCACTTTGTGATCACGTGTAGGCAATCTATACATTTACTGTGATTAAACCATATAGTTTTTTTCCCCACTGCCAAACCTCATGCAGGAATGGCCTCATCCTGCGTAGTTCCCTCTTCTTTAAGACTGGCTTCTCCTTCCTTCCTAGTGCTGTTTCATTCTCCCACTTTTAAAGTCTGCAGGAGGAATACGACTCTCAGGACAAGCAAAAATCGCATGTTGTAATTCTCTTGACTTTGTGTCTGTGATTGCTATGAATATCTGGGAATGCTTCATTGATCATTCTCGTCACTGCCCTCACTTTTATTGGGTTATTTCAACTGTGTGGTTTTACCGATACACAAAACGCATCTTATCGGTAGTGTATCCTGGAGGTGTGGAGGGGTTGGGGAGATCGGGGAGTGGAAGGCAGGCATGATAATATGGAAGGGATTGCTGTGAAGATGGTATTAGTGCTAATGGAGTTTGGGGTGTCCAGGTGTGCTTGTTCTGGGTGTGTGAGTGTGTACTCGCATATTTTGTACTCACCTATTTGTGTTGCAGGGTCGAGTCCGTAGCCTTCCTGGCCCGACACTTCACTGAACGCTAGAGGCCCTCTCTCTCTCTGCTCCATAAGCTTTAATCCATAATTCTTAAAACGGAGTACGGTGATCCTGCCTCCCACTGCATCACTTCCCCATACTATTCCACTCCAGACGTACCAATGTGATGAAAAAAATAACATCCTAACATCCTTGTGATTCATCTGAGTCTTCGATTTCCAACTGTGCCCCTTTGCTGTGTCCCATATCTCCTGAAAACATCCTGTCTGTCCTCCTTGTCATTCCTCTCAGTATTTAATATGTCGTTATCATATCCTCCCTGCATCTCCTGCCTTTTTCAGTGGTCGTCAAGTCACCTTGGCTAGGTGGGTGGGTTCCAAACTAGTGCTGCATACTCCAGTATGAACCTAACGTACATTAGCATACAGGGTCCTGAACGATTCCTTATTAAGATGTCGGAATGCTGTTCTTTAGTTTGCTACACAGGGCGCCCATAAGCTCAGCAGTTATTTGGATGATGTTGCACCTCCGGAGGATGTGCTAGGTGTTATACTCAACCCAAGATCCTTTTCCTTGAGAGGTTTTTTAGTCACTGGCCCCACAAGACTGTACTTCGTCTGCGGTCTTCTTTGCCCTTTCATAATCTTCATATGTTTGGCATTTGGTTGTTTTGAACTCCAACCATTGCTGGACCACGGACCTGCAGCATGTCCAAAAGGATTCCTTGAACTCTCTGCCTTGTCCTCGTAGAAATGAATTCTCACAACTTCACTTCTTCAAACTTGGACAATTCTTAGTCTATTCATCTGTCATGTCTTTCACAAATGCCAGAAACAGCACCGGTCCTAAGACTAACGCACCCTCCTGTAGGAATCAAATTCGTTACAGGTGCGCCACTCTGACAATCGTCGCCACGCATCATGACTCGCTGTTGTCCTTCCCTGACAGTTATTCCCTAGATCCACTGTAGTGCCTTCCCTGTTACCCACCTGGTTCGTCCAGCTTTTGCAGCTAATCTCTTGTGTGGAACTGGTGTCAAAAACGACCTTCTTACAGTCCCAAAAAATGCAGTCTACCCACCCTTTTCCTGTCTTATACTGCTGTTACCCTGTCAGAGAACTCCAGTAGTTTGTGACACAGGATTTTCCACTCTGAACCCGTGCTGTCTGTCGTTGATAAGCTCCGTTCCTTTGTAGGTGCGCCACCTTTCTTCTCCTGATTAATCTTCTCCATGACTTTGCCTACTACACATGTTAGTGATAACACTGTCTGTAGTTTAGCTCATGTTTGTCTCTTTTTTAAAAACTGGGACTACATTTTTGCTGTCCTTCCTTACGCTCAGTATCGCCCTGTTTCGATAGATGTGTTGAAGATTGTTGTTAGTGTACGCATACAACCTATGCTCCCCTCTCTCAGGACCCGTAGAGAGATGTCCGGCCCCTTTCTGGAGGCCCTTCCGTCTCCACTGTGAACACTTTGGAATCTCATGTTTGGAGGCTCCTCACATCGCAAATCGTTTTTCTTGCATCATCCCCGCCTTCCTTCCTAGGCCGGATTACCTGTCCTTGACTGTTGTTTCACTCTTCTTGATGTGGCTGTACATCAGCTTCCGGGGTTTCAAATTTGTCTTTGCTGTTATGTCATTTTAGTAGTTCCATTGGGCTCTCTACTACAGTGCATATTCCTTTGGCTTTTGCGACTTGCTCTCCATATTCTCCTGGGCTTTTGCCTTTCTATAACTTCTTCCATTCTCTAGCACACTTTGTTTTGGCCTCCCTAAACCTTTGGGGTAAACCGAGAAAAGGGCTCATCCTGAACTTTGTTACCCTTCGGTACAAACCTCTCTTCACCGTCCTTGCATAATCATTGTTGTTTACTTATTCATCATCTCGTATTACTGACTATCCCTGCCAGATCTCTGTCCACTGAACTGCGGTGAAGGAACATCTTCATGCCTGCATAGTCCCCTTTCTTGTAGTTCGGCTTCATGTCGTCCACCCTTCCTGCTTTCCCTCTCCACATGAAAGCTCTATGTATTCGAATGCTCAAAACCACATGACCACTGCCCCGCGGAGGGTCTTTCAATGTAATGTCCTCACATCTGCAACTACTCTCAAGTCAAATACTAGGTTCCGCTCGCAGGTTCATCCCTCTCCTCTCACTCATATACTCTAGTAGTGTCCCTAACGTGTTCCGTACATGAGGTTTTTGTCACAGTACCACCACCATGATCTTAGGTCTCTACGTTTTCCCGGGCCATCAATGGGTTACAGATTCTCCCAGTCGATTTCAGGTGGTTGCAGTCACCCATAATAACAGCTTTGCCCTCTGCACACATGAGCCTTCTGGCCACTTCCGCCAGTGGTGTTCACTATCGCTCTATTGCACTCATCATAATCTTGCCTTGGCCTCCTCCTGTTCTGTGTGGGTTATACATTATTGCAATACAGCCTTGGGACCTCCAGACTGAAGTGATCCTATTAAGCAATCTCTTGGCCTTCGCCTCTGGTCTCCCCTCTCCAGCTCATCAAAATCTCATTGGTTTTGATGAGGCATGCCACTCCTCCCTCCACCCCCTCTGTTCCCTTTGTCTTCCTTAGGATCTGATATTCCATCGAAAGACATGAATCTGTAATCATTTCTATAGTAGCTATCCTTTCCAAACCACAACGGATATTTTTCACGCGTAGATATCCAATCAGCCAATTATACTTCCTTAACAGTTAATATTGTCACCTTCGTTTTCCCTACATATGTCTTAACCTTTCAGCAATAATTGTCTTTAATATTTTTTCATTCCTAATAGATTTTTCTTTCCCCATAGTTTCTTTCCCCAGCAGTTTTTCTTTCCAAGTGTTTTCGTTTCAATAGTTTTTTCCTTCCTCCATTATCCCTTTCAAACATTTTTATCCTTTCTCCAGTATTATCAATCAACATATTTATCCTTACCGCCACTAGCAGCTGGAGACGGCGTGATAAATCCCAAATTCAAGAGAAATCTCAGTGATTTATGTAAATATTTTCATGACGAACCTATTGGGCCACAACTCGAGATGGAGGTATAATGAATTTAAAAACCTTCATTAACCAGGAAGATCGTATCCTGATAGTGAGGTTAGCTCTGTGCCGTCACGATCATCAGGTCGACCTTATGAATATAATCTTCCTTTATCTCTTTTTTAATACAGTTAATATTGGTGATATTCATTGATCACATTATTCGTTTTTCAATTATTTTTATTTAGTCTGTTACAGGCAATATTGTAGATAAATGGTTTAGAGAAACCGACAAGTTGATAAATTAGACACATGTGCAACATGTGTCTCAATAAAGAGACCCAAGTTGTTTTTGCACATGTGTGTCTAATTTAGCAACATGAAATAATCAGAAAATATATTTAAAGGAAAATTTTGTGAAGGGACCAAATAGTGTCATGTAGAAGTTTTTACATAACACCACTGTTGTTGGGTATCATATCCTGTAGAGTGTTATTATTATTATTTATTATTATTATTATTAATATTATTATTATTTTTATTATTATTATTAGTAGTAGAGTAGTAGTAGTAGTAGTATTAGTAGTAGTAGTAATTAATTATTAGAAAGTAATATTACACATAACAGAAGAGCTATAGGAACAAAAAAGGCACTAAACCAAACTGGATCGAGCACAAATGGTCCAATCCGAACCGGAAACGTTCGTCAAAGCTCTCTGTCTTCTATTTGGCGGTTTATTTGTGTAAAGACAACTAATGATACGTCATTTTAATATTAAATATGTACGACTGAGCTCTACAAAACACATTCCTGAAAATGTAGCTATAGCAGGAGAAAGAAAAAAGCGAATTAATAGCTCACATACACACACACTCAACGAGGTGTGTGTGTGTGAGACATACCTCACGTTGTGTGTGAGATATACTCACGTGTGTGTGTGTGAGATATACTCACGTGTGTGTGTGTGAGATATACTCACGTGTGTGTGTATGAGATATACTCACGTGTGTGTGTGTGTGTGTGTGTGTGACACATACTCACGTGTGTGTGTGAGATATACTCACGTGTGTGTGTGTGTGTGTGTGTGTGTGTGTAATATACGCACGTGTGTGTGTGTGAGATATACTCACGTAGTTGTGTGTGTGAGATATACTCACGTGTGTATGTGATATATACTCACAGCTGTGGTGAGATATACTCACGGTGTGTGGGTGTGGTGAGATATACCACGTGTGTGTGGAGATATACTCACGGTGTGTGTAATGTGAGATATACTCACGTGTGTATATGTGAGATATACTCACGTGTGTGTGTGTGAGACATGCCCACGTGTGTGTGTGTGAGATATACTAACGTGTGTGTGTGAGAGATATACTCACTTGTGTGTATGAGAGATATACTCACGTGTGTGTGAGATATACTCACGTGTGTGTGTGAGATATACTCACGTGTGTGTGTGAGATATACTTACGTGTGTGTGAGAGATATATTCACGTGTGTGGGTGAGATATACTCGCATGAGTGTGTGAGATATGCTCACGTGTGTGTGAGATATACTCACGTGTTTGAGATATACTCACGTGTGAGAGATATTCTCACGGGTGTGTGTGAGATATACTCAAGAGTGTGTGTGTGAGAGATATACTGAAGTGTGTGTGTGAGATATACTCACGTGTGTGCGTGTGTGATATACTCACGTGTGCGTGTGAGAGATATACTCACGTGTGTGTGTGAGAGATATGCTCACGTGTGTGTGAGATATACTCACATGTGTGTGTGTGAGATACACTCACGTGTGTGTGTGAGAGATATACTCACGTGGTGTGTGAGAAATACTCACTTGTTGTATGTGAGTTATACTCAGTGTGTGAGGAGATATACCACGTGTGTGTGTGAGAATACACACGTGTGTGCGGTGTAGTGAGAGATATGCACACTGGTTTTTTTGTGTGTGAGATAATACTCACGTGTTGTGGTGTGGAGAATATACTCATACGTGTCTGTGAGATATACTCACGTGTGTGTATGTAGATATACTCCCGGTGTGTGGGAATATGCTACAGTGTGGTGTGTGAGACAAAACCGCAAGTGTGTGTGTGAGATATACTCACGTGCGTGTGTGTGAGAGATATACTCACTTGTATGCATGAGAGATATACTCACGTGTGTGTGAGATATACTCACGTGTGTGTGTGAGATATACTCAGGTGTGTGTGAGAGATATATTCACGTGTGTGTGTGAGATATACTCACATGTGTGTGTGAGATATACTCGCATGTGTGTGTGAGATATGCTCACGTGTGTGTGAGATATACTCACGTGTTTGAGATATACTCACGTGTGTGATAGAGATATACTCACGTGTGTGTGTGAGATATACTCAAGTGTGTGTGTGTGAGAGATATACTCAAGTGTGTGTGTGAGATATACTCACGTGTGTATGGTGTGATATACTCACGTGTGTGTGTGAGAGATATGCTCACGTGTGTGTGAGATATACTCACGTGTGTGTGTGTGTGTGAGATATACTCACGTGTGTGTGTGAGAGATATACTCACGTGTGTGTGAGATATACTCACGTGTGTGTATGTGAGTTATACTCACGTGTGTGTGTGAGAAATACTCACGTGTGTGTGTGAGATATACTCACGTGTGTGTGAGAGATATACTCACGTGTGAGAAATACTTACGTGTGTGTGTGTGAGATATACTCAAGTGTGTGGTGATATACTCACATGTGTGTATGAGATATACTCGCATGTGTGTGTGAGATATATACTCACGTGTGTGTGTGAGATATACTCACGTGTTTGAGATATACTCACGTGTGTGTGAGAGATATACTCAAGTGTGTGTGTATGAGAGATATACTCAAGTGTGTGTGTGTGTGAGATATACTCAAGTGTGTGTGATATACTCACGTGTGTGTGTGAGATACACTCGTGTGTGTGAGATATACTCACGTGTGTGTGTGTGTGTGTGATATACTCAAATGTCTGTGTGTGATGTGCTCACGTGTGTTAGATATACTAATGTGTGTGTGTGAGATATACTCAAGTGTGTGTGTGGTGATATACTCACGTGTATGTGTGAGATATACTCATGTGTGTGTGTGTGATATACTCACGTATGTGTGTGAGATATACTCACTTGTGTGAGATATACTCACGTGTGTGTGTGAGATGTGCTCATGTGTGTGTGTGTGTGTGAGATATACTCACGTGTGTGTATGAGATATACTCACCTGTGTGTGTGAGATATACTCATGTGTGTGTGTGAGATATACTCACGTGTGTGTGTGAGATATACTCACGTGTGTGTGTGAGTTATACTCACGTGTGTGTGTGAGATATACTCACGTGTGTGTTTGTGAGATATACTCACGTGTGTGTGTGTGAGATATACTCACGTGTGTGTGTGAGATATACTTATGTGTGTGTGAGATATACTCAGGTGTGTGTGTGAGATATACTCACGTATGTGTGTGTGAGATATACTCATGTGTGTGTGTGAGATATACTCACGTGTGTGAGTGAGATATACTCAGGTGTGTGTGTGTGAGATATACTCACTGTGTGTGTGTGTGAGATATACTCATATGTGTGTGTGAGATATACTCACGTGTGTTTGTGAGATATACTCAGGTGTGTGTGTGTGAGATATACTCACGTGTGTGTGTGAGATATACTCAGGTGTGTGTGTGTGTGTGAGATATACTCACGTGTGTGTGAGATATACTCACGTGTGTGTGATATATACTCACGTGTGTGTGAGATATACTCACGTGTGTGTGAGATATACTCACGTGTGTGTGTGAGATATACTCACGTGTGTGTGTGAGATATACTCAGGTGTGTGTGTGAGATATACTCAGCGTGTGTGTGTGAGATATACTCAGGTGTGTGTGTGTGAGATATACTCAGGTGTGTGTGTGAGATATACTCAGGTGTGTGTGTGAGATATACTCAGGTGTGTGTGTGAGATATACTCAGGTGTGTGTGTGAGATATACTCAGGTGTGTATGCTCTCATGTTATCTCTCTGTTATTACCATCTGTTTGATGTCTCCTCACTCCTTCATTACCCACACATACTTCTTATATGTCTCACCATTTTTGTCACCGTTCTCACTCTATTTTCATTCCTTTTTTTATGCTGTCATCTCCTACACCAGTTTATTTCTGCCTCAACTTATTGTGGCTAATTAACAAAATTAATAATATTTTGTATCTAAATGTATATCAGTTATCGGACAAATTTCATACATTTACAGTGGACCCTCGAATTTAGTCGTGCTTTTCTGTATGTAAAACTCTTTTTTTTATTTATAAATGTATTTGTTGTTAATATTTTCCCATAGGAAATAATGTAAATCCAATTAAACCATTCCCGACACCCAAAAATATTAACAAAAAATTCATTTTATAGATAATAAAAATAGTTTTCATACAGAAAAGGCACGACTAAATTCGAGGGTCCACTGTATTTAGTTTACCATTTAAATTATATTTTCCATAGGAGACATGTTACCACTGTGAGATAAACCCTCAGGAGAGACATGTTACCACTGAGATAAACCCTCGGGAGAGACGTGTTCCCACTGTGAGATACACCCTCAGGAGAGACATGTTACCACTGAGATAAACCCTAGGGAGGGACATGTTCCCACTGTGAGATACACCCTCAGGAGAGACAAGTACCACTGAGGATAAACCCTCCCGGGATGAGACGATGATCCCGACTGGTGAGATAAACCTCAGGAAGTACATGTTACCACTGAGATAAACCCCGGAGAGACATGTTACCACTGTGAGATATAACCCTCAGAGAGGACATTTGTTACACTGTGAGATAAAACCCCGGGAGAGACAGTCAACCCAGTGAGTTAAACCCTCGAGAAGACATGTTACCACTGTGAGATAATCCTCGGTGAGACATAGTTACCACCGAGATAAACCCTCGGGAGTAGACATGTCACCACTGTGCGATAAACCCTCGAGAGGAGACTGTTACACCACTGTAAGATAAACCCTTCGGGAGAGACATGTCACCACTGTGAGATAAACCCACGGAAGACATGTTAACCACTGTGGGAGATAAACCCTCGGGAGAGACATGTTACCACCGAGATAAACCCTCGGGAGAGACATGTCCACCACGAATAAACCCTCGGGAGAGACATGTTACTACTGTGAGATAACAATCGGGAAGAGACATGTCACCACTGAGATAAACCCCGGGAGAGACATGTACACCAACTGAGATAAACCCTTGTGGAAGAAATGTTACCACTGTGTGATAAACCCTCCGGAGTGGACATGTTTACCACTGAGATAAACCCTCGGAGAGACATGTTACCATTCTGAGATAAACCCTCGAGAGAGGACATGTTACCACTGTGAGATAAACCGTCGAGAGAGACATGTCACCGACTGTGAGATAAACCCTCGAGAGAACATGTTAACACTGTGGAGATAAACCCTCGGGAGAGACATGGTCAACCACTGTGAGATAAACCCTTGGGAGAGGCATGTCACCCCTGTGAGATAAACCCACGGGAGAGACATGTCACCACTGTGAGATAAACACGCCCTCGGAGAGACATGTCACCAACTGTGAGATAAAACCCTCGAGAGAGACTTTACCACTGTGAGATAAGCCCTCAGGAGAGACATGTTACCACTGTGAGATAAACCCTCAGGAGAGACATGTTACCACTGTGAGATAAACCCTCGGGAGAGACATGTTACCACTGAGAGATAAACCCTCAGGAGAGACATGTTACCACTGTGAGATAAAGTCCCTCGGGAAGAGACATGTTTTCACCACTGAGATAAACGCTCGGGAGAGACATGTTACCACGTGTGAGATAAACCCTCGAGAGAGACATGTCACCACTGTGAGATAACCCTCAAGAGAGAACAATGTTTACCACTGGAATTAAACCCACGGGAGGTGACATGTCACCACTGTGAGATAAACCCTCGGAGAGACATGGTCACCACTGTGATATAAATCCTCGGGAGAGACAAAGTCACGCACTGTGAGATAAACAATCGGAGAGGCATGTCACCACTGTTGAGATAAACCCTCGAGATGCATGTCACACTGTGGATAACCCTCGCGGGAGAGGCATGTCAACACTGTGAGATAACCCACCCTCGGAGAGGCATGTCACCACTGTGAGATAAACCCTCGGGAGAGGCATGCACCACTGTGAGTAAACCCCTCGGGAGAGGCTTGTCACCACTGTGAGATAAACCCTCGGGAGAGGCGTGTCCACCACTGTGAGATAAACTTAAATGAGTAGTTCCCTCTCAAACCCTCATAATATACTCTTTACATATTCTACAAAGCACATCATAGCTGTCCGTTTGACCTCCGTCATCAATATCCATCTTACACTTACTCCGTTAATGATGGACACTGGTCCACCGGTAGTTTACTTTTAACCACCCTGAGGTAATAATGGCGTAACTGTCACTGTTACTGAACGTCACACCAACATCGAAGACCATGGGGTTACCGATCTGGAGGATAAATTTCACGGTACTTATTGTTACCTTTGTCCTGCGTAACGTAAATAAAAGTCCTGGTCCTAAAGCGTATACAGCCTGCCTAGTCTAAGGGCATTTATATTGTTTAAAAATAAAAAAAGAAAACCACTCTAGGGCCAGCTTGACTTCACAATAAATTGGAGACAATATAAAAATTTAATTAAAAGAGAGGAAACACAAAACCTCACCTATACAAACTAATATGATATATATATATATATATAATATATATATATATATATATATATATATATATAATAATAATATATATATATATATATAATAGAGTATCGTATTTATATATATATATTATATATATATAATATAAGTTATATATATATATATATATATATAAATATATATATATATATATATTATATATATATCTATTTATATATATATATAATATATATATAAATATATATATATATCCATATAATATATATATATATATATATATATATATATCTTTCTTTCTTATATTTCTTTCAACCCAGGGCCGTATTCCACGAGGCAGGGTGGCCCAAAATGAAAAACAAAAGTTTCTCCTTTTAAATTTAGTAATTATAAACAGGAGAAAGGGTTACTAGCCCCTTTGCTCCCGGTAACTTTAATCGCCTCTCTAACGATACGCATAGGCTTACGGAGGAAGAATTCTGTTCCACTTCCCCATGAGATAAGAGGAAATAAAACAAGAACAAGAACTAGAAAGAAAATAGCAAAAAACCCCAGGGGGGGTGGGAATAATATGCTTGCCTGTATGGTATGTGACCAAAGGGGTAAGAAGTGTAGCAAGACGCCCTGAATTTTGCATGTTTGAACAGAAAAGGGCCACCGAAATCCTCCATCATTAAAACAATTACAGGCTTTGTTTTACACCATTTGGGCAGGACGGTAGTATCTCCCTCGGGGTTTTCTGTCTACCAGCCTACTACCTATAATATATATATATATATATTATATAAAATTATATTATATATAATATATAATAAATATATAATATATATATATATATAAAAATAATATAAATAATATATATATATATATATATAATAGCAATAAACACAGTAAACAGGTGATTTCATTTAAAATATGCAAAACAACCTCTGAAAGAATAAAGAAATTCCAAGCGCTTTCGGACTACTCACATTATCATATTTCCCCTTGATAAGTGAATCACGAAAGCGCTTGATTTTCTATTCTTTCAGAGTGGTTGTTTTGCATATAATATAATATAATATTATATATATTTATATATATAATATAAAATATATATTATATATTAATATATATATATATATAATATATGTTTTATATATATATATATATATAAAATATATATATTATAATATAAAAAAATGTTATTATTATTAAACTTACATGCACAACATGCACCCTACTCTACACACATCATTACTTCAACACGAAGAAACCCAGTACCCCAATTAGGTCACTAGCACTCTGCTACTAGGGGAGTAAAACGCTATCATTTATAAACAGGGAGGCTCCGTGACCCCCTCCCCTCCCTTTCCGCAAGCTGTACGAGTACTCTCACAAAACTTAATTAACAGGTCTTTGTACACTAGGGGCCTTACAGGTAAATAGGGAGAGCATTTAAAACCCAATAAAATAACCTAGGGAATATCTTAAAAAAAATAAATTACCCCCACTTACACCAACACCTAACCATGACGACTTCTCCCAACATTATTTATTCTTCTATTTGCTGTCCTTGAATTAAACTTATATTTTAGCAGTTATTATTAGTCATTATTCTTCAGTACCAGTTCACATTCCATCATTTAGTTTTTCCCAAAATTTCATCAAAGGGTTTTTCATTTATCAATAATCTTTTTTTTTTTCACCAGTTTGATATCCTTCCAGCATCCTTTCACCAGTACCTCCAATACACAAAAAATTTATCCTTCGTCCAGAAGATAAGACAGCATCATAGATCCTAATTTCACCAGGAATCTGTTTACTAGGGCCATGGACCAACCCATTGGCCACCACATGACATAACATAAGAAAGGAGGAGCACTGCAACAGGCCTATTAGCCCATACTAGGCAGGTCTTTCACAATCCATCCCACTAACAGAATCATGGAGGAATATTTGAGTTTTAAACTCTTAATTAACCAGGAAGATTATTATCCTAACAGTGAAACTAACCTCTGTGTCGTCAAGATCATCAGGTCGAGCTTAAAAATTCTCTTCCTTTCCTTTTTATTAATAAATTGGTGACATCTGCATTGATCATTGATCCTTATTTTTTGGTCAGTACTCACCTATTTGTACTTGCCTAATTGCGGTTGCAGGGGTCGATTCATTGCTCCTGACCCTCTTGACTGGTCGAAAGAAGTCCACTTCTCTCCCTGCTCCATTGAGATAAACTGTTCTTAAGTTATATAATTGATCCTTGCTCCTCACATACCTCACTCTCCAGACTATTTCCGCTTCTGACAAACTCTGTGACTGAAGAGAAATGCTTCTTTAACATTCCTGATGATTCATTTCAATCTACAGCTTCAGTCCACCTTGTCAATCTAGCTAGCGATCTCTCAGGATTTTCGTTATCAAGTCCCGGTTCTCAGCCCTGTTGTCTGTCATTTTCCCTTAACCCTTTTCTCGAAGGACATGCCCCATTGGTTCCGGGACTAGTCTGCTTAAAACCCTTTGCACTTCTTGAATTTCTTGACAATGCTTTGACTAGGTGGGGGCTCCAAAACTGTGTGCAAAAACCAGTATGGGCCTGATTACATCGTCGGGTCACATCCTGGAAAAGACTGGGCCGGGACAAGGACCGGCGAAACCTATACAATTGACGTGCATGTTACAGAGTCCTGTACCATTCCTTACTGAGGTTATCGGACGCTATTCTTAGTTTGTTAGTCGACTAAATAAATGTAGATGTATTTCGCGTCGCTGGACGTTGAGAAGGTAACACCAGTATTGCGAAAGGAATCGTCCAGCACATCAATGCCACGCCAAAAAAATGTAACAAAAATTCTGGCTACATGTTTACAGTTAATCATTAATGTTGGGAGATTACGAAGCAATCAATATCTGGTATTTACAAGTTTGCAAAATTAAGAAATGTGCAAACACTAAATGAATTCAAACCTTTATAAGAAAAACCAGTTATTAAGGCCACACTTAAGAGAATACTTTGTTATCCAAAATGGACAATATTAATATACACCAAACATTAACACAGAAAAAAACACGGAATACGGGTGGGGTTCAGTTTGACTATGGAGAGATAAAGTGTAAAGCTCCAACCCATGGCGTTCGTTTTATTAGTTTTCGTCAACTGCCTCAATTTGAATTATCAAGGTCTAGAGTTGAAGGTGAGGTAATTAAAATATTATCGATGAAAAAGCTTTTTTTTTTCACTTCTGGTAGTTTGTTAAAAGAAATGGAAAAATTATGGAAGTAAGCAAAATCCAATAATAAATCTATTTTCTAAAGCCTCTTAGAATTAAGTATAATTGTATGTAATTGAGATTTAAATAAGATTTATTAAATCATCATTCAATAAAATTTCTTTCGATAACACAGTAAATTCAACAATGATTTATACTGACAGATTTATAAACTGATTTTAATAACTTACCCTTAAATCAATTTCAAAGTTTCAGGTGAAAAAAATGACCAATAAATGTTTGAAGCCGATCGGAAGAGGCATTCTTCCAGTTACACACGGATCCAGCAAACTATGTTCCTTACACCAGCCTAATTACAAACACGAAATTCATTTCATATGCAGAATCAACCAATTAAAGATTGATGCTGTTCATAATTATCTTTTTAGACCAAAAACCGCCTAAACCAGCTGGCTGGTTTAGCCGCTTTTTTGGGATGAGATACATATAGATTGGATTCAAGAGAAAAAGGAAAGATTCCAGTTTCCTGAATACAAGAGCATTTTTCCAGCATTCAACCTATGCAGGTCGTCGAGGTTAGAAGGCATATTTTGAAAGTGTTTGAAGGTCGTAATTGAGAGTTTGAAAGTTATACGAACCTTTCCAGGATGCTGGGAATGCTTCACATCGTTGGTCACCTGTAGATCTTTTTTTCTTATGTCTGTAATTGACACTTGTGTCCGTGAACAAGCGGTGGTGTGTGTGTGTTTGTGTGTGTTTGTGTGTGTGTGGGTGTGTGTGTGTGTTGTGTGTTTGTGTGTGGGTGTGTTTGTGTGTGTGTGTGTGTGTGTGTGTGTGTGTGTGTGTGTTTGTGTGTGTGCGTGTGTGTGTGTGTGTACTCACCTAGTGGTACTCACCTAGTTGAAGGTGGGGGGTCGTGTACGAGCTCCTGGCCCCGCCTCTTCGTGATGCTACTAGGTCACTTCTCCCTGAGCCGTGAGCTTTTATCATACTCTGCTTAAAGCTATGTATGGATCCTGCCTCCACTTACATCGCTTCCCAAACTTACTGACAACTCTTGGCTGAAGAAATACTTACTAAACATCCCTGTGATTCATCTGTGTCTTCAGTTCCAACTGTGTACCCCTTGTTACTGTGTCAAATCTCTGGATCATCCTGTACTTTGTCCACCTTGTCAATTCCTCTTCAGTATTTTGTATGTCTTATCATGTCCCCCCTATCTTCCTGTCCTCCAGTGGTAGTCAGGTTGGATTTTTCTTACCTCTCTCGTAGGGGAATACCTCTTAGCTTGGGACTAGTCGTTTGTTGCTAAACCTTGGTCACTTTTCTCTAGTTCTTTACGTGCTTGGCTAGGTTGTGGGTTCAAACTGGTGCCGCATACTCCCAATATGGGCCTAATCGTATACGGTGTACGGGTCCTGAACGATTCCTTTATTAAGATGTCGGAATGCTGTTCTGAGGTTCTTGCTAGGCGCCCATATGTGCAGCAGTTATTTGGTTGATGTGAGCTTCAGGAGATGTGCCTGGTGTTATACTCACCCAAGATCTTTTTCCTTGAGTGAGTTTGTTGTCTCTGACCCCCTAGGACTGTAACTCCGTCTGCGGCACCTTCTTGGCCATTCCCAATCTTCAGGACTTTGCACTTGTGGGATTGAACTCCAGAGCCAATTGCTGGGACCAGGTCTGCAGACTGTCAGATCCCTTTGTAGTTCTGCCTGGTCTTCGATCGAGTGTATTATTCTCATCTACCTTCAAGTCATTGCAAACAGGGACAAACTCAGAGTCTATTTCCTTCCGTCATGTCGTTCACCAAATACTCAGTAACAGCACTGGTCTAGGACTGACCCCTGCGGGACCCCGTGGTCACAGGTGCCCCACACTGACACCTCGCACGTACCATGATCGCTGCTGTCTTCTGACAAGTATTCCGATGAGCCATTGTAGTGCCTTCCCTGTTATCCCTGCTTGGTCCTCCAGTTTTTGCCCAATCTATTGTGTGGAACTGTGTCAAACGCCTTCTTGCAGTCCAAGAAATGCAAATCAACCCACCCCTCTCTCTTTGTCTTATGCTGTCACCATGTCATAGAACTCCGTAGGTTTGTGACACAGGATTTCCGTCCCTGAAACCATGCTGGATGCTGTGATGGCGCACCCTTCCATAACTGGTGTTCCACACTCTTCTCCTGATAATCTTCTCATGATTTTGCATACTATAACATGTCAGTGACACTGGTCTGTAGTTTAATGCTTCAAGTCTGTCTCTTTTTTAAAGATTGGGATACATTTGCTGTCTTCCATGCCTCAGGCAATCTCCCTTTTCGATAGTGTATTGAATATTGTTGTTAGGGTTACGTGTGTGTGTGTGTGTGTGTGTGTGTGTGTGTGTGTGTGTGTGTGTGTGTGTGTGTGTGTGTGTGTTTGTGTGTGTGTGCTGTGTGTGTGTGTGTTGTGTTGTGTGTTTGTGTGTGCTGTGTGGCGTGTGTGTGTGTGTGTGTATGTGCTGTGTGTGTGTGTGTGTGTGTGTGTGTGTGTTGTGTCGTGTTGTGATGTATGTGTGTGTGTGTGTGTGTGTGTGTTTGTGTGTGTGTGTGTGTTATGTGTTTGTGTGTGTGTTGTGATGTTGTGTGTGTGTGGTGTGTGTGTGTGGGTGTTGTTTGTGTGAGTGTGTGTTGGGTGCGTGTGTGTGTGTGTGGTGTGTGTGTGTGTGTGTGTGTGATGTGTGTGTGTGAAGTGTGTGCGCGCGTCCCCTTTCCTGTCAGCGGTAATGTACTTTCTACTGTAGAGTACCTTCTTCCAGGAGTGTACCTTCTACCAGTAGTGTACTTCTCCGTAGTGTACCTTCACCAGTAGTGTACCTTCTACCAGTAGTATACCTTCTACCAGTAGGGTTACCTTCTACCAGTAGTGTACATTCTACAGTAGGATACTTTCTACCAGTAGTGTACCTTCTATCAGTATTGTACCTTCCACCAGAAGTGAACCTTATACAGTAGTGTATCTTCAACAGATGTGTAACTATCTACTGGTTATATATCTTCTACCATATTGTACCTTCTTCCGTAGTGAACCTTCTACCAGTTGTGTACCTTCTACAGTAGTGTACCTTCTAGCATAGTATTTTGCCTTCTAGTACTGTATTCCAGCTACAGTGTTCCTGTAACAGTAGTTATCCAGTACTGGTAGTTACCCGGACTTGGTAGTTACCCGGACTTGGTATGATCATTACTGGTAGTTACCAATTTGGGGATTGAATATTTTAATGGTATTTACCCTTTCAAGATTTGTCTATCTTTGCAGCTTTGTCTGTCCATCACCATTAGTTATCCTTCCAGCTGCAGTAGTTATCTTTTTATTATATAAGCAGTTAACATTCATCAGTAGTTTTCCTAACATATGCGCAGTTAATCTTTCACTAAATAGGTATTTCAATAACAGTTAATGATATATCCATAGGGTATCCTTCCATCAGTAGTATCTCTCACCCCCCAGTCATCCTCCTTCACTCATGTAATTATTCTTTCAGTTCCACTCGTCCACAAAAGTATTTATACTGTCCACCAGTAGATGAGACAACGTGATAATCCTGTTACCAGTGGAATCTCAATAAATACACACGAAGTTCGCAAAGTTTTTAATGCAGCCATGGATTACATTCCTATTGGCCATCATCTGATATGTCGGAATATTGTTTAAACTCCACTAACAGGAAGATTCGTATACTGACACTCGCCCCTGAGGTTGACATTGCATCGTGCACGCTACCCGGTCCCCCCCCCCCCCCCCCCGCGCCCTCACGGTTGCGTACTTCCTTTCCGTTTATTAATTATTGGTGACATCTGCATTGATCAGAGTATTCGTTTTTCCAGATTTCTTTTATTTATGAGAGTTGAAGGAAATATTGCAGGAAATATATTAATGGGAGGAATATTGTAGGAAGAAAATTAAGGTCATGGATGAATGTCTTACCACTGTTCATGGTTGGTTTAGCATTCCTGTGAGTTATAATTATTAAATTTTATCTTCCATTTGTTTTGCATCAATTGGTGTAAGTAGGGGTTGGTTATTAGTGTGTGTGTGTGTGTGTGTGTGTGTGTGTGTGTGTGTGTGTGTGTATGTGTAGGTGTGTGTGTGTGTGTGTGTGTGTGTGTGTGTGTGTGTGTGTGTATCGTGTTGTGTTTTGTGTGGTGTGTGTCTGTGTGTGTGTGTTGTGTGCGTGTGTCTGTGCTTGCGTGCGTGTGTTTGTTCGGAGCAGTTACACCTTTGTTGCTGCTACTTTGCGTGCATTTCTTTCAACATCTCTACCAGTAGTGCACCTTCTAATAGTGTGTAACTTCTACTGTAGATGTACCTTCTACCCATGAGTTGTACTTTCTTCCAATGTGTACCTTCTACAAGTGTGTACTTCTACCGTATGCACTTCTACGTAGTGTACTCTTCTACAGTAGTGTACTTTCTGCCAGTAGTGTACCTTCTACCAGTAGTGTACTTTCTATCAGTAGTGTACCTTCTACCAGTAGTGCACCTTCTAACAGTTTGTGTGCCTTCTACCCAGTTGGTTGTACCTTCTTCCTGTTGTGTACCTTCTACAGTAGTGTACCTTCTAACAGTAGTGTACATTCTACCAGTAGATGTCTACCTTTACCAGTAGTGTACCCTCTTGCAGTAGTGACCTTCTAGCTCAGTAGTGTCCTTCTAGCAGTGGTTTCCCTTCTACCGTTGTGTACCTTTTACTGTTGTGTACCTTCCACTGTAACTTATCAGTCAACAAGCATTTATGGGCTTCCACATTACTTATCAAGTCAAGCATTTATCCTCACAGTCTTATCAGTCACAGGAATTTATGTTCCACCATTACTTGCATCAGCAAAGTATTTATGCTATCCTCCAGTACTTATCAGTCAAGCATTTATCCTTCACCAGATACTTATCAGTCAATGCATTATCCTTTCCACCAGTACTGTAAATCCAACAAGTATTATGCTTCCACCAGTACTTATCAGTCTAGTATTTATGCTTCCACCAGTACTTATCAGTCAAGTATTTATGCTTCCACCAGTACTTGTCAATCAGCAAGTATTTATGCTTCCACCAGTACTTATCAGTCAAAGTATTTATGCTTCCACCAGTACTTATCAGTCAAGTATTTATGCTTCCAACAGTACTTATCAGTCAAGTATTTATGCTTCCACCAGTACTTATCAGTCAAGTATTTATGCTTCCACCAGTACTTATCAGTCAAGTATTTATGCTTCCACCAGTACTTATCAGTCAAGTATTTATGCTTCCACCAGTACTTATCAGTCAAGTATTTATGCTTCCACCAGTACTTATCAGTCAAGTATTTATGCTTCCACCAGTAGGTGAGAAAGCATGATAAATCCTTATTATAAGACAAATCTCTGATTCTTGTGACGTATCTTGAATGTTTACTGGGGCCATAGACCAACCTATTTTCCAACACCTGACACGGAGGTATATATAAATTTTCAACCCTTTACTAAACAGAAGATTCGTTAAACTGCAGTGGGGTTGACCTCTGTGTCGTCAAGATCATCAGGTCGTCGCTTATCATAACGTCCTTTCTTCCTTTTCTTTTACTAAATAAATGGGTGAATATCTGCATGATCTAGAGATAGCCTTTTTATAGTTTTGATTTGTCTGTTAAAGAATATTGACAGAAATATATTTAATTGAAGAAGTATGTTGGGAGAAGCATCATCATGGTTGAACCTTTAACCTCTATGTATTTATGCGTTGATTTTCTTGCCATTTCATAATAATAATATTATTATTATTATATTTCTCTTTTATTATTAATTTTTTATTATTATTATTATTATTATTATTATTATTATTATTATTATTATTATTATTTTTATAAACTATTGAATTTATATTTCATTATTTTACTTTAATTCCATCGTTTATTTTGATTTCTTTTTTATTTAATTCATATATTTTGTTTTTCTATCATTCTTCATTCTCTTTTCATTTACCTTCAATTCTCATAAACCTTTCCAAGTTATCTTTTTTGTACCTTCACTGTATTTCCTTTTCACTCTCACCTGTTGTTCCATTCACTTTCTCTTAAACTTACGTCTATTTGAGTTTGTTCACCTTAAATTGAGTAGAAATATTTTGGGGTCTTAAAATATTTGATACCCAGGAATATCGTAACATGACGTGAGGCTGGTCGTGGGTGTCAAAACATTTCCTTACCAGGAATATTCGTAGATGACGGTGTGAGGTTGTCGCTGGGTGTCAAAACATTTCATTACTCAGGAATATTCGTAACATGACGGTGAGGTTGGTCGCTGGTGTCAAAACATTTCCTTAACCAGGAATATTCGTAGCATGACGGTGTCCGGTTGGTCGCTGGTCTTTAATTATTAGCACAAATTAGTTATGTTTTACAGCCTTGTTCAAGTCATGCTTTTAAAAGTCTGTTCCCTCTTTCCTCTAGTTCCCCTGATTCATATGTTCAAGAATCCATCCATGGACCATGAATGTTTTTCTTTTCCCCTTCACAAAGTGAGAGTTCTGACGATCTTGGTATTATTAATATATTCCTAAGTTAACATTAAAATTATTGGATCTTATAGTGACTATGAATGATGCAATCAATTATGATTTCATATCATTAAATTTTGTCCAGATGTGACAATTATACATTGTGAGTAGCTTAGGGCTATTTTTGTAACTGATTACTGATGGTCATTAAAAAATATCTAGGATTGCAACTTTGAATTTCACTGTGGTTTGAATTTATGAAGAGGTTAGAACTATGCAATATCTTGCAGTCTTATTCTTATCTTCTTTTTTATATCTCCTACCTTTCTCTCTTATCTATCATTCTTGTCATCTTCCTTTATCTCATTTCATCTCTCCCCTTCTGTCGTCTCCCTCACCTAGCTCATATCTCCTTAGCTTTGCTATCATCGCCATTATTTTACTTTCGGCTTCCTATCGTGATGTTTCTCAATCAGGTGCTATTTTATGGGACTTCATTATGGTTTGTCTTATTGGTCTGTATGATGGCATCACAATGTAGCTCAGTTTATCAACGCAATACCATCCAGTCCGAACCGTCAATGATCCCAGATATTCCTCTCAGCATTTTCATTGCTATTGTATCCATTAGCTACAAAAAACACATTTAATAACACCTTATATTTAACTTGTAATGCACATCATTATTTCACCTGTAATCACATTATTACCTAACATGCAGTGAACCTTGCATCCTCACCTGTTATGCAACATTAGTATTTTAAAGATAATTGTGAAACCTCATAAATCATGTAAGCATTTAAGTCGAATTAATTTACACACTCATAAGAGAAAGTGTGTGATTACTGTGCGTAAAGTGAACCACCGCACACCACAGTAAAACTCTTTACACTGATGTTTAGTGTGGTGTGTAAGCACAAACTATTTACGTGTTATTTAATGTTAACTATGGCGAGTGCGAGTGAGCTCAGTGAACACGTACCTAAAAAAATGGTGCTACACAAACGAAGGCGGAGTGAAGTAATGTGCCTGATGTTTGTGTGTGTTTTGTGTAATGTGTGTGTGTGTGTGTGTGTGTGTGTGTGTGTACCCACTAATTGTGGTTGCAGGGGGGGTTGGGGGGGGGGGGGGGTTTAAAACATTAAAAGGGGAGTTACTTCATACCTGACCCGGGCCTATTCGATGGCACGCTACTAGAACTTTTTCCCTGCTCCGTGATATTCATCATACCTCTTTTTTAAAAACCTATGTATGTTTCCTGCATCTCCACTACCACTTTCCAGATTATTTCCACTTCCTTACAACTCCTATAACCAAAGATATCTTCATTACCATCCCTGTGATTCACCTGAATCTTCATTTCATACTGTGACACTTGCTTTTTGCTGTGTCCAATCTCTGGGAAACATCCTATCTCTGTCCACTTCTCGATTCCTCTCAGTATTTTGTGTGTTGTATATACTCCCTTATCTCTCCTGTCCTCCAGTGTCGTCAGGTCGATTTCCCTTAACCTCTCCTCAGTATAACGGACCACTAACTTCAGGATTAGTCTTGTTTGCAAACCTTAGCCCTGAATTTTTGAAAGTGTTTGACAAGATGAGGGGTTTATACTAGTGCTGCCTGCACCAATATGGGCCTGACGTACGCATGTACAGAATTAATATTGGTAGAATACCCCCCCGACAATATGTTAAGTAAAATTGACACAGATACAGCTAATGTGACATTTTATTGGGCAGCGTTTGCTCTCCAGGAGCTTTGTCAAGCTGTTCTGTTACAACAATTCATGACCACGGTGGGTATATTAGGTCAGAGTGAGGTTTTAGTACAAGTAGATACAGTAGTTTTACATGTGGAAAAATTCAGCTGGTACATGAGAAAAGAAATGTTACAAAAGCAATGGATGTGTAGCATAAAAATAGGTTGGGAAAAATGTATATGAATGGGTTTGGGGTGATGGTATGTTCAGTGTCCCTTTTTGTTACATCAGAACATAAGAAAGGGGAACACTGCAGTAGCCTGTTGGCCCAAACTGGGCTGTCCTTTTATGTTGTAGTATGAATTATTGTGATGCAGGTTTACTGTTTTCAGGTGGATTCTCGCTAAGCTTCAGAGATGATGAAGCTGCCTTTGTTTGTTTGTGTTAGTAACAAACGATTAATGCTGATTCAAGGCATTTACTTTTCTGCGCAAATGCCATTACTACTACATATTATGGTTTCGTCAGTATTGCTTTAGTTTCGACAATTATTTTTTCTAGTTTTCAGTCAGACGCTTCTCCTACCTGCTTTTTTTTACCTCTACTTCCGCCCCTGCATCTTGTGCTGCTTTCTTTTTTCTATCACTGCTTCTATCACAAGTTATTTTTAAATTTCACTACTAATTCTACCAAAACTACTATCACTGCTACTTCTCCTATTACTACTACTACTGCTAGTACCTCTACTACCCTATTACTTATTTACTAATAGTACTACTACCACCACTATTACTACTACTTACTATTTCTTACAATTCTACTACTACTTCAAATTCTATTCGTCCTTAACTCTTCCTCATCCCTTTCTGTCGTCTGATCTTTTCTCTGTGTTCCTGTTAAACTCTGTCTGGTTCTGATTTTTCTCTACTATTTCGCCATTAAACTACAATTAAAATACTATTATACTACCACAGCTCCTTGCTTTACTCTGCTTCTATCTTACGCCTTCAACAACACGACTACAACTACTACTACTATATAGTCGTTTTCAGTATTATTAACTCTACTGCTTCCCTAGGCCTCTCTCGTGTAAATTAGGTCTTCTTTTCTCATTACTTTCTATGTGCGAGTTAATTGTGTACTCAATGTTATATTTACATGATCTTCAGAATATAAATATTTAACATGAACATAAGGTGAATTTGTATAGGTAATACTACAAAGAATGTGCAACGTGAACTGTACGTGAAATGTAAATTAACAGTAAAATTTGTAAAGTGAAACTTAAGTGAATGATGTTTGATGAATTGAAGGTAATGTGTTCAGGTGTACTGCAGGTAAATGGTGAAAGGTGATGGATAACGATACCATACAGGATGATGTAAAATGTGGAAAATGATAAACAGGCTGCTAAGAGCAAAGTTCAAAATGAAAAAATAAAAAATTAAACTGTGAGTCACTTATAATCCTAAAATTAAAAAAAAAGGATTAATGGAAAATATGTACTCGATAAAAACCATACCACGGGCGGGGTTAGAAACAGGTGATCTGAGCGTCCCCTCCCCCCAATCTCAACTCCCCTGACCGTCGCGTTCAACCACTGAACCAGCTAGCCACAATATGAGTTCATCCAACTAGGCTCTACCCCACGCCCCCCTCAAGGAAGGTTCCTTGATGTGGTGAGGGGCTCTTGATTTAGAGATTGGATCTGTGCTCTGTTCCCCGATTAAGCTGAATGCCTTCACACATCCCCCCCCCCAGGCGCTGTATATCCTCGGGTTTAGCGCTTCCCCCTCTGATTATATAATAATAATATTCTACCCGCCATGTGTCTGGTTGGTTTGCAATCGTGTCATTACGATTCGTGATACGCAAATTAACCCGCACATAAAAGAGAAGAAGCTTACGACGACGTTTCGGTTCGACTTGGACATTGACAAAGTCACCCAACTTAAAGAGGGTGGAGCAGGACGGCTATATATAGGCAGGAAGAGGTGGAGGTAGTAGTAGTAGTTGTAGTAGTAGTAGTAGTAGTAGTAGTAGTAGTTGAGTGTACAAGAATTGTATATAATACCGACAGGAATGGAAATTAAGACACATGCACAACACCGGGATAACCATCGTAGACGTTTGGCTCATCCAGCCAGCCCACTGGATGCGAACGTCCACAACAAAGGACAACCAGACGCCGCCCCTGTGTCTTAAAAAAAAAATTTTTTCCCAGGAATTTTCTTTATTCTCTTGCGAGTATTACAGTATTGTTTATTTAAACAATGGTGACGGAGTGTGATGTTGTGTCTACGAGTAACGTGTACACATGTATGTATATATGTGTGGTTCGTAGTTAAGTGGGTGTTTGTAGTGATGAATATGTGTACACTGTATGTATTATGGTGTTGGTAGTTGAAGTGTTTGTAGTGATTGTATATGTGTATACACTGTATGTATATTTGTGTGTCGTAGTAGTGTGTTTGTGAGTGATGTATATGTGTACAATGTTTGTATATATGTGTGTTCGTAGTAGTGTGTTTGTTTGATAGTGTTGTATATGTGTACACATGTATGATATATGTGTGGTCGTAGTTTGTGTTTGTAGTGGATGTATATTGTACACATGTATGTATATATGTGTGTTAGTAGTAGTGTGTTTGTAGTGATGTATATGTGTACACATGTATGTATATATGTGTGTTGGTAGTAGTGTGTTTGTAGTGATGCATATGTGTACACATGTATGTATATATGTGTGTTAGTAGTAGTGTGTTTGTAGTGATGTATATGTGTTACACATGATGTATATATGTGTGTTCGTAGTAGTGTGTTTGTAGTGGATTGTTATGTGTAGATGAAATGTGAATGTAAGCATCAGAAATTCTTGTATGATATGACATCACAATAAACATGAGCCACAGTTCTGTAGTATAGCTGTCTGCTTGGGGGACTCTGCTGTCGCCTTGCTGACTCTGCTGTCAACCTGACTGACTTGTTGTCAGCCTGGCTGACTTTGGTGTCAGATAACTTGCTGCCTCTGCTGTCAGCCTGGGGACTGACTGAAATACCAGGTAAAGTTTTATGTCAGATTAGGATTACTGAAGTGATGATAAAGATAATATTGATAACACAGTAGAGTGACATGTGAGAAAGATGAAGGTAATCTCTGTATCAGTGTAACACTGAAATACTGAACTTAACAACAAGTTTTATAAAGCAAAGTTGACACTTTGGTGGTTTTATACCTTGTGGAAAGTTATATGAGAGATGTTAGTAGAGTTTACCAAATGTACTTAATATTATGGTATGTCTATGGTTGCTTTTGTATTGAATTAAGTTATAATTATTGCAAGGAAAGGAGGTAAAGATTTGTCCAAAAAATATGGGTCTTAGATATTGTTGCTTGATGTCACTGTGATCTTAGAGACGTGTGATGTCGCTGTCTTTTGTCCAGAAGACAATTATTATAAGCAAGCCATCATGTAGACCAGTATGTTAGTGTAAACACAACTTTATTAACATATTATGTTAAACTTGTACATACACCAAACCACACACACACAACACACACCCACCACCACACACCCCCCACAACCACAAACACACACACACATCACAAAACACCACACACACACAACACATCTAGCGAACTTCACATTCATTTACGAAACAGATATACAGAGATTATTATATTTTTTTAAATTTTTCAAGGAGGTAGATTTAGAGATTCGCATTTGACACTCATCAATACACAATATGTGACACTCATACACAATATGTTGTGTCACTCATACACAATATGAGAACTCATCCAATATGTGGCTTCTTACAAATATGTGACATCATACACAATAGTCGGACATCATTAAACAATATGTGACACTCATACACAGTCAGTGACACTCATACACAATATGTGACACTCATACACAATATGTGACACTCATACACAATATGTGTCACTCATTCCCATTATGTGACACTCATATCTCAATATGGACACTCATCACAGCAGTGACACTCATACACATTATGTGACACTCATACAAAATATGTGGACAACTCATACACAATTGTGACACTCATACACATTATGGACACTCATACACAATATGTGACACTCACCACACAGTCAGTTTGACACTTCACACACAGTCGTGACACTCACACACAGTCAGTTGACACTCATACACATTACGTAAAACATTGACTTATTCTTACAAAATAACATGTACACATGACACACTTACACATAACACATAAGCATTACATTCATTCATTCTTAATAAGAATATGTATACATGGACACAGTCCTTCACTAGTGTCACAAACGTGTCGCGTCTTTATATATTTACATGTTTCACAAACCAATGTCGTCAAAGTCGTAAACCAGCGTATTAAATGTTTGTAAAAATACTATATATGTGTAAGTTTGTGCGCTTGTTAGTCTTTCAATGTCATATGAAAATGACCAATAAATAATAAATATGAAAACAGTGTAATATTTAATACAGTTTTGATGGAGGTGAAAATGTTCTTCAAACTTGGACATGCATCTTCATAAAATTAAAACACTACAAAACTTTTAAACTGATAAATAAGCAAGAAAATCCTCGTATTAGAGTTAAATTCTACTGTAATATAAAAGGATTTCAAAATTTACGTGTATTAGCTCTCGGAGGTGCCGGAAATGTGAGGCAGCTGGTGCGCGTCTAGCTGACCTACGGTACAGGCTGTTTGGTGGGTGTTAATTATGGACGCAGTTTTCTAGTGTGTGTCACCTCAGTAATTCCACCCACCTGGACAGTCTCTACGCTAGACCAGCTAGACAAGGACCAAAGTTTCCATGCAGCGAGGTCTCTGACGGTGGCAACGCTGACTTGGGGAAAAGTGTGGAAGGGAGTCCACTCAGGTGACACAAGGTAGTCTCCTGAGAGACACTGATCGGGAAGGCACCGCCGTGAACCTTAGGTAGTGGGGAAGGGGGAAAGAATCCGGAGGCGAGCGGATGGATTCCTGGATTCATAAACTTGGGAAGGTTGTGGTTGAGGCTGACCTTGTGTAAGTGGGGAAGGGGAGACATTCGGAGCGAGCGGATGGATTCCTGGATACATGATCATGGGGAAGGCATGAATACATGCAGTTGAGGCTGACCTTGGGTAAGTGAGGGAAGGGAGATATCCGTGAGCGAGCGGATGGAATTCCTGGATACATGAACCTGGGGAAGGCATGAATACATGCAGTTGAGGCTGACCTTGTGTAAGTGGGGAAAGGGGAGACGACATCCAGAGCGAGCGAGCGGATGGATTCCTGGATACATGAACCTGGGGAAAGCAAGAATTTACATGAAGTTGAGGCTGACCTTGGGAAAGTGGGGAAGGGGAGGTCATCCTGGAGTAGCGGGATGGATTCTGGATACATGAACCTGGGAAGGCAAGAATACATGAAGTGAGGCTGACCTTGGGTTAGTGGGGAAGGGGAAGACATCGGCGGGTCGACCGGATTGGATTGCTGGACAATGAATTCTAGGAAAGCAAGAATACCGCTGACTCTGAGGGAAGTGGGGAAGGGAGTCACTCAGGTGCACACAAGTGACGAATCTGGAGACATGATCGGGGAAGGCACCGCCGACCCGACCTTAGGTTGTGGGGAAGGGAAGACATCCGGGAGCGAGCGGGATGCATTCCTGGATTCATAAACTTGGGGAAGGTTGTCGTGGTTGAGGCTGGACCTTGTGTAAGCTGGGGAAGGGGAGACTCCGGAGCGAGCGGATGGATTCCTGGATACTGATCCTAAGAAAGCAAGAATACCGCTGACTCAGAGGAAGTGGGGGAAGGGAGTCCATCAGTGTGGACACAAGTAGACTCCTGGAGACATGATCCGGGAAGGCACCGCGACCTTAGGTAACGTGGGCGAAGGGAAGACCATCAGGGAGCGAACGGATGGATTCCTGGATTCATGAATTGGGGAAGGTTGTGGTTGAGGCTGACTTGGGTAAGTGGGGAAGGGGAGACATTTTTGTTCACCCGGGAACGAAACGGATGGATTCCTGGACAATTGAACCTGGGGGAAGGCTGAGGTGGAGGCAGAGAGAGAGAGAGAGGCGAGGTGACTTTAGGGAAACTGAGAATGGAGGTCATCCGGGGCCCACGGATGAATCCTGGACACATGAACCTGGGAATGCGGAGGGGGGGGGGACCTTAAAGACGAACCACTGGCCTCCACGTGGCAAGGTCTGGTAATCAGAGATAACTTGAGGCTGACTGTGGTCGCAAAATATTTTATTGTTATTATTATTATTACTATTCCCTTATTCAAGATTGGATTCATGATTTGGATTTCAAAAGCGTCGACCTCAACAGTAGCTATTGTGGTCTTATTCCACTCCAGCCTCCTGACAGTAGCCACGGTGAATGTTATTCCCACTCCAGCGTCCCTGACAGTAGCACGGTGGCGAAATTCCCACTCCAGCCTCCCTCACAGTAGCCACGTGATGTTATTCCCACTCCAGCCTCCCTGACAGTAGCCACGGTGATGTTATTCCCACTCCAGCCTCCCTGACAGTAGCACGGGGATGTTTTCCCACTCCAGCCTCCCTGACAGATAGCCACGTGGCGTTATTCCCACTCCAGCCTTCCTTGACAGTAGCCACGGTGGCGTTATTCCCAATCAAGCTCCTTGCAGTAGCCACGGTGATGTTACTCGCCGCCAACCTCCGTGACAGTAGCCCAACGGTGGCGTCTATTCCACCTTCCAGCCTCCCTGACAGTAGCCACGGTGATGTTACTCGCACTCAACCTCCGTGACAGTAGCCATTTGGTGGTGTTATTCCACTCCAGTTTCCCTGACAGTAGCCACGGTGAAGTTATACCCATCCTCCCTCTGACAGTAGCCACGGTGGTGTTATTCCCACTGAGGAATATTTGAGTTTTTAAACTCTTAATTAACAGGAAGATTATTATCCTAACAGTGATAGGTAACTCTGTGTCGTCAAGAATATCAGGTCGAGCTTAAAAATTCTATTCCTTTTCTTTTTATTAATAAATTGGTGACTTCTGCATTGAATCATTGATCATTATTTTTTTGGTCAGTACTCACCTATTTGTACTCGCTATTGCGGTTGCAGGGTTCGATTCATTGCTCCTGACTCTCTTCACTGGTCGAAAGAAGTCCACTTCTCTCCCTGCTCCATTGAGATAAACTGTTCTTAAGTTATATAATTGATCCTTGCTCCTCACATACCTCACTCTCCAGACTATTTCCGCTTCTGACAAACTCTGTGACTGAAGAGAAATGCTTCTTTAACATTCCTGATGATTCATTTCAATCTACAGCTTCAGTCCACCTTGTCAATCTAGCTAGCGATCTCTCAGGATTTTCGTTATCAAGTCCCGGTTCTCAGCCCTGTTGTCTGTCATTTTCCCTTAACCCTTTTCTCGAAGGACATGCCCCATTGGTTCCGGGACTAGTCTGCTTAAAACCCTTTGCACTTCTTGAATTTCTTGACAATGCTTTGACTAGGTGGGGGCTCCAAAACTGTGTGCAAAAACCAGTATGGGCCTGATTACATCGTCGGGTCACATCCTGGAAAAGACTGGGCCGGGACAAGGACCGGCGAAACCTATACAATTGACGTGCATGTTACAGAGTCCTGTACCATTCCTTACTGAGGTTATCGGACGCTATTCTTAGTTTGTTAGTCGACTAAATAAATGTAGATGTATTTCGCGTCGCTGGACGTTGAGAAGGTAACACCAGTATTGCGAAAGGAATCGTCCAGCACATCAATGCCACGCCAAAAAAATGTAACAAAAATTCTGGCTACATGTTTACAGTTAATCATTAATGTTGGGAGATTACGAAGCAATCAATATCTGGTATTTACAAGTTTGCAAAATTAAGAAATGTGCAAACACTAAATGAATTCAAACCTTTATAAGAAAAACCAGTTATTAAGGCCACACTTAAGAGAATACTTTGTTATCCAAAATGGACAATATTAATATACACCAAACATTAACACAGAAAAAAACACGGAATACGGGTGGGGTTCAGTTTGACTATGGAGAGATAAAGTGTAAAGCTCCAACCCATGGCGTTCGTTTTATTAGTTTTCGTCAACTGCCTCAATTTGAATTATCAAGGTCTAGAGTTGAAGGTGAGGTAATTAAAATATTATCGATGAAAAAGCTTTTTTTTTTCACTTCTGGTAGTTTGTTAAAAGAAATGGAAAAATTATGGAAGTAAGCAAAATCCAATAATAAATCTATTTTCTAAAGCCTCTTAGAATTAAGTATAATTGTATGTAATTGAGATTTAAATAAGATTTATTAAATCATCATTCAATAAAATTTCTTTCGATAACACAGTAAATTCAACAATGATTTATACTGACAGATTTATAAACTGATTTTAATAACTTACCCTTAAATCAATTTCAAAGTTTCAGGTGAAAAAAATGACCAATAAATGTTTGAAGCCGATCGGAAGAGGCATTCTTCCAGTTACACACGGATCCAGCAAACTATGTTCCTTACACCAGCCTAATTACAAACACGAAATTCATTTCATATGCAGAATCAACCAATTAAAGATTGATGCTGTTCATAATTATCTTTTTAGACCAAAAACCGCCTAAACCAGCTGGCTGGTTTAGCCGCTTTTTTGGGATGAGATACATATAGATTGGATTCAAGAGAAAAAGGAAAGATTCCAGTTTCCTGAATACAAGAGCATTTTTCCAGCATTCAACCTATGCAGGTCGTCGAGGTTAGAAGGCATATTTTGAAAGTGTTTGAAGGTCGTAATTGAGAGTTTGAAAGTTATACGAACCTTTCCAGGATGCTGGGAATGCTTCACATCGTTGGTCACCTGTAGATCTTTTTTTCTTATGTCTGTAATTGACACTTGTGTCCGTGAACAAGCGGTGGTGTGTGTGTGTTTGTGTGTGTTTGTGTGTGTGTGGGTGTGTGTGTGTGTTGTGTGTTTGTGTGTGGGTGTGTTTGTGTGTGTGTGTGTGTGTGTGTGTGTGTGTGTGTGTGTTTGTGTGTGTGCGTGTGTGTGTGTGTGTACTCACCTAGTGGTACTCACCTAGTTGAAGGTGGGGGGTCGTGTACGAGCTCCTGGCCCCGCCTCTTCGTGATGCTACTAGGTCACTTCTCCCTGAGCCGTGAGCTTTTATCATACTCTGCTTAAAGCTATGTATGGATCCTGCCTCCACTTACATCGCTTCCCAAACTTACTGACAACTCTTGGCTGAAGAAATACTTACTAAACATCCCTGTGATTCATCTGTGTCTTCAGTTCCAACTGTGTACCCCTTGTTACTGTGTCAAATCTCTGGATCATCCTGTACTTTGTCCACCTTGTCAATTCCTCTTCAGTATTTTGTATGTCTTATCATGTCCCCCCTATCTTCCTGTCCTCCAGTGGTAGTCAGGTTGGATTTTTCTTACCTCTCTCGTAGGGGAATACCTCTTAGCTTGGGACTAGTCGTTTGTTGCTAAACCTTGGTCACTTTTCTCTAGTTCTTTACGTGCTTGGCTAGGTTGTGGGTTCAAACTGGTGCCGCATACTCCCAATATGGGCCTAATCGTATACGGTGTACGGGTCCTGAACGATTCCTTTATTAAGATGTCGGAATGCTGTTCTGAGGTTCTTGCTAGGCGCCCATATGTGCAGCAGTTATTTGGTTGATGTGAGCTTCAGGAGATGTGCCTGGTGTTATACTCACCCAAGATCTTTTTCCTTGAGTGAGTTTGTTGTCTCTGACCCCCTAGGACTGTAACTCCGTCTGCGGCACCTTCTTGGCCATTCCCAATCTTCAGGACTTTGCACTTGTGGGATTGAACTCCAGAGCCAATTGCTGGGACCAGGTCTGCAGACTGTCAGATCCCTTTGTAGTTCTGCCTGGTCTTCGATCGAGTGTATTATTCTCATCTACCTTCAAGTCATTGCAAACAGGGACAAACTCAGAGTCTATTTCCTTCCGTCATGTCGTTCACCAAATACTCAGTAACAGCACTGGTCTAGGACTGACCCCTGCGGGACCCCGTGGTCACAGGTGCCCCACACTGACACCTCGCACGTACCATGATCGCTGCTGTCTTCTGACAAGTATTCCGATGAGCCATTGTAGTGCCTTCCCTGTTATCCCTGCTTGGTCCTCCAGTTTTTGCCCAATCTATTGTGTGGAACTGTGTCAAACGCCTTCTTGCAGTCCAAGAAATGCAAATCAACCCACCCCTCTCTCTTTGTCTTATGCTGTCACCATGTCATAGAACTCCGTAGGTTTGTGACACAGGATTTCCGTCCCTGAAACCATGCTGGATGCTGTGATGGCGCACCCTTCCATAACTGGTGTTCCACACTCTTCTCCTGATAATCTTCTCATGATTTTGCATACTATAACATGTCAGTGACACTGGTCTGTAGTTTAATGCTTCAAGTCTGTCTCTTTTTTAAAGATTGGGATACATTTGCTGTCTTCCATGCCTCAGGCAATCTCCCTTTTCGATAGTGTATTGAATATTGTTGTTAGGGTTACGTGTGTGTGTGTGTGTGTGTGTGTGTGTGTGTGTGTGTGTGTGTGTGTGTGTGTGTGTGTGTGTGTTTGTGTGTGTGTGCTGTGTGTGTGTGTGTTGTGTTGTGTGTTTGTGTGTGCTGTGTGGCGTGTGTGTGTGTGTGTGTATGTGCTGTGTGTGTGTGTGTGTGTGTGTGTGTGTGTTGTGTCGTGTTGTGATGTATGTGTGTGTGTGTGTGTGTGTGTGTTTGTGTGTGTGTGTGTGTTATGTGTTTGTGTGTGTGTTGTGATGTTGTGTGTGTGTGGTGTGTGTGTGTGGGTGTTGTTTGTGTGAGTGTGTGTTGGGTGCGTGTGTGTGTGTGTGGTGTGTGTGTGTGTGTGTGTGTGATGTGTGTGTGTGAAGTGTGTGCGCGCGTCCCCTTTCCTGTCAGCGGTAATGTACTTTCTACTGTAGAGTACCTTCTTCCAGGAGTGTACCTTCTACCAGTAGTGTACTTCTCCGTAGTGTACCTTCACCAGTAGTGTACCTTCTACCAGTAGTATACCTTCTACCAGTAGGGTTACCTTCTACCAGTAGTGTACATTCTACAGTAGGATACTTTCTACCAGTAGTGTACCTTCTATCAGTATTGTACCTTCCACCAGAAGTGAACCTTATACAGTAGTGTATCTTCAACAGATGTGTAACTATCTACTGGTTATATATCTTCTACCATATTGTACCTTCTTCCGTAGTGAACCTTCTACCAGTTGTGTACCTTCTACAGTAGTGTACCTTCTAGCATAGTATTTTGCCTTCTAGTACTGTATTCCAGCTACAGTGTTCCTGTAACAGTAGTTATCCAGTACTGGTAGTTACCCGGACTTGGTAGTTACCCGGACTTGGTATGATCATTACTGGTAGTTACCAATTTGGGGATTGAATATTTTAATGGTATTTACCCTTTCAAGATTTGTCTATCTTTGCAGCTTTGTCTGTCCATCACCATTAGTTATCCTTCCAGCTGCAGTAGTTATCTTTTTATTATATAAGCAGTTAACATTCATCAGTAGTTTTCCTAACATATGCGCAGTTAATCTTTCACTAAATAGGTATTTCAATAACAGTTAATGATATATCCATAGGGTATCCTTCCATCAGTAGTATCTCTCACCCCCCAGTCATCCTCCTTCACTCATGTAATTATTCTTTCAGTTCCACTCGTCCACAAAAGTATTTATACTGTCCACCAGTAGATGAGACAACGTGATAATCCTGTTACCAGTGGAATCTCAATAAATACACACGAAGTTCGCAAAGTTTTTAATGCAGCCATGGATTACATTCCTATTGGCCATCATCTGATATGTCGGAATATTGTTTAAACTCCACTAACAGGAAGATTCGTATACTGACACTCGCCCCTGAGGTTGACATTGCATCGTGCACGCTACCCGGTCCCCCCCCCCCCCCCCCCGCGCCCTCACGGTTGCGTACTTCCTTTCCGTTTATTAATTATTGGTGACATCTGCATTGATCAGAGTATTCGTTTTTCCAGATTTCTTTTATTTATGAGAGTTGAAGGAAATATTGCAGGAAATATATTAATGGGAGGAATATTGTAGGAAGAAAATTAAGGTCATGGATGAATGTCTTACCACTGTTCATGGTTGGTTTAGCATTCCTGTGAGTTATAATTATTAAATTTTATCTTCCATTTGTTTTGCATCAATTGGTGTAAGTAGGGGTTGGTTATTAGTGTGTGTGTGTGTGTGTGTGTGTGTGTGTGTGTGTGTGTGTGTGTATGTGTAGGTGTGTGTGTGTGTGTGTGTGTGTGTGTGTGTGTGTGTGTGTGTATCGTGTTGTGTTTTGTGTGGTGTGTGTCTGTGTGTGTGTGTTGTGTGCGTGTGTCTGTGCTTGCGTGCGTGTGTTTGTTCGGAGCAGTTACACCTTTGTTGCTGCTACTTTGCGTGCATTTCTTTCAACATCTCTACCAGTAGTGCACCTTCTAATAGTGTGTAACTTCTACTGTAGATGTACCTTCTACCCATGAGTTGTACTTTCTTCCAATGTGTACCTTCTACAAGTGTGTACTTCTACCGTATGCACTTCTACGTAGTGTACTCTTCTACAGTAGTGTACTTTCTGCCAGTAGTGTACCTTCTACCAGTAGTGTACTTTCTATCAGTAGTGTACCTTCTACCAGTAGTGCACCTTCTAACAGTTTGTGTGCCTTCTACCCAGTTGGTTGTACCTTCTTCCTGTTGTGTACCTTCTACAGTAGTGTACCTTCTAACAGTAGTGTACATTCTACCAGTAGATGTCTACCTTTACCAGTAGTGTACCCTCTTGCAGTAGTGACCTTCTAGCTCAGTAGTGTCCTTCTAGCAGTGGTTTCCCTTCTACCGTTGTGTACCTTTTACTGTTGTGTACCTTCCACTGTAACTTATCAGTCAACAAGCATTTATGGGCTTCCACATTACTTATCAAGTCAAGCATTTATCCTCACAGTCTTATCAGTCACAGGAATTTATGTTCCACCATTACTTGCATCAGCAAAGTATTTATGCTATCCTCCAGTACTTATCAGTCAAGCATTTATCCTTCACCAGATACTTATCAGTCAATGCATTATCCTTTCCACCAGTACTGTAAATCCAACAAGTATTATGCTTCCACCAGTACTTATCAGTGAGTATTTATGCTTCCACCAGTACTTATCAGTCAAGTATTTATGCTTCCACCAGTACTTATCAGCAAGTATTTATGCTTCCACCAGTACTTATCAGTCAAGTATTTATGCTTCCACCAGTACTTATCAGTCAAGTATTTATGCTTCCACCAGTACTTATCAGTCAAGTATTTATGCTTCCACCAGTACTTATCAGTCAAGTATTTATGCTTCCACCAGTACTTATCAGTCAAGTATTTATGCTTCCACCAGTACTTATCAGTCAAGTATTTATGCTTCCACCAGTACTTATCAGTCAAGTATTTATGCTTCCACCAGTACTTATCAGTCAAGTATTTATGCTTCCACCAGTAGGTGAGAAAGCATGATAAATCCTTATTATAAGACAAATCTCTGATTCTTGTGACGTATCTTGAATGTTTACTGGGGCCACAGACCAACCTATTTTCCAACACCTGACACGGAGGTATATATAAATTTTCAACCCTTTACTAAACAGAAGATTCGTTAAACTGCAGTGGGGTTGACCTCTGTGTCGTCAAGATCATCAGGTCGTCGCTTATCATAACGTCCTTTCTTCCTTTTCTTTTACTAAATAAATGGGTGAATATCTGCATGATCTAGAGATAGCCTTTTTATAGTTTTGATTTGTCTGTTAAAGAATATTGACAGAAATATATTTAATTGAAGAAGTATGTTGGGAGAAGCATCATCATGGTTGAACCTTTAACCTCTATGTATTTATGCGTTGATTTTCTTGCCATTTCATAATAATAATATTATTATTATTATATTTCTCTTTTATTATTAATTTTTTATTATTATTATTATTATTATTATTATTATTATTATTATTATTATTATTATTTTTATAAACTATTGAATTTATATTTCATTATTTTACTTTAATTCCATCGTTTATTTTGATTTCTTTTTTATTTAATTCATATATTTTGTTTTTCTATCATTCTTCATTCTCTTTTCATTTACCTTCAATTCTCATAAACCTTTCCAAGTTATCTTTTTTGTACCTTCACTGTATTTCCTTTTCACTCTCACCTGTTGTTCCATTCACTTTCTCTTAAACTTACGTCTATTTGAGTTTGTTCACCTTAAATTGAGTAGAAATATTTTGGGGTCTTAAAATATTTGATACCCAGGAATATCGTAACATGACGTGAGGCTGGTCGTGGGTGTCAAAACATTTCCTTACCAGGAATATTCGTAGATGACGGTGTGAGGTTGTCGCTGGGTGTCAAAACATTTCATTACTCAGGAATATTCGTAACATGACGGTGAGGTTGGTCGCTGGTGTCAAAACATTTCCTTAACCAGGTATTTTCGTAGCATGACGGTGTCCGGTTGGTCGCTGGTCTTTAATTATTAGCACAAATTAGTTATGTTCTCGCCCTTTTCCCCGGTCCATTGTGTCCGGGAGTCCATCCGTGTCCCCTCAGATGTTCTCCCTTCCCCACTTTCCCAGGGTCTGCCTTAGCAACCAGTATCTCCTTCTTTCCCAGGAGTCCGCCTTGGATACCCCCCCCTTCCCCACTTCCCCAAGGTGCTCTCGCCTTTCCCAGGTCCATGTGTCCGGGAGTCTATCCGTGTCCCCTCAGATGTTCTCCCTTCCCCACTTTCCCAGGGTCTGCCTTAGCAACCAGAATCTCCTTCTTTCCCAGGAGTCCGCCTCGGATATTCCCCCCCTTTTCCCCACTTCCCTAAGGTGCTCTCGCCTTTCCCAGGTCCATGTGTCCGGGAGTCCATCCGTGTCCCCTCAGATGTTCTCCCTTCCCCACTTTCCCAGGGTCTGCTATGGCAACCAGTATCACCTTCTTTCCCAGGAGTCCGCCTCAGATATTCCTCCCCCTTCCCCACTTCCCCAATTTGCTCTCTCCTTTCCCAGGTCCATGTGTCCGGGAGTCCTTCCGTGTCCCCTCAGATGTTCTCCCTTCCCCACTTTCCCAGGGTCTGCCTTAGCAACCAGTATCTCCTTCTTTCCCAGGAGTCCGCCTCGGATATTCCCCCCCCTTCCCTTCCTCACTTCCCCAAGGTGCTCTCGCCTTTCCCAGGTCCATGTGTCCGGGAGTCCATCCGTGTCCCCTCAGATGTTCTTCCTTCCCCCACTTTCCCAGGGTCTGCCTTAGCAACCAGTATCTCCTTCTTTCCCAGGAGTCAGCCTCGGATATTCCCCCCCCCTTCCCTTCCTCACTTCCCCAAGGTGCTCTCGCCTTTTCCAGGTCCATGTGTCCGGGAGTCCATCCGTGTCCTTTCAGATGTTCTACCTTCCCCACTTTCCCAGGGTCTGCCTTAGCAACCAGTATCTCCTTCTTTCCCAGGAGTCCGACACGGTTATTCCCCCCCCCTTCCCATCCCCACTTCCCCAAGGTGTTCTCGCCTTTCCCAGGTCCATGTGTCCGGGAGTCCATCCGTGTCCAGTCAGATGTTCTCCCTTCCCCACTTTCCCAGGTCTGCCTTAGCAACCAGTATCTCCTTCTTTTCCAGGAGTCCGCCTCAGATATCCCCCCCCCCTTCCCTTCCCCACATCCCCAAGGTGCTCTCTTCTTTCCCAGGTCCATGTGTCAGGGAGTCCATCCGTGTCCCCTCAGATGTTCTCCCTTTCCCACTTTCCCAGGGTCTGCCTTAGCAACCAGTATCTCCTTCTTTCCAGTAGTCCGCTCGGATATTCCCCTCCCCCCTTCTCCACTTCCCCAAGGCGCTCTCCTTTCCGGTCCATGTGTCCGGGAGTCCATCCGTGTCCACTCATATATTCTCCCTTCCCCACTTTCCCAGGGTCTGCCTTAGCAACGAGTATCTCCTTCTTTCCCAGGAGTCTGCCTCGGATATTCGCTTCCCTTCCCCACTTCCCCAAGGTGCTCTCGCCTTTTTCCCCGGTCCATGTGTCCGGGAGTCCATCCGTTTTCCCCTCAGATGTTCTCCCTTTCCCCCCTTTCCCAGGGTCTGCCTTAGCAACCAGCATCTCCTTCTTTCCCAGAGCCCGCCTCGGATATTCCCCTTCCCTTCCCCCACTTTCCAAGGTGCTCTCGCCTTCGCAGGGCCATTGTGCCGGGAGTCCATCCGTGTCTCCTCAGATGTTCTCCCCTTCCCCCCTTTCCCAGGGTCTGCCTTAGCAACCAGCATCTCCTTCTTTCCCAGGAGCCCGCTCGGATATTCCCCCTTCCTTCCCCACTTCCCAAAAGGGGCTCTCGCCCCTTTTCCCCGGTTCATGTGTTCGGGAGTCCATCCGTGTCCCCTCAGATGTTCTCCCTTTCCCACTTTCCCCGTGGTCTGCCTTAGCAACCAGATCTCCCTTTTTTCCCGGAGTCCGCCCCGATATTCCTGCCTCCTCTTCCCCACTTCCCCAAGGTGCTCTCGCCTTTCCCAGGTCCATGTGTCCAGGGTCCATCCGTTTTCCCCTCAGATGTTCTCCTTCCCCACTTTCCCAGGGTCTGCCTTAGCAACCAGTATCCCTTCTTTCCCAGGAGTCCGCATCGATATTCCCCCCTTTCCCTTCCCCACCCTTTCCCCCAAAGGGGCTCCCCGCCTTTTCCCAGGTCCATGTGTCCGGGAGTCCATCCGTGTCCAGTCAGATGTTCTCCCTTCCCCACTTTCCCAGGGTCTGCCTTAGCAACCAGTATCTCCTTCTTTCCCAGGAGTCCGCCTCAGATATTCCCCCCCTTCCTTCCCCACTTCCCCCAAGGTGCTTCGGGCCCTTTCCAGGCCCCTTGTCCGGAGTCATCCGTGTCTCAATGTTTCCCTTCCCCCCCTTTTTCCAGGGTCCCTTAGCAACCAGTATCTCCTTCTTTTCCCCGGGTCCGCCTCAGAATCCCCCCCCCCCCCCCCCTTCCCCACTTCCCCAAGGTGCTCCGCCTTTCCCGGTCCATGTGTCCGGGGGTCCCCGTGTCCCCTCAATGTTCTCCCTTTCCCACTTTCCCGGGTCTGCCTTGCAACCAGTATCTCCTTCTTTCCGGGTCGCCTGGGTATTTCCCCCCCCCTTCCCTTCCCCACTTCCCCAAAGGGGGTCCCGCCTTTCCCCCCATGTGTCCCCGGGGGGTCCATCCCTGTCCAGTCAGATGTTCTCCCCTTCCCCCCCTTTCCCGGTCGCCTTAGCAACCTATTCCTTCTTTCCCCGGAGTCCGCCTCAGATATTCCCCCCCTTCCCCTTTTTCCCCCTTTCCCCCAAAGGTGTTTTCGCCTTTTCCCAGGTAATGTGTCCGGGAGCCATCCCTGTCCTCAGATTTTTCCCTTTCCCCCCCCTTTCCCCGGGTTC
>NC_069408.1:81883144-81893144 GCF_026875155.1 Cherax quadricarinatus
AAAACGGGCTCGTCTCCCTTATTAAAATTCCACATCACATTTAGACGGGGAGATGGCAGGGTAACTATCGATATCCTGACACTCATCACCACCCTTTAAATTGTGCTCTGCAGGTACACACCATCCACTCTAGATTTGTTCAGAAATTACGAAAACAATCTCTCTTATACTGTACACAACCATTAAACATATACAGACATACAACCTAAGGCATATTAAGTTTCCAACCCCTGCTTCTCTCATCACTCTTTACAACTCCAGAAGAGCTTGAATTTAAGTTGACACATTCGAGTGCTCTCTTTCCCTCCCCCTTTTCCGGTGCCTCCTATCATGGTATACCAACCTTCACTCTTCACCTCAGTCTGTTTCCAGGCCTTTGTGAGGCGTAAAGGAGTCATCAGAAACCTGACGTGCCGCCCTCTCTTCTGTGACCGTACGTTACCATATCTTGATCAGATGTTGCTCTCTAAGAACCTCACTTACATGAGAATGGTTTAATGAGTTCAGCGGGACTCCAAACCACCATCACGTCCAAAATTATCATGTCTCCGACTTTCTGGATGCGACGGTCTCGATGACACCACGCTCAGATGTAACGTCCACTCATGGTGGTGCAATGTCTTCAACACTCCACAATTCTTCTCAAACTCGAGATCCTTCTCGTACTTGCTGCTCCTCCTTATCCAAGGAGACGATACTGATCAGGCAGTCCAGGGGGAGGGACTCCAACTTCACGCCAGTCCTGTGTGCCGAATCCACTATCTCGCTTACACCAAAACACAGCTCCCATCGATGTTTGTTTTTCATTATGCACCTTTGAAGCAGGGGTGCGACATCCACCACAGGTCAGGCACACGTCTTCGTTGTCAAAGGTCGGCCGCTAAGTGATCATATCACACCTAGGCGGCATGTACGTCGTTGTTGGGTATACCTGACCATTACTGCGTCTAAAATTTGGTAGATACACATAGGCGGTAATGGGTGCCTCAAACATCATTTTGAGGTTGAAAAGAACCTCTGGATAACCAGGCATAGGCACTGCGCCCCCACGTACAATGTTGAGATAATGCACCGTACCATATGTTCAAAAACATTCCTTAAATCCGCCTCGTCCGCTCAAAGGGAACGTTGCGTAACTTGATCCTCGTATAATGACGTGGAAATCTAATCAAATCTTACACTGGACAGTTTAGGTGTGACGCTAAGACTTACGTCCTGAAACCTGGTGACAAACGATTCATAAAACGTAGTTAGTGAATAGCAGTATGGACGAATATTCTTTCGGCTTCGTTTATGTACACCATACAGTCAATATCTTTTAACCCATAGTCTCCGGTGATCTTTGGCAATAAGATTGCGCAGAAAGCAGAATAGGCGTTATGTTCCTTTAGTAGCTCAATGCTACGGTATTTATTCCGGCGTCTAGACTAACCGCCCTCTTGCAATCACGTGAACTAAGTTGTTAACAGAGGCGTGACAGCACCATTAACACCGCTGCAGCCAGGTAAAACTGACAAGGGACATTCGTCTCTCACCCTGGGGTGAGAGGTCGCTTTCTGAGCCTGCTCTTGCGTACACTGTGGCGAACCGTGTACCCAGTACGCAAGAGCGGATCGTCGGTTAGAAGAGTTGGTTTTAGAAAGACACGTAAGACAAACAACTATACATATTTATTAGAAAAAACGTTTTTCGGTCCAGGTCCGAAAACGCGTTTTCTATTAAATAGGTTATGTGTTTGCATTGTTCATTCTAATCCAACTTGTCGGTTTTATTACCAAGGTTTATACAGGTATAGAAGAGTAACACGTCTGTGTGGAATTTATTCGTGGCTCTCTCAGTGGTGCCAACGTGCTGTTCTTGTTGCTACCATCATTCGCGACGGTCTATGGCATCCCCCACTGAGGAATTATATGGGTGGCTCTCAATGGGATGTCGAGGTTTTTTGTAAAATTCGCAAATGCCGGCTTGTTTCTCAAGTTGTGGAAGCTTTTCAATAGAGGAAATGGCGGGGAATTCAGCGTAGAGGTATGTCTGCATGAATGTCTCCACATACGTCACCTGGGTAAGTAAAGGAAACGTGCTGCCTTTCGAGGCGGTGGGTAAGTTATCGAAAGTTTTTGGCAAATACGGCCGGGTACATGCAGCGACCAAGGGAGTATGGAGGGGGCCCATAGAGGGGCTCCCGGAAGGGCTCCTGCACCCTGAGATGACATTAAAACAGCCGATTCCATCTTACGTTTATCTAGAGCACTACAGGACCCAAAGTTTTTGATTTACTATGGGGCAACGTAAGAATGCAAGTTATGCACTGTATGACCTATGCTGCTCAGTGTCCAGACGGCTGGATGTTACGTATCGGGATCCTTCTCTGTGGTCCTAAGAACGAGGCCTTTGATCTGGAGACTGGTCCCTCGCCTGAAAAGGACTAGCTTTGGAGTGAGGAAGTTAAACAAGAGGAGATGAGGTTTATGGGTGCCCACCTGTCGAGTGGACACTAAAACGTGCCCACCGCCCACGTGTGGGGCTCCGGAGCCTGTGGGTGTTGTACAGGAAAGTTGGCTGGAGAAACGTGCTAAACGATCTCTGGATGGGGCCAGGCACAGAGCATAGCCAGACGTTTCACCGGAGAGTCACGAAGTGGTGAAGGATGATTCGCCAAAGATGGGAGACTGGACGTGCCTACAATGACACGGTGCATGAGGTGGTGGTGGAAGTTCACCAGGGGCTTCGTCTGGTGAGGAAATGTGTGTGGAAGTTGGATTCCCGCAAACGGACGGCAGGAGTTGTCGGATATGGACGAGGTCCTGACACGGGCACAGGGTCAGGGATGAATGAAATTATGGTCGAAAAGTGGCGGAGGCGAGCTGCAGACGGGTTGGGGCAAGCGCCAAGCATTGTGGGTAGGGCACGGGGGGGTGAGGGGGGCCTGGCAAGTTAAAAGGTCAAAGAAGGTCAGTGTAATGTTACATGTAGGAACGGAAAGACCACAAGCATGAGGAAAACTCCTTTGTGAATTCAAGTGAGTTACCCTCAATGTAATAGGTCTGAGGGCAGAGTTTAATGTGTGTTTGGTTGGAGTGGTTCTTGCGCAGATTGCTGTGGAACGTAGGTTTCATACAAGGAACACAATTTAAGTTTGGCGAGAGTACGGTTAAAGGGCTAGAATGTTGTTAGCCAGTTCTTTAATTAAAGGGTGGGGTGCTATAGCAGTGAAGGAGTCCAGCCTGGCGTGTCTTATAGATGGGCGGGAGGTGGGGGGTGGTGAGGGTGGAAGGGTACTGGGGTGAGGTGTGGGTTTGTTTTTATGCGCTTTATGCCAGAGGAAAGCAACATAAGGTTTAAGAGTAGAATTTGTGAGGGAGGTTTAACGTTTTACACTCGGGTTTTGCGTCATTACCGTCATGGGTGGGGATTGGAATTGCGTTATCCGCCATGGCGTTTTGAGCGCGGGGGGCGGGGTGCGTTTTACCTGGTCTTACGGAATCTGCTGGGGATGGCAGGGTTTATGATGTGGTGGGGCGCGGGTGGGTGGGTGGTGGGCATAGTTCGTTCGTAGGGGCTATGCGGGACCGTCTGGATAGAACCGTATGTAACACAAGGGGGGATTAGAGTTGGGCACGTAAGCCCTTTGATGTGGGGGGTTTTCAGATCACGTGACAGTGCTAGCGGACTTGAAACTGGGAATGGATGGATCAGGGTTTTTATCCAGGTTATGAAACGGAACGTGCGGCTATTGGAGGGGGAGGGGGATGGCGTCAGCTTTTCAGGACTGGTGGAAGGATATTTGGGGAAGCGACGGGAGGTGAATGTATGTTGGAATTGTGGGGATACGCGTGCCAAACTGGAATAGCGAGTTATTATAAGAAAGGGGGAAAAGAGGAGGCGAGGTGGAGGTAAGGGCTGCAAACTATTGAGGGGAAGCAAATGATTACTTGTGGGGGGGGGGTAGTTGTCGGTTATGGACGACAGATGAACATCTTCGTAGTTCGACTTGCAGAACTTCACAATGACGTTTCAATAGCGGTTAGAGTCAGAGAGGTAATTGGAAGATGTGCTATGGGGGTGGTGACAAACCTTCGGGTTGGTGTCTTGCGCAAATTTAGGGGTCACAGGGCAACAGGCGGACGTCCTCTTGCAAATTGGAAGTATGCAAGGGGTTTTTGGGGTGGTTGCCTGCCGGGTCAAGTACTCTCACCACGGGACAGATGAGTTTTTTGTTGGATCTATGGTTTGGGTGAACGGAAAAACTACGGAGGGGAGTAGGGGGGGTCAGGCGGGTGGCCTGGTGAGGAGGGAATTTCAGAAAAGTTATAATGGACAGGATAGAACGGTACTAGAGGTAGGAGTCGAGTGGAGGAGGTAGAGGTGGCGATTTTTAGTATGAGTTAAAGGAAGGCACCAGTAAGATGGCATTCGAAGATTTTTATAGGGCGCATTGGGGGAGTATTAAGGGTTTTTTTGTTTGGTTGATGTATTAATGGCATTGCTCAACGGAGGGGAGGTTAGGTATGTCACAAAGTACGGGTGTAGTTGTGGTTGGTGCCCAAAAGGGAGGGGGGAGGGGCTGAGTGCATATAGGCAATATCTCTTATATGCTCTGACTAAAAATCTTTGCAAAGTTTTAGGAAACAGAATGAGGAAGGTTTTGGGGTCGGTTATTCACGAGGACAGCTAGGATACCAGGTAGGAGCATGAGGGACGGGAATGTACGTATTCGGGAGTTTTTGGAGGAATGGAGGATGTCAAGGGGGGAGGGGTTTAGGTTGTCTCGGGGTTGACTGGCAAAATGCTTCTGACTGTGTTGATAGGATTATTGAGGCTTATTTTATTGAAGAGGGTTTTGGGGAGGGGATTGTCAGATGGGTTGATTACCTGTATGTCACGGGCTATGCGTACGCGTACAGGGGTTAAACGGTAAATTGGGGGGGGGGCCCAAGCAGTTCCGTATGGAAGGGGTTTGAAGGCAAGGGTGCCCCCCTCTCCCAGCTTGCTTTTTGTTGTATGCAAAACCCCTTTTATGAGCTGGGGTGGATGTGGTTTGAGGTGTGGAACGTGAGCAGCGGACTGGCAGCAGTGTGGTCGGGGTACGTAGATGATACCACAATTTTGTTAAAAGGGAAGGAGGATTTGCAGAACGTGATAGATTGTTGAGTTTTTGGGGCAGGTCTGGCATGTGCGTCAATTAAAGGCAAAATCGAAATTATGGAGGAGGGTACATGGGTGGGGGGAGGTTGGGCGAAGGGTATGGGTGGGTCAGTCGTGGCCGGTGAACTTAAATATGTTGGTATGTGTACATGACAGATGAGAGGGAGAGCGATGGGTGTAAACTCTGCTTGGTGGTTAACAAGGCTTTAGATCGATTTGGGGGGTTTAAGAGGCTGGGGATTCTCCTAGCAACAGAGGACAGTAGTGGCCAATACACGTGTTTTAGTTAAGTATGGGGTGTGGTGCGGTGTACCTTTAGAGATATGGAATTCAGGAAATGCAGAGAAGGGTTTACGTTATGTTTGGGGTTTTGGGAGAGCTTGGTTAAGTCGGGTGGTTGGAGGTTGTCATGAACCTGTTCGTCCTGGGGGTTTTAGGTCTCTTGGCATTGGGGGCCACGGAGTGAAGGCTCTCTATGTAAGCAGCGGTTCCTCGGGGGGCGGTGAGAAGGGATCCGGGTGGGTCGGGTATATGATCGAAATGCGTAAATGGTGGAGGCGGCAGGGGATTAATGGAGGTGAGGACATGCTGCGTTGTTGTTGAAGTTGAGAAATGGCAACGGATCCAGGTGGGGGGGGCAAATGGTCAGATTGTTGTCGTGGGAAATTGTACAGGGATGGTCTGTTTTCTGCTGTATAATTGGGGGGAAATATGGGAAGGATTTATTAAAACTTAAGTTGCACAAGGGTTCGTGTTTGGTGGTACAGATTTGTCATGGGGATTTTTAGCATCATAATCGGTTCTTACATAGGATGGGTTTGGTAAGGGGCGCAGATTGCTTGCGTTGCGGTCTCGAAGAACCAACTTTTCATGCTGGTCTACTTTTGTGTACCGTGGACAAGTTCGTTCGTGCTGGGGGGGTTTTGATTTTCTTAGTGGGGGAAGTATTTCACCTTATCGGGCCTTAACATTGGACGTTAGAGGATTTCAAGCTGAGGTACGAAGAGCATTAATGACGTGGTGGCTGATTTTCCTCTTTATCTCGTTGGGGTATGCGGAAACGGGGGGGGATCAGGTAGGATCAGGGCAAATTGCGGCAGTATCTACAGAAACGTTATTGCAGGAACTAAATCATATATGGTAGAAGTTGGGATAATAGTTTTCCTGCAAAGTATAGAAGTCGTCTGTTAAAATATTGCTGAGTGGGTGGTGGTGAGGCAACGGGGGGCTGGACTCCCCCCGTGGTAGCACCAACGGTTAGATAGTGATTCAGGGTAGATGGGGGTTTTAGGGAGTGACGTGTATGTAGTATGAAATGGCTATGCGTCTAGTGTGTGTATGGTTGTGTGGCGTTTGTGGCACTGAGATCTTGGATTAATCATTTAAAATGGTCATACATTTTGATAATACAGATAAAAAAGCAATATTCAGTATTAGTTCCAGCTCTTACAGACTGAATTGGTGCACGACTATGGCCGGTGTTTGGTGAAGTATGTTGGGTCTTTCCTGGAAATTCCCGTTTGGTTTAGTTTAGTTTTTTGTAAGCGGAAAGCACGCTATGTCACCGCAAAAGTACAACGTTTTATGGCTTTAAGGGGATATTCATAAGCGACCTTTTGGTGATGATTGTAAACTTTTCATGAAGGGCAAAAAGTGTCATGTGCCTGAGATTGTTTTTTGATATGTAGTAGAGGTCTCGCTGTTGAGGGGGGGGGGGGGTGGTTGAGATGTATAATGTTCTTTATTGTAATCTATGGAATTCAAGTTCCTTGGACAGCAGCTTTTGTGGGATGTTGTCCCCTCCACCCAGTGATATCACATGGATTTTTTTTATTTCATTTATGGTGCATTAATTAGTTCAGTTGATGTTCATTAAGACCTTTACTAATTATCATGTATACAAGCAAGGTATACTTTTTGTGGGTTTATTTTTAGTTTGAGAAAACTAAAATATGGGGTTGGTCGGGGTATTGGAGTCAATAGTGTTTCCTTCTATGTAATCATGCATGTAGATCTAGTGAAAGTCATATGTTAATGTATTTAAGGGTTTTTTTTTGCAGTTTTGATTCCTTTTAAAATATATGCAAAACCAAAAATAAAGAACATCATGTGTAAATTTCAAGAGTCATGGTAGGTTCTGATAGTTTTTTTGTATTACTTGTACATTGAGTGTAAATATATTATTTTATAATGATATTGTTTGTGTATATAATTTTTTTTATATAATCATAGTGCCATGGAGTGTGCAATGCATTAGTTTTTATGAAATTGTTTTTGTATATAAATTTTCATATATAAAATGATTAAGACTGTCAGGTTTTTGGTTATATAGCTATTTTTGTGGTTTTAAAATTGTTACGGTAGTTTCTCAGTTTAGTTTATGATGTCTTTATTATATAAAGTTTCCATGTATACCTTGTATTTTAAATAAGAAAAAAAAAAAAAAAAAATGACAAGGGTGCTCCCACAAACAGCCAGAGGGGGTGCAGAGCACAACGCTCTCTACCGTGGTCAGGCAGCGATTGATTGCAAACACGCAAACACAGCAAACACACAAGATACACGATACACAAACGCTGGCACACAAAATATGTAACACATGCGCACACAACATACACAACACACACAACACACACACACACAACACACACACCACACACTCACACACACCACACCAATCAGCGAAGAGCAGGGCCAGCAGCTGTAACTCGACCTGCAACCACAATTTTATACTTGTAAGTACTGTAAAAATATATTAATCGTAGTATATATTTTACACCATTAATGTTATGGTAACACTGGAATTATATTAAGTTAATGACTATTTTAGGGTCTTACATAAACCAGGTGAATATTACTGATGTACGAGTCCTGACACACCATTGCTGCACTATTTAGAAATTTAATAAATGCTTAATTATATTAAAATATTGTTTGAAACTTGCTGAAAAGGTGATTGATGAAGGGAAATGTTAACAGATAGGAGTAGCAGCGAAGTAAGTATATTGGTGAACGATTAGTTTGATTGCGTCTGTTGTTAAAGGTAGGGTCAGTCTATCTCCGCTATCTTCCCCCTTTTCTCCCACCGGAAAAGGTGGACGTGTGGGGGGTACGACCAAATGATAATCACTAGACTCACAGCTCCAGACACAAACTGTAAGTAAAAAGCCTTCTATCCTGTTTTTATGGATTACTATTGATTCGCTGCTGACACGTCGAGTGCGGTTGTTGCCTGCACCCCTCTGCTGGTTTTCAGGCAGCTACCTTGTTAACATGGCGCTGAGTGGGAGGAGGCTGCCGTAAATACATTTGGTATTGAGTGCTTCGTGGGGGATTTCACCCTCTTCAGCGCAGGTATTACCCAACAATCATAGGGAGACTATGGGATTCAGGACGATGGAGGTGACGGTGGTAGCCCTGAATGGGGCTTGACAGAATCTTCGTCAAATGAATTCAAGTCCGTTTGTACGAGTTTTGGTGGACGAGGATTCAAGCCGTGTGTCTTTGATGTACTCAGCTGTGAAGGTGCGTTTGATTCGACGTATCTCGCACTTTACGTGGGTTAAGATACGTAATGTTCCATTTGAGCAGATGAGGCTGGACATCAGGAGTTTTTCGAGGAAATGGAACCGTAATCGGAACAAAAGGGCAAGTGGACGGCAGGTCTTACATGGGCCGTCCGGAGGTCCTTTTCCTGAAGATGGACTCTGAGGACATCATACCGTCTTACTCACGTCTTGCAATCCTTTTTGGTGCTCGTTGTGGCATTCCCAGTAGAACACTCACATTCGTCGGGCAGCACGAGAATGGGTTGGACGTTTCACGGTAGTCTTCTGGTTTCTCGTTGTTTCTGCTCTCCAAACAGTTTTTCTTGATCTTCAGCTTGGTTCCTTGTAGCCCGGCCACAGACCAGCTCCCCTCTAACCTGGGGCACTACCAACCGAAGGAATTACTAAGAATCCTTTGTTTCTCCCCGTTAAATCGCCGCTATCTCCATCTTTAGCACTATGAGCTCTTCTCTAGCTGCTGGTAAAGTTGCTTCAAGAGAGGGCCACCTGGTTAGATTCACAGAGAGCCACAAACAGGTTTCACAGAGCTAAGTACACGTCACCACTGAGATAAAGTTTACGTCAACAACTGAGCTAAGTAACGTCACCACTGGGCTAAGTACACGTCACCCTGGGCTAAGTACACGGTCACCAAGAGCTAAAAGTACACGGTCACCTTGAGTAAGTTACACGTCACAGGAGCTAAGTAACGTCACCACTGAGTAAGTCCACGTCACACTGAGCTAAGTACCAAGTCACCATGGCTAAGTAACATCACAGTGAGCTAAGTACCGGTCACAGTGAGCTAAGTACACGCACCTCCAACAACAATGGAAGGAATCAGTTTGTGATGTCCTTTTTTATCGATTATTGTTTTAACTGTTTAATATAGAATTGAACAGGGGGGAAAATATGAGTGGTGCATTGAGGAGTCTGTGGAGGACATATTTCTATGGAAGGTCAGAGGAGAAGTTTGAAAGTATTGGTTACCAATAGGTATCGTGTTGATTTGGTAATGAATGTTGCAACATGGAGTAGGTGACGGACAGTGGATATATTATATCTGAATGTAATGTTTGGGTATTACTATAACAGCCCCATTTCAATACAAGGTTCATCAAAGAGTTCCTACATGTATCATTTACTGCACCAGATTTTCTTCATAGATTTAGGTTCCTACCACAATTACTCTCACTTGGTCAGTGGTTCCTAAACATGCATTGACATCTCCCAAATCTTCTCTCGCTCTCCTTTACACTTACAAGGGGGGGGGCGGGGGTAAGAAACAGGAGAAGTGAGAGAAAAAG
>NC_069408.1:81898144-81925644 GCF_026875155.1 Cherax quadricarinatus
CGCTTTATCACTGGCACCAGATTCAGAGACAGAATCAGGACGGAAGACCTGCACACACAAAGAATCACTGCAATTAACAGCAGGCTAGACAAACTAAAGAAGAGACAATTATATGACATGCAGGAGCTCTATGTACCTGACAGAGAGAACCCACCCCAACCATCGAACACGACCGACTACACCATCAACAACCCCTTCCCATAAATCCCAAAGAATAACCCTCCAACAAGGAGTCCGACGCTTCTTCTACAAGGAGAACTTCCCTCGACCAAGAATCCTGAGTGACCTCCCCGAAGTAGAAGAATGGATACCACCAGGACCATTCTACGTCCAATAACATGGATTAACGTTCCCCAATTCTGGGTGACCCACTTCTGGCAATCAACACCTTACAACTAACCTTGTTTCTCCTTGCTTCTGCTTCAGAATCTCCACGACTACGGTGCTCTTCGCACCTACTCCAAGGTTTAGGGACTGATTACCTCATCTTCTGTACATAGTCTTACTGTCTTCAAGCATTGAATGGAAGTACGATAGTAGCGATAACTCAGTAACAGTCCCAGATTTTCGCTTAGCAGATTACGATTGGCTTAGAGAACACTTATCTGTTGACTGGGGTAACGAAGTGAGCTATCAATATGACAGTTTCCTGAACACTATACATGCTGCTCAAAGAACGTTTATCCCATATAAAGAAATTAGATCAAATAGAAATGACCCAAAATGGATGAATAATAGGCTCAAATATCTACTAGGGCATAAGAAAGGAATTTATAGGCGTATCAAAAGAGGCGAGGGTCATCTTATGAATCAGTATATTGACATTAAGAGGGACATTAAAAAGGGGATAAGAAAAGCTAAAAGGGACTATGAAATTAAAGTTGCTAGGGATTCTAAAACTAACCCAAAAAGTTTTTTCCAGGTCTATAGAACAGAAGTCAGAGATAAGATAGGTCCCCTTAAAAATAACTATGGGCATCTTACTGACAAAGAGAATGAAATGTGCTCGATTTTAAATAATTATTTTCTCTCGGTTTTTACACAGGAAGACACTAACAATATTCCAGTAATTAATTTTTAGAGTGGGCCAGAAAAAGATAAATTATGTAACATCACAGTCACTAGTGAAATGGTTGTAAAGCAGATAGACAGACTGAAGCAAAATAAGTCACCGGGTCCTGATGAGGTTTTTTCAAGGGTTCTAAAGGAATGCAAAATGGAAGTCTGTGAACCATTAACTAATATTTTTAATTTATCTCTTCAAACAGGTGCAGTGTCTGATATGTGGAAGATGGCTAATGTAATTCCTATTTTTAAAACAGGGGACAAGTCGTTACCGTCAAATTACCGCCCAATAAGCCTGACCTCAATTGTAGGCAAATTACTAGAGTCAATTATAGCTGAGATTATAAGAAGCCATCTCGATAAGCATAGCTTGATTAATGATACTCAGCATGGATTCACAAGAGGCCGGTCTTGTCTAACTAATTTATTAACTTTCTTCAGTAAAGCTTTTGAGGCTGTTGACCACGATAAAGAATTTGATATTATTTACTTAGATTTTAGTAAGGCATTGATAGAGTTCTGCACCAAAGACTGTTGAAGAAAGTAGCAGCTCATGGCATTGGGGGAAGGGTGCTCTCGTGGATCGAATCATGGCTCACAGACAGGAAGCAAAGAGTGTCCATAAATGGGGTTAAATCCGAGTGGGGATCAGTAACAAGTGGCGTTCCACAGGGATCAGTCTTGGGCCCGTTGTTGTTTATAATATATATCAATGATCTTGATGAAGGAATTACTAGTGATATGAGCAAATTCGCCGATGACACGAAGATAGGTAGGATAATTGATTCAAACGTAGATGTTAGGGAACTTCAGGAGGATTTAGACAAACTCTATTCTTGGTCAGATAAGTGGCAGATGCAGTTTTAATGTAGATAAATGCAAGGTTCTGAAGCTCGGGAGTGTCCATAACCCTAGCACTTATAAGTTAAATAATGTAGAACTTAACCATACAGATTGCGAAAAGGACTTGGGGGTTATGGTAAGCAGCAACCTTAAACCAAGACAGCAATGCCTAAGCGTACGTAATAAGGCAAATAGATTACTGGGATTTATATCAAGAAGTGTAAGCAACAGAAGTCCAGAGGTCATACTGCAGCTTTATACATCACTAGTAAGGCCTCACCTAGATTATGCAGCTCAATTCTGGTCTCCATATTACAGAATGGACATAAATTCGTTAGAAAACATTCAGCGTAGGATGACTAAATTAATACATAGCATTAGAAATCTTCCTTATGAAGAAAGATTGAAGACTCTTAAGTTACATTCACTTGTTAGACGAAGAATGAGGGGAGACCTGATCGAAGTGTATAAGTGGAAGATAGGTATTAATAAAGGGGATATTAACAAGGTCTTGAGGATATCTCTCCAAGAGAGAACCCGCAGTAATGGATTTAAATTAGATAAGTTTAAAGATTTAAAAAGGACATAGAAAGTATTGGTTTGGAAATAGGGTAGTAGATGAGTGGAACAGTCTACCTAGTTGGGTTATTGAGGCTAGGACTTTGGGTAGTTTCAAATTTAGGTTGGATAAATACATGAGTGGGATGGGTTGGATTTGAGTGGGACTTGCACATCAGAGCTTATTTCTTGGGTAGCATTGAAAATTGGGTAGGTCAAATGTTTGTTAGTGGGATGAATTGTAAAGGACCTGCCTATTATGGGCCAACAGGCCTGCTGCAGTGTTCCTCCTTTCTTATGTTCTTATGTTCTTAAATCTAAACTTATCTAATTTAAATCCATTACTGCGGGTTCTCTCTTGGAGAGATATCCTCAAGACCTTGTTAATATCCCCTTTATTAATACCTATCTTCCACTTATACACTTCGATCAGGTCTCCCCTCATTCTTCGTCTAACAAGTGAATGTAACTTAAGAGTCTTCAATCTTTCTTCATAAGGAAGATTTCTAATGCTATGTATTAATTTAGTCATCCTACGCTGAATGTTTTCTAACGAATTTATGTCCATTCTGTAATATGGAGACCAGAATTGAGCTGCATAATCTAGGTGAGGCCTTACTAATGATGTATAAAGCTGCAGTATGACCTCTGGACTTCTGTTGCTTACACTTCTTGATATAAATCCCAGTAATCTATTAGCCTTATTACGTACGCTTAGGCATTGCTGTCTTGGTTTAAGGTTGCTGCTTACCATAACCCCCAAGTCCTTTTCGCAATCTGTATGGCTAAGTTCTACATTATTTAACTTATAAGAGCTAGGGTTATGGACACTCCCGAGCTTCCGAACCTTGCATTTATCTACATTGAACTGCATCTGCCACTTTTCTGACCAAGAGTATAGTTTGTCTAAATCCTCCTGAAGTTCCCTAACATCTACGTTTGAATCAATTATCCTACCTATCTTCGTGTCATCTGCGAATTTGCTCATATCACTAGCAATTCCTTCATCAAGATCATTGATATATATTATAAACAACAACGGGCCCAAGACTGATCCCTGTGGAACGCCACTTGTTACTGATCCCCACTTCGGATTTAACCCCATTTATGGACACTCTCTGCTTCCTGTCTGTGAGCCATGACTCGATCCACGAGAGCACCCTTCCCCCAATGCCATGAGCTGCTACTTTCTTCAACAGTCTTTGGTGCGGAACTCTATCAAATGCCTTACTAAAATCTAAGTAAACAATATCAAATTCTTTATCGTGGTCAACAGCCTCAAAAAGCTTTACTGAAGAAAGTTAATAAATTAGTTAGACAAGACCGGCCTCTTGTGAATCCATGCTGAGTATCATTAATCAAGCTATGCTTATCGAGATGGCTTCTTATAATCTCAGCTATAATTGACTCTAGCAACTTGCCTACAATTGAGGTCAGGCTTATTGGGCGGTTAATTTGACGGTAACGACTTGTCCCTGTTTTAAAAATAGGAATTACATTAGCCATCTTCCACATATCAGAGACTACACCGTTTTGAAGAGATAAATTAAAATATTAGTTAATGGTTCACAGACTTCCATTTTGCATTCCTTAAGAACCCTTGAAAAAACCTCATCAGGACCCGGTGACTTATTTTGCTTCAGTCGGTCTATCTGCTTCACAACCATTTCACTAGTGACTGTGATGTTACATAATTTATCTTCTTCTGATCCACTATAAAAATTAATTACCGGAATGTTATTAGTGTCTTCCTGTGTAAAAACCGAGAGAAAATAATTATTTAAAATCGAGCACATTTCATTCTCTTTGTCAGTAAGATGCCCATAGTTATTTTTAAGGGGACCTATCTTATCTCTGACTTTTGTTCTATATACCTGGAAAAAAACTTTTTCGATTAGTTTTAGAATCCCTAGCAACTTTAATTTCATAGTCCCTTTTAGCTTTTCTTATCCCCTTTTATATGTCCCTCTTAATGTCAATATACTGATTCATAAGATGACCCTCACCTCTTTTGATACGCCTATAAATTCCTTTCTTATGCCTAGTAGATATTTTCAGCCTATTATTCATCCATTTTGGGTCATTTCTATTTGATCTAATTTCCTTATAAGGGATAAACGTTCTTTGAGCAGCATGTATTGTGTTCAGAAAACTGTCATATTGATAGCTCTCTTCGTTACCCCAGTCAACAGATGATAAGTGTTCTCTAAGCCCATCGTAATCTGCTTAAGCGAAATCTGGGACTGTTACTGAGTTATCCTACTATCATACTTCCATTCAATTCTAAATGTAATTGATTTGTGGTCGCTAGCACCCAGTTCCTCTGAAACTTCTAAATTATTTACAAGGGATTCATTGTTTGCCAGAACTAAGTCAAGCAGGTTATTACCCCTTGTAGGTTCTGTCACAAACTGCTTCAAAAAACAATCCTGAACTACTTCTAAGAAATCGTATGATTCTAAATTCCCAGTCAAGAAATTCCAATCAATATGACTAAAGTTAAAGTCTCCTAGAATTACTACATTATCGTGTCTTGTGGCCCTAACAATTTCCTCCCATAGTAGTCTCCCTTGGTCCCTATCTAAATTTGGGGGACGGTATATCACACCTAAAATTAATTTTTCATGCCCCTCTGAAAATTCTATCCAAACAGACTCTGTATGTGTTACTTCAGACTTAATACCCGTTTTTATGCAACAGTTCAAGCGATCTCGGACATACAATACCACCCCACCCCCCTTCCCGATACTTCTATCTACTTGGAACAATTTAAAACCCTGAATGTGACATTCTGCAGGCATGTCCCGACTTTTTGAATTAAACCACGTTTATAATATATATCAATGATCTTGATGAAGGAATTACTAGTGATATGAGCAAATTCGCCGATGACACGAAGATAGGTAGGATAATTGATTCAAACGTAGATGTTAGGGAACTTCAGGAGGATTTAGACAAACTCTACTCTTGGTCAGAAAAGTGGCAGATGCAGTTCAATGTAGATAAATGCAAGGTTCTGAAGCTCGGGAGTGTCCATAACCCTAGCACTTATAAGTTAAATAATGTAGAACTTAACCATACAGATTGCGAAAAGGACTTGGGGGTTATGGTAAGCAGCAACCTTAAACCAAGACAGCAATGCCTAAGTGTACGTAATAAGGCAAATAGATTACTGGGATTTATATCAAGAAGTGTAAGCAACAGAAGTCCAGAGGTCATACTGCAGCTTTATACATTCATTAGTAAGGCCTCACCTAGATTATGCAGCTCAGTTCTGGTCTCCATATTACAGAATGGACATAAATTCGTTAGAAAACATTCAGCGTTAGGATGACTAAATTAATACATAGCATTAGAAATCTTCCTTATGAAGAAGATTGAAGACTCTTAAGTTACATTCACTTGTTAGACGAAGAATGAGGGGAGACCTGATCGAAGTGTATAAGTGGAAGATAGGTATTAATAAAGGGGATATTAACAAGGTCTTGAGGATATCTCTCCAAGAGAGAACCCGCAGTAATGGATTTAAATTAGATAAGTTTAGATTTAGAAAGGACATAGGAAAGTATTGGTTTGGAAATAGGGTAGTAGATGAGTGGAACAGTCTACCTAGTTGGGTTATTGAGGCTAGGACTTTGGGTAGTTTCAAATTTAGGTTGGATAAATACATGAGTGGGATGGGTTGGATTTGAGTGGGACTTGCACATCAGAGCTTATTTCTTGGGTAGCATTGAAAATTGGGTAGGTCAAATGTTTGTTAGTGGGATGAATTGTAAAGGACCTGCCCAGTATGGGCCAGCAGGCCTGCTGCAGTGTTCCTCCTTTCTTATGTTCTTATGTTCTCTTTAGCCATCCTGCTCCTTTCTATTTTTCCACTAAACCTATTACTGTCCTTGTCAATTAGTGCCACTGGCTTTCCAATATCCACCTCATTTTGCCTATTACTAGTTCTCCTAGTACTCATGTTACTACCCTGCGACTTCACAGTTTTCCCGCCAAAACCCATACCACTAACTATTCCTAGTTTTAAGACCTAACAGCTCCCTCCACTGCGTTGGCCAGTGCTCCCACCCCACACCTAGATAAGTGAACCCCATCCCTGGCATACATGTCATTTCTGCCATAGAAGAGGTCCCAGTTGTCAATGAATGTTACCGCATTTTCCTTACAGTATTTGTCCAGCCAGCAATTGACACCAATTGCTCTGGACAACCATTCATTTCCAACTCCTCTCCTTGGCAAAATGCCACATATGACAGGTTTCCCACCCTTCCTCCTAATTTTCTCTATTGCTGACCTATACCTGCTAATCAGGTCCTCACTCCTACGTCTGCCAACATCGTTGCCTCCAGCACTGAGACAGATAATAGGATTGCTCCCATTACCTCTCATGATGTCATCCAGACGGCTAACAATATCCTTCATCCCAGCCCCAGGAAAACACACTCTCTGCCTCCTACTCCTATCCTTCAAGCAGAATGCCCTATCCATGTACCTAATCTGGCTATCCCCAACAACAACAATGTTTTTACCTTTCTTGGCGTCGTCCGTCGTGATGCTCCGAGTAGTCGACCCAGCCCCTCCCACTCATATATTTGTCCAGTCTCTTCTTAAAGCTACCCAAGGTCCTAACCTCTATCACCCCACTGGGAAGACTGTTCCACGCATCTACAACTCTGTTAGAAAACCAGTACTTACCTATGTCCTTTCTAAATCTAAATTTATCCAACTTAAATCCATTTTTCCTGGTTCTTACCTGGTTCGACACCCTCAGTACTTTATTAATGTCTCCCTTGTTTATGCCCGTCATCCACTTATACACTTCAATGATATCTCCCCTCATTCTACGCCTCTCCAGAGAGTGGAGATTTAAGGCTTTAAGTCTATCTTCATACGGGAGGTTCCTTACACAGTAAATCATTTTAGTCATTCTTCTCTGTATGTTCTCTAATGAGTCTATGTCCATCCTGTAGTAAGGGGACCAAAACTGAGCAGCATAATCTAAATGAGGCCTCACTAGTGATGTATAGAGCTGTAAAATAACTTTTGGACTTCTGTTACTTATACTTCTTGAGATAAATCCAAGTAATCTGTTGGCCTTGTTGCGCACACTGAGGCACTGCTGTGCCTCAGTGTATTAATAAAGGGGATATAAACAAGGTCTTGAGGATGTCATCAAAACTTTAAGGGTGATGGACTGATTACATCGTCTTCAAGTATCTTCTGCTTCTATCAACTTTTCTGTACTTGACTGAAGAAGCCTACTGTGTAGGCGAAACGTTTCATAATAAAGATACCTAACTGTTGCATATGTGTCTTGCCTAACAACCTGTCGGTATTTTATACCATTTTAATGTTCAATCTGTCAGACACTGCAACACAAGGGTATCTTGGTACAGACCTGCAATCAACTTCGACAACTTCCACTAGTGAGAGCGGCTGGATTTGAGAGGGACCTGACCTCTCAACATCTGAGTTCTTACCTCTCCTAGTGGCCTACGTCTCACCTCTTGGCGCTATAAAAAGCTCCATTCTGTCACTTCATCTCCATATTGTTTCAAACTATGGAACAATGCTCTTCTCCAGACTGAGGGACTGACCACCTCAAAACTTTAAGGGTGATGGAATGATTACATCGGCTTCAAGTATCTTCTGCTTCTATCAACTTTTCTGTACTTGACTGAAGAAGCCTACTGTGTAGGCGAAACGTTTCATAATAAAGATACCTAACTGTTTGTTAGGTAAGACACATATGCAACCTACATTTTAATGTTCTACCTAACTGTTTGTAGATGAATGGTTCAGAGAACCGACATGTTGATAAATTAGACACATGTGCAACTCTTGGGTATCTTTATTGAGGAAACGTTTCGCCACACAGTGGCTTCATCAGTCCATACAAAGGAGAATCTTGAAGAATAGGAGGAGAATGAGGTAAGCAGTCCCTCAACCTTGAGTCGATGTGATCAGTCCATCAATCTTGAATAGAATACGGCATACGTGCTGAGAAGGAGCTTATAAACCGTTGGCAGGAGAGGTGAAGCAGTCAGAGGCAGTGTAACACTTATTCAATGTTGAAGTAGGTCGTGCCCAAGAATTAGGCCCAAGGGGAAAAATTTCCCCAAGTATTAAGCCCCAAAAAATTTTTGCAGTGCTGTTGAAGCCACTGTGGGGCCCGAAATTTTTCCTCAAAAAAGGGATCCCCAAAAGAGTTGCACATGTGTCAAATTTTATTCCCAAAACTGTTGATATGTGTCTTCCTAACTCCCCAAAGGGGACTCTTTAACCCCACCCGGTAGATCACAGTTTCCCGGCATTCTCCCCTGACCCAACATTTTAAACCCCTGACTATAAATCCCCCGGGAAATTTCCCCCCAAAGGTGGGTTCTGTGTGACTTGAAAAAGCCCAATGTCTGGGGGGAAACGTTTTTTCAAAAAAGGGAAATCCAAAAACGGGCATATGTGTTTTGTTTCCATTGTGTGGGTTTTATTTTAAAACCATTTATTTTCATCGATAAGAAGCCTCCTGTGTAGGCGAAAACGTTTCGAAAAAAAAGTTTCCCTAACGTTGCATATGTGTCTTCCCTAACAACCTTTCGGTTTTTTTTATCCATTTTAATGTTTCAAAAGATAGTACTTTAATATTTTTTTTAGGCAAATGGGAAATCCCCGAGGTTCTGGGCGCTTCAATTACCAGCTTACAGAATATTAAGCAAAGGGGAAAAAACCGTTGGCAGGATACTTTTTGGATTGGTTAAAAACAGTGAGGATTTTTTTCTAGTCATTTTTTAAGTTAAAAGGTAAGAATGAATAAAGAACTGTTAGTGAATTTTTAGTAAAATTTTTTCTCCAAAATATCTAAAAAAAGCTGAGCGGGGGGAAATTTTTTTTGCAAGGTAGCGAAAAAAAAGGTTCCCAGCCCCTATGGCGTATCTCCCCAATCAGTTTGACAGCACGGGCCTGAAAAAAACCCCATAAGAACCACAGTGGGGTTCACACTTTGGTCTGCCCCCATTTTCCCTTTTTGGGCCCTGCACCCATCTCATTTTAAAAAACGAATTTTTTTTTCGCCTGTACCCGGCCTGGATGATATGCGTTTCACCAGAGGTTTAAACATCGGGATATGGGGGTGGTCCTGTTATGTCCCAAGGTAAGAATTTACAAGGGTACCACCCTAACCCTCCACTTTGGGGGAAAACGGGACAGCTTCGTTCCCAAAAAGGGACGGACGGAGCTTTAAACGTAGGCTACACCCTTAACAGGGGGCAGCGCCCAAAAAGGAAAACCTTGCCTCTATTTTTATTTACCTGGGGTTTCCCCAGCGGGCCCAGTGATGACCTAATAAAGACCGGGCATAACACAAACCCTGTGTGGAAAACCCGGGAAGATAAAAAGAAACTGCAGAAAATCCCCCAAAAAGTTAAAAAAATTACCAACTAAAAAGGCCCCGTTTAGCAACCCCTCCCCCGTGCCACGGGGAAGTGATACTCCAAAACATTCCCCCAAAACCCCCACCCGCCTCCCCTTTCCCCGAACCCAAAAGCCAATGGACAAGGGTCAAAACAAAAAAAGGGAAGATCCAGTAACCAGCTAAGGACCCCCTAAAATCAAAGGTGGAGCGAATGGGCACGGGGAAAACTTGTGGTACTCCCAGCCGGGGCACCCCTCATCCCCCAACCGACCCATTCAAAAACCACGACAGACGCAACAAACTGGCCCCCCCGTTTACAGCCCAAAAGATAACCCCTTTCCCCGTATTTGAGTAAAGAAGATCACCGACCCGGGAAATAGTTTAACTCCTTATGATTCAGAAAAAAACGATCCCCAAAAACTACTAAAAAAAAGCGGAAAAAAAGGGTTTTAGCAATGCAGTTTAAACCTCAAAAAGGGATCATGCTCTAAAAACAAAAAACAGATTTCTAGAACAACAAGCAAACCCCACACCCGGCCCCTTGACACCACCCACCCTTTAAAAGGGACCAAGTCACCCTAATTACAAAAAAACATTACAGGGGAAAAGATAAGAAGTGGACCAACAACTTGCAAATGTATAATAAACCCTTCCCAAAAGCCATAATAAAACCAACAGCAGCTTTTCTGACGCTGTTGTGGGTTAAAACAGAAAACCCATTCCCACCCAAGTCCCCAAAGAGCCCTGCAGGAGACCCCCCTACAGCTTATCAAGCCCACCTTGGGCCTTAACATACGTAGTGATGTTTAAAAGGATTGCAAACTGAAGGGCTTTCATGCAGGAAAAAAACTTTTGCTTTTTAAAAATTCCAAAATAGTTACAAAGAAAAAACCTATTTAAAAAACATCTCTTACTATAAAAAACTGATTTTTAAACATCAATGAGTCCCTTCCCAAAATGGGGAAAAAAACCCTTTTTTTATGGGCTAAGGAAAACCCGCTATCCCCAAAAAAAATCCCCAGTGCTTTGTGGGGAGGGAAAAATAGCAGTTAGGAAACAGCCCACGGGAAAAAGGAGATATTTTTTCCCCAACAGAACATGCCCTTTAAAACCCAACCCCTTAAGTGAGGCTGGATTTAACAGAATCAGAGTAAATTGCAGAAAATTCCCCTTTGGCCACCGTTATTTGCTATATTGTCAAAATTGTCAAAATTTGTGCCCCCCAAAAATTCTAATACTTACTACTTTTAATTGTCATTGTTGTACTAAAAGGGACCATTCTACCTCAAGTTTTAAATTTGTATTAAAAATCTACGGGGAATCTATTCTTTATTACAACTTCCCACATCACTGTTCATCTTATTTTTTATAAAAAAACCATAATTGTTTTTCAATATTCCCCTCACTTTAAAAAAATATAAATTTTTCCCAATTTTTTTTCTAAATCCCTATTATTGCCCAATTTTACTTTAAAATAATATTGTTTAAACTTTTTTTTAAACTTTTTATTGACCCTTTTTTTTTCCATTTCTTTTTGAAAATAGTTTTTCAAATTTCAACTTTTATATCATCCTGTCTACCATTTTTATAGGGTATTATAACCAAGTCATTGCCTTTTATTTTTATCAATTCTTTTTGTTTTTATTAATTTTTTGCTACCTTAATTTTATCCGTCAATTTAAAAACTAATTATACTTTAAATTTTGTAAACAACTTATATAAGGGCCTTTGTGCAATTACAATTTGGGTTTGTTCCTTCAATTTCATTATTAGATTAATCCAGTTTTACTTAGTCATTTGGTCAATAAAATTTGTCAATACCAAATTCACTTATAGGGCCATAGTGCCCAATTTTAGTGAGAGGCTGGGGGCTAATTTTTAATTTTTTATTTTTTTTATTTGACTAAAGTTGTTGTAATATAGCTCTTTTACCTCAATACATAGGCAAACCAAATTCATATATTAAAACCATTTGGGCAATTAATAGTGAGGACTGGGGCTACTTTTTAAATTTTAATTTTTTTTTTTATTTTAAATTTTTGTTAAATTTTAGTTGTACCCTAGTATTCTACCTCAAAGGGCATAGGCAATTTCCCAAATTCACTATATTAGACCACAGTGAATTACTAGTAGGAAAAAGTGCTATTTTTAAATTTTTACTTTTATATTATTTGATTAAAACCCCTTTTAAATTTAGCTACTTAGCTCAAAACAGAGACTCCCAAAAAGTCATTATTGGGCTAAGTGCAATTAACCCAAGGGGAGGGTCTTGTTCTATTTTTAATTTGTATTTTTTATATTATCTTTTTTACCCAGTTGGGACTTTTGTTCATTCCGCACAACACAAAAAGACAAAAATTTAAATTCATTATGTGTTTGTAAATGACTATACTCTAAAAGACCAAAAACTCTAGCCCATTTTTCTTGTCCAAATTCCAACCATACAGTATCAGTTTTGTAGAACTCAACAAAACAAGGATAAAATAAAAACCCTAATTTTAAAACCCAGAAGATGATTTTATCACGTTGAAACCCCGATTAACCTCCATAATCTGACACCCCAAACAAAACCTTTTGGAAATAAATGCCTTTTTTTACACAGCATCACAAGCCACCACTATCCTAAACAATGCTAAAAGTCCCTTTAGTACTAAAATACAACATCAGGTCCTTAAGTAAACAATTGATGACCTCCTGGGGACTCCTTGAATCACTAAAGACACCCTTCTCCCGCATTTTAATTTTAGATTTGGTTAAGCAGGACCCAATAGATTCTACCCTCTTTCCAAAAATACAAGCAATTTTACAAAGCAGGAAAAACCCGGGGTTTGGGGGTGGGATTGAAACTATTACTCTAACCAATTATTTGTTTTGCACCACTTGCTTTAGTGATGAATATTTGGGGGTACATTTTGCTAATTTTTCTTAAAAAAAACCCTTTAAAACGCCTATAACCCCCTTTGGGGCCCTTTACCCGGGTACCTCCACAAAAACCCAAAATTTTATGAGAAAAATTAAAGGGCACTAAAAAACAAAAAGACAAATGAATAAGCAAACCCCCTTTTTTGCGGGGGACTTCAACATCAACCTTGGGGTTACTAGGGTGATCAGCCTGTAAATGATTTATCAACAATTGAACAACACACTTTCTTTTTAACAAAATTTAAATAAAACCCAAAAGGCTCACTGAGGGCAAATGCAACCATAATTTGAAACCAAATATGGACCAATATACTAGCCCCCCTTTAAATTTTTTAAGGGGTTAAACACAGGGTAAACAATACCCGACCCTACCCTTTTCCTTTTTTCCCGGGCAAAAAATTTGTAAACCACCACTTGAAATTTTTAAAAAAGTCTCCCTTTAGAATCCATGGGCGAGGCCTTTATTTAAGGGAAATTCACAGCTGACCTAGAGACTGTTGAATTTGGGGGGCGGGAAATTTTCCAAGGCCAAGGGGATTGATGACTGGACCCGACATCTTTTTTAAAAAATTACTTAGACTATACCAAAAAAAAACATTTTTCCTATAAAAACAAAAAAAGATCAAAAAAAAAACGGGGTTGGTTGCCCCTGGCTAACCGAACCCTTCTGAAATCCAAAATTTACAAGAACACCAAAATGAAAAGCAATAAAAGACAGGGGGTTTAAAACCCCAAAGATATTCTTAAAAAATATTCATCAGCTTTTTTTACCCCCAAAATAATAAAAAAAAACCCAAAAACAAAAATATACCCAGTTGATTCACAGGGGGACTAGAGGGGATATAAAAAGAAATGGAAAACTCTCTCTCAGATTCTAGGGGACCCCCCAAATGAGAAAAAACCAAGAAAAATTTTTTTCCTAACTAAACCCAAAAGAAACACCAAACATCCCCCTGACCCCAGCTAACCAAAATTTAAAAGAAATTCTTCTCAAACATAGGGATCAATTTTCGCCCGTTTAAAAACCCAAAATTACCCCAAGCCCATCCGGGGACTACTAGATGGAAATTTCCCTAAATTCCCTTTTATCTTTCACCAATGGCCCACGGAGGAATTTGAGATTTATAAAGGGCACTTAAAAATAAAATCGGGGGGAAACTGTCTCATGTCCCCCCCCATTTTCTGTACAAGCGAGCGGCCCCGTCCTTTCGCATGGGTATTTCATTAATTTTTAACAAGTCAATTTGAGATAAACACCCCTTTCCCCAAAAAAACTCAAAATGGCAAGGGGGTTTAACCCAAAACATAAAGGTGGTGACCCCACGACTTTAAAAAAACTATAGGCCAATATCTAACTTACCATTTTTCTAAACCAAAATCTTTGAGAAAACTGTGCACAGGAGACTGTATTCAAATTTTTAAAAGGCTCCCCCAAAAAATAATCAACCCCCCGCCAGTTTTTGGGTTCAGGAAAAAAAAAAAGCACTAAAGATGCCCAAACATTAAAAATTTTAGATCTGCTTTACACAGCATTGGAAAAAATAAGGAAAATCCCTAGGAAATTTTTTTTGACCTAAGAAAAAATTTTTACACATTAAACCCCGAAATCCTACTCCACAAAGTTGACCACTACGGTATAAGAGGCCATGCGCTTGCTTATTTCAAATCTTACATTACTAATAGGTATCAGTACGTCACCATTAAAGACACAGCATCAGCAACACGGCCACTTGATACTGGAGTTCCGCAGGGAAGTGTCCTTGGTCCCCTGCTCTTCCTCATATACTTCAATGACCTTCCAAACGTATCCCAACACCTGAAACCCATTCTCTTTGCTGATGACACGACTTATGTCATCTCTCACCCTAATCTTGCCACCCTTAACACCATTGTGAATGAGGAGCTGATTAAAATATCGACTTGGATGACAGCCAATAAACTTACGCTTAACACTGACAAAACTTACTATATTATGTTTGGTAGCAGAGCAGGAGATGCACAAATTAACATTAAGATTGACAACACTCTAATTACAGAAATAATGGGGGAAAATTCTTAGGCTTATACCTTGACAATAACCTGAATTTCAGCACCCATATCCAGCATATAGCCAAAAAAAGTATCAAAACGGTTGGGATCCTCTCCAAGATACGATACTACGTGCCGCAAAATGCCCTTCTCACACTATACCACTCACTTATTTATCCATTACCTCACTATGCTATTTGTGCTTGGGGATCAACTGCAGCAACACACCTAAAGCCAATAATAACCCAACAAAAAGCTGCAGTAAGAATAATCACTAAATCCCATCCCTGGCAGCACACCCCCCCACTCTTCAAAGATCTAAACTTACTCCCAGTTCAGTACATCCACACTTACTACTGTGCAATCTATATCTACAGGGCCTTAAACTCTAATATCAACCTTGACCTAAAACGCTTTCTTGATAGTTGTGACAGAACCCACAGGCATAACACCAGAAACAAACATCTCTACGACATTCCCCGTGTCCGACTAAACCTTTACAAAAAATTCAATGTATGTCAAAGGCCCTAAAATCTGGAATACCCTACCTGAGAACTCTAGAACTGCAGACGCATTTCATCACCTTCAAAACTACCATTAGAAACATCTTATCTCCCTGATACACCCCATCAACTAACTTCACGAATACCACCTGGTGGTTCACACTTACAATCGCTCACTCATTTGACCAATAAACAGAAATATTAATCTCAGTCTTAAAATAATGAATCCTGTGATACTCCAATACTGAAACTATATACTGTGCCAAAAAAAAAGCATTCACATTGCTAAACTCACAAAATAGTATTTAGTCACTTAGCCATAATACCAACTTACCTCATAATTTGTAATATTTTACATTTAAGAATAAAACTAAGTATGCCCGAAATGCCTAGCCATGCTAAGCGTTCTAGTGGTACACTCTGTAATCTCAATTTTACTACATGTAAACAAAACAATAACCAAATTTCTGTAAACTCAGCATTGTAATCCTTATAGAGAATAAACTTTGAATTTGAATTTGAATTACTTCATGTGAGATAATTCCTAGAATGACTCGAGTCAAGAACATGGTCTTATAGCATAATAGTATTGATGAAATAAATTCTGTTCACTCTTAATCTAACCTCTTTATAACTTTTGTGGAGAGTGAGAGAGAGACAGAGAGAGATGAAGGTGAGGTTCGAGAAGTAGAGTTATGAGGTGTTGTTCAGCCGACACCAACAATGTTCTGTTCTGTCATGTAAGAGATTACAACTTTCCCATTAACTGGTCCTTTTTTTCTACACTTCAAAGACGCCGTCTTGTCGATTCAACCTTTTCACATAAATTTTCCTAACATAAGTCTTAGTCCTGGCTCTGTTTTTTTTAGATGTCTGCCTTCCTCACTGCATTCTCAGATATTTTTATTTTCAGAATTCTTGTAATCTGCCCTGACCTCTGCCTTCTCTTCCCCCTTTTTTTTCCTCTTGACCTTCCTTCTGCATTTTCGTTGCCTTCCTTGTTTTCTGACTTCTCTCTTTCTTGTTTCCTTTTCTTCAACAGGATGGGTCAGTTGGCCTACAGCATCTCTCTGCCCCCATGAAGACGGGTTCGTATTGAGATAATTTTAGTCTCCACTGCCTTGCAATGTAATTCACTCTTACTACTCCATTACTGGTCTTGCCTGAAGTTGGCAGTTGATATTCTTCAGTGTTTCTCTTCTTCTCCTTTTGTTTTATTACTATGATAACTACTATTATCACTTCAACAAATTCTTTAAACACTAGTATTACCACTACTTTTTCACAACTACTACTTTTTACTATCTACTTTTAATTACACCACTACAACTTCTGCTATTATCTCATTACTTCCACTTCCACTACTTTTCCGTTTCGCTACTACTACTATTACTGCTGCTGCCTCTAATTCTACGTGGACCACCACAACTAACACTACTATTGTAGCAGTTTTTCTACTGTTACAGTGCTACCTCCAGCACTCCCACCTTCATCCACCTCATTTCGTATTGTAATTAGTCCTTCTCTACATTTCTCACCACAGTTGTGACTCAAAAATGGATAAGAACAGAGCGCATTTCATCATAATTTTCATTTCGTCAGTGCGGGGTCTTGATGCAAAAGAGGAATAAATAAAGGGGATGTAAATAGCGTGCTGAAAATTTCCAGCCAAGACAGGACTCGTAGCAATGGTTTCAAGTTGGAAAAATTCAGATTCAGGAAGGATATAGGAAAGCACTGGTTTGGTAATAGAGTTGTGGATGAGTGGAACAAACTCCCGAGTACAGTTATTCAGGCTAAAACGTTGTGTAGTTTTAAAAATAGGTTAGATAAATACATGAGTGGGTGTGAGTTGGACCTGACTAGCTTGTGCTGCTGGGTCTGGTGCCGTGCTCCATCCTTGAGTGGAGGTGACCAGACTGGGTGGGTCATTGGGCTTATCCGGGGGGGGACATGGACCTGCTCCGCATGGGTCAATAGGCCTGGTGCAGTGTTCCTTCTTTATGTTCTTACTACTACTACTACTACTACTACTACTACTACTACTACTACTATAATAATAATAATAATAATAATAATAATAATAATAATAATAATAATAATAATAATAGTAATAATAATATAATAATATGCAGTAATTATTATTATTATTATTATTATTATTATTATTATTATTATTATTATTATTATTATTATTATTTTAGCTTTAACAGCAATGACAGAAGTTATACACAAATACCCCGCACATAGAAGAGAGGAGCTTCCGATGACGTTTGGGTCCGACTTGGACCATTTACAAAGTCACACTAACGAGAAGGAGAGAAGGGGGGAGTATAGGCAGGAGGTGGTAGTGGTAGTAGTGGAGGTAGAAGGTAATAGTGGGGAAGGTAGTATGGTGGAGGAGGAGCTAGTCAAATACTAAGAAAAAGGAGCACTGCAAGGGAGCTAGGTGCCCACAGAGGGTATGAGCAAGAACACAGAGGAGGGGGGGAATAAATAAAAAATGAAGGAACAAATACCCAAGGCAGAAGAAAGACATCCCAAGGAGAAAAGGGAAAGAGGAAAGTGGAAGAGGGAAAGAAAATAAAAAAAGAATCAGGTGAGGTCACTGGTGTACTGAAGTTTGGAGCATTTTAAAACAATGTAGCGGGAAAGGAAAGCTTCTACAGAGACGAACCCAAAGGATAAGTTTCTTAAAAGGGAAAAGTTGTGCATTGGGGAGGTTTAAAACCGGGACGGCAAACTTTTTAATTTGGGAAAAGTGGGAAAAACAGTGTTAGCAGAAAACCCATCAACAGGATGACTGTGATATTTCGTTACAAAAAAGAGCATTTTTAGTGTCGGCAAAGGCCTAACACTATTTTTTGTGTCCCAAAGTTTTGTCAGTCCCCTCTGGTTGAATCCTTCCTAATACACAACTAAAAGGGAAAGTAACTTTAGCTTTCCCTTTTTTAAACATATTATATTTAACATTTTTAAAAATTTTGGGACACAAGTGCAACACAGGTTTATCTTTATTGTGGGGACTTTTCGCCACCCCAGGGGCCCTTTAAATCAATACAGTTTCTAGGACATAATTAGAAGAGAGTAAAAACTATATACAGAAGATGGGAAAATTCAGTCCCTCGGGTTTTGGGAGTTAGTGTTCACAGCATCGTGGGGTGGAGCAATTTCCCCCCACGTTTGTGTGCCCACTAACTCCAACTGAGGGCAAATTTAACCCCCCTCTTCTAATTATTTTCCTAGTTTTTGTATTGATAAACCCTTGGATGGCGAAACGCCCTAAAATTAAAGATATCCTTGTTGCCATGTGTCTTAACTTTCATAGTTCGTATTTTATCCCTTTTCCCTGAAACATATTTTAACTTTATTTTCTGTAGGTTATCAATAACATTCCCCGGGTTTGGTTACAATGTTAGCTTTATCCGATAGCTAAAAACATGTTAACTTTTTATTCGGGAAAAATTTTTTCAATGTTACCCTCCCCCTTTGGTGGGGCTGGGAAATTTAAACTTTCCCCCCAAAACGAAGTAAAGTAATACTAACATTCTCTGGGGAAAAGTTTGCAATGTTACTTACTCTTTTCCTTGTGGGGTTTGTTATGAAAAAACTAAAAATATTGAAATTTCAATAACAATAAACCCATTCCCCAAAATGTTTTAAATATTGCAATGTTTTCATTTTCCAAAGGTTTTGCAGCCTGACTTTACAACTGGTAAATTTGGGCAATTTTTAACAATTTTAGATTTGGGGTTAGATAGTTTTGTAACGTTAACTTTACTCCTAGGAGTTTTAGAAGTGTTAATTTCCTCCTTAAAGGTTAGCAAAAAAAATTTTTTTATTTGGGTGACTAGAAATTTTTAAAATTTCCTTCCGAAACTAAGATTTTAGAAATGTTAAGTTTACCCCGGGAATTTTTTTTCCTGTCCTCCGGAAGCAAATTTATTCCTCTTTAACAAAATTTACAATTTTTTATATTACCTTTTGGTAAATAGGAAAATTTAAAATTTAATTCCTCCAGGAAATTTTAACATAAAAATATTTGCTTCTGGTGGGTTAGCACCTTTTAACAAAGTTAAATTAACCCTAAGAGTTTAACAGTGTTAACTTTAAATCTTGGGGGGGTTTAAACCCATTTTTTCCACTCTAAAAAAAAACCCAATAAGGCTATCAGTGTAATTTAAAATTTCCTTTGGGAAAGGGAATTTTTTAAAAACTTTAAAACAATTTTATTTTCCCCCGGGAAAGGTTAGTATTTTTAATTTTTAAGATTGTGCATGTATGTATGTATGTTTTTATGTTGTTGTATGTATTTTATGTTTTATGTACGCATGTATGTATTTATGAAATGTGTGTATGCATATATGTTTTTTTAAAAGTATGTATGTTGTATGAAATTGTAGATTATTTTATGAAATGTATGTACGCATGTTTTTGTATGTATTTATGTATGTGTGTGTATGTATATATTTATGTTTTAAGAATGTTTGTTTGTATGTATTATATGTAGGTATGTTTGTATGAAATGTATGTAGATATTTATGAAATGTATTTTAAACCCCCGGGAACGTTTTAGATTTTTCCCAAATTTTTTCTTACAACCCAGCATGACATTTCCCGTTTATAACTTTTCCTAAATCTCTTCCTTTAAAATTGAATTGAATGAGTAAAAAACCCGGGGGAATTCCCTTGGGAAAATTCCAAAGTGATTTAGAAGAGTTTCTAGTTAAAACATGTTACCTCCTTTTTCCTTTAGGGAAAAAATTAAAAAGAGAACAAATTTCAGGGGTTTATTTGAAACTGTTGGGGGGAAATTTAACCTGGAGGAGGGGGGATTTCCCAGGGGTAAACCCCCCCCGAGGCAGGGCCCAGAACCAGGCCTTAAAAAAAAAATAGTTTTTTTTTTTGGTTTTGCCGCGCAACTGAGAGAATCATAAAACCAAATTAATAGTGAAAGAGAGTTTGAATGGGAATTAATTAAGGCTTTAAATTTAAAGGGTGAAAAATTAGACACATATAAAAACATTTGGGGTTATTTTTAAATTGAGGTAACTTTTTCGCCACACAGGGTTTTTAACAGCCAACATAAAAACAAAAGGGAACATAAGAAAGAAAAAAACACTGCAACAAGCCTACCCCCATGCGGAGCAGGTCCAGGGCCCCCCCCGGTTTTAGCCAATGACCCCCCCCCACCCCGGATTGGGCCCAATGACCCACCCAGTCTGGTCCCAATCCACTAAAGGATGGACCCACGGCACAAAAACCCAGCGGGCACAATATCAGGTCCAATTCACCCCACCCACACCCACTCATGTATTTATCTAACCTTTTTTTAAAACTAAAACAACTTTTGCCTGAAAAAACTTTTAATGGGGGTTTTTGTTCCACCTTCCACAACTCTTTTCCCCAAACCTTGCTTTCCAAAACCTTCCTGAATCTAAATTTTTTCCCAAACTTGAAACCTTTGCGGGCGAGTCCTGTCTTGGCTGGAAATTTTCAGCCCTTTTTACACCCTCTTTATTTTTTTTCTGTTTTTCCATTTATACCCCTCAAATAAATTTCCCCCCAATTCTAGGGCCTTTCGAGAGGTGCGGGTTTCAGGGCCCTCAGTTTTCCTAAATTAGGGAAAAATTTCTGATGGCAAAAAAGGGTTAAAATACCGACTTAATAAAAGAAAAAGACACATGTGCAAAATCTGTTGCACATGTTGTTTTAAACTTTAAAGGGATTTCTGATACATGGGATCTTTTCTTTGCCCATCCCCTCTGTACGTTTTCCAAGAAATTTATACCCCTTTCTGTAATCCCGGACCAAACTGAGCAGCATAGTCTAAATGAGGCCAAACCAAAAGGATATTTTAGATTTAAAAAGAACAACCGGGAGGATTTTCTATTTTATACTTCGGGAATTGAACCCAAAAATTCGGGAAAGTTTTTATTGCGAACACTAATGCACTGTTGTCTTGGTTTTAGATTACAAACTAACCAGAACCCCCAAAACCCTTTTCGAACATAGTATTAAGATATACATTATTTAGTTTATAGGGTGGCATGGTTATTTAACTGCCCAAAAACATTTAGAATTTTGAAATTTGCCCAATATTAAATTTTGCATCTGCCCCTTCCCCGACCTTTTGTATCATCTTTCAAATCACCCTGGAGGCCCCTAGTTTTCTCATTGGAAGGGAATTTTGGAGGCCTTTTTTTGGTGTCTTTCAGCAAATTTGCTTAGTCGCGGTTTTTTCCCTTTTTCTACGTCTTTTAGGGTAAATTGGGGAAAACAAAACCCCCAACACGCCCCCTGAGGAACACCGCTTGGGGACGTCCCCCCCATTTAAATTTCCCCCCCTTTTTATGAAACTCTCTGTTTTCCTATTTGTCACCCTTTGCCTCTATCCGGGAAAAAAAATTTTTCCCTCCTATTCCGTGTGCCTTAATTTTCCCTTTCTTTAGCCTCGGTGTGGAATTCTACAAAAGGCCTTACTGAAGCCCCATACACACAATATCAAAATTCATTCCCATGATTTACCCCCTTTAAAACACCTTAGTAAAAAAAATTAGTAAATTTGAAAGAGGGGAAACCCCCCTTTGTAAAAACCGTGTTGAGATTCATTAATCAATCTATGGGGTCAAGGCGGTACAAATTGTTTCGGAAATTTATTGATTCCTTTAAAATTTTCCCACTTGGAGGTAAGGCTTTTTGGTATATAGAAAGGTAAAAGAACGGGAGGAGTTTGAGGTAATAAAGGCCCCTCAGCCTTAAATTTCAAAGGGGTTTCAGTCCATAAAAACCTTGAAAAAAAATCCCGCTTATCTGGGGAAGAAGCACTTAAAACCCCGAAAGGCAGGGGGGTGCACGGGTCTTAGGTGTCAAATTCATCACTTGTCGGTTCTCTAAAACAGAAAACATTTTCGGGATCTTAATACGGGGAAATTCTTCACTCCCAAAACCCTTGGGCAGGGCCCTACTTCCAAAATTGGAAAAAAATCCTGAAAAACCCCCCTACGCGGCTGCACCTCTCCTGCCAAAGGTTAAAAAGCTACTTCTTCGCTGATATGCGGTATTCTTTTCAAGATTGTTGCCCCACCCCACATCGACTAAAGGCGGGGGGACGGGTTTTACCTCAAACTCCTCCTGTTCTTCACCTTTTCTTCTTTGTAGGGATTCATGAATCTACTGTGTGGCGATACTTTTCCCAAAAAGATACCCAAGTTTTTCCATGTGTCTAATTTTAAACTTGTGGGTTCTCTGAACCATTCATTACAAAATTTAAAGGGTGTTTGTGAAAATGTAAAAAGGGTTAAAGTGAAAGCGGAAATTTTTAAAATTAAAATATGTGGAAAAAAAAATAATTGAAAGGTTTGGGAATCAAAGTTAATATGGGGAAGTTTTTAATTATAGCATTTGCTTCGGGGTGAAAAAAACTATAGAGAAAAGTATGAGCCCGTAGACATGTGAAGGGGAGTTTCTTTAGCGAATTTTGGGAAAGGCAAGAAAAAAAAATTTGGAGAGGGGGCCCTTGTGTCACGGTAAAGCCCTATTGCAGAATTTTGCAATTAAACAGTGTGGAAGTTACATAAAAAGTTTACAAACCAGCAACGAGAAAATTAACCCCTTTTAAAAGGGGAAAAAGGGGTTTTCTGGATTTTTTCCAAAAGATTAAAACTTGGACAAGTAGAAGGGAAGTATTGAAAACCGAAAACTTTAAAGAATATAAGGAATTTCCTGAGGGGATTTTGGTGACAAAGAGTTGTTAAAAACAAAAAACAAGTTATTGTAACCAAGTTAGTGGCCCCAACAAGTTGTTTTGAAAAACAACAAAGGGTTTTTTTTAACAAAATTAAAGAACACAAATTTTTTGTACACAAGTTATGAACACAAGTTTTTGTGAACACAAAAAAGTTATTATGAACACAACAAGTTGTTTAAAGGGAAAACAAAAAGTTTTTTTGTTTAAAACAAAAAAAGTTAATTTTGAACCCAACAAGGGGGTTTTGAACACAACAAGTTTTTTTGTGAACAAACAAGTTATTATGAAAACAAAAAAGGGTTTTTGTACCCCAAACAAGTTATTAAAAAACAACGAGTTGTTATGAACACAACAAGTTGTTTTTGAACACAAATTATTATGAATTAAAAAGTATTTGAACACAACAAGTTTTATGAAAAACAACAAGTTATGAAAACAAAAAGTTTTAAAGAAAAAACAATTTTTTTAAAGAAAACAAGTCTTTAACACAACAATTTTTTATGAACACAACAAGGGTTTTTGTGAACACAAATTTTTTATGAATACAAGTCATTATGGGAAAACAAAAAGTTATGAACACAAAAAGTTGTTATGAAACCAACAATGTTATGAAAACAAGTTTTCAACCCATTTTTTGAACATAACGTGTTTTGAAAAAATTTTTATGAAAAACAACAAATTTTTTTATAAAATAATTTTTTTAATTTTAAAACAATTTTTTGTAAACACAAAAGTTTTGTGAACACAACAAGTTATGAACACAACAAGTTGTTAGAACACAAAAAAGTTATGAACACAACAATTTTTTGTGAACACTACAAAATTGTTATGAACAAACAAGTTATTGTGAACACAAAAATTTTGAACACAATTAAGAAACAAGTTATTGTGGACACAAGTTATGAAAACAAGTTTTTGTGAAACAAAAAAGTTTTTTGGGGACACAAGTTATGAAAACAAGTTAGAACACACAAGTTATTGGTTTAAAAACAACAAGTTGTTTTTTGAAACACAACAAGTTGGGTGAACACAAAAAGTTATTATGAACACAAGTTTTTATGGAAAACAACAAGTTATTTTTGAAAACCCCAAAAAAGTTTGTTTGGGAAAACAAGTTCTTATGAACACAACAAGTTGGTTTTAAACAAATTGTGAACACAAAAAAGTTATGAACACAACAAGTTATGAACACAAGTTGTTAAAGAACCCCAAAAAGGGTTTTGAACACAAAAAAGTTATGAACCCCAAGTTGTTATAAAAAAACCCAAAAAGTTTTTATGAACCAACCCAAATTGTTTTGAAAACAAGTTTTTATGAACACAACAATTGTTGGGACACAAAATTGTGAACCCAACAATTATGAACACAAGTTGTTATGAAACAAAAAGAAAAGAACCCCAAGTTTTACGAACACAAAAAAGTTTTTTTATGAAAACAAGTTACAACAAAAGTTTTGAACACAAACTATTTTGAACCCCAAACTGTTATTTAACAAAAGTTAACACAACAATTGTTATGAAAAACCCAAAAAGTTTATGAACACATTAAGTTATTAAAGAAAATAAGTTTTAATTTTAAAAACAACAAGTTTTGAAACACGATAAGTTGTTATGACCACAAGTTTTGAACACAACAAATTATGAACACAAATTTGAACACAAAAATTGTTTTGAAAAAACAAGTTTGACACATCAAGTTGTTATGAGCACAATTTTTCATAACATAAGTTATGAACAAAAAATTAAAGAACAAAAACATAAAGGGTAAAGGAAAATTTTTTTCTTAATTCATTTTTGAATAAACAAAATGTCCCGGCCCCTATTAAACGTCGGGAAAAAAAGAAGTGACAAAAAAACGGGCCCAGAAAAAATTTTTTCATCTAAAAATTTTAAAAAAGAAACGGAAAGGGAAGGGAAAGGGAAACTTTTTTGGAAATAAAGAAAAAATTTTTTGAAGAATAGCATTTCAAGTTTTTTTGTTACGATTTATGAACCCTTTTTTCAGGTGGGTGTATTGTGTGTGTGTGGTTTTGTGTGTTGTGTGTGTGTTGTATCAAACCCATTTTTACTCCCCCTATTTTTTGGGTTTCAGGGGTTGAGCCATAGTTCCTACCCCCCCCTATTCACTGGTGACTACTGGTCCTCTAAAATCCCTGCTCCATGAAATTTTATCAAACTTCGTCCCCCCTTTAAAAACCTTTTTTTGTATGGGTTTCCCGCCTCCCTTGCTGACAAAATCTATGACAAGAAAAAACTTCCTACCCTTCCTTTGGGGCTCTGAGTCTTCCCTTCCAACTGTGCCCCTTTTTTCATGTAACCCATCTCTGGAACTTCGTGTTTTTGTGCCCCCATGTTGATTCCCCTCTTCTGGGCCTCCCAAAGTCGTCAGTTCGATTTCCCTTAACCCTTTCCCCGTAGGGGCATGCCCCTTAGCCCGGGGCTTGTCTCGCTGAAAAAATTTTTATTTTCTCTTAAATTTTCCCCCGTGGGTTGGCTAGGGGGGTGGTTTCAAAATGGTGCCCCGCGAACTCCAAAATGGACCTGTGTACCCCGTTTTACAGGGGGCCTGAAAAGAATCCTTTGGATGCCGGGAAAGTATTTTTTTGGTTCGCCAGCGAAAACCCTATGTTTTCAAAAAGTTTTTTTTGGGTTTATTTGAGCCTCCGGGGAAAGCGCCCGGGGATTTTACACACTTTCCCAAAATCCTTTTTTTTCAAGTCAAGTTTTTAAAGGGTTTTTGGGCCCCTTTAAAACTGACCATATCTTGGTTTTTTTTTTGCGCTTCCCCTTTATCTTCATGACTTTGCAAAATTTGGGGAGGTTTTAACTCCAAAGCCAGTTGCTGGATCAGGGTTTCAGCCCGTCCACATCCCTCTGGTCTTGCCTTGTCCCCCCCCTGATTGAAATTTTCCTCATTAACTTCACATCGTTTTTCGGGCAGGGGGGCCAAATTCCGTGTTATTTTCCCTTTAGTCATGCCGTTCATTACCAGAAACTTTTACCAGAAAAAGCAATAGTACTAGGTGACCTCTGGGGGAACCCCCCCGTTTACAGGCGCCCACTTTGACACCTTTTCCACGTTCCAGGAAATACCATGACTCACTGTGCCTTTTCCCCCCCGATATTCTCTGATCTATTGGGATTTCCCCTCTTTTGTTATACCCCCTGTCCTCCAGCTTTTTTTTGCTAATTCTTGTGTTTTTAACGGTTTTTTTAAAAAAACCTTTTTTGCGTCCAAAAAAATGCAAACTACCCTCCCTCCCCTTTTTCTTTCTGCGTTTACCTAGTCACAAAGGGTTTTCCCCTCCCCTGAATCCTTTTTGGTGTACCCCCTCTCTCCTTTTTTCTGGAAACCTCTCTGTCTCCACTGTGGGAAAATTTCTTTGAGTTCCCCTGTTAACTCCCCCACAATTCAAAGGTCGTTTGTTGTAAGCCCCATCCTTCCTTCCCTTTAGCTTGATTACCCCGGTCTTTGGGCGGTTTTCTTTCCCGATTGTTATGTGTGTGTGGGTTTAAGGGGATGTAAAGTGGGGTGTGCCCGTGTGTATGGACTCCCGGAAAAACGTGGGGTTGCAGGGTCGAGTCCTGGCCCGGGGTTTTTCTTCTTTGCTAGGGGCTACTACGTCCACTCTCTTTTGCCCCCGAAGGGCCCTATCATTTCCTCTTCTTAAAGCATGTATTTTGTGGGTGTGCATTTGTGGGGTGTGTGTGTGTGGTGTGTGTGGTGTGGTTTTGTGTGTGTGTGTGTGTGTGTGTTGTGTACTAAAACCCAAATTTTCTCAAAAAATTTTGGGTTTCAGGGGGGCAAGACTCAGCTCTGGGCCCCCCTCTTTTTCCCGAAACGTTTCTAGGGCCCCACTTTTTTTGCTTCCTGAAAATTTATCATACCTCGCTTAAAGCTTTTTTGGTTCCTGCCTCCACTACATGATGTAGTGTGCGGTGCGGGGTTTTGTGTGTGTGTTTTTGTGGGGGTGTGTGTGTGGTGTGTTTGTGTGTGTGCGTGTGTGTGTGTGTGTGTGTTTTGTTGTGTGTTTTGTGGGTGTGTGTGAGTGTGTGTGGTGCGGGGTGTGTGTGTGTGTGTGTGTTTTGGTGGTTGTGTGTGTGTGTGTGAGTGTGTGTGTTTTGTGTGTGTGTGTTTTTTGTGTGCGTGTGTGTTGTGTGGGGGTGGTGTGTGTGTGTGTGTTGTGTTGGGGTGTGTGTGTGTGGTGTGTGTGTGTGTTTGTGGGGTGGGTGTGTTGTGTGTGTGTGTGTTGTTTGGTGTGTGTGTGTGGGGTGTGTTTTTGTTTTGTTGTGTTTGGTTTGGGGGTGTGTGGGTGTTGTTTTGTGGGGTGTGTGTGTGTGTGTATGTGTGTGTGGTTGGGTTTTTGTTTTGGGGGTGTGTGTGCGCGTTGTGTGTGTGTTTCTGCAAGGAAGAGCCCCCA
>NC_069408.1:81930644-81942009 GCF_026875155.1 Cherax quadricarinatus
TATCGTATTGTTAGCTTTTCAGTGACTGTTTTAGCACTGATGCCTGTCACTCTTTACAGTTTGTTTGCCTTTCTCCAGTCACTATAAACCTAATTGAAAGTGGACTCAAAGTGAATTGCAGTGTATTAAAGTGCTCTTTAATCAATGCACTCTAGAGATGAAGTATAGCTGATGGGTCGTTTAGAGCTATGTTTAAGGACATGTTGGCGAGAGTGTTGTGAAAAAGTACACGGGCGCGTTGGAGCCCTGATGGGGAAGGCTAAATCCTTATTCATCTTCTTTGTACTGGAGGTCGTGGCGTGGAAACAACGGGATGCGTTTAGCCGTTAATAGCCGAACTGGAATCTAGCAGAAGCCGTGTTGGACCCACAATGTGAACTCTTCTAACCTCTACTACAATGAATAATTTCTATCCAACTTCCTCAGCGCTTCTTTAATGGTGTGTCGCAAACAATCCTGTATCAGTCAGTCAGTCAGGGAGTTCCAGGGATCCATACAACGCTTGCCTAACTTACAGGCGTGACCTGCTTGCGTACTGGAATTTTCCATTGGTGATTCCACCCTCTACTTCTTATGTACCTGCTCGCAGTGTATATCCACTTACCCGCTCATATGCTGTACAATTGTATAAGAATGGGGGACTAAAACACGTCGACTCAAAGCTTGAAGGGGAACTAATTACCTCAAATCTTTCTCATCTTCCACCATGATCTTGTTCCTGACTGGACGAAGCACTTTGTTGGCGAAGATTTCTCGAACGTTTGACGAAGATTTCCAAACGTTGACGAGATTTCCAAAACGTTGACGGAAGATTTCCAAACGTTGCGAAGATTTCCAAAAACGTTGACGAAAAAGATTTCCAAATGTTGCAAAAGTTTCTAATTTTGGACATATTTGTAAACAGCTCAATTGGTGCTAATTCGTCTTCATTACCCAAATAAGAAAAATAATATAATTCCAATGTTATGTGTAATTTAAATTTTCTTCGTGTGGTTAATTTGACTTCTGAACTGAAATTAAAACTTTCTCGAATTATCATTAGTGAATTTTTATGTAGTGTTAATTATTCTATTTTATGTGACTTCTTCTTCTTTTTATTATTGGTATCTTCTTCTTCTTCTTCTTCTTCTTCTTCTTCTTATTTTTATATTATTAATATTATTATTTTTATTATTATTATTATTATATTATTATTATTATTATTATCTAGGATATGGGGCCTCCACCGAGGTAGGGTCACCCGAAAAAAGAAAACAGTTTCATCATCACTCGCTCGTCAGTGTGTAACAAGAAGGGCCGCCGACCACTAACAGTTCAGATGCTCCTCCAATCTGCAGAATTTTTTTTTATTTTTTTCCCCCCCCACCTTTCTTTCAGAATGCTGGTATTGGTAATTCCTGGTCCAGGATTCAGTCAGGGTAACAAGTTTTACTGAAATCTCTTCACTAAATATTGGCCTTGTTCACACTCCATACAGCAATCAAATCTCAAAAACCTTTGCTCACAACTCCTGTTTCTAACACACTTCACACGCTGACACGCACAAATAACCTCCTTTACGAACTCCTTCAAACCTTTGCAAAGGTGGACCTTACACCGCCTTCCCTCAATACTAATTTTATCACCCTTCTAGTCCTTCTGTTTTGTTCACCCTCTCTAAATGTCCGAACTACCTCAACAAACCTTCTTCATTTCTCTGGATAGATAATTTTTACATAACTTTCGCAAATCTTCCTAATCTCCAAGCTACGAATTCTCTGTATAATTTTTACACCACAAAGATCACACGTTTCAAGGTAGTAGGTTGGTAGACAGTAAAGCACCCGGGGTGGAACTGCAGTCTTCCCAAATGAGCCTAAAACGAAATTTGTATTGTTTTACACTGTGATAGGGATTGCGGGTGTCTTTTTCTGGGACTTATTTTCGATACACTACAAGTCATATACTTGTATATGTATACACACCCATTGAGTTTTCTTCTCTTTTTTCATAGTTTCTTCGTTCTTATTTATATCCTACATGTCCATGGAAAAGTAGAATTAAGAATCTCCCTATGTAAGGCAATGTGTGTCATAAAGCAGACTAAGATGCGTGGGCAGAAGATTTTGTAACCTCTACTTCTGTTTATAAAACTGCTAAAATAATAAGAAAAACTTTAACTTTGGATGTTTTGAATGTATGTGGACTCATAGTGTAGATGATTAGAAGAGATGATACCATTGGTATGAATGAATTGAAGTTGATGATCTAGCTCTCAGCCGGCGCGAAACAAAGATGAACTACAGGAGAGCTTCGTGATGGAAATAAGTCGGATTAGGTCAGTAGGTCAGGGTTTATCTGAAAGATTTAGGGATTAATGAAGGATCAGTTATGGCCAAGGAAAAGTATGTGAAAAATAAATAAATTCAAGGTTATGTGGAAGTAAAATGATGGTCGGGGATGCGAAATTGGGTTGTTAGTATGTGTTGTTGTTGTTGCTGCTGCCTGCTGTTGTTATTATGATTTCTAAGCCAGTTCTATATTAGTGATGTTTGTGTCCTTCTTTATAATAATTTAATACTGACTAATTAACGTTCAAATTTAATGTGAACGCACAACCTGGCCGCAGTGTGGTCTTTTTTTTTTTTAAATATAAATGCCCTTACACTTGGGCAGGTCGTTTACCTTTAGGGCCAGGAACTTTTATTTACTTACGCAGTAAAAAGGCGTAACATGAGGGCCTGAGGGCATGAATTATTAAGTTTAGAAGGGATTATTCACATTTAATGAAGGCATTTAAAATATTATAAGAACGTTTCACAGGTATATTTATTATGGTATTTTTCTGCTTGATTTTTGTGTTGTGCACCATTTAGTGATTTAGGGAGTTATTTAATAATATAATTTCTATGAATAAAATCATTTAACTGTACCTATGTACTTTGCTGTTGTGATTTATTGTTTTATATAAGCAATTTTTACTGTAATAAGGTGTGTTGTATTAATTTCTAAGATGTCTGTAAGCAGTGGAAATTCTAGTGGTGACAGTGGTCTGGAGTTTACTGGAGTTTACCTGGAGAGAGTTCCGAGGGTAAACGCCCCGCGGCCCGGTCTGTGACCCAGGCCAGTTGGGACTTTTAGGAGGAGATCCTGGATCAACCCCACTTTAATAATGAGAGTAATCAAGCACAGATATTAAGACTAAATTAGCCTCTAATTATGGAAGAAAAAGATCTGAGAAAGAACTGAACGTTCTAGAGAAAGAGAAGAGGTAGATATCTTTAAGCTAAAGACGGAGAGAGAGAGAGAGGAAGAGAGAGAGTGAGAGAGTGCGTTTGTTGCTTACATAAGGGAACAGGTAACAGGGGTAGACAATTTAATTTGGAACCAAGGTATAAGTCTGTCCAATATTTTTGGAAAAATCTTCTGATAACTTTTTTCCTGTTTGAAAAAAAAATAGCAAAATCCCAGACGTGGCAGACATTAAACTGGGCAACATTAGCCAGAACCAGTTAATTGGTAAAGAGTTACAAACAGTTAGTTCTATAGAGTTGAACATGAATTTTCAGATTAAGAGAAGATGAAGGATGCTGTGTTACTGGCTTAATAAAGCTTTGCCAGAGGGAGATATAGACAGATGTTTGAGGTTTAAAGTTTCAGGAACGACAATCATTGATGTCGCTACTGATTAAATGGCGCCGTTCTAGGTATGTTGTAGGTGGATGATTTTGAAGTGTAATTTACTGATTTTTTCTAGAGGATCTCAGACAGTGTACCTCCATGTAAGGCATTATCTGAGGTAAAAAGATTTTAATGATTTTAAAACATTCTCTAAAGTTAGAGTAAGGTTATCACCCAGATATGTTAATTAAAAAAATAATATTTCTTCCGGCCAATTAGGAGGAGTTAGAAGAACTTTCACAGGTTTAAGCCAAGCTTTTTTTAGCCTTCTTAATTCAAGAGTTTCTGCTTAACTAATCACCGAATCCTGGTTCCCAGGGATTTTATATCTACTTCCCAGTTACCCGTCCCAACGAAGTGGTAAGTCAGTTACAGGTTCAAGAAAAACAGGGGCATAAGAACATTAGAAAGACGGGCAAACACGCAACAGGCATATGACCCATGCGAAGCAGTGTCCATTGCACAACTCTGCTTAGAACTTGGCCACCTTGTCAGGTTCACTTCACACTTAAGCAAGTAGACAGCACCAGACACTGGCTGCACAGCTAGTCAGGTCCAAACTCACACCATCCCACACCCACTCATGTATTTATCCCACCTTTGTAAAAACTACACAACGCTCTTAGTTTTTATACCGTACTCGGGAGTTTGTTCCACTCATCCACAACTCTATTACCAAACCAGTGCTTCATATATCCTTCCTGAATCTGGAATTTTGCCACTTGAAACCATTGCTGCGGAGACCTTCCTCCAGTCTGTGATGTTCCCCCAGTCTGTTAATGATCCACCAGTCTGTAATGTTCTACCAGTTTTTTATGTTCCCACAGTTTGATGTTTCACAGCTGGATGTTTCACCGTCTGTATGTTCCCCCAGTCTGTAATGTTCCCCCAGTCTGTAATGTTCCCACAGTCTGTAATGTTCTACCAGTCTGTGATGTTCCCCCAGTCTGTGATGTTCCCCCAGTCTGTGATGTTCTCCCAGTCAGTAATGTTCTACCAGTCTGTGATGTTCCTCCAGTCTGTAATGTTCCCCCAGTCTGTGATGTTCCCCCAGTCTGTGATGTTCCCCCAGTCTGTGATGTTCCACCAGTCTATGATGTTCCACCAGTCTGTGATGTTATACCAGTTTGTAATTTTCTACCAGTCTATGATGTTCCTCCAGTTTCTAATGTTCCCCCAGTCGGTGATGTTCCCTCAGTCTGTGATGTTCCACCAGTCTGTGATGTTCCTCCAGTTTCCGATGTTCCCCCAGTCTGGATGTTCCACAGTCTGTGATGTCCCCAGTCTGTGATGTTCCCCCAGTCTGTGATGTTCCCCCAGTCTGTGATGTTCCCCCAGTCTGTGATGTTCCCCAGTCTGTGATGTTCCCCCAGTCTGTGATGTTCCCCAGTCTGTGATGTTCCCCCAGTCTGTGATGTTCCCCCAGTCTGTGATGTTCCCCCAGTCTGTGATGTTCCATCAGTCTGTGATGTTCCCCCAGTCTGTGATGTTCCCCCAGTCTGTGATGTTCCCCCAGTCTGTGATGTTCCCCAGTCTGTGATGTTCCACCAGTCTGTGATGTTCCATCAGTCTGTGATGTTCCATCAGTCTATGATGTTCCACCAGTCTGTGATGTTCCATCAGTCTGTGATGTTCCATCAGTCTGTGATGTTCTACAGGTCTCCGATGCACAAGAAGTTGTTGATGTTCTTGCAGTGGCAGCTCTTTTAATATTGTATTTATGTGAACGTGATATACCTCATGGATCATTCAGTGAATTTGTAATGCCACTGCAGGAGAGTTGATGTAAGTTAGCTGTATATGTCTAGTCCCATAAGTCAACATATATCCTGTGAGCAGCTCTCAGCTACTTGTATCAATTATCTTCCTGCTTGTTATCCACATACTGAGAAACTCACAGAGAAGGGAGGGGATGGGAGGGAGTGCTTTTCTAGACTATGATTACTACTAACTACTACTTATACTACTATAGTAGTAGAAGTAGTAGTAGTAGTAGTAGTAGTTGTTGTTGTTGTTGTTGTTGTTGTTGTTGTTGTTGTTCTTGTTCTTGTTCTTGTTTGTTCCTTGTTGTTGTATCAGCAGCAGTATAGTCGAATTAATTGTAGTTATATTGGTAGTAGAAATATAAGAAGTGCGGGAGTAGTGGTATTAATCATAGTTGTAATGGTGCCGGTGGTTGTGGTGATAGTAGTAGTAGTATTAATAAACAGAGTAGCGGTAGTAGTTTATATCAGCAATATATTAGCAGTAGCTGTAGTTGTAGCAACAGTAGTAGTAACAGTAGTAGCAGTTTAAGGGGCAGCAGTAGTAGTAACAGTAGTAGCAGTTGAGAGGGGCAGCAGTGAGTTAGTAAACAGTAAGTAGCAGCTGTGCTGGAAGAGTAGTAGTAGTAGTTAGTAGTAGTAGGAAGTAACAGTAGTAGTTGTTTTAGCAGTTACTATGGAAAACTCGGCTTTGCGTTAATTTATCATACATTTTTCAAACCGGCAGCGTGGGTTACATGGAGTGGATGTGGGAGAGATGGAGTGGAGAGGGGAGGATGGTGTGGAGGTGGGGAGGAGGAGAGTGGAGGTGGGGAGAGAGTGATGGGTGGGGGATGAGAGCGGAGTGGAGGCGAGAAAAGGAACGTTGAGAGGGTGGGGATAGAGGGATGGAGGGCAGGGAGAGAGGATGCTGTTGTGATTAAAAGGACGTGGAGAATTGAGAGAGAGAGAGTAGAGTTAGGAGAGAGACTTTTTCTTCTTAATATATCTTTCTATACTTACACTCAGGTGTATCGTGTCTCAAGCCGCCTCTATGACAGACTTCACTGTCTTTCTTCTTTCTTTTACCTCTTATGTAGTATCTCTCTCTCTCTCTCTCTCTCTCTCTCTCTCTCTCTCTCTCTCTCTCTCTCTCTCTCTCTCTCTCTCTCTGTCTCTCTCTCTCTCTCTCTCTCTCTCTCTCTCTCCTCTCGCTCCCCCCCCTCTCTCTTCTTTCTATCTCTCTCTCTCCTCTCTCCTCTCTCTCTCTCTCTCTCTCTCTCTCTCTGTCAGCCTTTTCTATATCTCATGTATTTACATGAGCTCAGTAATTTAAACAAATTACATCAGCTAGCAGACCAGTCCAGCTGGGTGAAATGAAAGTTTTTGACCCGAATGTCGTAGCATATTCTCAAAAATGAAACGAGTCATCTTCACTCACATTAACAAGATTCCGGGTTATAACTGTTTCTGGGTGAATATTGGTTTAACTGAAACAGCTTTTGAAACTTCAATAGTTTTGTCTAGATACAATTTCTGTCCTGGACTGAAATTCAGAAGTCTGGTTATGGAGTTTAATGCCTCTGTATATGTGAAATTCAAGGCAGCGATGAAGAGAAAAAAAAAGAATATTTTCTGTGTACATTATTGTCCGAAAGAAATGGAGAAACAAAGTCGCCTTTTTATTGGACGAAATAATGCAATGAAATAGAACCTGAGGCGAAATAGTCGGTGATTATAAATTCTCCGACTTTAAATTGGGAATTTTTGTTCAGAGGACCAGGAAGATACCAGACTTGCTAATTTGATTAACTTGTACGCTTTCTATCAGCAAGTTGCATCGTAGACCACGTGTGCCACCAGTAATAAATTTCTCTGAATCAGGCCGGCAGGAGAGCAACTAGGGAAGTTGCCCCAGCATTTTAATGAAAATAACACTAATTTTGATATCAACAATAATATTCACCAACAGCTCCAAGACACAGAGCAGCAAAGTTGAGTAATATGTTGCGCGAAAACAATCAGTAACGTAATCTTGGTTGAATCAGTAAATATGTGTAGAAGATTTGCGCTGATGGCTTTCAAATATTTTTAATGTTGATGGGACAATATACCGAGGAAGATTAAAAAAATGGAAATGTGCTTCTGAGAAAAGCCGGACTATGGGGCAAGAAGGTTATTTTTCCCTTGTAGGTTCTATAACAAAACTGCTTTTAAAAAACAATCTGAACTACTCTAAGAAGTCGTTAGATTCTAAATTCCCAGGCAAGGAATTTCAATCAATATCCACTAAAGTAAAGTCACCTCGAATTACTATTTTTATCATGCCTTGTGGCACTAACAATTTCCTGCACAGTAGTCTTCCTCGGTCCCTATCTAAGTTTGGGGCGGACGGTTATATCACGCCAAATTTCAATTTTTTGCGCCCATCTGAAAGCTCTGTTCAGACTTAACAAATCCGTTTTATGCAACAGATCAGCGATCTTGGATATAAAATACATCTCATCCCCCTTCCCGATTCTCAGTGTACCTGAAACAATATAAAACCCTGAGTCTAACATCGTAGGCATGTTCGATTTTTCGTTATTCAACCACGTTCTAGTATGGCAAATGCATCGTGTTAAATCGCAAACATTGCAGAAAAAACGAAAGTTTTTCTTTTAAATTTAGTAATTTATTCAGGAGGAAAGGGTTATGGCTTCTTTCCCCCGAATTTTAATCACCTATTATGACATGCAGGGCTTAAGGAGGGAAGAATTCTTTTGCCACTTACCATGGAGATAAGAGGTAATAAGAACAGGAAGATTAAGATATAGAAGGAACCGAGGATGGGATGGTGTAACTATATATGCGTGACATGGAATGTTTTGTGTGAAGTAAGTGTAAGTAGAAGTATCAGATATACATGTTATTCCGAGTGTTTGTGAGACAGCAATTAGACAGCAGCAATCCTACCTTCGTGTTAAACAATTACAGGTTTCCGTTTTACATTTCACTTGAGAGAACGGTAGTACCTCCTGGGTGGTTGCTGTCTACCAACCTAACTACCTTGCTTATATATCATATATAATTTTATATATATATATATTATTATATATATATTATCTAATTATATTACTTATATATATATACTATATATTTATATATAGATATATTATTATATATTTATATATATATATATATTTTATATATCTATATATATATATAATATATATATACATGTCGTGCGAATAGGTAAAACTTGTGATTTTTTAACAACGCTTCTTGCAGAAAAACAAGGCAAGCGGAAACTTTGTGTATGCAATAATTTTCGCAAAAAATCATTTCACGCTTAACGAAAAAAAAAAATTTCTGTATTTGTTTACTATTAAATTATTGTTAAACTTATCTAAAATTATATTAGTTGGAATAGGCTAAATTAAATTGAGCTTATTTATAATAAGGCTAGGTGAGTTTTCTAAGGTCTTTTGGTAACAAAAACTGTTATTTTCACATACATAAATTAAAAAAAAAATATTTTTAAAACGTCACTAAGAAATTTTTTTAGAAAAGGACTTAATTTTAAATGAGTTCTTGCGATGTGGCCAATTTTCCCGATTCTTACTTTATTGCTTTATTCTGAACTCGATGGTTTGTAACACAGGATTTCCCATCCAGTGCACCACCACTCCTTTGATTATATTCTCCATGATTTTACGTGCTTATACATGTTCAGTGACATGTGTATAATTTTAATGCTGCCTCTGTGTACTCACCTAATTGTAGTTTGCAGGCGGACGAGATCAGTTTCTGCCGCCTTCTTCACTGAACACTACTGGTCCTCTCTCTCCTGCTCATGAGCTTTATCATATCTCGTCTTTAAAGCTATGAATGGTTCATGCCTCCACTACATCGCTCGCAGACTGTTCCACTCCTGACCTTACTCTATATCTGAAGAAATGCTTTTCTAACATCCCTGTGGACTCATCTGAGTCTTCAACTTTCCAAGAGTGACCTTTGTTGCTGTTTTCCCCCTCTCTGGAACATCTTCGTCTCTGTCCAACCTTGTCTTTACCACGCGCATTTTGTATGTCGTTATCTGTTCCCTATCCTTCCCGTCCTCCAAGTGCCGTTGCCGATTTTCCCTCTCTATCTTTCTTCATAGGTATTCCCCTTAGCTCTGGAATAACATTGTCCCAAACCTTGCACTTTCTCTAATTTCTTAACGTGCCTGATCGGTGCGGGTTCCAAACTGGTGCAGCTTACTCCAGGCATGGCTCTGATGTACACGGTGTACAGTGTATTAGGTATCGAAATGCTAGTCTCAGGTTCTGCCAGAAACACCCCCACCGGCGCCCATATGCTGCAGCAGTTACCTGGTTGATGCGTGCTTCGGAGACTGTGTTCAGTGTTATATTCACGCCTATAGATCTTTCTCCTGGAGCGTGGTTTGCAGTTCATGGCCACCTACTTCTCTATACTCTGTTTGCGAGGTTTCTGTTCCCTGCTTCGATCTTCATGACTTTGCAATTTGGCAGGGTAGATTCGAAGAAGCCAGTTGCTAGACCACGTGTCCAGCCTATCCAGGTCTCTTTTGAGGGGCTGCCTGATCTCATCTGATTTAATTCTCTTATTTAACTTCACTCATCTGCAAAAACAGGGACACTTCTTGAGTCTAACCCTTCCATCATGTCATTCACAATAATACATAAATAGCAATGGGTCCTAGGGACTGAACCCTGTGGGACCCCGCTCGTCACAGGTGCCCACTGTGTTACCTAATTACGTACCCATAACTCGTTGTTTCTCCCTGTCTGGTATTCTTGAGTCCTAGAAATGCCTTCCCGTTATACGCGCCTGATCCTCTAGCTTCTGCACTAAATCCTTGTGAGGAACTGTGTAAAAGGCCTTTTGCACCCAAAAAAATCAATCAACCCACCCTCTCTCTCTTCTCTTACTTCTGTTACTGTATCAAAACCTCCAGAAGGTTTGTGACACGGATTTGCCTTCCCCTGAAACCGTGCTGGTTTCCGATTCTGCAAATTTTTACACCAGGCTCGGGGGTGGTGGTTAACGCTCTCGCTTTAACGGGAGGGGCCCGGGTTCGATTCCCGCCAGGTAGAAAAATTGGCGTGTTTCTTTCCATGTTGTTTGTTCCCCATCAGAAAATGGGGCCGGGTGTTTGTCGACGGGTGTGGGTCGCATCTGGGACCACGCCCCAAGGAGGTGGTCACAGACCGGGGCCCCGGGGGGTTTTACCCCCCGGAAACCCCTTCCCGATAAACTCCAGATATACACGTCAGTGCCTGGTCGTAGTTTAGTGCCCTTTACTCAAAAAATCTAATACACGGGTTGCAAATAAACATACCCCCCCGGGGGGGGGTATGGTTTTGTGCCTCTTTTCTGTCTCCTTTTTTTTAAAATGGGAACTACATTTGCAGTCTTCCATTCCTCAGGGAGTTTCCAGTTTTAAGGGTGTGTTGAAGATCGTGTTAAAGGGCAACACATTTTGCTCCCTCCTAAGGCCCCCCGGGGGGATGTCCCGGGCCCCCTTTAGGAATCAAAGGGCACTTGCATTCTTAACCCCCTCCTAGTTTGGGGTTCATCCAGCACTGTTGGGGGTATTTTCCCTTTTGGGGGTCCCCCCCTGTCCTGCTTCCCAGAGTCCTTCCCTTTTCCCCTGTGGTGTATGTGTGTTTTTGTGTGGTGTGTGTGTGTGTGTGTTGGGGTTGTTTTTGTGGTTTTGTGTATGTGTTTGTGTGTACTTCCCGTTTGTGGTTTTTCATGGGTCGAGTCGTACTCCTGGCCCCCCGTAAGTACATCCTTTTGCTGCAACTCAAGAAAAGAACAAAATCCCACGTATGTCCCACACTTCTATTTGTGTACTGGGTCAGTACCAAAAGTAACACTATATTAGATGCGTTGTTCAGAAGACTTCCCCCCGTGGGTTTCCGAGTGTTGCTCATAAAATTCCCGTTGTGTAG
>NC_069408.1:81942509-81987509 GCF_026875155.1 Cherax quadricarinatus
AGTCTTTTTAAAATAATAAGGGGAAGATTTTTTAGACCTGTAGTAAGCATCCCCCCATAGGAGGAGTCTATTTTGAATGCTTACCCCAGAGGGGGTTTCCCAAAAAAACTTTGATCCGGGGGAAATTTCGAAACCCCATAGGAGGGAATCCAAAAAACTTGGTATTATCGAGGAAAAATTTGAGGTTGGGGGGTGGGTGAAAGTGGGAGGGGTAATCCAAAAATTTGATCCAAGGTGATCATAAGAAATTCAAAACCCCCCTAGGGGGGGGGGGAACCCAAAAAAACTTGTATTATCGAGAAATTTTTGGGATTGGGGGGGGGTGAAAGTGGGAGGGGGAACCTTAAAAATTTGATCTGAGGAGATGGAGAATTTCGAAAACCCCCATAGGGGGGAATGCAAAAACTTGTAATATCGAGAAATTTTGGGATGGGGGTGAAAGTGGGAGGGGTAATCCAAAAATTTGATCCAAGGAGATGGAGAATTTCGAAAACCCCATAGGGGGGATCCAAAAAACTTGATCCGAGGAGATGGAGTCATGGTATTGTCGAGAAAATTTGGGGTGAAAGGAGGGGTACCCAAAAAAACTTGATCCAAGGAGATGGAGAATTTGATTTCGAGAAATTGTTTGGGGATGGGGGTGAAAGGAGGGGTACCCAAAAAAACCTTGATCCAAGGAGATGGAGAATTTCGAAAAACCCCATAGGGGGGAATCCAAAAACCTTGATCCGAGGAGATGGAGAGCACAAGAAAATGAAATTCAAAAAAAATTCGAAAAAAATCGGAAAAAAATTCGAGGCGCGGGGGCGATCCGGATGACGCTGCAGAAGGCGCAGCAGAAGGCGCGGGCGGGTCGCGAAGGGCGCGGGCGGGCGCGCGGGCGGGGCGGGGCGCGCGGGCGGGCGCGCGGGCGGGGGTCGCGAAGGGCGCGGGCGGGCGCGCGGGCGCGCGGGCGCGCGGGGCGGGGGTCGCGAAGGGGGGGTCGTGGGGCGGGGGTACTGGTTGGGGGGTCAAGGGTGAGGTAGTCTCGAGGGCGAGGTCATGGTCAAAACCGGAAGTAACACCTAGGTGTGAAAAGGTGACCCTCTAGCTGCTGGTCCTAGACCGGAAGGGTGCGCTCTGTAGAAGGCCTAAACCGGAAGGGTGCGCTCTGTAGAAGGCCTAAACCGGAAGGGTGCGCTCTGTAGAAGGCCTTTTCCGGAAGGGTGCGCTCTGTAGAAAACTTCACTACTTATGTATGTATGTATGTATGTATGTATGTACGCATGTATGTATGTATGTATTTATGTATGTGGGTGTATGTACATATGTATGTATTAAGTATGTATGTATGTATGTATGTATGCATGTATGTATGTATGTATGTATGTATGTATGTATGTATGTATGTATGTATGTAAGGATTTATGAATCTACTGTGTTGCGAAACAACAAGTTGTTATGAACACAAGTTATTATGAATACAAGTCATTATGAACACAACAAGTTATTATGAGCACAACAAGTTATGAACACAATTAGTTGTTATGAACACAAGTTATTATGAACACAAGTCATGAACACAAGTTATTATGAACACAAGTCATGAACACAAGTTATTATGAACACAAGTTATTATGAATACAAGTCATTATGAACACAACAAGTTATTACGAGCACAACAAGTTATGAACACAATTAGTTGTTATGAACACAAGTTATTATGAACACAAGTCATGAACACAAGTTATTATGAACACAAGTCATGAACACAAGTTATTATGAACACAAGTTATTATGAGCACAACAGGTTGTTATGAACACAACAGGTTTTATGAACACAACAGGTTGTTATGAACACAAGATGTTATGAAGACAAGTTATCAACACATGTTATGAACACAACATGTTATGAACACAAGTTATTATGAACACAACAATCTGTTATGAATATAAGTTGTTATGAACACAAGTTATTGTGAACACAACAAGTTATTATGAACACAGTAAGTTATGAACACAACAAGTTATTATGAACACTAGTTGTTATGAACACAACAAGTTGTAATGAACACAAGTTATTATGAGAACAACAAGTTGTTATGAACACAAGTTATCAACACATGTTATGAACACAAGTTGTTATGAACACAACAAGTTATTGTGAGCACAAGTTATGAACACAACAAGTTATTGTGAACACAAGTTATGAACACAACAAGTTGTTGTGAAAACACAAGTTATGAACACAACAAGTTATGAACACAACAAGTTACTGTGAACACAACAAGTTGGTATGAACACGACAAGTTATTGTGAACACAACAAGTTATTAACACAATAAGTTATTGTGAACACAACAAGTTGTTATGAACCACAAAAAGTTTACTATAAACAAATAAAGTTAATTATGAACACAACAAGTGGTTATGCACAAAAAATTGTTGTGAACACAACACGTTATTATTGAACATAAACAAGTTATGACACCACGTTGTTTTGAACACAACAAGTTATTATGAACACAAGTTCTTATGAACACCAACAAGTTGTTATGAACACAAATAAGATGGTGTGAACACACAAGTTATTATGAACATAACAAGTTATGCAAACAACAAGTTGTTATGAACACAACAAGTTGTTATGAACACAAGTTATGAACACAACAAGTTGTTATGAACACAACAAGTTGTTGTGAACACAACAAGTTATTATGAACACAACAAGTTATTACGAACACAACAAGTTGTTATGAACACAACAAGTTGTTGTGAACACAAGTTGTGAACACAAGTTGTTATGAACACAACAAGTTATGAACACAACAAGTTATGAACAAAACGAGTTATGAACACAACAAGTTATGAACACAACAAGTTATTGTGAACACAACAAGTTGTTGTGAACACAAGTTATTGTGAACACAAGTTATTATGAACACAAGTTATGAACACAACAAATTGTTGTGAACACAAGTTATTATGAACACAATAAGTTATTACGAACACAAGTTGTTGTGAACACAACAAGTTATTGTGAACACAAGTTGTTATGAACACAAGTTATTGACACACAAGTTATGAAACACAACAAGTTCATTGTGAACACAACCAAGTTGTTATGATAACAACAAGTTATTGTGAAACACAAGTTATTATGAAACACAACAAGTTATTGAACACAACAAGTTATGAACACAAAAGTTGTTTCAATGAAATCAACAAGTTCTTGGGAAACAAGGTTGTGGAACACAATCACAGTATTATGAACACAAGTTGTATGAAACACCAAGTTATCAAACACATAAAATTTTGACCACAACAGTTGTTTTGAACGCAACAAGTTGTTATGAACACATTTAGTATTAACACAAAAGTTTATGAACACAACAAGTTGTTCATGAAACACAACAAGTTATGATAACACAATAAGTTATTATGAACACAGCAAGTTATTATGTTAAACACAACAAGTTTGGACACAAGTTGTTATGAATCATTGTGATGAAACACAAGTTATCAAACACAAGTTGTGAAACACAAGTTATTATGAACCCAAGCTGTTATGGAACACAAAGTTATGAACCAACAAGTTGTTATGTACACAAGTTATTGTGGACACAAGTTATGAACACAACAAGTTATTGTAAACACAAACAAGTTATTATGAACACAACAAGTTGTTATGAAACACAACTAGGTTGTACATGAACACATCAAGTTATGAACACATAGTTATGAGCACAACATGTTATTGTGGAAAACAACAAGTTATTATGAACAACAAGTATTGGTAAACACAACAAATTATGCAACACAACAAGGTTGTTATGAGACAACAAGTTGTTGTGAACACAACAAGTTTATTATGAAACTCAATTAGTTGGTATTGAACACAACAAATTGTTGTGAACACAACAATTGTTGTGAACACAAAAAGGTTATTATGAACACAAGTTGTTATGAACACAACAAGTTATGAACACAGTATGAACACATCAAGTTTTTGTGAACACAACAAGTTGTTATGAAACACACATGTTATGAACACAACAAGTTATTGTAAACACAAAGTTGATTATGAACCACACAAGAAATTGTTGGAACACAAGTTGTGAACACAGCAAGTTAATAGGAACACAAGTTGTTATGAACACAAGTTAATGAACACAAAGTTATGAACACAACAAGTTGTTATTAAAACGCAACAAGTTATGACACAAGTGTTATGACACACAAGTTATTATGAAACACATACAAGTTATGAATATACAAGTTGATATGAAAACACAAGTTATGAACAAATAATTTATTGGAAACACAACAAGTTATTTTGAACAACAACAAGTTATGGGAACAACAAGTTGTTATGAACACAACAAGCTGTTTATGAAACAACAAGTTATCAACACAAGTTGTGACACAAGTTATTATGAACCCAAAGCTGTTATCAAAACAAAAAGTTATGAACCAAGTATTATGACCCAAGCTGTTAAATTGAAAACACAAGTTATGAAACACAACAAGTTATGAAACACATCAAGTTGCTATGAATATAAGTTGTTTATGAACACAACAAGTATGAAACACGACAAGTTGTTTTGACCACTTGTTCTTTATGCTGTCACCTGACACAGGATTTTCCCGTCTCGAATCATTGTTTGGTGTACCCCATTCTCTCCGTCTTCTTTTGGGTCCTCTCTTTGTATCCACTGTGAATATTTCTTTGAGTCTCATGTTCAGATCCACACAATACTTCATGGTCGTATGTTGTAAGCTCCCATCCTTTCCTTCTTCAGGCTTGATTACCTGGTCTTTGACGGTTTTCTTCCTGATGTGTATGTGCTGGTGTGAGTTTATGGGGATGTGTATGTGGTGTGCCTGTGTGTATTGTACTCAGGAATACGTGGGTTGAGGGTGAGTCATGGCTTACTGGTTCTGCTTCTTTCGCTAGTCGCTACTACGTCAGCTTCTCTCGTTGCTCCGAGAGGCCGTATCATACCTCTTCTTAAAGCTATGTATGTGTGGGTGTGATGAATGGTTTCGAAAAACCGACAAGTTGAAGATGAGACAAATTATGCTGCATATGGGAATCTTTATTCAGGAAACGTTTTCGCCACACAGTTGGGGGGCCCTTCATCAGTCCAATCAAAGAGGAAGCGTAAGGTTGAGGAGGAGTATGAGCGTAATCAGTCCCTAGCCCTGGAGTCGATGTGTTTCAGTCCATCAATTCGAGTAGAATGTACAAGCATAGGGCAGCAGACGTGGTTATATACTGTAGTGAGGTGAGGTGAAGCAGGCAGAGGCGGGGTCATAATGGTACATCCACTAGTTGAAGTAGGTCTTCGTCCATAGGTTGAACAAGTGTGTTGGAACATGTGTGTGTTGATACATGTGTGTTGTGTGTTGTGTGTGTGTGTGTTATGTGTGTGTTGAGTATGTGTGTATGTGCGTGTGTGTGTTGTTGGTGTGTGTGTGCTGTGTGTGTGTGTTGAGTGTGTAGTGTAGTGTGTGTGTGTGAGTGTGTGTGTGTGTGAGTTTGTGAGTGTGTGTGTGTGTGTAGTTGTGTGTGTGTTTGTGTGTGTGTGTAATAACCTAATGGTACACACCTAATTGTGTGGATGCAGGAGGTTCGAGTCTCAGTCATGGCCCCCGCTCTTCACTGATCGTTTCAAGGTCTCACTTTCTCTGCTTCCTGATATTTGTCATACTCGTCCTTAAAAGCTATGAATGGTTCCTGCCTCAACTAATGCATGTATGTGTGCGTGTGCGTGCGTGCGTGTGTGTGTGTGTAGTGTGTGTAATGTGTGTGTGTGTGTGTGTGTGTGTGTGTGTGTGTGTGTGCTGTGTGTGTGTGTGTGTGTGTTCTGCATGGTAGAGCCATGAGTTGTGTTAATGATGACATGAAAGTGAGGGGAAATTAATAAAACAAAAATACCATATATATCATTTAAAGTATTTTTCCAAAATAAAACACCAAGAGAAGGCAGACAACATAAACCACCCAAGAGAGGGCACAACATTAAACACCAAGAGAAGGGCAACCACATTAAACCACCAAGAGAAGGGCACAACTTAAACCACCAAGAGAAGGGACAACATAACCAACAAGAGAAGGGAGGGCACAATATAAAACCACCAAGAGAAGGGCACAACATAATCACCAAAGAGAAGGGACAACATAAACCACCAAGAGAAGGGGCCAACATAACCACCAAGAGAAGGGCACAACCATAAACCACAAAGAGAAGGGCACAACATAAACCACCAAGAGAAGGGACACAACCATAAACCACCAAGCGAAGGGCACAACATAAACCACCAAGAGATGGGCACAACATAAACCCACAGAGATGGGCACAACATTAACCACCAAGAGAAGTGCACAACATAAACCACCAAGGAGAAGGGGAAACTATATGATCATCAGGACAAATGTGCTCAAGAAAATTAATATAAACCAATTTATTTAGGAAAATATGGTGAGAAAATAATCGGATGAAATCGCTGGATATTTGTAAGCAAGGTTCAGAATGTGAATAAATGGCGTATGTTTATAGAGCGAATAGAGACCAGAAAAGATAGACAATGAGGGAGGATGGAAGGCAGAGGATATGGTCATGTCTGAGATCAGTGTGTGATATTTAATTAGTGTAGAGTAAAAACGATTTACGAAATTAGGAGATGAAGGGTAAGGTACTAAAGAGGGGTTGTAATTAAGGGTAGTTTCGTTATGAAGAAAATTTAGGTATCAAGATATTTTGTTAAGCAGTGACATAAGTCTGCAGTGGACAGGTGGTGTAGAGAAGAACTTGTGAAAAAAAAAACGCTGGGAACAATAAAATTTTGGTAGAATAGGGCTTTTCTCTCAGCCGGTATCAGCCGGATAGGAGTTTGTGGATACAAGTGACTTTGGAGATACAGACTGTAATCAACGGTAATATTTATGAAAGAATTAAGAATCCAATTACTCAATGTTCAGATTTTTGTAGTTTGAACAACTCTGCACTTCCTGGTCTGAGGTGCGGATATTTCGTTGCATGGATGACGACTCGATCATGAGATCTGTCTCTGCTATAAAAAAATTTATTTAAGGAGTATTATTAAAATTTTCTTAATGGGGTTAATGGTGTCGTGTGTAAATATGTATGAATACATGTTTGCACATATGTTTATGAGTTTACACTTCTCGATAAGGTCATATGCCTGTATCGAGAGCAACGAAGCCACACGACACATCAGCCTTCAGAGCCTATAGTGGTACTGCACATGACGATTCCTTCACTATTTATACGCGGGTGGTTTACTCGCCCTCCTGCGGGTATATCTTCACCATAACACTTCAAATGACGATTTTACTGCCAATCCTCTGTCTTGTTTTGGCACTGCCACGGGTGCGCTTGTGGATTATTGGTAGACTTCTTACTTCTTTTTGCTTGTCTCTTGTTTTGAAGAGTTTATAGTGAGTTCATGGGTAAGAGATGGTGAGGTAGTGGATTTTTCTTTAAGTGTGTGCGTTGGCTCGGGTCGGTGTGTGAACTGCTTGTCGTGGGCAAGTGGATTTGTTTTTTGGGATGGGGAATGGTGGGTGGATGGGTTAATGCCATCCCCCTCTGATAAATGGGGTCTTCCTGTGCTCTCCTAAGTCACGCCCACTGGAACTTAATTTGGGTCCCGAGCGAGGTCTGCGGGGTATTGAGTGACTGAAAGAGAAAAGAGAGAGCGAGAGAGATAGCTGCCCCCCACCGATCCAGAGATGAGAGAGAGGAGAGGAATAATGGAGAAAATCTAAAAGAATTGAGAGAGAGAGAGATGAAAAGATGTGGAGGAAGAGAGGGAGGATAAAGAGGGTGGGAGTGTCGGGAGTTCGGGAGGGAAGGAAAAAGAAGGGATGGAAGGAGGAAGGGAAGGAAGTAGGGATGGTGGTATAATGGAGGGAGGGTGGAAAAACAAAGGGGAGAGAAATATAGGGGAGCAGCGGAAAAGGAATGGGACATAAAGGAAGGGATGTGAGACTAGGGGTGTTTGAACAGTGATAGCCAGGGATCAAGCAGAGGGAGGAGAGAGGAGGGTAAAGAATGGGGATTATAAACTAAAGCAAACACTCACACACACACACACACACACACACACACACACACACCCACACACACACACCACACACACACACACACCACACACACGACACACACACATACACACACACGCACACACACACACACACATCAGACACACATACAAAAATACTGCGTGGAATATATTGGGTGGACAGAGACGGATGTTCCAGAGTGGGACACAGAAACATGGGGTCACAATTGAAGTTGAAGGCTAGGTGAGTCAAGAGAGATGTTAGGTAAAGGTTTTTCTTCAGTCCACAGAGTTGTTAGGAAGTGGAACAGCCTGAAAGTGAATGTGGAGGCAGGAAACATACATAGTTTTCAAGACGAGGTATGATAAAGCTCATGGGAGCACGAGAGAGGGAGTCCAGATAGCGAGTCAGTGGAAAGAAGCGGGGCAGGAGCTAAAATATCGACCCCTGCAACCACAATTAGGTGAGTATACCACACTCACACACACACACAGAGCCTGGAGTTGGAATCGACCCCCTGCAACCTCAACTAGGTGAGCTCACACACACACCACACACACACACAACACACACACACACACACCACACACACACATACACACACAAACACAACACGATACAGGGCAACCTGTGCAGAGTAGGCAGCAGTAAAAGTGACGAGGAGGCAGGAAGGGGAAGAGAGAGAGATGGAGAAGAATGATAATGGAAGAAAACAGCGGGGCGATGGGGAAAAGGGAGGACGGTAAAAAAATTGTGTATGGTTATTTTCCGATATCAATTAAAAGCAACTGGGCTCTTCCAGAGTATTAGGAGAGATCGTTCATTAGTAAGATGGGAGGGGAGTGACAGTCCTGCGAGGAAGTGTTAATGAGAGAGAGAGAGGAGAGAGAGACCGAGAGAGAGACGAGTGAGACGAGAGAGAGAGAGGGGGGAGAGAGAGGAGAGGAGAGAGAAGAGGAGACGGGATGAGAGAGAGAGAGATGAGAGATGAGTGAAATGGAGAAAAGATTGTTATTAGTGAGTGGACTGGGGGGGTATACAGTAAAAACAACCTGAGAAAGTGTCAAGACATTACTAAGGCTGTCTTCTGAGAAAACTAAATATCTTTGGAATCATAAAAGGTTCCAACCTTCCAATCTCCACTTCATCTCCCAGCTCCTGGAAGACAAGTTAGCCAAAGGAACACAATATAGTAATCTACTCCTACCATCATTATATACTACTACTGTTATTACTGCTTATACTAATACCAGTACTGCTATACTATACTACAAACTACTATTACCGCCCACTCATAATCTCAGCTATGACCAACAGACGTCCGTTTATATTACTGAGAAGCCAGCCTCTCCAAAGTCACTTTCCACTGGGTAATTACGAGAATGTATAACAAGTGTAAGTGAATTTGTAAGTGCAACAATGAAACATTTTGATACTAAGTTTAAAGTTGATTTATCAAATATTTTTACCCAACTGTTTCTTAAATATTTATAATGAATTTTCCGGATATGGTAGTGTTTTCAGTGTTCTGCGTGCTTTCGTGTATATAAAATTGATTTCCCCCCAATTTTGGTTTTGATTAAAATCTATTAAATTTTGCACTAATAACTGTACATGGAATGGAGCTTATGAGAGACGTTTCGTGTCTGATGGATCATTAACAAGTGTTGTAACCAGTTAATGATCCATGTCGGACCTGAAACGTTGTCATAAGTTTTTTTCCTTTCTATGTGCGAGTTAATTGTGTATTTCATCACTGTGTTGTGTCTTTTTATTTTTTAATATATCATTGTTTTTAATTTTCACATTGAAAAGTGCCTTGATTTCAAATCACTTTTTTGTGCGTGTATCTATAGTTTGAAAATCTATTTAAATTTTTTAATTAAATTTCGTAATAGATTTTGCTACCTCAGAAAATATCAAAGTGTAGGTTTTTAAATGTATTATCGTATTTGTTAACATTTCAGTGACTGTTTTAGCACTGATGCCTGTCACTCTTTACATTTGTTTCCTTTCTCCAGTCACTATATACCATAATTAAAGTGTACTCAAGTGTATTGCAGTGCATTGAAACTGCTCTTTGATGGAATGCACTCTCTAGAGATGAAGTATAGCTGATGGGCCGTCTTAGAGCTATGTTTTAAGACTGTTGGTGACGTGTTGTGAAAGTACACGGGCCGCGCGCGTTGTAGCCAATGTGGGAAAGACCTAAAGCCTAATTTCATTTCTTTGCTGAGGTACGTGTCGAGGAAACAAGGCGGAATGCGTTTTTAAAGCCAGTCTAATAAGCCGAACTGGAATCTTGTAGAAGCCGTGTTGGAACCACAATGTAAACATTCAACATCTACTTACAAATGCAATAATCTCTATCTAACTTCCTCAGCGCTTTCTTACTGGTGTTGTCGCAACAATCAGTATCCAGTCAGTCAGTAAGGTGTGAGTTCAAGGGAATCCATCAACGCTTGCCTAACTTACAGGCCGTGACCTGCTTGCGCTATGGATTTTTCCACTGGTGATTCCACATCCTACTTATTCGTCACCTGCTCGCAGTGTATAATCCACTTACCCGCTCATTATGCTGAAATTTTCTCAAGGACTGGTGGACTAAACACGTCGCCTCAAAGGTGAGGAACTAATTACCTCCAAACTCATTCTCATCTTCCACCACTGATCTCTGTTCCTGATGACGAAGCCAATTGTTGGCGAAGATTTCTCTAAACGTTGACCGAAGATGTTCGAAGTTAACGAAGATTTTCGAACGTTGACGAAAGGTTTCCAACGTTGACGGAAGATTTCCAAACGTTGACGTGATTTACAAACGTTGGACGATAGATTCCAAACGTTGACGAAGATTTCCAAACGTAGACGAGATTTCCAACGTTGACGAAGAATTTTCCAAAAACGTTGACGAAGATTTGCAAACGTTTGACGAAGATTTGACAAACGTTGACCGAAGATTCCAACGTTGACGAAGATTTCCAAACGTTGACGAAGATTTCCAAAAGTTTGCAAAGTTTTATTTTTCGACATATATGTATACAGCTCATTGTTGCTTATTCGTCTTCATTACCAAAATAAGAAAAATAATATAATTCCAATGTTTTGTGTAATTAAAATTTCTTTCGTGTTTGTTTAATTCTGACTTCAGACTGAAATTAACATTATCGATTTATGTGATTAGTTAGGTAGTGTTATTTAATTTTTTTTTTTTTTTATTTATGTGAATATTTTCTTATTATTATTGGTTACTCTTTTTCTTTCTTATTATTATTATTATTATTATTTATTATTATTATTATTTATTATTATCAAGATACTGGCGGCCTCCCACAGAATTGGTAGGGTCACCCGAAAAGAAACAGTTTTATCATCACCGCTCCGTCCAGTGTGTAACAGAAGGGCGGCCGAACACAGTTCAAATGCTCCTCCAATCTGCAGATATCCCACCATTTCTTTTCAGATTGCTGGTATTGTACTTCCTGGCTCCAGGTTCAAGTCAGGGTAAACAATGTTTTACTGAATCTCTTCACAAAATATTGCCTTGCCTCACACTCCTACAGGCAATCAAATCTCAAAACCATTTGCTCCACAACTCTCTATCTAAACACACTTCACCACGCTGCCACGCACACAATAACCTCCTTTACGAACTCCTTCAAACCTTTGCAAAGGTGACCCTTACACCGCCTTCCCTCCAATACTAATTTTTACACCATTCTGGTCCTTCTATTTTGTTTCCAACCTCATCTAAATGTCCGAACTACCTCAAACAAACCTTCTTCATTTCTCTGGATATTACTTTTACTAAAACTTCGCACATTCTTCTTAATCTCCAATCTTACGAATTCTCTGTATAATATTACACCACAAAGATCAACGTTCAAGGTAGTAGGTTGTAATAAAGTTGGTAGAATTACGCATTATGTAAAAGTAAAAAGGACAAAAGTTGCAACTAATGTGACATTTATTGTGCTCCTGGAGAGCGAAACGTTGCCACAATAAATGTCACATTAGTTGCACTTGTGTCCTTTTACTTTACAAGGTAGTAGGTTGGTAGACAGTAAGCACCCGGGGTGGAACTGCAGTCTTCCCAAATGAGCCTAAAACGGAAATTTGTCATTGTTTTACACAGTGATAGGATTGCGGGTGTCTTTTTCTGGGACTTATATTTCGATAACACTACACAATCATATACATGTATATGTATACACACCCATCTGAGTTTTCTTCTCTTTTCTTCATAGTTTCATGTTCTTATTTATTTCCTACCATGTTGCATTGGAAAAAGTCTAGAATAAGAATCCTCCCTATGTAAGCCATGTGTGTTCATAGACGCAGACTAAGATGCCTGGGCAAAAGGATTTGTAACCTCTACTTCTGTATAAACTGCTAAAAATAGGCGAGAAAAACTTAACTTTGGATGTTTGGAATGTATGTGGATATAGTGCAGATGATTAGGAAAGAGATGATTACCATTGTTATGAATGAAATGGAAGATGTATGATCTAGCTCTCAGCGAAACAAAGATGAAACTGCAGGAGGAGCTTCAGTGAGTGGAAATAAGTGGGATTAGGTCGGGTTATCTGTAAAGATTTAGGGATAATGAAGGAGTCAGTTATGGCAAGAAAAGTGTGGAAAAATAAATAAATTCAAGGATTATGTGGAAGTAAAAATATAAGGTCGGATGGCGAAACTTTGGGTTGTTAGTATTGTTGTTGTTGTTGTTGTTGCCTGCCTGTTGTTATTAACTGTTTTCTAACGCAGTTCTATAGTACGTTGAGTTTTTGTGTCCTTCTTTAATAATAAATTTAATACTGACTAATTAACGTTCCAAAATTTAATGTGAAGGCACAACCATGGCCGCAGTGTGGTCTTTTTTTCTATTTTAAATAATATAAAGCCCTTACACTAGGCAGGTCGTTTACCCTTTAGAGCCCAGGACTTTTATTTACGTTCGCAGTAGAAAGGCGTAACATGAGGGCCTGAAGGGATGAATTATTAAGTTTAGAAGGATAATTCACATTTAAATGAAGCATTAAAATATTATAATAACGTTTCACAGGTATTATTAATACTGTTATTTTTCTGCTTGATTTTTGTGTGTGCACATTAGTGATTTAGGGAGTTATTTAATATAATAATTTTCTATGAATAATCAATTTTTTTTTTTAAAAAATTGTACCTATGTACTTTGCCTGTGTGATTTATTTGTTTTATATAAGCAATTTTTCTACTGTAATAAGCGTTTTTTGCTATTATTTCTAGATGTCTGTAAGCAGTGGAAATTCTAGTGGTGACAGTGGTCTGGAGTTTACCTGGAGTTTACCTGGAGAGAGTTCCGGGGGTCAACGCCCCCGCGGCCCGGTCTGTGACCAGGCCAGGTCTGGGAGGACGATCCTGGATCAAACCCCACTGCTAATAATGAGAGTAATAATGCACAGATATTTAAGGACTAAAATTAGCTTTAATTATGGAAGAAAAGATCTGAGAAGAATTGAACGTTTCTAGAGAACGAGAAAGCAGTCAGTATATCTTTAGGGCTAAAGATGAGAGAGAGAGAGAGAGAGAGTAGAGAGTGCGTTTGTTGTTCACATAATGGAAACAGGTACAGGGTAGACATTCTTAATTTGGACAAGGTATAAGTCTGTTCCCAAAATTTCTTGGAAAAAAATCCTGATAACTTTTTTCCTGCTTTGAAAAAATTCCGCCCCAAATTCCCAGGACGTGGCCTGACGTAATGGGCAACATTAGCCAGAACCCAGATTAATTGGTACGGGTGAAACAAAACTGTTTAGTATCTCTGATGAACTGAATTTTTCAGATTAGAGAAGATGAAGGATGCTGTGTTACTGGCTTATCGATATGCCAGAGAGATTAGACCAGATGTTTAGAGGTTTAAAGTTTCAGGAAACGACATCATGATGTCGCTTCTGACTAAATGGACGCCGTTCAAGGATTGTTTTGTAGTGGATTTTGAAGGTGAATATTCTGTTAATTTTATTAGAGGATCTTCTGAACAGTGTTCTCATGTTAAGGCATATCTTGCAGGTAAAAGAATTATAATGATTTTAAACATTCTCTAAAGTTAGAAGTAGTTATCACCCAGAATATGTTAAAATAACTATTTCTCCGCCAATTAGGAGGAGTAAGAAATTTCACAGGTTTAAGCCAAACTTTTTCAGCCTCATATCCAAAGAGTTTTTTTTCAGCTTACTAATCACCAGAATCCTGGTTCCCAGGGAATTTAAAATCTGCTTCCCAGTTTACCTGCTCAACGAAGTGGTAAGTCAGTACAGGTTTCAAGAAAACAGGGGAACATATGAAAGAAGGAACACTGCAATAGCGCCTACTGACCCTGCGAAGCGGTCCATGCCACAACTCTGCTTAGACAATTGTACCCTAGTCAGGTCACTTCACTTAAGCAAGTAGCACAGCACCAGACCTGGCAGCACAAGCTAGTCAGGTCCAACTCAACACCACCCACACCAACTCATGTATTTATCCCACCTATTTTTTAAAACTACACAAACGTCTTAGCTTTTATACCGCACCTCGGGGAGTTTGTTCCACTCATCTCACAACTCTTTACCAAAGCCAGTGCTTTTCCTATATCCTTCCTGAATCTGAATTTTTCCAACTTGAAACCATTGCTGCGAGACCTTCCTCCAGTCTGTGATGTTCCCCCAGTCTGTAATGATCCACCAGTCTGTAATGTTCTACCAGTTTTTTATGTTCCCCCAGTTTCTGATGTTTCCCCAGTCTGTGATGTTCCCCAGTCTGTAATGTTCCCCCAGTCTGTAATGTTCCCCCAGTCTGTAATGTTCCCCCAGTCTGTAATGTTCTACCAGTCTGTGATGTTCCCCCAGTCTGTGATGTTCCCCCAGTCTGTGATGTTGCAGTCTGTAATGTTCTACAGTCTGTGATGTTCTCCAGTTTCGATGTTCCCTAGTCTGTGATGTTGTTCCACAGTCTGTGAAGTTCCCCCAGTCTGTGATGTTCCCCCAGTCTGTGATGTTCCCCCAGTCTGTGATGTTCCCCCAGTCTGTGATGTTCCCCCAGTCTGTGATGTTCCACCAGTCTGTGATGTTCCACCAGTCTGTGATGTTATACCAGTTTGTAATTTTCTACCAGTCTGTGATGTTCCTCCAGTTTCTGATGTTCCCCCAGTCGGTGATGGTTCCCCCAGTCTGTGGATGTTCCAACAGTCTGTGATTGTTCTCAGTTTCCGATTGTTCCCTAGTCTGTGATGTCCACCAGTCTGTGATGTTCCCCCAGTCTGTGATGTTCCCAGTCTGTGATGTTCCATCAGTCTGTGATGTTCTACAGGTCTCGATGCACAAGAAAAGTTGTTGATGTTCATGCCAGTTGCAGCACCATTATAATTGTATTTACGTGAAACGTGTGTGATAAACCTCAGGATCATCAGTGAATTGGTAATGCCACTGCAGGGAGATTTGATGTAAGATTGGTATATGTAGTCCATAAGTCAACATATATCCTGTGAGCAGCTCTCAGCTACTTTGTATGACATTATCTTCCTGCTGTTATCCACATACCTAGAACTCACCAGAAAAGGCAGGGGATGGGAGGGAGTTGCTGTTTCTAGAGTATTATTATTATACTACTACTACTACTACTAGTAGTAGTAGTAGTTGTTGTTGTTGTTATTGTTCTTGTTGTTGTATCAGTAGCAGTATAGTCGAATTAATTGTAGTTATATACTGTAGTAGAAATATAAGAGTGCGGGAGTAGTGGTATTAATTCATAGTTGTAATGGTGACGGTGGGTTGTGGTGATAGTAGTATAGTGTTAGTAATATTAATAGCAGATACGCGGTATGAGTTATATCAGCAATACTAATAGCAGTAGCTGTAGTTGTAGCAACAGTAGTAGTAACAGTAGTAGCAGTTTAAGGGGCAGCAGTAGTAGTAACAGTAGTAGCAGTTGAAGGGGCAGCAGTAGTAGTAACAGTAGTAGCAGTTGAAAGAACAGTATAGTAGTATAGTAGTAGTAGTAGTAGTAGTAGGTAGTAGTAGTAGTAGAAGTAACAGTAGTTGTGGTTTTAGCAGTACTAATGGAATCGGCTAGCGTTAATTTACTCACTGCATTTTTCCAAAAACGGCAGCGTGGTTACAGGGAGTGGAGGTGGGGAGAGATGGAGTGGAGATGGGAGAGATGGAGGTGGAGGTGGGGAGAAAGTGGAGGTGGGGAGGGAGAGAGTGGAGGTGGGGTGAGTGGGAGTGGAGGCGGACTTGGGGGGGGGGGGACTGAACGTGAAGGTGGGGATAGAGCGGAGGTTGGAGGGCGGGGGAGAGAGGAAGCTGTTGATGATAAAAGGAGTGGAAGAATTGAGAGAGAGAGAGGAGAGTAGAGTTAGGAGAGAGACTTTTTCTTCTTAACATATTTTTCTCTACTTACACACAGGTGTATCGTGTTCAGCGCTCATGACAGACTTCACAGTCTCTTTCTAACTTTCTTACCTCTTATGTAGTTCTCTCTCTCTCTCTGTCTCTGTCTCTCTTCTCCTCTCTCTCTCTCTCTCTCTGACAGCCTTTCATATCTGTCATGTATACATGTGAGCTCAGTAATTTAAAACCAAATTACATCAGCTAGCAGACCAGTCAAGCTGGGTGAATGAAAGTTTTGACCCGAATGTCGTAGCATAATTTCTCAAAAAATGAAACAGAGTCATCTTCACTCACATTAACAAAGCTTCCGGGTTATAATTGTTCTGGGTGAATCTTGGTTTATTGTAACAGCTATTTGAAACTTTAATAGTTTTGTCTAGATACAATTCTGTATCCTGGACTGAAATTCAGAAGTCTGTTTAAGGAGTTTAATTGCCTCTGTAAATGTTGAAATTCAAGGCAGCGAGAGAAAAAAATATATATTCTGTGTACATTATTGTCCGAAGAATGAGAACAAAGTCGCCTTTTATTGTGACGAAATTTAATGCAAGAAAAAGAACCGGGAGGCTAAATAGTCGGTGATATAAATTCTCCGACTTAAATTGGTAATTTTTGTTCAGAAGACCAGGAAGCTACCAGACTTGCTAATTGATTAAATGTAGCATTCTAACACTAGTTGCCATGTAGACCACTTGTGTCACCAGTAAACTAAATTTTCCTCTGGAATCATGCGAGGCAGGAGAGAAACTAGGGAGTTGCCCCAGGCATTATTCAATGAAAATAAAACACTAATTTTGATATCAAACAATAAGATCATAACTGCTCCCAAGAAACAAGAGGCAGCAAAAGTTGAGTAGGGTTACTGGTTGGCGGGGTCAAGGGTGAGGTAGTCTCGAGGCGAGGTCATGGTCAAAAACCGGAAAGTAACACCTAGCGATGTGAAAAGGTGACCTCTAGCTGCTGGTCTAGACTGAAAGGGTGCCTCTGTAGAAGACTAAACCGGAAGGGTGCGCTCTGTAGAAGGCTCTAAACGGATGGGTGCGCTCTGTAGAAGGCCTTTTCCGGAAGGCGTGCGCTTCTGTAGAAACTTCACTACTTATGTAATGTATGTATGTATGTATGTATGTACGCATGTTATGTATGTATGTAATTTATGTATGTGGGTGTTTGTACATATGTATGTATTAAGTATGTATGTATGTTATGTATGTATGCATGTATGTATGTATGTATGTATGTATGTTTGTATGTTTTGAATGTATGTATGTAAGGATTTATGAATCTACTGTGTTGCGAAACAAACAAAGTTTTATGAACACAAGTTAATTATGAATACAAGTCATTTATGAACCAACAAGTTATTATGAGCACAACAAGTTATAGAACACAATTAGTTGTTATGATGAACACAAGATATTATGACACAATTCATTGAACACAAGTTATTATGAACACAAAGTCATGAACACAAGTTATTATGAACACAAGTTATTTGGAATACAAGTCATTAAGGAACACAACAAGTTATTACGAGCACAACAAGTTATGAAACACAATTAGTTGATATTGAAAACAAGTTAATATGAACACAAGTCATGATCACAAGTTATTATGACACAAGTCTGAACACAAGTTATTATGAACACAAGTTATTATGAACACAACAGGTTGTTATGAACACAACAGGTTGTTATGAACACAACAGGTTGTTATGAACACAAGATGTTATGAAGACAAGTTATCAACACATGTTATGAACACAACATGTTATGAACACAAGTTATTATGAACACAACAATCTGTTATGAATATAAGTTGTTATGAACACAAGTTATTGTAAACACAACAAGTTATTATGAACACAGTAAGTTATGAACACAACAAGTTATTATGAACACAAGTTGTTATGAACACAACAAGTTGTAATGAACACAAGTTATTATGAGCACAACAAGTTGTTATGAACACAAGTTATCAACACATGTTATGAACACAAGTTGTTATGAACACAACAAGTTATTGTGAGCACAAGTTATGAACACAACAAGTTATTGTGAACACAAGTTATGAACACAACAAGTTGTTGTGAAAACAACAAGTTATGAACACAACAAGTTATGAACACAACAAGTTACTGTGAACACAACAAGTTGGTATGAACACGACAAGTTATTGTGAACACAACAAGTTATTAACACAATAAGTTATTGTGAACACAACAAGTTGTTATGAACACAAAAAGTTACTATAAACAAATAAAGTTAATTATGAACACAACAAGTGGTTATGCACAAAAAATTGTTGTGAACACAACACGTTATTATTGAACATAAACAAGTTATGACACCACGTTGTTTTGAACACAACAAGTTATTATGAACACAAGTTCTTATGAACACAACAAGTTGTTATGAACACAAAAAGTTGTTGTGAACACAACAAGTTATTATGAACATAACAAGTTATGAACACAACAAGTTGTTATGAACACAACAAGTTGTTATGAACACAAGTTATGAACACAACAAGTTGTTATGAACACAACAAGTTGTTTTGAACACAACCAGTTATTATGAACACAACAAGTTATTACGAACACAACAAGTTGTTATGAACACAACAAGTTGTTGTGAACACAAGTTGTGAACACAAGTTGTTATGAACACAACAAGTTATGAACACAACAAGTTATGAACACAACGAGTTATGAACACAACAAGTTATGAACACAACAAGTTATTGTGAACACAACAAGTTGTTGTGAACACAAGTTATTGTGAACACAAGTTATTATGAACACAACAAGTTGTTATGAACACAACAAATTGTTGTGAACACAATTTATTATGAACCACAATATTTATTACGAACACAAGTTGTTGTGAACACAACAAGTTATTGTGAACACCAAGTTGTTATGAACACAAGTTATTGACACACAAGTTATGAAACACAACAAGTTCATTGTGAACACAACCAAGTTGTTATGATAACAACAAGTTATTGTGAAACACAAGTTATTATGAAACACAACAAGTTATTGAACACAACAAGTTATGAACACAAAAGTTGTTTCAATGAAATCAACAAGTTCTTGGGAAACAAGGTTGTGGAACACAATCACAGTATTATGAACACAAGTTGTATGAAACACCAAGTTATCAAACACATAAAATTTTGACCACAACAGTTGTTTTGAACGCAACAAGTTGTTATGAACACATTTAGTATTAACACAAAAGTTTATGAACACAACAAGTTGTTCATGAAACACAACAAGTTATGATAACACAATAAGTTATTATGAACACAGCAAGTTATTATGTTAAACACAACAAGTTTGGACACAAGTTGTTATGAATCATTGTGATGAAACACAAGTTATCAAACACAAGTTGTGAAACACAAGTTATTATGAACCCAAGCTGTTATGGAACACAAAGTTATGAACCAACAAGTTGTTATGTACACAAGTTATTGTGGACACAAGTTATGAACACAACAAGTTATTGTAAACACAAACAAGTTATTATGAACACAACAAGTTGTTATGAAACACAACTAGGTTGTACATGAACACATCAAGTTATGAACACATAGTTATGAGCACAACATGTTATTGTGGAAAACAACAAGTTATTATGAACAACAAGTATTGGTAAACACAACAAATTATGCAACACAACAAGGTTGTTATGAGACAACAAGTTGTTGTGAACACAACAAGTTTATTATGAAACTCAATTAGTTGGTATTGAACACAACAAATTGTTGTGAACACAACAATTGTTGTGAACACAAAAAGGTTATTATGAACACAAGTTGTTATGAACACAACAAGTTATGAACACAGTATGAACACATCAAGTTTTTGTGAACACAACAAGTTGTTATGAAACACACATGTTATGAACACAACAAGTTATTGTAAACACAAAGTTGATTATGAACCACACAAGAAATTGTTGGAACACAAGTTGTGAACACAGCAAGTTAATAGGAACACAAGTTGTTATGAACACAAGTTAATGAACACAAAGTTATGAACACAACAAGTTGTTATTAAAACGCAACAAGTTATGACACAAGTGTTATGACACACAAGTTATTATGAAACACATACAAGTTATGAATATACAAGTTGATATGAAAACACAAGTTATGAACAAATAATTTATTGGAAACACAACAAGTTATTTTGAACAACAACAAGTTATGGGAACAACAAGTTGTTATGAACACAACAAGCTGTTTATGAAACAACAAGTTATCAACACAAGTTGTGACACAAGTTATTATGAACCCAAAGCTGTTATCAAAACAAAAAGTTATGAACCAAGTATTATGACCCAAGCTGTTAAATTGAAAACACAAGTTATGAAACACAACAAGTTATGAAACACATCAAGTTGCTATGAATATAAGTTGTTTATGAACACAACAAGTATGAAACACGACAAGTTGTTTTGACCACTTGTTCTTTATGCTGTCACCTGACACAGGATTTTCCCGTCTCGAATCATTGTTTGGTGTACCCCATTCTCTCCGTCTTCTTTTGGGTCCTCTCTTTGTATCCACTGTGAATATTTCTTTGAGTCTCATGTTCAGATCCACACAATACTTCATGGTCGTATGTTGTAAGCTCCCATCCTTTCCTTCTTCAGGCTTGATTACCTGGTCTTTGACGGTTTTCTTCCTGATGTGTATGTGCTGGTGTGAGTTTATGGGGATGTGTATGTGGTGTGCCTGTGTGTATTGTACTCAGGAATACGTGGGTTGAGGGTGAGTCATGGCTTACTGGTTCTGCTTCTTTCGCTAGTCGCTACTACGTCAGCTTCTCTCGTTGCTCCGAGAGGCCGTATCATACCTCTTCTTAAAGCTATGTATGTGTGGGTGTGATGAATGGTTTCGAAAAACCGACAAGTTGAAGATGAGACAAATTATGCTGCATATGGGAATCTTTATTCAGGAAACGTTTTCGCCACACAGTTGGGGGGCCCTTCATCAGTCCAATCAAAGAGGAAGCGTAAGGTTGAGGAGGAGTATGAGCGTAATCAGTCCCTAGCCCTGGAGTCGATGTGTTTCAGTCCATCAATTCGAGTAGAATGTACAAGCATAGGGCAGCAGACGTGGTTATATACTGTAGTGAGGTGAGGTGAAGCAGGCAGAGGCGGGGTCATAATGGTACATCCACTAGTTGAAGTAGGTCTTCGTCCATAGGTTGAACAAGTGTGTTGGAACATGTGTGTGTTGATACATGTGTGTTGTGTGTTGTGTGTGTGTGTGTTATGTGTGTGTTGAGTATGTGTGTATGTGCGTGTGTGTGTTGTTGGTGTGTGTGTGCTGTGTGTGTGTGTTGAGTGTGTAGTGTAGTGTGTGTGTGTGAGTGTGTGTGTGTGTGAGTTTGTGAGTGTGTGTGTGTGTGTAGTTGTGTGTGTGTTTGTGTGTGTGTGTAATAACCTAATGGTACACACCTAATTGTGTGGATGCAGGAGGTTCGAGTCTCAGTCATGGCCCCCGCTCTTCACTGATCGTTTCAAGGTCTCACTTTCTCTGCTTCCTGATATTTGTCATACTCGTCCTTAAAAGCTATGAATGGTTCCTGCCTCAACTAATGCATGTATGTGTGCGTGTGCGTGCGTGCGTGTGTGTGTGTGTAGTGTGTGTAATGTGTGTGTGTGTGTGTGTGTGTGTGTGTGTGTGTGTGTGCTGTGTGTGTGTGTGTGTGTGTTCTGCATGGTAGAGCCATGAGTTGTGTTAATGATGACATGAAAGTGAGGGGAAATTAATAAAACAAAAATACCATATATATCATTTAAAGTATTTTTCCAAAATAAAACACCAAGAGAAGGCAGACAACATAAACCACCCAAGAGAGGGCACAACATTAAACACCAAGAGAAGGGCAACCACATTAAACCACCAAGAGAAGGGCACAACTTAAACCACCAAGAGAAGGGACAACATAACCAACAAGAGAAGGGAGGGCACAATATAAAACCACCAAGAGAAGGGCACAACATAATCACCAAAGAGAAGGGACAACATAAACCACCAAGAGAAGGGGCCAACATAACCACCAAGAGAAGGGCACAACCATAAACCACAAAGAGAAGGGCACAACATAAACCACCAAGAGAAGGGACACAACCATAAACCACCAAGCGAAGGGCACAACATAAACCACCAAGAGATGGGCACAACATAAACCCACAGAGATGGGCACAACATTAACCACCAAGAGAAGTGCACAACATAAACCACCAAGGAGAAGGGGAAACTATATGATCATCAGGACAAATGTGCTCAAGAAAATTAATATAAACCAATTTATTTAGGAAAATATGGTGAGAAAATAATCGGATGAAATCGCTGGATATTTGTAAGCAAGGTTCAGAATGTGAATAAATGGCGTATGTTTATAGAGCGAATAGAGACCAGAAAAGATAGACAATGAGGGAGGATGGAAGGCAGAGGATATGGTCATGTCTGAGATCAGTGTGTGATATTTAATTAGTGTAGAGTAAAAACGATTTACGAAATTAGGAGATGAAGGGTAAGGTACTAAAGAGGGGTTGTAATTAAGGGTAGTTTCGTTATGAAGAAAATTTAGGTATCAAGATATTTTGTTAAGCAGTGACATAAGTCTGCAGTGGACAGGTGGTGTAGAGAAGAACTTGTGAAAAAAAAAACGCTGGGAACAATAAAATTTTGGTAGAATAGGGCTTTTCTCTCAGCCGGTATCAGCCGGATAGGAGTTTGTGGATACAAGTGACTTTGGAGATACAGACTGTAATCAACGGTAATATTTATGAAAGAATTAAGAATCCAATTACTCAATGTTCAGATTTTTGTAGTTTGAACAACTCTGCACTTCCTGGTCTGAGGTGCGGATATTTCGTTGCATGGATGACGACTCGATCATGAGATCTGTCTCTGCTATAAAAAAATTTATTTAAGGAGTATTATTAAAATTTTCTTAATGGGGTTAATGGTGTCGTGTGTAAATATGTATGAATACATGTTTGCACATATGTTTATGAGTTTACACTTCTCGATAAGGTCATATGCCTGTATCGAGAGCAACGAAGCCACACGACACATCAGCCTTCAGAGCCTATAGTGGTACTGCACATGACGATTCCTTCACTATTTATACGCGGGTGGTTTACTCGCCCTCCTGCGGGTATATCTTCACCATAACACTTCAAATGACGATTTTACTGCCAATCCTCTGTCTTGTTTTGGCACTGCCACGGGTGCGCTTGTGGATTATTGGTAGACTTCTTACTTCTTTTTGCTTGTCTCTTGTTTTGAAGAGTTTATAGTGAGTTCATGGGTAAGAGATGGTGAGGTAGTGGATTTTTCTTTAAGTGTGTGCGTTGGCTCGGGTCGGTGTGTGAACTGCTTGTCGTGGGCAAGTGGATTTGTTTTTTGGGATGGGGAATGGTGGGTGGATGGGTTAATGCCATCCCCCTCTGATAAATGGGGTCTTCCTGTGCTCTCCTAAGTCACGCCCACTGGAACTTAATTTGGGTCCCGAGCGAGGTCTGCGGGGTATTGAGTGACTGAAAGAGAAAAGAGAGAGCGAGAGAGATAGCTGCCCCCCACCGATCCAGAGATGAGAGAGAGGAGAGGAATAATGGAGAAAATCTAAAAGAATTGAGAGAGAGAGAGATGAAAAGATGTGGAGGAAGAGAGGGAGGATAAAGAGGGTGGGAGTGTCGGGAGTTCGGGAGGGAAGGAAAAAGAAGGGATGGAAGGAGGAAGGGAAGGAAGTAGGGATGGTGGTATAATGGAGGGAGGGTGGAAAAACAAAGGGGAGAGAAATATAGGGGAGCAGCGGAAAAGGAATGGGACATAAAGGAAGGGATGTGAGACTAGGGGTGTTTGAACAGTGATAGCCAGGGATCAAGCAGAGGGAGGAGAGAGGAGGGTAAAGAATGGGGATTATAAACTAAAGCAAACACTCACACACACACACACACACACACACACACACACACACCCACACACACACACCACACACACACACACACCACACACACGACACACACACATACACACACACGCACACACACACACACACATCAGACACACATACAAAAATACTGCGTGGAATATATTGGGTGGACAGAGACGGATGTTCCAGAGTGGGACACAGAAACATGGGGTCACAATTGAAGTTGAAGGCTAGGTGAGTCAAGAGAGATGTTAGGTAAAGGTTTTTCTTCAGTCCACAGAGTTGTTAGGAAGTGGAACAGCCTGAAAGTGAATGTGGAGGCAGGAAACATACATAGTTTTCAAGACGAGGTATGATAAAGCTCATGGGAGCACGAGAGAGGGAGTCCAGATAGCGAGTCAGTGGAAAGAAGCGGGGCAGGAGCTAAAATATCGACCCCTGCAACCACAATTAGGTGAGTATACCACACTCACACACACACACAGAGCCTGGAGTTGGAATCGACCCCCTGCAACCTCAACTAGGTGAGCTCACACACACACCACACACACACACAACACACACACACACACACCACACACACACATACACACACAAACACAACACGATACAGGGCAACCTGTGCAGAGTAGGCAGCAGTAAAAGTGACGAGGAGGCAGGAAGGGGAAGAGAGAGAGATGGAGAAGAATGATAATGGAAGAAAACAGCGGGGCGATGGGGAAAAGGGAGGACGGTAAAAAAATTGTGTATGGTTATTTTCCGATATCAATTAAAAGCAACTGGGCTCTTCCAGAGTATTAGGAGAGATCGTTCATTAGTAAGATGGGAGGGGAGTGACAGTCCTGCGAGGAAGTGTTAATGAGAGAGAGAGAGGAGAGAGAGACCGAGAGAGAGACGAGTGAGACGAGAGAGAGAGAGGGGGGAGAGAGAGGAGAGGAGAGAGAAGAGGAGACGGGATGAGAGAGAGAGAGATGAGAGATGAGTGAAATGGAGAAAAGATTGTTATTAGTGAGTGGACTGGGGGGGTATACAGTAAAAACAACCTGAGAAAGTGTCAAGACATTACTAAGGCTGTCTTCTGAGAAAACTAAATATCTTTGGAATCATAAAAGGTTCCAACCTTCCAATCTCCACTTCATCTCCCAGCTCCTGGAAGACAAGTTAGCCAAAGGAACACAATATAGTAATCTACTCCTACCATCATTATATACTACTACTGTTATTACTGCTTATACTAATACCAGTACTGCTATACTATACTACAAACTACTATTACCGCCCACTCATAATCTCAGCTATGACCAACAGACGTCCGTTTATATTACTGAGAAGCCAGCCTCTCCAAAGTCACTTTCCACTGGGTAATTACGAGAATGTATAACAAGTGTAAGTGAATTTGTAAGTGCAACAATGAAACATTTTGATACTAAGTTTAAAGTTGATTTATCAAATATTTTTACCCAACTGTTTCTTAAATATTTATAATGAATTTTCCGGATATGGTAGTGTTTTCAGTGTTCTGCGTGCTTTCGTGTATATAAAATTGATTTCCCCCCAATTTTGGTTTTGATTAAAATCTATTAAATTTTGCACTAATAACTGTACATGGAATGGAGCTTATGAGAGACGTTTCGTGTCTGATGGATCATTAACAAGTGTTGTAACCAGTTAATGATCCATGTCGGACCTGAAACGTTGTCATAAGTTTTTTTCCTTTCTATGTGCGAGTTAATTGTGTATTTCATCACTGTGTTGTGTCTTTTTATTTTTTAATATATCATTGTTTTTAATTTTCACATTGAAAAGTGCCTTGATTTCAAATCACTTTTTTGTGCGTGTATCTATAGTTTGAAAATCTATTTAAATTTTTTAATTAAATTTCGTAATAGATTTTGCTACCTCAGAAAATATCAAAGTGTAGGTTTTTAAATGTATTATCGTATTTGTTAACATTTCAGTGACTGTTTTAGCACTGATGCCTGTCACTCTTTACATTTGTTTCCTTTCTCCAGTCACTATATACCATAATTAAAGTGTACTCAAGTGTATTGCAGTGCATTGAAACTGCTCTTTGATGGAATGCACTCTCTAGAGATGAAGTATAGCTGATGGGCCGTCTTAGAGCTATGTTTTAAGACTGTTGGTGACGTGTTGTGAAAGTACACGGGCCGCGCGCGTTGTAGCCAATGTGGGAAAGACCTAAAGCCTAATTTCATTTCTTTGCTGAGGTACGTGTCGAGGAAACAAGGCGGAATGCGTTTTTAAAGCCAGTCTAATAAGCCGAACTGGAATCTTGTAGAAGCCGTGTTGGAACCACAATGTAAACATTCAACATCTACTTACAAATGCAATAATCTCTATCTAACTTCCTCAGCGCTTTCTTACTGGTGTTGTCGCAACAATCAGTATCCAGTCAGTCAGTAAGGTGTGAGTTCAAGGGAATCCATCAACGCTTGCCTAACTTACAGGCCGTGACCTGCTTGCGCTATGGATTTTTCCACTGGTGATTCCACATCCTACTTATTCGTCACCTGCTCGCAGTGTATAATCCACTTACCCGCTCATTATGCTGAAATTTTCTCAAGGACTGGTGGACTAAACACGTCGCCTCAAAGGTGAGGAACTAATTACCTCCAAACTCATTCTCATCTTCCACCACTGATCTCTGTTCCTGATGACGAAGCCAATTGTTGGCGAAGATTTCTCTAAACGTTGACCGAAGATGTTCGAAGTTAACGAAGATTTTCGAACGTTGACGAAAGGTTTCCAACGTTGACGGAAGATTTCCAAACGTTGACGTGATTTACAAACGTTGGACGATAGATTCCAAACGTTGACGAAGATTTCCAAACGTAGACGAGATTTCCAACGTTGACGAAGAATTTTCCAAAAACGTTGACGAAGATTTGCAAACGTTTGACGAAGATTTGACAAACGTTGACCGAAGATTCCAACGTTGACGAAGATTTCCAAACGTTGACGAAGATTTCCAAAAGTTTGCAAAGTTTTATTTTTCGACATATATGTATACAGCTCATTGTTGCTTATTCGTCTTCATTACCAAAATAAGAAAAATAATATAATTCCAATGTTTTGTGTAATTAAAATTTCTTTCGTGTTTGTTTAATTCTGACTTCAGACTGAAATTAACATTATCGATTTATGTGATTAGTTAGGTAGTGTTATTTAATTTTTTTTTTTTTTTATTTATGTGAATATTTTCTTATTATTATTGGTTACTCTTTTTCTTTCTTATTATTATTATTATTATTATTTATTATTATTATTATTTATTATTATCAAGATACTGGCGGCCTCCCACAGAATTGGTAGGGTCACCCGAAAAGAAACAGTTTTATCATCACCGCTCCGTCCAGTGTGTAACAGAAGGGCGGCCGAACACAGTTCAAATGCTCCTCCAATCTGCAGATATCCCACCATTTCTTTTCAGATTGCTGGTATTGTACTTCCTGGCTCCAGGTTCAAGTCAGGGTAAACAATGTTTTACTGAATCTCTTCACAAAATATTGCCTTGCCTCACACTCCTACAGGCAATCAAATCTCAAAACCATTTGCTCCACAACTCTCTATCTAAACACACTTCACCACGCTGCCACGCACACAATAACCTCCTTTACGAACTCCTTCAAACCTTTGCAAAGGTGACCCTTACACCGCCTTCCCTCCAATACTAATTTTTACACCATTCTGGTCCTTCTATTTTGTTTCCAACCTCATCTAAATGTCCGAACTACCTCAAACAAACCTTCTTCATTTCTCTGGATATTACTTTTACTAAAACTTCGCACATTCTTCTTAATCTCCAATCTTACGAATTCTCTGTATAATATTACACCACAAAGATCAACGTTCAAGGTAGTAGGTTGTAATAAAGTTGGTAGAATTACGCATTATGTAAAAGTAAAAAGGACAAAAGTTGCAACTAATGTTGACTGTATTGTGCTCCTGGGAGCGAAACGTTGCCACAATAAATGTCACATTAGTTGCACTTGTGTCCTTTTACTTTACAAGGTAGTAGGTTGGTAGACAGTAAGCACCCGGGGTGGAACTGCAGTCTTCCCAAATGAGCCTAAAACGGAAATTTGTCATTGTTTTACACACGTGATATCCGGATTGCGGGTGTCTTTTCTGGGACTTATATTTCAGATCAACACTAACACAATCATATACATGTATATGTATACCACCCATCTGAGTTTTCTTCTCTTTTCTTCATAGTTTATGTTCTTATTTATTTCCTACCATGTTGCATTGGAAAAAGTCTAGAATAAGAATCCTCCCTATGTAAGCCATGTGTGTTCATAGACGCAGACTAAGATGCCTGGGCAAAAGGATTTGTAACCTCTACTTCTGTATAAACTGCTAAAAATAGGCGAGAAAAACTTAACTTTGGATGTTTGGAATGTATGTGGATATAGTGCAGATGATTAGGAAAGAGATGATTACCATTGTTATGAATGAAATGGAAGATGTATGATCTAGCTCTCAGCGAAACAAAGATGAAACTGCAGGAGGAGCTTCAGTGAGTGGAAATAAGTGGGATTAGGTCGGGTTATCTGTAAAGATTTAGGGATAATGAAGGAGTCAGTTATGGCAAGAAAAGTGTGGAAAAATAAATAAATTCAAGGATTATGTGGAAGTAAAAATATAAGGTCGGATGGCGAAACTTTGGGTTGTTAGTATTGTTGTTGTTGTTGTTGTTGCCTGCCTGTTGTTATTAACTGTTTTCTAACGCAGTTCTATAGTACGTTGAGTTTTTGTGTCCTTCTTTAATAATAAATTTAATACTGACTAATTAACGTTCCAAAATTTAATGTGAAGGCACAACCATGGCCGCAGTGTGGTCTTTTTTTCTATTTTAAATAATATAAAGCCCTTACACTAGGCAGGTCGTTTACCCTTTAGAGCCCAGGACTTTTATTTACGTTCGCAGTAGAAAGGCGTAACAATGAGAGCCTGAAGGGATGAATTATTAAGTTTAGAAGGATAATTCACATTTAAATGAAGCATTAAAATATTATAATAACGTTTCACAGGTATTATTAATACTGTTATTTTTCTGCTTGATTTTTGTGTGTGCACATTAGTGATTTAGGGAGTTATTTAATATAATAATTTTCTATGAATAATCAATTTTTTTTTTTAAAAAATTGTACCTATGTACTTTGCCTGTGTGATTTATTTGTTTTATATAAGCAATTTTTCTACTGTAATAAGCGTTTTTTGCTATTATTTCTAGATGTCTGTAAGCAGTGGAAATTCTAGTGGTGACAGTGGTCTGGAGTTTACCTGGAGTTTACCTGGAGAGAGTTCCGGGGGTCAACGCCCCCGCGGCCCGGTCTGTGACCAGGCCAGGTCTGGGAGGACGATCCTGGATCAAACCCCACTGCTAATAATGAGAGTAATAATGCACAGATATTTAAGGACTAAAATTAGCTTTAATTATGGAAGAAAAGATCTGAGAAGAATTGAACGTTTCTAGAGAACGAGAAAGCAGTCAGTATATCTTTAGGGCTAAAGATGAGAGAGAGAGAGAGAGAGAGTAGAGAGTGCGTTTGTTGTTCACATAATGGAAACAGGTACAGGGTAGACATTCTTAATTTGGACAAGGTATAAGTCTGTTCCCAAAATTTCTTGGAAAAAAATCCTGATAACTTTTTTCCTGCTTTGAAAAAATTCCGCCCCAAATTCCCAGGACGTGGCCTGACGTAATGGGCAACATTAGCCAGAACCCAGATTAATTGGTACGGGTGAAACAAAACTGTTTAGTATCTCTGATGAACTGAATTTTTCAGATTAGAGAAGATGAAGGATGCTGTGTTACTGGCTTATCGATATGCCAGAGAGATTAGACCAGATGTTTAGAGGTTTAAAGTTTCAGGAAACGACATCATGATGTCGCTTCTGACTAAATGGACGCCGTTCAAGGATTGTTTTGTAGTGGATTTTGAAGGTGAATATTCTGTTAATTTTATTAGAGGATCTTCTGAACAGTGTTCTCATGTTAAGGCATATCTTGCAGGTAAAAGAATTATAATGATTTTAAACATTCTCTAAAGTTAGAAGTAGTTATCACCCAGAATATGTTAAAATAACTATTTCTCCGCCAATTAGGAGGAGTAAGAAATTTCACAGGTTTAAGCCAAACTTTTTCAGCCTCATATCCAAAGAGTTTTTTTTCAGCTTACTAATCACCAGAATCCTGGTTCCCAGGGAATTTAAAATCTGCTTCCCAGTTTACCTGCTCAACGAAGTGGTAAGTCAGTACAGGTTTCAAGAAAACAGGGGAACATATGAAAGAAGGAACACTGCAATAGCGCCTACTGACCCTGCGAAGCGGTCCATGCCACAACTCTGCTTAGACAATTGTACCCTAGTCAGGTCACTTCACTTAAGCAAGTAGCACAGCACCAGACCTGGCAGCACAAGCTAGTCAGGTCCAACTCAACACCACCCACACCAACTCATGTATTTATCCCACCTATTTTTTAAAACTACACAAACGTCTTAGCTTTTATACCGCACCTCGGGGAGTTTGTTCCACTCATCTCACAACTCTTTACCAAAGCCAGTGCTTTTCCTATATCCTTCCTGAATCTGAATTTTTCCAACTTGAAACCATTGCTGCGAGACCTTCCTCCAGTCTGTGATGTTCCCCCAGTCTGTAATGATCCACCAGTCTGTAATGTTCTACCAGTTTTTTATGTTCCCCCAGTTTCTGATGTTTCCCCAGTCTGTGATGTTTCCCCAGTCTGTAATGTTCCCCCAGTCTGTAATGTTCCCCCAGTCTGTAATGTTCCCACAGTCTGTAATGTTCTACCAGTCTGTGATGTTCCCCCAGTCTGTGATGTTCCCCCAGTCTGTGATGTTCCAGTCTGTAATGTTCTACAGTCTGTGATGTTCTCCAGTTTCGATGTTCCCCTAGTCTGTGATGTTCCACAGTCTGTGAAGTTCCCCCAGTCTGTGATGTTCCCCCAGTCTGTGATGTTCCCCCAGTCTGTGATGTTCCCCCAGTCTGTGATGTTCCCCCAGTCTGTGATGTTCCACCAGTCTGTGATGTTCCACCAGTCTGTGATGTTATACCAGTTTGTAATTTTCTACCAGTCTGTGATGTTCCTCCAGTTTCTGATGTTCCCCCAGTCGGTGATGTTCCCCCAGTCTGTGATGTTCCACCAGTCTGTGATTGTTCTCAGTTTCCGATTGTTCCCTAGTCTGTGATGTTCCACCAGTCTGTGATGTTCCCCCAGTCTGTGATGTTCCACCAGTCTGTGATGTTCCATCAGTCTGTGATGTTCTACAGGTCTCCGATGCACAAGAAGTTGTTGATGTTCATGCCAGTTGCAGCACCATTATAATTGTATTTACGTGAAACGTGTGTGATAAACCTCAGGATCATCAGTGAATTGGTAATGCCACTGCAGGGAGATTTGATGTAAGATTGGTATATGTAGTCCATAAGTCAAACATATATCCTGTGAGCAGCTCTCAGCTACTTTGTATGACATTATCTTCCTGCTGTTATCCACATACCTAGAACTCACCAGAAAAGGCAGGGGATGGGAGGGAGTTGCTGTTTCTAGAGTATTATTATTACTACTACTACTACTACTACTAGTAGTAGTAGTAGTTGTTGTTTGTTGTTATTGTTCTTGTTGTTGTATCAGTAGCAGTATAGTCGAATTAATTGTAGTTATATTGGTAGTAGAAATATAAGAAGTGCGGGAGTAGTGGTATTAATTCATAGTTGTAATGGTGACGGTGGGTTGTGGTGATAGTAGTATAGTGTTAGTAATATTAATAGCAGATACGCGGTATGAGTTATATCAGCAATACTAATAGCAGTAGCTGTAGTTGTAGCAACAGTAGTAGTAACAGTAGTAGCAGTTTAAGGGGCAGCAGTAGTAGTAACAGTAGTAGCAGTTGAAGGGGCAGCAGTAGTAGTAACAGTAGTAGCAGTTGAAGGAACAGTAGTAGTAGTAGTAGTAGTAGTAGTAGTAGTAGTAGTAGTAGTAGTAGTAGAAGTAACAGTAGTAGTGGTTTTAGCAGTACTAATGGAATCGGCTAGCGTTAATTTACTCACTGCATTTTTCCAAAAACGGCAGCGTGGTTACAGGGAGTGGAGGTGGGGAGAGATGGAGTGGAGATGGGAGAGATGGAGGTGGAGGTGGGGAGAAAGTGGAGGTGGGGAGGGAGAGAGTGGAGGTGGGGTGGGGACCAGGTGTTTACAGTAAATAATAGGTGAACAGTTTTTAAATAAAGCAAATTTGGGTTTTTTGTGGTTTATGGATTTGGAAAAAGGGTTGACAGGGTGGATAGGGGGGGGCAATGTGACGATGTTGCAGGTGTAAGGTATGGGAGGTAGGTTACTGAAAGCATTTGAAAGAGTTTTCACAAGGATAGTGAAGCTCAGGTTAGAGTATGAAGGAAAGGGGGGGAAATTTTTTCCTAGAAAGTAGGCCTTAGACAAGAATGTGTGATGTCACGTGGTTGTTCAATATATTTATAGATGGGGTTGTAAGGGAAGTGAAGGCTAGGGTTTTGGAAAGAGGTGGGGATTTAAAAGATAAAAAATCAGACACAAAGTGGGAGTTGCCCACAGTTTCTATTTGCTGATGACACTGTGCTTTTGGGAGATTCTGAAGAGAACTTGCAGAGGTTAGTTGATGAATTTGGTAGGGTATGTAAAGAAGAAAATTAAAAGTGAATTATGGGAAAGAGTAAGGTGATGAGGATAAAAAGATTGGTGACAAAAGATTGGATATCAGTTTGGAGGGAGAGATTTTTGGAGGAGGTGAAAGAATTGAGAGGGGGAAAAGGGTGAGGGGTTTGCACTTAGGAGTCTGGGGAGAAAATAACTTTGTCCTTGGAAGCAAGGAGGGGAATGTATGAGTGTTAGTTTTACCAACGCTCTTATATGGGTGTGAAGCATGGGTTGATGAATGCTGCAGCGAGGAGAAGGCTGGAGGCGTGAAGATGTCATGTCTGAGGGCAATGTGTGGTGTAAATATAATCCCACAGAATTCGTAGTTAGGAAGTTAGAGGAGGTGCAGGATTGCCAAAACTGTTGTCCAGAGAGCTGAGGAAGGGTTATTGAGGTGGTTCGGGCATGTAGAGAGAATAGAAACGTACAGAATGACTCGAGAGGGGAATAAATCTGTAGTGGAGGGTAAAGAGGGGTAGGGGTTGGCCTAAAAAATTTTTGGAGGGAATGGGTAAAGGAGGTTTTGGTGTGCGAGGGGCTTGGACTTCCAGCAAGCATGCGTGAGCGTATTTGATAGGGGAATGCAGACAAATGTTTTTTAATACTTGACGTGCTTTTTGGAGTGTGAGCAAAGTAACTTTTTATGAAGGGATTCAGGGAAACCGGCAGGCCGGACTTGAGTCTTGGAAATAGGAAGTACAGTGTCTACACTCTAAAGGAAGGGTGTTAATGTTGCAGTTTTATAACTATATTTGTAAAGCACACCTGTGGCAAGACAGTGACGGAGTGAATGGTTATGAAAGTTTTTTTTTTCAGGCCACCCTGCCTTGGTGGGAATGGGCGATGGGGTTAATAAAATATTATTAACAAATATTATTATTAAACATTAAAAAACGAAATTTTTAATTTAGCCTAATTCAACTAAATATATTTTAGTGAAGTTTAAAATAGTTTAATAATAACCAAAACACAATGGGTGGGTTTCTAACCCGCCCTTGGCATTTTTTTTACAATGAAATATATATTTTCGTTAGGTTTAGAATGATTTTTGCGAAATTATTGCATTCATAGATTTTCCCTTGCCGTATTCGGCAAGACGAGGGTTGCTATTTAAAACAAAATGGTAAGTTTTACCTATTCGGCACGTGCAATAGACCTGAAGTGTAGTCAGGACAGGACAGGAGCAAGTGTGGTGTGTTTTTGGGCGAGTATGAGAACAGCGGCAGCTAAAGACGTCATGTTTTGGTGTTTATGTGAGTTTATGCCACAGTTTATGCCACAGGTTAGGCCAGGTAACCTCCAGGTTGCTTTAATATTATGTAATTAACTTCCTGATATATCTGTATGAGGAGAGGCCTGTTTATGTTTTGGGAGAGTACTCTCTTAGTGTTTTGATTGCAGGCAAAGAGGCCGGCAGAAATGATGAGGGACATGGAACATCACTGTTTGCAGATGTTTGTTTTATAATCACTAGTAGCAGTGTGCTAGTGAACTAATGTGAGTACTCGGTAAAGGTGTACTGGTGTTTTTTTTTTTTTGTATGTAGTGGGTAGGTTTTATGTTATATATGTAAATTTACTGTTAATATTGTTATTTTTTACGTTAATGTTTATGTCCTTTCTTATATTAATTAAAAGTAGTGACCACTCAATTAACACTTAATAAATTATGTGAAGTAACAAACTTGGCCCTAGGTTGGTTTATGTGGTTCAATATTTTAAGTGCCCCTAGAATAGGCAGGTTGTTAACCCCTAGGATGCAGGACATTTATTTACGTAACGCAGTAAAAGGCGTAAGATTTGTTTAGGATGTTTCTGCTCATATTTCAAAATGTGTGTGTTTGTCATGTACCAAGTACAGCTTTCACTATGCCCATTATATTTTTTTTATTAAAACACTGGCCGATTCCCACCAAGGCAGGGTGGCCCGAAAAAGAAAAACTTTCACCATCATTCACTCAATCACTGTCTTGCCAGAAGGGTGCTTTACACTACAGTTTTTAAACTGCAACATTAACACACCTCCTTTAGAGTGCAGGCACTGTACTTCCCATCTCCAGGACTCAAGTCCGGCCTGCCGGTTTCCCTGAATCCCTTCATAAATGTTACTTTGCTCACACTCCAACAGCACGTCAAGTATTAAAAACCATTTGTCTCCATTCACTCCTATCAAACACATTCACGCATGCCCGCTGGAAGTCCAAGCCCCTCGCACACAAAACCTCCTTTACCCCCCTCCCTACAACCTTTCCTAGGCCGACCCCTACCCCGCCTTCCTTCCACTACAGACTGATACACTCTTGAAGTCATTCTGTTTCGCTCCATTCTCTCTACATGTCCGAACCACCTCAACAACCCTTCCTCAGCCCTCTGGACAACAGTTTTGGCAATCCCACACCTCCTGCTATCTTCCAAACTACGAATTCTCTGCATTATATTCACACCTCACTTTGCCCTCAGACATGACATCTCCACTGCCTCCAGCCTTCTCCTCGCTGCAACATTCATCACCCATGCTTCACACCCATACAGGAGCATTGTTAAAATGTACTCTCATACATTCCCCTCTTTGCTTCCAAGGACAAAGTTCTTTGTCTCCACAGACTCCAAAGTGTGCCACTCACCCTTTTCCCCTCATCAATTCTATGATTCACCTCATCTTTCATAGACCCATCTGCTGACACGTCCACTTCCAAATATCTGAATACGTTCACCTCTTCCATACTCTCTCCCTCCAATCTGATATCCAATCTTTCATCACCTAATCTTTTTATCCTCATAACCGTACTCTTTCCTGTATTCACTTTCAATTTTCTTCTTTTACACCCCTCCAAATTCTCCCCAATCTCTGCAATTCTCTTCAGAATCCCCAAAGAGCACAGTGTATCAGAAAAAGAGAAACTGTGAAAAACCCCCACTTTATGTGTGATTTTTTATTGTTAACTCTAACCTTTTCCCAAGCCCCTAAACATTTACTTCTCTTACAGCATCTTAAATATAGTGAACAACTATGGTGCATCACACATCCTTTCAAGGCCTACTTTTACTGGGAAATAATCCCCCCCTTTCCTACACACTCAAACTTGAGTCACTATCCTCAAAAAAAAACTCTTACTGCTTTCGAACCCTACCTCCTATACCATACATTTGCAACTCTGCAACATTGCCCCCCTATCCCCCCTGTCATACCCCTTTTTCCAAACCATAAATGCCAAAAAAAACTCTTTCCCTTATCTAATACTGTTCATTATATGTTTCACTGTAAACCTGGTAAAAGCCCCCCCTCCCTTTTCCCAAAAGCCCCTTGTTCATCTGCTATCCTATTCTCCGCCTTACTTTTAAATTCTTTCAATAACCTCTCCTCCCCTTCCAGGTTACTCAAAAGACTTATCCCCCATAATTTTTGCACTCTCTTTTGTCCCTTTGCCTTTATATTAAGGGGAAATAGCATGCTCTCTGCCAATCCCCGGTACCTTACCCTTTTTCCATACATTTTTTAAATTTAAAAGCCTAACCACTCCAAAAAATTATTCTCATCTGCTTTTAACAATTCTTCTTTACCTCATCCCCGCTGCCTTACCCCCTTTCATTTACCTACGCCCCACGAACTTCCCCCACACTCACAACTCGCTCTTTCATCCTAAAGATGTTTTTCCCCCTTGCCCTATACACGAAATCACGCTCCTTCTTCATCAACATTTTAAAAATTCCCCAAAATATTCCCTCCTCTTCCCCAAAACCTTAACCTCCATTTAAAAACTTCCTCTTTTTTTTTAAAATGACAAATCCATTTGTTCTCTTTACTTTCCCAAATTGTTAATTCACTCAAAACTTTTTCTTTTTTCAAAAAATTTTTTATAGCATCTCCCACTCTCTTTTTGTTCTTTTTACATTGCTTTACAACTCTTAACCTTTTCTTTTTTCTCCATTTTTCTCTTCCCTCTGCATACTTCTTTCTTTTCAAAAAAATTTCATATGCTAACTTTTTTCCCTTTCTACTTCTTTTCATCATCATTCCCCAATTGCCCTCTTTTCTCCCCCACCCACCTTCCTGTAACCACAAACTTCTGCTGAACACTCCTACACTACATCTTTAAACCTACCTCATATATCTTCGACCCCATTGCCTATGCTCTCATTAACCCATCTATCCTCCAATAGTTGTTTATATCTTACCCTAACTGCCTCCTCTTTTAGTTTATAAACCTTAACCTCTCTCTTACGTGATGCTTCTATTCTCCTTGTATCCCATCTACCTTTTACTCTCACTGTCGCTACAACTAAAAAGTGATATGATATATCTGTGGCACCTCTATACACATGTACATTCTGAAGTCTACTCAACAGTCTTTTATCCACCAACATAATCCAAGAAACTACTGTCATTTCGCCCTACATCATATCTTGTATACTTATTTATCCTCTTTTCTTAAAATATGTATTACATATAACTAAACCCCTTTCTATACAAAGTTCAATCAAAGGGATCCCATTATCATTTACACCTGGCACCCCAAACTTATCTACTACACCCTCTCTAAAATTTTCTCCTACTTTAGCATTCAGGTCCCCTACCACAATTACTCTCTCACTTGGTTCAAAGGCTCCTATACATTCACTTAACATCTCCCAAAATCTCTCTCTCTCCTCTACATTCCTCTCTTCTCCAGGTGCATAAACGCTTATTATGATCCACTTTTCGCATACAACCTTTACTTTAATCCACGCAATCCTTGAATTTACACATTCATATTCTCTTTTCTCCTTCCATAACTGATCCTTCAACATTATTGCTACCCCTTCCTTAGCTCTAACTCTCTCAGATACTCCAGATTTAATCCCATTTATTTCTCCCCACCGAAACTCCCCTACCCCCTTCAGCTTTGTTTCGCTTAGGGCCAGGACATCCAACTTCTTTTAATTCATAACATCAGCAATCATCTTTTTCTTGTCATCCGCACTACATACATTATACAATAATAAAAATTAAAAGACGACAGAAAAATTAATCCATTATGACAAGACTAAAAACAGAAAAGCAACTTTTATAAGATTTTCTTCGGATTTTTAACCCCAGAGAGTAGCCATTCAAGATAATCCAAAGAAAGTCAGTGCGTATCGAGGACTGAAACTTATTTCCATTGGGGACCTTAATCTTGTCCCCAGGATGCGACCCAACCAGTCGACTAACACCCAAGTACCTATTTGCTGTTAGGTGAACAGGACAGTATGTGAAAGGGAAAAACGCGTCAAATGTTTCCACTCGCCTGGAATCAAACCCGGGCCCTCCGTGTGTGAAGCGGGAGCTTCAGCCCCCAGGCCACCGGGGCCACCCCACGATACAGCAAGTTGTAACAACAGAATTTTCAATTAGCGACAAACTGACAAAACACCCTTTTAAATTCTCAAAAATATTAATAGCATTTTACTCTAGAGAAAAGGAGACAAAACCTTGGCATATTTAGACATTTTGAAATTAAAAAAAATCCATGATGGTTTATAGGGTCTAAAGTCAGTTGATATATGTTTCACATTTCTAAAACCTCTTTAAATTTGCGGGTTCTAAGAAGCACTGCTGAGTATATTGGACACGTCTTTCTAATAAAAGGTGCAACCCTTTGATTTTCTTCACTCAGAGAGTATCCTCAGTCTTATGATCTCTTAAGCTACAGTAGATCAAGAAAAAATGAAGTATGACTTAAAAACAGAAGCTGAATAGTAAGCGGTTATGGTGTTTTGTAAATCATTCATATCAAAAAAAGAATCCTGATTTTCTTGCCCCCATCTTCTATTAATAGAATGTGCAAAAGTGTGTGACGTGTCGGTAACAGAAAATACTCCGGAAATAGACTGACTGGCAGAGGAGAGAACAGAGACAGAGACAGAAAGACACAGGCAGTCAGAAAGACAGACACAGCCGTGCTCAACGGCGTGTTAAAGTTTGCTCATAGTGTTGTCCAGATTCCTTGGGTCATCAATAATCAACCATGAAGCTGGAAAAAACCCCAAAATTTTCCTTAGTCTCCAAGGAACTATCCCCCTGAAACTCCATTGACCCATGACACTCACATGCTCCCATTGTCATACATAGTAACAAAATGAAGACAGACATAATGTTTCATCATTTTATGTTTTGAAAATGCTGGGAATGTGATTTCACCAGGTTGAATTTACCTGGAGAATAAAGAAAAGGTTGTGATAATCATTTGTCTACCCACACGCAGGATACAGGCGTAAAAGTAATACTTCTAAACAACATTTTGCCCCATTTTTTCCTTTGAAATGAGACCAAAATGCCCACCCAAAAATAACGTAAAACAGAGTAAGATGGAATTATGCAAGTCTTGTATTGAATTTATAGTCTAACAGAAAAAGAAAGGAATATCATAATTTAAGAAGCAACTGAAGAAACCATAATTGTAGCAGACGTAGTTATATATATTGCGAAAGTTAAGGAGTTTTGAATATATATTTGGGGTTGAGCAGGAGGGCCCTTTCTTGATGCAGCGGCATAGGCGACTGCGCGGTTTTCGACACAGCGCCGCTGGTGGGGGACATTAAGCCACTGCGGAACACGCTTCTATTGATCTTTTTCCAACCCTGCAGACAGGGGTCTGGTTCTCGAACTAGTAGATCATGGGCAATCCTGATTACAGTTCTGTGGTACAAACTTCTGAGTCTGTGAAATCATCCTTGCTTTCTGATTTCAGTGACAGAATAACTGCTTCCTGAGGGGGTTTCACATCGAAAGCAGATTTCTGTCATTGTCAGTGGCACCTCCCCCAAAGAGCTATATAATTAAAAGGGCAAAAGCGAAACTAAATGATTTCTCAGTAGCTTCAGTTCTTTAAAAGCTGGGCAGGAACCCACAGTTCAATAACATTATTTTGGGACTGTTCATGACTCTAAAACATAGGCGTTTTGAACAGCCTCTCAGGGCCAAAAGTTGAATCACAGCTAATGCTGCAGCAAAGAGAGAGGTGAGCTACATAGTTTTTATCTAAAGTTTCAATAATGTCGATTATGGTCAAAATGGTTCATGCTTCCTGTGCCGTAGCTGACAGAAACTTCACACTTACTAACATATATGGCTTCAAAAAAGATTTGGTACGAATGATCACAATATGTGGTCGGGGGTCCTCACCAAAAAGTTTGAATGACCTGTCCTCAGGGGGAAAGAAGAATCAGTAGCACGGGTCGTTTTATCCCCTTCCTCTTGTAAGAAATTCTCCTTTTTGTGTCATGGCCCTGGTTCCCATCACCACGGAAGTGTATAGATCAACAAAGTTAACCAGGTCTCCATAGGATCTCCAAGGTACTGAAAGAGTTCTATTTGGGGTTTTTTTTATCATTATAATTTAAATTAAAATTTTCGATAGAAATTTTTGGGGGTTTCAAACCTATGCATTTTTTTTTTTTGGAAGGGATTACATAAAAATCCGAGAACCCCTGTTTCTATTTGCATAAAGTGTACGTGTGGCTGTCGTATTGGATTTTTTCAATGGCTGCTTTATTTAATACATATTCTGACATCTGTGTAATTTACAGATTTATAACATCAATCATAACTCCGTCTTCAGGTAGCAATAGTTTAGTTTTGAAAGTATGTCACGGTCACAAGGCAGCTATAACAATGGATTTATATTAATGTTGGTAGAATTACCTACAATATGTTAGGTAAAAGGACACAAGTGCAATTAATGTGACATTTTGTGTTTAATTTGTGTATTCACTTTCGGTGAATATTTACACGGGCAAAGGCTTAGACTCTTGTAGATGCTTAGTTAATGTTTGTGTTTTCTTTAGTGCTGTTTAATTGTTGATTCTTCCAGGAAATTGAGTACTTTTACCAAGAGTGAAGATTCGGAAGTTATTGAATTGAGTTCCGGCAGGAAAAAAAAGAACCAATACAATGGAAGAGGTGCATTCTCCTTTAAGAGGACAGCCCAAGCAAAGGAACCTTTGTAAGTGATTTCCAGGGACAGAATAATTTCAAAAGCTGCTGCATGTAGTGAAATAAAATCGCCTCAAGGAATGCACTGAAGACGATTGGAAGGAAATCAGTCTTAGTACTAAGTCTTTTCCCCATTTTCTATGAAACAGATTTCTTCCGGGTGGGTTTGGTTAAAAATTTTAAAAATAATAATAATAAATAATAATAATAATAAATAATAATAATAATAATATCTTTATTTCTACAAGTACATGTACAAGGTTTTACAGTCCCCAGCTGACATCAATGACATACTACTTATGAAAGTCCCCTTTTTATGCTCCGCATTTCGGGCAAATTGGTCAGTTTTGTCCCCGGATGCGACCCACACCAGTCGATTAACACCCAGGTACCCATTTTATGATGGGGAAAATCGACAACAGGTGGAAGAAACACGTCCAATGTTTCTACTCTGGCTGGGAATATAACCCCGGCCCTCTATTGTACTACTGTAACTTCACAGGTACTAATTAAAGGCTTATCTTATTGGATTGGGCCCCGATGTCTGCTGTTAGAGATCACCTAAAGATGACTTAAAAATATCCATCAATTAAAATAAGGAAAAACATCAACGCTTAAAAAAGTCTTTCTCAATGGTTACAATCATACCAAGCTGTGGTAGTAGAAAGCGGACATCTGACTTATACTCTGCTCAAGTCCCCACGTCCAATCACAGCATTTAAGTTCGCTGTGTTTCTGTTCATACCTAAGATCTTAAAGAATTACTAGAACAAACTTTAAAGTCTTCTAGGAAGAGAACTTTGTTTTGGAAATTACCACAGAAGCGATTTTCAGCGTCTGCCACAGAAAAAAGTAGAGGCAACTGAACCAAATATTAAAGACATCTGGTAAGTGACGGGACTAACAGAAAATTGAGTTCCTTGTTTAAATGGTCCCTTTGTGGGCCAATGTAGCCAGTTGCTCCCGGACTTCAGGGGAGATTACAAAAGACCAGGAATAAGATTTCTGCATCACGATGAGGCAGCGCTGTTTGATTCTAATAGAGGATGTCTACCTCTGGAGGGTGTTCCAACCTGCCTGAAGGTGCCATACCTACCTGGAGGGCTCTCCTTACTACCTGAAGGTTCTCTAACCTACCTGTGAGGGTTCTCCTACCTAAATGGAGGGTTTCTCTACCTAAATGGAGGGTTCTTCCTAAATGAGAGAGTTCTACCTAAATAAGGAGGGCTCTCCTACTACTGGAGGGAGCGCCCTACCTACCTGGAGGGAGCGCCTACTACTGGGGTGCTCCATCCTACTGGAGGTGCTCCAACCTACATGGGGGTTGCTCCAACCCTACCTGTGAGGGTGCTCCTACCTAGCTTAGGGTGTGTAGAAGAGAGGGAGATACTCCCGGTAAAAGTAGGTCTTAGACAGGTGTATGTGTAATGTCACCATGGTTGTTTAATATATTTATAGATGGAGTTGTAATATAGGATAGGGTGTTGGTTGAGAGGGGTGGAAATTAAATTGTGGAAATCAAATACGAATGGGAGTTGACCACAGTTACTTTTAGCTGATGATACTGTGCGTTATGGGAGATTCTAAAGAAAGTTGCACAGGTTAAGTGGAAGGTTATGCAAAGGTAGAAGTTGAAAGTGAACATTGAAAAGATAAGGTGATTGAGGTATCAAACGATTAAGAAAAAGAAAAATTAGATATCACATGGAGAGAGAAGTAATTGGAATTAGTAAATGTATTCACACAGATATTTGTGAGTTGACTTTCAGCGGATGGTTTATGAAGGACGATGTTATCCTAGAATTGATGAAGGAAAAAAGGTGAGATGAATCTTTGAGTATCTGTGGAACAAGAAAAAAACGTTATCCAGGAGGCAAAGAAGGGATGTACCAAAGAATAGTACCAATCCTTATATGGATGGTTTTAGCATGGTCACAAACGGTGCGGGCGTAAGAGGCGTCTGGAGGCAGTGCAGATCAGTCTTGCCTAAGGTGTTGTGTAAAAAGTTATAATAAAGAATTCGGAGTGTGGAAATTAGGAGGTGTGGAGTACTAAAAGAATTATTCAGAGGGATGAAGAAGGGTTATTGAGGTGGTTTGGTTATTTAGAAAGAATATGAAACAAAGTAGAATAACTTGGGAGAGCGTATAAAATCTGGATGGAAGGGAAGAGGGGTACGGGTCGTCCTCGAAGAGTTGGCGGGAGGAGGTAAAGGAGAGTTTTTTTGGCGAGGGGCTTGACTCCAGCAACTATCTGTGAGCGTGTTAGATAGAAGTGATTGGAGAAGAATGATTTTTGGGGGGGGCCTGACTAGCTGATATGGAGTGAGAGCGGGTATAATATTTTGTGAAGGGATTCACGGAAACCGTATTTTATTAGTCGACTTTGAGTCCTGGAATGGAACGTACAATGCCTGCACTATAAGGAGGGGTTTGGGATCTTGGCAGTTTGGAATGGGCATCTAAAACTGTCGAATCTGAGCACCTCTGCAAAACACAGTAGATTATGTGAGTGAATAATAGTGTTGAATGATGATGAAAGGTATTTTCTTTATGGGGATTTTCTTTCTTTTGGGTCGCCCTCCTCGGTGGGGACGAATCGACATGTTAAAAAAAATTAATGTATGGGTGTTATTTCCACATCTTGTGTATATACGTGTGTATATGTTTTACAAACTTGGAATAACGTGTTACTGCTGTTTTAGTTTACCATAACTGGAAGTACAAATACTTCCTTTTTTTATATTTCCAAACGCTAACTGTAATCAATTGCTGAAAAATTTATTTTTCATAGTTTAGAAGACAATGTGTTTTCCCTGTGGAAATGCACGTCGTATATTTTTTAGATTTATCTCTAGTAGAATGAAAGAAATAACCTAATTGGTTGCTAAAAATGTTCAGGGAGCCCATTCAAATAATCCATAGAACAAACCCTCCAAACTTTTCGCTCAGCACTCGTGAACAACCCCAGATGGATCGAACAAATTGGAACCGACATCCGCATGAACAAGATACATGAACTGTGTTAAGTAAGGCATCCAGCGCAAACTCCTCCGCTCCATGGGATATTACCCCATTTCCCCAAAAAAACCTAAAAAACATTCTCCATTTCCCCGCCCTTCCCCCCAAATCACGTCTTCAATCACACACAAAGCTTCGCCTTGAAGCCCAAACATGATGCCTTAAGGTTGTATTGATAACCTTAGTCATACAGCACACTCTACCCAAATTAATAATTCGTTGCTGGTTCTGTTCACCAGTCCACTGGTGCAGCTGTTAGTGCCTGCTTCGGCCATACAGAGTGATGGCTCTCATTAAAGAATTGGACACTCATCAATAACTAGGGCCTCTACCTTTCAAACAAACTGTTTGCCAAACTCCTTGCACTGAAATGGTGTCAATGTATCTAAGTTACACTTTATTTAATTAGTAACTGATTCTCTGTCATTCATAAATTGCTCTCAACTCATTAAACTATAAATTGTGGCATGCTCGTGTCAGAAGCCAGAACACAGGTATGGTAGGATTGTGGACAGTGGAGTCAGGAGTACACATGCTGTGGATTCCCAACTCATATTGGTCTTCAGATGATATGACAAGAACTGATTGAACTGGCTACGCTGTATAGCTTTCAAGGAGTGGGAAGATTAATCTTGCTCGCCATTAGCAGTTGAGAAAACAATAATACGAAAAGAACTTCAACTGAATTTTACTGACTTAAGACTCTGAGAGATTGACACAATTCATCCGACTATCATCATTCTAATCATGCAGGAGGAGCCACATGTCTATGGTGCATACCCACAAAATTATTGCAGACTCTTGGATGTAACTACCCGCGCCTGCCCCCGGCTGGTTACAAGTTAAAAATTTTGGCAGGTTAAA
>NC_069408.1:81992509-82021219 GCF_026875155.1 Cherax quadricarinatus
GTGTGGTGTGTGTGTGTGTGTGTGTGGAGAGAGAGAGAGAGTGGGGTGTGTTTTGTTGTGTGTGGGGAGAGAGAGAGAGAGAAGTGTGGTGTGTGTGACACAACAAGCAATATTTCACCCAAAAACTCACACATTTGACCCCGGGGTGGGAAATAGAATTGCTCATTACTCTATAATTTTTCATGATTGTAGCATGTATAAACGCAATAACCCTTCTTTCAGGATTCATTACCTTTGTAAATTGGAGTTCATTTTTTGTACCCTATTCAGATCAAAACTTTGGGGGCCCCGTCCCTAACCCCTTTCGTAGCTCTGTAATCTGTAAATACCTTTGTAACTTGTCGATTGGACCCGACCTCCCTGGAGTTTATTCCCTTTGAAATTGTGGGTCATTACCTCTGTAATTTTCTCAGCTATCAAAATTTTGGGAGTCCAGCCCCGGGACCAATTATGTACCTCTGAAAATTTTTTGACTACCCCACGGGAGGGTATGGGGTGAAAAATAAACTTTTAAACAAATTTAAAACTAACACGGGTTTTTAAAAACACTTTGACCACTGTTATTTAGTCTTCTGAACACTTACTTAAACACTCTGAACAGTTATTTAAACAATCGAACAATTTTTTTAAACCCTTTTTGAGCCTCTTTTTAAACCTTTAAGTTCCACAACTCTATGACGGAAACCTGCGGTACTTAATTATTGGTTAATCGGGGAAATGATTTTTGGGTGTTCACGAGGAAATGTTTATAGTTGGGGAAAATGTTTTCATATGCAACAGAAACCTGTTTTACTACATAAATAAAAAAAAATAAACTAATCACACTTCCATAAAAAAATTTTTGTTCTTTCCATAACGAAACTTTTGTGTCTTTCCCATAATGGTAGTTTTGTGTCTGAAACGCCCGCAGACTTTCAGTGGGGGGAATTCATCGAGGGAAAAATTTCCCACCAACACGTTTCAACAGAACTTTTATGGGGTGAAACTCACACCCAAAGCTCCGGGTAGTTTTGCTTCATAAACGAGATTTAATTATCGGTGATGGTTCTATAAAAATAGTCCATAATTTAAATAAACGTTTTTCCCGGAAGAATTTTTGTCAAAAAAATAAAATTTTTATACTTACAATGTAAATTATTTAGAAATTGCAAGATGTAAATAATAAGCAGAGACAGGTACACAATTAGAACAATTTTTGTAAAAAAATACAAACTGTTAGCTGAGGAAAAAAGGGATTTTTCGTGCACTGTGGTGCTTGTTCCTCTTCACATTTTTTAATCTCGTTATTTGCGTTTAATGTTTTAATTAGGAACAGCTGGGTTAAACTTACATAACGAATAAAAAATTCCGGTATTGTTTGCGATGTTTAAAAAACTGACATGTAAACCGTAGAAAACAGTATGGCTTTCATGAAGAATTTAAAAAGGGGAGAAACGCGATAAAGTCTACGGATATCACCCGCCGTATTTCACTACCCATTCCCATCGTGTGAATGGGAGTCAAAAGAGGTACAAAAGGGTCCAGGGACGGGCCCCCAAATTCTGAGGCTGAACAAGGAAACAAAGGTAATGAATTCACATTCAAAAGTAATGAATCAGTAAAAAATTTTACTTTTGTTTATACGGGGTTACAGTCATGAAAAAATTATAAATTAATGTGCAATTCACACACCCACACCCGGCACATCTGTAACGAGTTTTCATAAAAATATTAATTTGGGACCACACACACCACACACACACACAAACACACCACACACACACACAACAACACACAACCACAAATAGGTGAGTTCACACACACACACGAGCGTACATCCGACGACCCTCAGCATGTAGAGTCACAAATACACCGCAAACAAGCACCAACACACACACAAAACCCCCCACACACACACCAACACAAAAACCACACAAAAACCATACACACACACACCACACACACACCACACACACACACACCTACACACACAACACAAAACCCGGGTAATCTTTATTTACAGAGTGCATATCGGTATTTTTCCCAAAGGGTCTGAAATGTACCACTGTGAATAAAATATTTTGACAATCATGAACATTTCTGACGAGTTGTCTCTAAAATTCATTTTTTTAATCACACCCAAAAACAAATGACGCGGGTGAGATATTTCTTTGGCCCAATCGGGTGGTGGTTTTTAACCTCCCAAAAAACTTGTAACCCACCCGGGGGCCGGGCGGTAGTTACATCCAAGAGTTCTTTTTTTGTTGGGATGCACCATAGAGAGGGGGCCCTCCTGCAGAAAGAATGATAAAGAGGGGACAAAAATTGTGTCAATCTCCCAGAGTTTTAAGTCAGTAAAATTCAGTTAAAGTTTTTTTCGTATTATTGTTCTAAAAATGCTAACTGGCGGCCAAGATTTTAATTACCCACTCTTAAAAAGAAACAGTTTTACCCAGTTCTCATTCTGTCATACATCTAAAAAAAACCAAATGAATGGAATCCACAGCATTGTACTCTGACTCCCTGTCCAAACCTACCATACCGTGTCGGGCTTTGACACAACATGCCCACATTTATATTTAAGAGTTGAGAGCATTTATGAATGACAGAGAATCATTAAAATTTAAAAGTGCCCAACCCTTAGATACATGGACACATTTCAGTGCACGGATATGGAAACAGTTCTATTTGAAGGTAGAGGCCCATTATTGATGCGTGCCCCAAATTTCTTTATGGAGCCATCCTCTGTAGGGCAACAGACACTAACGCGCCCCATGGACTGGGAACAAACCATAACGAATATAATTGTGTAAGAGGTGCTGTATGCTAAGTTTAAATACACAAGGGGCATCTGTTTGGGGCTTCAAGGCGAAGTTTTGGGTGTATTGAAAAGTATTTTGGGGGAAATGGGGAAGGTATTTTGGGAAGGGGGGTAATTCCCAGGAGCGGAGAGGTGCCGCTGATGCCTTTTTAAACACGTTTTGTTTTTTGTTCTGGGGAGTCGGTTCCAATTTGTTCGATCCTTGGAGGTTGTTCACGATGCTGGGGAAATTTTGGGGGGCTTCGTCTATGATTTAAATGGGCCCCCCTGAAATTTTTGCAAAAATTGGGTTTTTCTTTCATTCTAACTAGAGATAAATCAAAAAAATACTAGACGTCTTTCCACAGGGAAACACTTGTTCTTCAAAACTATAAAATAAATTTTTCAGCCAATGATTACAGTTAGCTTTTGGAAATAAAAAAAAAAAAAAGGGAGTATTTGTATTTCCCATTATGGAAACCAAAAACAACAGTAAGATCGTTATTCCAGTTGGTAAAACTAACAAACGTATATCACAGAGTAAATAACACACATCCCTTAAATTTTTTTTTTTAAACATGCCCGATCGCCCCCCCACCGGGGCGGGGCGACCCAAAAAGAAAGAAAATTCCCTAAAGAAAATATTTCATCATCACAACACTATTTCTACCTCTATCACGGGTTTTTTGCAGAGGTGCCAGATAGACAGTTTAGATGCCCCCCCAAAACTGCCAAATCCCAAACCCCCCTTTTTTAAATGCAGGCATTGTATTTCCATTTCCGGATTAAGTCCGACTCATAAAAAACCGGTTTCCGTGAACCCCTTTCACAAAATTTTACCCCCTCACACTCCAACGCTCGTGGGCCCAAAAAATCATTCGTCTCCATTCACTCCTATCTAACCGCTCACAAAATTTTGCTGGAACCCCCGCCCCCGCCAAAAAAACCCCCTTTTACCCCCTCCCCCCAAACCTTTTCGAGGACGCCGTACCCCCCCTTTCCCTTCCCATCCAGATTTATCGCTCTCCAATTTAAATTCACTTGTCTATTCTTTTAAATAACCAAAACCACCTCAAAAACCCCTCTTACCCTTTGAATTTCTTCTAGTAACTCCAACCTTCTCCTAATTTCCACACTCCAATTTTCTCTGTATAATTTTTACACCACCCCTTAGGCAAGAATCTGCACTGCCCCGCGCCTCTTCGCCGCAGTTTGTGACCCAAGCTTAACTCCAAAAGAGAATTGGTACCACTATTCTTTGGTACTTTCCCTTCTTTGCCTCCATGGATAACGTTTTTTTTTGCTCCAAAATACCTAAAGAATCACTCATTTTTTTTCCCTTTCATCAATTTCCCAGGGATAACGCTCCTTAAAAACCACCGCGACAATAAAACTCACAAATATCGAAAACATTTACTTCTTAAAATACTCCCCTCTCCAATGTGATATTAATTTTTCTTTATCTAAATCGTTTGATACCCTCATCACCTTATTCTTATCTATGTTCCTTTCAACTTTCTACCTTTGCATACCTCCAAAAACCTTTTTGCAATTTTTTCTTTAGAATCCCCATGCAAGTTTATCAGCAAAAAGAAACGGGTTTCAACTCCCATTTCGTATTTGTTTTCCCCAAAATTTTTTAAACCACCCCTCCACCAACACCCTACCTACTTTTTTTTTAAAACTCCTTTTTAAAAAAAATTTTTAAACAACCATGGTGACATTACACATCCGTCTAAACCTAATTTTAGGGGGAAGTAGTCTCCCCTCTTCTAACCCCCTTAAGCAGGTTTGGGAGCACCCCCCGGTAGGTTGGACCCTTCCGGGTGGGTTTGGAGCACCCCCAGGTGGGTTTGGGAGCCCCCCCGGGGTAGGTAAGCGCCCCCTTCCCGGGTAGGTAGGCGCTCCCCCAGGGGGTAGGGGCTCCCCCCCAGGTAGGTAGGAGAGACCCCTTTAGGTAAACCCTCCATTTAGGTAAACCCCTCCTTTTTAGGTAGGAAAACCCTCTTTAGGTAGGGAACCCTCCAGGTAGGTGGGAGAACCCTTCAGGGGGGGTAGAGACCCCTCCAGGTAGGTTTGGGGCACCTTTTCAGGCGGGTTGGAACCCCCTCCAGGTGGTGGGAGCTCCTCTATGTAAATCAAACACGTGCCTCATGTGATAAAAAAATCTTTTTTTCGGCTTTGTAATCTCCCTGAAGTCCTGAGCAACTGTTTCCATTGGCCCCACAAAGGGACCTTTAAAAAAGGGACCTTCAATTTTCTGTTATCCTTCACTTTACCAATGTTTTAATATTGGTTCGTTGCTCGTAATTTTGTTCTATGGCGACGCTGAAAAACGCTTTGGGTTTTTTCCTAAAAAAGTTCTTTTCCTGAAGACTTTTAAAGTTTTTCTAGTAATTCTTTAAATTTAGGTATGAACAAAACACAGCAAATTAAAATGCTGTGTTTGGGGGGACGTGAGGACTTGAGCGGGTTTTAAAAGTCAATGTCCGCTTTCTAAACCCCCCCCAGTTTGCTAGATATCTCAGTAAAATTCCCCCAGTGTGTGGTAACCCAGTCAACTCTCACAGTGTGAAAAAAACCCCAGAAAACCTCACAGATGCTGGGTAACCCATCAAATCCCCCAGTGTGTAGATAACCCAGTTAACTCCCCACTGCTTGGTATGATTGTAACCCATTGAGAAAGACTTCTTTAAGCGTTGATTTTTTTCTTATTTTAATTGTGGATATTTTAATCTTTAGGTGATCTCTAACAGCGACACGAGGCCAGTCCAATAAATAAGCCTTTAAAAAGTCCTGTGAAGTTACAGAAGTACAAAGAGGGCCGGGGTTATTTTCCCCCAAAGGTAAAAAATTTGGAGTTTTTTCTTTCCACCTTTGCCCATGTTCCCATCAGTAAAATGGGTACCTGGGTGTTAGTCGACTGGTGTGGGCCATCCGGGGCAAAACACCTAATTTGCCCGAAATGGGGACATAAAAAGGGGATTTTCCCTTATAGTATATGTCATTGATGTCGTGGGCGTATACTTCGTACAGACTTGTAGTAAATAAAGATTTATTTTATTATTATTATTTTATTTTATTATTATTTTATTATTATTATTATTATTATTTTTATTATTATTATTATTATTTAACCAAAACCCATCCGAAAAAATCTGTTCAAGAAAATGGGGAAGACTTAGCTAGGAGATTTCCTTCCAATCGTTTCATGTTTCCCTTTGGGCTTTTTTTTCACTACATGCAGCAGCTTTTGGAAATTATTCTGCCCTGGATCCTAAAAGGGGTTTCCCTTTGCTTGTGCTGTCCCTTAAAGGAGAATGCACCTCTTTTTTGTATTTGGCTTTTTTTCCTGCCGGGAATTTATAAAAACTTCGAATTTCACTCTTGGTAAAAGTATCAATTTCCTGGAAGAACAAAACAATTAAAAGCATAAAGAAAGACAAACTTTAAACAAAGCCAAAAGATCTAAGCCTTTGCCCTGTAAATATTCACCGAAAGGAATCAAAAATTTAAACACAAAATGTAAATTTAAAAATTCACTTGTGTCCTTTTACCTAACATTTTGTGGGTATTCTCCCAAAAATTAATTAAATCCATTGTTAAGTGCCTCGTGACGGACATACTTTAAAAACTAAACTATTCTACCTGAGACGGATTTATGATTGAGTTATAAATCTTTAAATTACATTTATGAAAATATATAGATGAAGATGCAGAATATATTTTAAAAATAAACAGCCATTGAAAAAAACCCAATACGACAGCCATAGTACATTTAGCAAAAAAACAGTGGTTTTTCGGGTTTTTTAGTAATGCCCTTTCCAAAAAAAAAAAAATGCAAGGTTTGCAAAAACCCCAAAAATTTCATCGAAATATTTAATTTTTATAACTAATAGATACAAAAAAATTATAAGCTCTTTAGTACCTTGGAATCCTTTGGAGACCTGGTTAAAATTTTTTGTCATACCTTCCGGTGGTGATGGGGAAACCCGGCCATGCACAGGGAGAATTCTTACAAGAGGAAGGGGGGTACACGCCCCTGTATGATTTTTCATTCCCCCGGGAAGGTCTCAAATTTTTGGTGGGACCCCCCTCACAATTGTGACTTCGTACCCATCATTCTCCTCTCTTTTAAGCCCTATATGTTAGTAAGTGTGAAGTTTCTGTCAGCTCGGCACTAGGAAGCATGAACGCATTTTGACCATAACGACATTTTTGAAATTTTGATAGAAAACTATTTGTCACCTCCTCTCTTTTCGCAATCATTAGCTGTGATTCAACTTTTGGACTGAGAGGCTGGACTGATCATGAAAAATCCCATAATTTTGTTATTGAAGCTGTGGGTTCCGCACTTTAAAAAACTGAAACTACGAAAAAAATCATTTAGTTCGCTTGTGCTTTAATTATATAGCTCCTTTGGGGGAGGTGCCACTGACGTAAGAATATCTCTTTTTGGGGGTGAACCACCTCAGGGAAACAGTTATTTTTGTCACTGAAATCAAAAGCAAGGATATTTTTCCCAAATCCAGAAGTTTTGTACCCCAGAAAAAATAGAGACATGGGCATTTGCCCCTGACTATAGTTCAGAACCAGACCCCCGTCTCAGGGTTGGAAAAGATTCAATAGAAGCGGTTCCCGTGGCTTTAAAGTCCCCAAACCCGCCGCTGGTGTCGAAAACCGCGCAGTCGCCATGCCGCTGCATCAAGAAAGACCCTCCTGCTCAACCTCAAATATATATTCAAAAATCCTTAACTTTTAGCAAAATTTGTAATAGTCTGCACAAATTATGGGGTTTTTTCGTTCTTCTTAAATTATGATATTCCTTTCTTTTTCTGTTTGACTATTTTTCAATCAAACTTGCATAATTTCCCTCTTAATCGTTTTTTTCGTTATTTTTTGGGGTGGTCATTTTTTTCCATTTTAAAGGTAATAAAAAGGGACAAAATTTTTTGTTTAGAAGTATTACTTTTCGCCCGTATGCCCGGTGTGGGGGAGACATAATTTTATCACACCTTTTTTTATTTCTCCAGTAAATTCAAACCCTTTTGAAATCACATTTCCCCCATTTCAAAAATAAAAGATGAATCATTATGTCTGTGCTTCTTTTGTTCTTGTTGAAATGGGAGCATGTGGTGTCAGGGTTTAATGGAGTTTCGGGAGATAGTTTTTTTGGACTAAGAAAAAATTGGTTTTGTCCAGCTTCATGGGTTTATTATTGATGACCCAAGGAATCGGAAACACTATGACAAAAAATTTTTAAAACGCCGTTTGAGCACGGGTGTGTCTGTCTTTCTGACGCCTGTGTCTGTCTGTCCTGTCTCTCTCTCTGCCAGTCAGTTCTCTATTTTCCGAGAGTATTTCTGTTACCCACACAGTCACCCTTTTTCACATTCTAATATATAGAAGATGGTGGCAAAAAAGCGGGTTCTTTTGTAGAATGATTTACAAAACACCAAACCGCTTACTTAAACAGCTTCTGTTTTTAAGCATACTTTATTTTTTCTTATCTACTGTGTTAAAAGTCATAAGATGGGATAATCTCTGAGTGAAGAACTCAAAGGGTTGCCCTTATATTAGAAAAATCGTGTCAAAAATACTCGCGGCTTCTTAGAACAGCAAATTTATAAGAAGTTTTAGAAAAGTGAAAACAATATATCAATGACTTTAGACCCGTAAGACCCGTCATGGGGTTTTTTTTTTTTTTTCAAAATGTCTAAATATGCCAAGGGTTTTTTCTTCTTATCTCTAGAGTAAAATGCTATTAATATTTTTGAGAATTTAAGGATGTTTTTTTTCAGTTTGTCCTATTGAAAATTTTGTTGTTACAACTTGTGTATTGCGGGGTGGCCCCCGGGGCCTGGTGACTGAAGCTCCCCCTTCACAACGGAGGGCCCGGGTTGATTCTAGGGAGGGAAAATTTTTACGCTTTCCCCTTTCAATACTGCCTGATCACCTAACAGCAAATGGTACTTTTTTGTTAGTCAGGTGTGGGGCGCATCCTGGGGGGGCAAGATTAAAGGGCCCCAATGGAAATATTACAATCCTCGATGACTCACTGACTTTTTGGTTATCTTGAATGGCAAATCCTTTGGGGGAAAAACCCCAAAAAACTTATAAAAATTGTTTTTTTTTTTTCTGTCGTCTTTTAATTTTTATTTTTTTAAAAGTATGTAGTGCGGATGACAAAAAACAGAGAGCGAGTTATGAAGAAAAGAAATTGGATGTCCTGGCCCTAAGCGAAACAAAACTGAAGGGGGGAGGGGGAGTTTCGGGGGGGAAATAAATGGGGGTTAAATCTGGGGTATCTGAGAGAGTTAAGTAAGAAGGGTAGCAATAATTTGAAGGTCGTTATGGAAGGTGAAAAAAGAAAGAATGTGTAAATTCAAGGGTTTTGGGATTTAAAAAAAAGGTTTGGATCGAAAAGGGATCATAATAAGCGTTTTTGCACCTGAAGAAGAGAGGAATGTAGAGGAGAGAGGGATTTTGGGGGAAAGTTAATAAAGTTTGGGAACCTTTGAACAAGGAGAGAGTAATTGTGGGAGGGGACCTGAATGCTAAAGTAGGAGAAAATTTTTGGAGGGGTGTACGTAAGTTTGGGGTGCCAGGTTAATGATAAAGGGGGCCCTTGATTAAAATTTTTATAGAAAAGGGGGTTTTGTTACATGTAATACATGTTTTAAGAAAAAAGGATAAAAAAAGTATACAAGATAGATGTAGGGGGAAATGACAGTATTTCTTGGATTTTTTGGGGGGTAAAAGTTTTGATAACTCAGGATGTCATGTGTAAGAGGGGCCAAAATATATCATTCACTTTTTTGTTGTAGGCAGTGAGATAAAGGTAGATGGGGTCAAGGGGAATAGAAACATCACGTAAGAGAGAGGGGAAGGTTTATAAACTAAAAGAGGAGGGGTTGGGGAAAATATAAACAACTAAGGGGGGATAGATGGGTAATGAAGCATAGGGGAAGGGGGCGAAGAGAATGGGGTAGGTTTAAAAAAGTAGGTTGGATGTTCAGAAAGTTTTGGTTCAGGAAAGTGGGGGCGGGAGAGAAGAGGGGCAATTGGTGGAATGATGAGTAAAAATGAAGGGGAAAAAGTTTCATTGAAGTTTTTACAAATAAATTTTATGCAAAGGGGGGAAAAGTATTGGAGAAAAAGGAGAGGTTAAGCGAGTTGTGAAGCAATTAAAAAGAGAGCAAATGAAGAGTGGGGGGATTTTCAACAAATTTTGTTTAAAATAAAAAAATTTTTTGGGGTGAGATTAACTTTTGGAAACCAAGAGAACAAATGGATTTTTCAGTTAAAAATAGGAGAGGAGAGTTATTAAATGGAGAGTTTGAGGGTTTTGGGGAAGAGGGAATATTTTGAGGAATTGTTAAATGTTGATGAAGATGGGAAGCTGTGATTTCGTGTACAGGGCAAGGAGGAATAACATCTTTAAGTAGGAAACCGTTGTGAGGTGGGGGAAATTCTGAGGCAGTAATAGAAGAAAGGGGGTAAGGCACTGGGTTGAGGGGTAAAAATAGAAATGTTTTAAAAAAGTGGGAATTAGTTTTGGAGGGTTTTTTATTTAATAAAATTTTTTTAAAAGGTAAGGTAAAAGGGGGGGAGGGGGGGGGCAAAAGGGCAAAAAGTTGCAAAAAATTTTGGGGTTTTGGTTACCCGAAAGTGGGTAGATTTTTTTGAAAAAAATTAGAGTGGAGAAAGGGAGAATAAAAAGGAGGCTTTTGAAAGGAGGGGGTTGTACCAGTTTTTCAAAAAAATATAAGGAAAATTTAATAAGGGAAAAAATTTTTTCCATTTATATTTTATAATAAATTCAATTTTAATTAGTTAATATTTAAAAATTTTATTAAGGGATTGGGCAAAGAAAGGGGTAAAAGGGGGGGTTAACCCCTAAAAAATAAAAAATGTGGTTGTCACGTTTTTCAAAATTTTTATGAATTTTTTTTTTTTAAAATTCAATTTTTATAATTTAAATTTTAAAAAAAAATTTAAATTTAAAACAGGGGGGAAAGGGTAAAGGGTTTAAAGAAAAACAAAAGGGATTTAAGTTTTTTTTGAAAGGTTTTTTGGGGGGTTTTAAAAAATTGGAGGGGGGAGAAGGGATGGAAAAAAAAAAAGGTGAAACGGGGGATTAAAAAGATATTGAAAGTGGATATCAGAAAAGGGGGGGGTTAAATGAAAGAATTTGGGGGGTGGACTATAAAATGGGATGAAAAAAAGGGGGAAAAAAAAGGGGGGGTGAGGCACACTTTGGAGCTGTGGAGACAAAAACTTTGCCCTTGGAAGCAAAGAGGGAAAGTATGAGAGTAAATTTTTAAAAACGGAGAGAGGGAGAGAGAGAGAGGGGGAGAGGAGAAAAGAGAGAGAGAGGGAGAGAGAAGGGAAAGATTTCTGGGCAAGGGTTTCTCATTAGGTTTTCTCATTTATCATTTGGCAGAAAATATCCAGTGATAGTCCCAGTCGTAAAAAACCCGCTCTATTGTTGCGTAATTAGTTTTATCCCCAATCTTAAATGCGCAAAAACCAAAGAATTGTCATAGTTAGGAGATTTGTATATTTTCGGCCCCCCCTTCAAAAAAATTTCACTTTCTCTTATTGCTTCTCCTTTGTGTCCAATGGTTTTTTTCGCTTTTCATCGATCGGTTCCGACTTTTTTTCCAAAATCATCATAATTTTTGTAAGATATATGGAGGACCAATGATTTATTTCTCACCTTGGCACATCCTGATCGGCTGTCATTTTTCCCGAAAAGAAAAAAGGGAACGCAAAGGGGGAAGTAAATACCCTACAAGAAGGGAACTCTGTCATCACAAAAACTTTTTAAGGTCTTTACGGAACTCGGAAGCAACAACTACCCTTTCCCCCAGGAAGGGAATATATAATAACCAACAGTGTCGTAGGTTCATCAAGTTAATAAAGTTTTTTTTTAAAATATTATATTATTTAAAAAAAATATAAAAAATATATAATATAATATATTTAAAAATTATATATAAATTTTTATATATAAAATAAGGGAAGTACCCCCCTGGAAATAAATGGATAAAAAACCGCCACAATGGAAATAAAAAAAAATTGCCCTATATTTTGATCCTTTATTGACTACGTTTCGCCCACACAGTGGGCTTTTTCAAGTCACAAACAGCCTACCTGGGGTGGAAGGGACGCGAGTATTTATAGTCAGGTTCAGAATGCTGAGGTCAGGTGGAGAATGCTGCATCTGATGATGTACCGAGTGGGGTTATAGAGTATAAAATCTTGGGTAGCTTGGAAATGAGATTGGATAAGTTTGTGAGCAGACCTTCTTCAGTGTTTTTCCATTCCTGTTTTCTTATGTGGGATAGCGATGAAGAAGTTTCTTGGCAAGTGGTTCAGCTATGTTATAGAAGCCATTATTCTGGTTGAAGTTGTCGGATATAGAAATAAGTGATGATTCCAGGATTCTTCGGCATTGAGTGTTGTCTTCTGTGGCGATAAGTCTTGAGTTTCTGTAGTTTATCAAGTGGTTGTGTGAATTACGGTGTTGTACACAGGCATTCCTTGTGTCGTCAGACCTGCTTGCGTATTGGTGTTCTGAAATACGTGTTTGGAGGTCCCTTGATGTTTCGCCAACGTATAACTTGTTGCAGTCATTACAAGGGATTATGTATATCCCTGGAGATGGTGGAAGCTTGTCCTGTCTATCACTGGTAATGTCCTTGATGGTCGTGGTTGTGGAAGTAGATACTTGGAATGAGGTATTGGAAAAGATGTTGGAAACGTGTTTGGCAATGGAGTTGGTGGGGAGGACTATGTATAACTTCTCGGCAGTGTCTTCTCTGGGTGTGTTGAAGATGTTTAATGCCCGTCGTCTGCAGTCTCTAATGAAGTGACGAGGATAGTGGAGTTTAGAAAATACTTGTTCAGTTATCGTGCATTTTTCTTCAAGAAACTCATTGCTGCAGATTCTGAGTGCACGCACGAAGAAGCCTATAATTACACCACGTTTGGTTTTGGTGTCGTGGTGAGAGTGAAAGAGGAGAAGATCGTTTTGGTTGGTGGGTTTTCGATAGACTGTAAAACGAAGTTCGTGCCAGCCAGGCACAGGTTGGAAAATTTGGTGAGTTCAGACAGCAGCCTCTCTGAAACCTCACCAAGTGCTAGATCGAGTATTTGTTTTAAGTGTTGAGGCCTTAAACCGTTGAAACCTCCTGCTGAGCCCTGTGGAAATGACAAAGCAACTTTATACACATCAGCATCCTGTAAGGTTAGATGTTCTTCTCCTGCTGCAATGTCAGGGAGGTCAATGTTGGTACTGGGAGCCCTGGGTGATGTTTTATCCTTCGATCATGAGCCTGCTGACGTCCTTGGGAGCGATGGTATCCTCACTGGTTATAAGCCTCAGAGCTCCAATAGTATTACCCTCTTCTATTTTTTAGCTAATTTGGGCTCTGATTTTTGAGGTGTCGGGTGTCCTGTTGTTGACATTTGCAATAAGATCACAGTAAACATGTGATTTCAGAATATGCAAAACAACCACTCTGAAAGAATAGAGAAATTCCAAGCGCTTTCGTGACTACTCACATTATCAAGGAACTATGAAAGTAAAGCATCCAAGGAAGGTACATAAGGGGTCTGGCTAACACCTCACTATCAGATCCCACAACGGTTAAACACCTGACGCGCGCCGGCCCAACTGGACAGATCCTTTGCACAACCCACCAACAAACTATTCTATCCAAGAAAATTTTTAAAATTATTATTTGTCCAGTGTATTATTAAATTCTGGACAAATAATAATTTAAAAAATTTTCTTGGGTAGAATAGTTTGTTGGTGGGTTGTGCAAAGGAACTGTCCAGTTTGGCCGGCACGCGTCAGGTGTTTAAGGTGTTGGCCAGACCCCTTATATACCTTCCTTGGATGCTTTACTTTCATAGTTCCTTGATAATGTGAGTAGTCACGAAAGCGCTTGGAATTTCTCTATTCTTTCAGAGTGGTTGTTTTGCATATTCTGAAATCACCTGTTTACTGTGATCTTATTGCATATATATAATATATATATATATATATATATATAATATATATATAAATATATATATATATAATATATATATATATAATATATATATATATATATATATACATATATATATATATTATATATATATAATATATATATATATATATAAATATATATATATATATAATATAGAATGTCGTGCCGAATATGTAAAACTGGTCAATTAGCAAGAACTCATTTAAAAATAAGTCCCTTTCTAAAAATTTCTCTTATACGTTTTAAAGATATATTTTTTTTCTTTAATGTGATGTAAAAATTTATAATTTTTGCACTAAAAGGAACTAGGAAAATTTATCTAACCTATTGTAACAAGCCAATTTATTTTAGCCTAACCCAACTAAATATATTTTAGATTGGTTAGAATAATTTAATACAAAAGAAACACAGTGAAATATATTTTTTTCGTTAGGTTGAGAAATGATTTTGGCGAAATAATAGGATACACAAATTTTCACTTGTCTTAAAAGGCAAGATGAGCGTTTGCTATTTTAAGCCAAGATCGCATTTCTGCCTATTCGGCACGACAAATATAGTATATCAATATATATATATATATATATATATAATATATATTATATATATATATATATATATATATATATAATATATATATATATTATAATACACATATTAATAAATATATATAAATAATATATATATATAAGATAATATATATATATTTATATATATCTATTTCTCTATATTATTTAGGAATCTCATTTCTTAGATCTCTCATTTTCTTCTCCAAAGAGTATACTACAAATGCTGGAGCTTTCCAGTATTTAGAATGCATTTTAACTATACACCGGGCGGTTTTATCGACTATACAGGGCAGTTGTATTAACTATACATGTACTTACATTTATCATTGACTAACCAGCCATATTTTTCAAATGACATTTCTCCTTGCTGGAATTGTGCTTTGCGAAGAGAACAATATTGAGAACGTGAGAACAATATTGGAGAACGTGAGAACAATATTGAGACGTGAGAACAATTAATTTTTTGTTTAGAACGTGAGAACACAATATGAAAATACTCATCATTTTTTCTCTCTTTTTTTCTTTTGAAAGGTTTTATAAACCAACCATTCTATTTTAGCTGACAATTTGCTGTATTTCATTACTTTTCTTCTCTCAGCCAAAGTCATCTGTCGTGATTATTCCAAGTTACTTTTCATATTCCATCAGTTTTATAGGAGGGTTTACTATGTTTTTTTGATTTGTGATTATTTCTAGATCTTAGTTTTTTCCACATTTTACAGTTCAAATCCATCGTGATAAAGACTTTTAACGTCTCAAAGGATAATATGATGGTGTGGTTTGGATTTTTATTGATTTGGCAATGGAAGTGAGAAACATTAACCGGAGCAAGGATTGAGCCTTGCAGTAATCAGATTTATTCATTGCTATCACCACGTTTGCATCAGTTTTTATTAAAATTTAAAAATCCTTCCACATTTTCCTCTATGTCAAGTTTTATATATTCAATGGATTGGCTCATTTCTCCAATACCTTTTTTTTTTACCTGAATCCAAAAATTATTTACCCGATGCCTGTTGTTATTTAACATAGTCGGTTGTATAAACTGCAGAAGCAGACTCTGCTTTTAAGCAATGTTTTCCAAGGTTGTATATCTTATACGACTTCCTTAATAACTGTAGTTTCTAGGACAATCAGAAAGGCTTTAGTGTTTATGATGGTGCTAAAGAACCTGTTAAGAGGACTAATACTCTTTTCCTTCCTTGGATCGAATGTGTAATGCCCACCACATTACTCAGGCTTTATGTGATTCCTTCGGTTTAGCTTCAGTGTGTTTGTTTATTATTAAAGACTATGAAATTTCAAGAGTCCATAAAAAACTGTCTAAACTCGTTTTCTAAACAACTGATAAAATGTCCTTGCCTTTATTACCCCCTCAACAAATCAATGCCTCTCATACATCACCCTCACCATCATCAACACACGTTGTCACTATTACATCATCTCCTTTATCCATCCTCCTCTATTACCATCACACCTTCCCTATGTATCAGAAATCTTCCCTATGAGGCTAGAGTGAGGGCCCGAATCTTTGTGCCGCACTCTCTTGAAAGGCGTAGAATTAGGGGGGATATGATCGAGGTGATATAAATGGAAAACAGGAATAAATAAAGGGGATGTAAATAGCGGCTGAAAATTTCCAGCAAGACAGGACACGTAGGCAATGGTTTCGATAGGAAAAAATTCAGATCCAGGAAATGATATAGGGAAAACACTGTTCGGTAATAGAGTTGTGGATGAGTGACAAAAAACCTTCCCGAGTACGTTATTCTTCAGGCTAAAACGTTGTGTAGTTTTTAAAAATAGGTAGATAAATACATAGGGGTGTGGGGTGGGCGGGTGTGAGTTGGACCTTGACTAGCTTGTGCTGCTGGGTCTGGTGCAGTGCTCCTTCCTTGAGTAGGGGCGACCAAACTTTGGTGGGTCAATGGGATAATCCGGGGTGGGTCATTGGTCCAATTCCCGGGACAACATGGACCTGCTCCGCATGGGTCATAGGCCTGTTGCAGTGTTCCTTCTTTCTTATGTACTTGTGATCTACTACACCAGCATCACTCCCTACCCCAACCAGATACCTACCAAATAGCACACAAACCACAACCCCTCCACATGCGCGCCCAACCATCAACCTCCTCCCAACGAACTTCCATCATGCGCCGTGCAACCACCTTCAACCTTTCACCATCACCGCTATTCGAACAACCAAAAACCGACAAACCACCACACCCATCTCATCCACGAAGACTTTCCTCGCTACTCAATATCCCCCCAAGCTCCTCCTCACCACGCTAGTAGCCCGCAACACACCCCTCCTAACCTCCGACCCCCACCTTTTTTTCACCCCGAACACAATACTGCCATTGTTATAACACGAAAATATCTTCCAAAATATGTCTGTCTGAATGGACTGCTAAACAAACATACCACTTGTTTTTCCCACCAGCCTTAAGTATTGTGCAAGATCTTGAGGATTAATTGCTGACGTAGTCCATTACAACTCCTCGCCTTTTATCTGCCAGCTAAAGCCGAGCGGCATTCCGTCTGCATTGTAATTACGTCAATATCCAGAAACCTTCGGGTAATACTGCTATATATAACAGAATTTTTTACGTAAATGCCTGCTGCATATAACGGAAACTCATGTAACTACATTCTAGTCAAATATATAGTTGTGCCGAACAGGTAGACCTGGTCAATTACCAAGAACTCATTAAAAATTAAGACCTTTCTAAAATGGGGAGGGGGGAGGCTTTTAGAGACATATATTTTTTTTCATTTAATGTTTAAGTAAATATTAAATAATTTTGTACCAAAAGAACCTTAGAAACTTACCTAACCTTACTATAAACAAGCGCAATTTAATTTAACATATTCAACTATATATAAGAATTTTAATAACTTTAAACAGTAATTAATGAACCAATGAATAATTTTTTTTTTCGTTACGTTCAGAATGATTTTTGGGAAATTAATTGCATACACAAAAATTTCGTTTACCTAGTGGGTAAGAAGAGCGTTGCTATTTAAAGCAAAATCGCAAAGTCATTACTTATTCGGTCGGTGTTCGCATGGCGACATAATATATATTTTTATTATTTTATTAACACATCGACCGTCTCCACCAAGGCAGGGTGGCCTCGCAAAAGAAAAACTTTCATCATCATTTACTTCCATCACTGTCTTTTCCAGAAGCGTGCTTTACACTACAGTTATAAAAACTGCAACATTAACACCCCTGCCTGGTTTCCCAGAATTCCTTCATAAATGTTACTTTGCTCCGCTCCGAACAGCACGTCAAGTATTAAAACCATTTGTCACCATTCACTCCTATCAAATACGCTCACGCACGCTTGCTGGAAGTCCAAGTCCCTCGCACACAAACCCCTTTAACCCCCCTACCCCCTCCCTCCATCCCTCTCGTAGAGCCACCCCTACCCCGCCTTCCTCCACTACAGATTTATACACTCTTGTAGTGCATTCTGTTTATGTTCCATTCTCTCTACATGCCGAACCCCTCCTCAGCCCTCCAGATGAATAGTTTGGTCATCCCACACTTTCTCCTAATTTCCGAACTACGAATAGTCTGCATTATATTACACCACACATTGCCCTCTGACATAACATCTCCAAACTGCCTCCAGCCTCTCCTCGTTTGCAGCATTTATCACCCATGCTCATACTCATACAAGAGTGTTGGTACAACTATACTCTCTACATCCCCTTTTTTGCTTCCACAGACAAAGTTTCTTTTTCTCCATAGACTTCCCTCATCAATTCTGTGATTTCACCTCATCCTTCTAGACCCATCTATTACACGTCCACTCCTAATATCTGAATACATTCACCTCCTCCATTACTTGCTTCCCCTCCAATCTCATATCCAGTCCTTTTGTCACCTAATCTTTTTGTTATCCCGCATAACCTTAATCTTTCCTATATTCACTTTAATTTTTCTTCTTTTACCAGTTTCACCTATTCTGCAAGATACTGTATGAAATAAGATTAAGAAAGGGGTGATATTACAATATGCAGAAAAAACAACTGTGAAAAAATAGTGAACTTCCAACACTTTCCGTGATTTCTCATCATCGTCCCAGGGGAGAGTAAAATTAAACGATCAGATGAAGAATTTAGGTTCTGCTGCTGTGTCACTCTCATTCTGCCCTCACGATCTTCTTCCTTATACACGACTATGTTGATGTTGGTTGATCTGCTCATCTTGTTTTAATGAGTTCCTTTGTATTTTTATACATTTTCCAGGCTCTGTACACACTTCGCTTTGGACTGTACACACACCTCCAATAAACAGTTTGGCTTACTCAGGTCTTTCCATTTTCATTGTTACCCCTTGTTTTATGAACTTCTCTGGCCCCACTGCACTTTGTATCACGTGTACAATCGTACATTTACTGTGATTATCCATATAGTTTTTTCCCACTGCACCTCATCAGGAATTGCCCCATACATTCGTAGTTCCCTTCTTCTTAATGACCTTGCTTCTCCTGTCATTCTAGTGGCTGTTCATCTCCACTTTTAAGTCTACAAGGAGGAATACTCCGACACTCAGGACAAGCAAAATCGCATGTTGTCATTCTTTCTCTGAGCTTTGTGTCTGTGATTGCTATGATATCTGGGAATGCTTTCATTGATTCGATTTTGTCACTCTCCCTCACTTTTAATGGGTTATTTCAACTTGTGTTGTTTACCAAACCATACCTTCCTTTCCAGTAGTGTATTCCCTGGAGGATGTGAGGGGTTGGGGGAGATCGGGGAAGTGGAAGGCAGGGCAAGGATAATATGGAAGGTTGCTGTGAAGATGTGTATTAGTACTAAGGAGGTTGGGGTGTCCAGAGGTGGGCTTGTTTCTGGTGTTGGTGAGTGTGTACGCGCCCTCTTTGTACTCACCTATTGTGGTTGCAGGGGTCGAGTCGTAGCTCCTGGCCCCGACTCTTCACTGAACGCTTGAGGTCCTCTCTCTCCCTGCTCCATGAGCTTTATCATAATTCTTAAAACGAGTACGATCCTGCTCCACTGCATCACTTCCCAGACTAATCCACTTCCCAGACTACTATGTGACTGAAAAAATACATCATAACATCCTTGTGATTCATCTAAGTCTTCAAATTCCAACAGTAATCCCTTGTTGCTGTGTCCCATCCCTGAAACTTTCTGTCAGTCCAACTTGTCGTTCCTCTCAGTATTTTATATTTCGTTATCAAATCCCCACCTGCCTCTCCTGCCCTTCATTGTCGTCATAGTCACTTGGCTAGGTGTGGGTTCCAAACTAGTGCTGCATACTCCGTATGGAACCTAGACGTACATAGTAACAGGGTCCTGAACGATTCCTTATAAGATGTCGGAATGCTGTTCTTAGGTTTGCTAGAGGGCTCCCATTGCTGCAGCAGTTATTTGGATGATGTGCACCTCGGAGATGTGCTTGTGTTATACTCAACCCAAGATCCTTTTCCTTGAGTGAGGTTTTTAGTCTCTGGCCCCACAAGACTGTACTTTTCGTCGGCGGTCTTCTTTGCCCTTTCATAATCTTCCTAAGTTTGGCATTTGGTTTTTTGAACTCCAGGAGCCAGTTTGCTGGACCACGCCTGCAGCATGTCCAGAATTCCTTTTGTAGTACCTGCCTGGTCCTCGTTTCGAATGAATTCTTCTCATCAACTTCACTTCTGCAAATCACCTGGACAATTCTGAGTCTATTCCATCTGTCATGTCTTTCCACAAATGCCAGAAACAGCACCGGTCCTAAGACTAACCCCCTGAAGGAATCAAACTCGTTTACAGGAGCCCACTCTGACATCTCGCCAACGCAATCATGACTCTCTGTTTGTCTTCCGACAGTATTCCCTGAATCCACTGTAGTGCCTTCCCTGTTATCCCTGCCTGGCGTCCAGCTTTTGCACTAATCTCTTGTGTGGAACTGGTCAAAACGCTTCTTACAGTCAAGAAAATGCAGTCTACCCACCCTTTTCTTGTCTTACTGTTTTTTTACCCTGTCAGAGAACTCAAGTAGTTTAGTGACCACAGGATTTCCCGTCTCTAACCCGTGCTGTCTGTCGTTGATAAGGCTCGTTCTTTGTAGGTGCCCACCATTCTACTGATAATCTTCTCCATGACTTTGCCTACTACACATCTTAATGACAACTGGTCTGTTTAGTTTAGTGCTTCATGTATGTCTGCTTTTTTTAAAACTACCTGGGACTATACAATTGCTGTCTTCCTTACCTCAGGTAGTCTCCCTGGTTGTCGATAGATGTGTTAAGATGTGTTAGTGGTACGCAAAGCACCTATGCTCCCTCTCCTCAGGACCCGTAGAGAGATGTCCGGCCCCATTCTGGAGCCCTGTCCGTCTCACTTACCACTTTGAATCTCATGGTTGAGCTCTCTCACATCTCAATTCGTTTCTGCGATCTCCCCTCCATTCCTTCCTAAGCCTGATTACCTGGTCCTTGACTGTTTTTCTTCTTGAAGGGCTGTACAACAGCTTCGGTTCAAATTTGTCTTTTGCGTTATGACATTTTAGTAGTTTCCATTGGGCCTCTCTTCTACCAAGTGCATATTCCTTTTTTTTGTCTATTAACGACTGCTCTCCTTATTCTCCTGGGCTCTTTGCCTTCTATACTTCTTCCATTCTCTAGCACACTTGGTTTTGGCCTCCCTAAACCTTTGTTTGAACCAAGGCTCATCCTGACTTTCTTTGTTACCCTTCGGTACAAACCTTTCTTCACCGTCCTTGCATATTGTTGTTACTTATCCATCATTCTCCTTCACTGACTTCCCTGCCAGTTCTCTGTCCCTCTGAACAGCGTGAAGGAACATCTTCATGCCTGATAGTCCCCCTTTCTTGTAGTTCGGCTTCATTCGTCCAGTCCCTTTCTGCTTCCCTCCTGCCACTTGTAACTCTATGTATTCGCAGCACCAGAACCACATGACCCTGGCCCCGAGGGTCTTGTCATATGTGGTGTCCTCCAACATAACATCTGCACTACTCACGGCAAATATTAGGTTCAGTCTCGCAGGTTCATCCTCTCCTCTCACTCTAGTAGTGTCCCTAACGTGTTCGTACATGAGGGTTTTCAGTACCACCCTCATGATCTTAGGTCTCCACGTTTCCGGGCCCTCATGGTGGTTCCAGATTCTCCCCATCGAGTTTCCTGTGGTTGCAGTCACCCATAATCAACATGCATTGCCCTGGCTTCACATGAGCCCTTCTGGCCACTTCCGCCAGTGGTGTCCATCTATCGCTCTATGCTCTCATCATAATCTTCCTTGGCCTTCTCCTGTTCTGTGGTGGGTTATACATCATTGCAATTGTGATGAATGGTTTGAAAAAACCGACAAGTTGAAGATTGAACACTTATTGCAGCATATTGGGAAAAAAAATCTTTATTCAGAAACGTTTCGCCACACAGTGGCTTCCATCCATTCATCACAACTGTCAGACCCACTGCACATCATGGGATCTCTACAAAGAATTCTTCAACGCTTTGTTCAACCTTTGGACAAAGACCTACTTCGACTAGTGGAATGGTACCACTAAGATCCCCGCCTCCGTCTGCTTCAAGTCCACCCATCGACTACAGTATATAAGCCACGCGTCTACGGCCCTATGCTGTATAACATTCTACAAGATTGATGACTGAACACATCGACTCCAGGGCTGAGGGGGACTGATACCTCATACTCCTCCACACCTTACGCCTTCCTCTTTGTATTGGACTGATGAAGCCACTGTGGTGGCGAAACGTTCCTGAAATAAAGATTCCATATGCTGCATATAGTGTCCTCAATCTCAACTTGTCGGTTTTTTCTAACCATTTCATCCAACTGGTCAACACTGAAGCATCATGGGAATCTTCTTACAAGAAATTCTTCAAAACGCTTGTTCAACCTTTGACAAAGACCTACTTCGACTAGTGGATGGTACCATCTATGATCCGCCTCCGTCTCTTTCAAGTCACCTCACTACAGTATATAAGCCACGTCTACGGCCCTAATTATACTGTTACATTCTACAAGATTGATGGACGAACACATCGACTCCAGGCTGAGGGACTGATTACCTCATACTCCTCCTCTCCTTAACGCCTTCCCTTTGTATTGGACTGAGAAGCCACTGTGTGGCGAAACGTTTCCTGAATAAATATTCCCTATTCCTGCATAAGTGGGTCTCAATCTTCATCATTGCAATAAGGCCTTGGGGAGGACCGATCCAACTGAAGTGATCCTATAATGCAATCTCTTTGCTTCGCCTCTGTCTCCCCTCTCCAGCTCATCAAAATCTCATTGGTTTTTGATAAGCAGTGCCACTCCTTCCACTCCCCTCTGGTTCCCTTTGTCTTTCTCTTAGTATCTGATTATCCCCATTGGAAAGATGGCATCTGTTATCATTTCTGTAGTACAATCCTTCCAAACCACAACGATATTTTCACGCAGTAGCCTTATCCAATCAGTCAATTAGGTAGGATAGGTAGGATAATGATTCAAACGTAGATGTTAGGGAACTTCAGGAGGATTTAGACAAACTCAAAAACTCCTACTCTTGGTCAGAAAAGTGGCAGATGCATTCAATGAAATAAATGCAAGGTTCTGAGTCTGGGAGTGTCCCATAACCCTAGCACTTATAAGTGTAAATAATGTAGAACTTAACCATACAATTGCGAAAAAGGACTTGGGGGTTATGGTAAGCAGCAACCTTAAACCAAGACAGCAATGCCTAAGCTACGTAATAAGGCAAATAATACTGGGAATTCATCAAGAAGTGTAAGCAACATAAGTCCAGAGGTCATACTGCAGCTTTATACATCATTAGTGAAGCAAGGCCTCACCTAGATTATGCAGCTCAATTCTGGTCGCCATATTACAGAATGGACATAAATTCGTTAGAAAACATTCACGTAGGATGACAAATTAATACATAGCAATTAGAATTCTTCTTAGAGAAAGATTGAAGACTCTTACCTTAAGTTACATTCACTTGTTAGACAAGAATGAGGGAGACCGATCGAAGTGTATAAGTGGAAGATAGGTATTAATAAAGGGAATTAACAATGTCTTGATGATATCTCTCCAGAGAGAACCCGCATCAGTAAATGGATTTAATTAGATAAGTTTAGATTTTAGACAGGACATAGGAAAGTATTGGTTTTGGAAATAGGGTATAGATGAGTGGAACAGTCCTACCTAGTTGGTTATTGAGGCTAGGACTCTGGGTAGTTCAAATTTAGGTTTGGATAAATACATTAGTGGGATGGGTTGGATTGAGTGGGACTTTGCCACATCAGAGCTTATTTCTTGGTAGGGATTGAAAATTGGGTAGGTAAATGTTTGTTAGTGGGAATGAATTGGTAAAGACCTGCCTAGTATGGGCCAACATGCAGCTGCAGTGTTTCCTCCTTTTCTTTGTTCTTATGTTTCTCTTACAGTTAATATTTCACCTTTTCGTTTCCCTACACATGTCGTTAACCTTTCACCAATAATTATTCTTTAATATTTTTATTTCCTAATTATTTTTCTTCCCCCAGTAGTTTTCTTTCCCCAGCAAGTTCTCTTTCCAATTGTATTCGTTTCAATAGATATCCTTCCTCCATTATCCCTTTCAAACATTATTATCCTTTCTCCAGTAGTTATCAATCCAACAAGTATTATCCTTCCACTAGCAGCTGAGACGGCGTGAATAAATCCCAATTTCAAGAGAAATCTCAGTAATTTATGTTAAAGTATTTTTCTTGGAAGAACACTATTGGCCACAACTTCGTGATGGAGGTATGTATTGACTTTTAAAACCTTCATTAACCAGGAAGATTCGTATCCTGGATAGTGAGGTGATCTCTGTGTCGTCACGATCATCACAGGTCCGATCTTAATAAATGTATCTTCCTTTATCTCTTTTAACTGTTAAATTGGTGATATCTGCATTGATCACGATATTCGTTTTTTCATTATTTTTATTTATGGTCTGTTACAGGCAATATTGTAGATAAATGTTTAGAGAATCTGAACCAAGTTGATAAATTAGACACTCGAGAGAGACATGTCACCACTGTGAGATATGCAACCCACGGAGAGACATGTCACCACTCTGAGAAAACCCTCGGGAGAGAACAAGTCAAACCACTGTGAGAAAAATAAAACTTTAAAACTTTAATGAATATTCACCTCAAACCTTCAACTTTATTACACTTTTACATAATCCTACAAATCACATCATACTGTCGTGACCCTCGCGTCAACATAATCCATCTAACACTTACTCCCGTTTAATCATAGACAACTGTCCACCGGTATTACTAAAAACCCTAAGTAAAAACATAGCTGTCACTGTTACTAACGTCACCACATCAGATGACCATATTACCGATCTGGAGGATAAATTTCACTGGTACTTATTGTTAAACGCGCCATTTGTCTGCGTAACGTAATAAAAGTCCTGGTTCCTAAAGCATAAACAGCCTGGGGGCCCTAGTCTAAGGGCATTTTATATTGTTTTAAAATTAGAAAAAGAAACCACTCCTAGGGTCAGCTTGTACCTTACATTAAATGTGGAGACAATATAAATTTATTATAAGGAAGGACACAAAAACTCACTATACAAACTATATATATATATATATTATATATATATAAATATATATATATATATATATATCTTCAACACACCGGCCGTATCCCACACCGAGGCAGGGTGGCCCAAAAGGAAAAAGAAAAGTTTCCTCCTTTGTGAAATTTAGTAATATATACAGGAAAAGGGTTACTACCGCTTGCTCCCCGGCACTTTAATCGCCTCCTACGACCACGCATAGCTAACGGAGGAAGAATTCTGTTCCACTTCCCCATGGAGATAAGAGAAATAAACAAGAACAAAACTAAAAGAAAATAGCCAGAAAACCCAGAGGGGTGTGGTGTATATATATGGCTTGTACATGTATTTGTAGTGGTGGACCTAAGTGTAAGTAAGTAGTACTAGAACGTACCTGAAACTTGCTTGTTAATGAGACAGAAAAAGGGACACCAGCAATCCTACCATCATGTAAGACAATTTCAGGCTTTCGTTTTACACTCACTATGGCTGGACGTAAGTATCTCCCTCCGCAGGTTGCTGTCTACCAGCCTACTACCTATAATATATATATATATATATATATATATAAAATGTTATTATTATTAAACTTACATGCACAACATGCACCCTACTCTACACACATCATTACTTCACACGAAGAAACATTTACCAAACCACATTAGATCACAGCACAACTGCTACTAGTGAGTAAAACACTATCATTTATAAACAGGGAGGCTCCATGACCCCCCCCCCTCCCTCTCCGCAAGCTGTACGAGACTCTCACAAAACTTAATTAAACAGGTCGTTGTACACAGGCCCTAACAGGTAAACATGAGAGCACTTCAACCAATAAAATAACCGTAGGGGAATATCTTAAAAAATAAATTACCCCCACTTAACACCAACGGCCTTAACCAGACGACTTCTCCCAACATTATTTATTCTTCCCATTTGCAGTCCTTGAATTAAACTTAGATTTAGCAGTAATTATTAGTCATTATTCTTCAGTAACCCGTTCACATTCCATCATAGTTTTCCTAACATTTCATCAAGAGTTATTCATTCATCAATAATCTTTTTTTTTTTTCACCAGTAGATACCTTTCCAGCATCCTTCCACCAGTAATCTCTCATACACAAGAATTTATCCTTCGTCCAGAAGATAAGACAGCATCATAGATCCAATTTCACGAGGAATCTGTTTACAGGGCCATGACCAACCCATTGGCCACCACATGACATAACATAAAAAGAGGAGGATCACTCAGCAGGCCTATTATGCCCATACTAGGCAGGTCCTTCACAATCCATCCCACTAACAAGAATCATGGAGGAATTTTGAGTTTATAACGCTTAATTAATCCAGAAGATTATTATCCTAACCGTGAAGCTAACCACTGTGTCGTCAAAGATCATCCAGGGTCGAGCTTAAAAATTCTCTTCCTTTTCTTTTATTAATAAATAGGTGACATCTGCATTGATCATTGATCCTTATTTTTTTGGTCAGTGTGTGTGTTTGCGTGGTTTACTCACCTAATTGCGGTTGCAGGGGTCGATTCATTGCTCTTGACACCCCTCTACACTGGTCGATATGAATCATCTCTCACCTGCCCATGAGATATACCTGGTTTCGTAAAGTTATTATTGATTATTGATCCTGCACTCCACTACCATCACTCTCCAACTATTCCGCTTCCTGACAACGTCTGTTACTGAAAGAAAATGCTTCTTAACATCCCTGTGAAATCATCTCAATCTACAGCTTACCAGTCCACCTTGTCAAATTCCTCTCAGATTTTCGTTATCAAGTCCCCTGTTCTCCAGTTGTCAGTCATTTTCCCTTAGGTAGCCTTTTCTCGAAGGACATGCCCCATGGTTCCGGACTGAGTCTCGTTAAAACCTTGCACTTTCTTGAATTTCTTGACCTGCTTGACTAGGTGGGGGGGGTTTTTGGGCTCCAAACTGGTGTGCAACACCAGTATGGGCCTGACGTACACTCGTCGTGGTCACATTCTGGGAAAAGACCTGGTCCGGGACAAGACCGCGAACCTACTTACAATTGACGTGCACTGTACAGAGTCCAGAACCATTCCTTACTGAGGTATCGGAACGTCTATTCTTAGGTTTGTTATCTAACCTAAATAAATAACTAAGATGTAAATAGCAACTAATTATTTCGGTCGCTGAACGTTTGAGAAGGTAACCCCAGTATTGCAAAAGGACTCGTCCCAGCACATCAATGCACGCCAAAAAAATTAGTGCAAATTCTGGTACATGTTTACACAGTTAATCATTAATGATGAGATTACGAAGCAAATCAAATCTGGTATTTACAAGTTTGCAAATTAAGAATGTGCAACACCAAATGATACAAACCTTCATTAAATAAACACCAGTTATAATATAAGGCCAAATTAAGTAGGAATACCTTGTTATTACAAATGACAATTACTAAAATACACCAAACATTAACTCAGAAAAAAACACGGAACGGGTGGGGTTTGAACCTATGGAGAGTAAAGTGTAAAACTCTAGGCCATTGGGTTCGTTTTATTAAGTTTCAGTCACTGCACAATTTGAATTATCAAGGTCTCAGAGTTGTCAGGTGAAGGGAATTAAAAAATTATCGCATGAAAATCATTTTTTTTTCACTTCTTGTAGTTTGTTCAAATAAATGGAAAATTATGATTAGCAAAATCCAAAATAAATCTATTTTTCTAAGCCTCTTAGAATTAAGTATGCTTGTATGTAATTGAGATTTAAATAAGATTTATTAAATCATCATTCAATAAAATTACCCTACGATAACACAGTAAATTCAAACACTGATTTATTACTGACCAGATTAATAAAACTGATTTTAAAACTTACCCTAAAATCAATTCAAAATTTTTAGGTGAAAAAATGCACCAATAAATGTTTGAAGCCGATCGGAAGAGGCATTCTCCAGTTACCACACAGGATCCAGCAAACTATGTTCCTACACAGCCTAAATAAAACACGAATTCATTTCATATGAAGAATCAACCAATAAAGATTGATGCTGTTCATAATTATACTTTTTACACCAAAAACCGCTAAACCAGCATGGCTGGTTTAGCGCTTTTTTGGGATGAGATGCATAGAGATTCGATTCAAGAGTAAAAATGATAGATCCAGTTCCCTGAATCAAGAACATTTTCCCAGCATTCTAACCTCTGCAGTCGTCGAGTTAGAAGACATGTTTATAAGTGTTTGAAGGTACGTCATTGAGAGTTTTGAAAGTTATCCGAACCTTTCCAGGATGCTGGGAATGGCTTCAACAACGTTGGTCACCTGTACATCTCAGTTATTTCTGTAATATGACACTTGTGTCCGTGAACAAGCGTGTGTGTGTGTGTGTGTGTGTGTGTGTGTGTTTGTGTGCATGTGTGTTTGTGCGTGCGTGTGTGTGTCTGTGTGTGTGTGTTTGTGTGTGTGTGTGTGTGCGTGTATGTTTGTGCGTGCGTGTGTGTGTGTGTGTGTACTCACCTAGTTGTTCTCACCTAGTTGAGGTTGCAGGGGTCGAGTCCGAGCTCCTGGCCCCGCCTCTTCACTGATCGCTACTAGGTCACTCTCCCTGAACCGTGAGCTTTATATACCCCGCTTTAAAAATATGTATGACCGCCTCCACTAACGCTTCCCAAACATTCCCCTTTCTGACTACTCTTTTGGGTGAAGAAAACTTCCTAAATCCCCGTGATTCATCTGTCTTCAACTTCCCAACCCA
>NC_069408.1:82021719-82039020 GCF_026875155.1 Cherax quadricarinatus
TATATACTCTTCTCCCTATACCCTCCCATCTCTCTTCTCTTTCCCTCCCAATCTGCCTCTTATTCCCCCCTCTAACACCCCCCCCCCCTCTAACATCTACCCCCCTCTAACATCTTCCCCTCCCCTTATTTCCCCCTCCCTTTTCCCCCTCTTCTCCCCTTAGCCTCCTCTTCCCCTACCTCTCTTTCCCCTCCCGCTCTTCCATCTTCCCCCTCTTTTCCCCTTCTCCCCCTTCTCTCTCCCCCTCTCTTTGCCTTCTCTCTCTCTCCCTCTCCCTCTCTCCCTCTCTCCCTCCTCCCTCCCCCTCTCTCTCTCCCTCTCTCTCTCCCCCTCCCCTCCCCGCTCCCCTTCCTCTCTCTCTCTCTCTCTCTCTCTCTCTCTCTCTTCTCTTCCCCATTTTCCCTTTTTCACTCTCCCCCTCTCCTACCCTTCCCTCACTCTCTCTCCCCCCTCTCTTCTCTCCTCTTGCTCTCTCTCTTCCCCATTTTCCCTTCTCACTCTCCCCCTCTCATACCCTTCGCTTCACTCTCTCTCCCCCCTCTCTCTCTCAACTCTCACTCTTTCTTCCCTTTTTCCTTCTCACTATCCCCTCTCTCTTTCTACCTTCCCTTCTCTCTCTCTCTCTCTCTCTCTGATCTCTTCCCATTTTTCCCTTCTCCTCTCCCCTTCTCCTTCCCTTTCCCTTCTCTCTCTTTCCCCCTCTCACACTCCTCTTCCCCCTTTCCCTTCTCACTCTTCCCCCCTCTCTCTCTCCTTCTACCTTTCCCTTCTCTCTTCTCTCACAAAAAAAAAAAAAAAATGGTGGGGACTCGCAGGAACCCAAAGGATCAGATGAGAATGGTTCTGGTAGGGAGGAGTGGATGGAGGAGCAGTGGAAAAGGATGGAACAAGAGTGGGAGAGAAAATTAGGAGAGCTTTCTGAAAAAATGGAGAAAGAGCTCTCTGTGAAAGAGGTTGGAGAAGGAGACAAAGAATTTTGGGGGCACAAGTCGAAACTGCAGTACCAAGATAAGGGTCCTAAAGTTGAGATAAATAGGCTGAAGCGAGTTACAGGGGCAGTGACCAAGAAGACACAGCATTGAAGCTACAAGGCCGAACAGGAAGGAAGGAATTATGAATTTTGCTAAGGTCATACAGCCTGCCAAGGAGGGCCAAGGAGTGGGAAAGGAAGAACAGCTGGGTGCAGATGGAGAGGTGATAGGGCGAATGCTGAGGCACAACCATGCTATCAAGAGCCACTGGAAAAAACAAGAGAAAAAACTGACCACAAACAGGCAGGATCCAGAGTCACAGAGGGTGAGGCAATGGGAGGAGGGAAAAGGGCAAAATCAGTGTTTATCCCATGGGCTTCAGGAGAGAGAGGAAAGGACACACACTGGGAAAAGGCAGCAGGAAGAAAGAAAGGAGATTGAGGGAAAAACAACACGGAAATAGGGGAAGAGATGGACGAGATTGGGAAATTTTCAGAGAATAGGGGGTACCGAAGGGGGAGAAACCGACCAATCAAGCTGAGTCTCAGAGGGAAAAAATGGGGAAACGGGATCCTCCAAAGAAACCACGATTGAAATACTCGTAAAAAGGTAAAGAGGGTGTTCCAAGACAGAGACCGAACACAACCCAAAAACTACCCCACTAGGGAGGGGAAAAAAAAAGCGAAAGGAGCTGGGAAAAGAGCCCGGATGGAACCACAAGGTCATCAAAAGCAGAACAAAAACAGAAAGGGGCAAGCACACACAAAAATTTTTCTCAAAACCATACAACCTATCACCCCAATCCCAACACGCACTACAATCCATACCCACTCCCACCCCAAAACCGAGCTAAAGAATCCCACAGTATGCACCAGGGCCCCCACCCCAAAGGCCCCCCAAACCACAGGTTGGAAAAGAAACTGAAGGGATTGGGACACAAACGCGATGGGAATTTAAAAAAATAAATGGGGGGATGGCATGAAAGATCAAAAAGGCATCACCGACATAATACTCTCACAGAACCCAAGCTTACAGGTAAATAACAGATCTATTTTTTCCCAAAGGGGTACCCAAAACCCCGTGGAAAGACAGGGGAAAAGGGGGGGTGGGGAGTGGGGAATTTCTGACAAAAAACGGGTGGAATTTGATGACGGGAAGGAGACAGGGAGAAGAAAAATGATTACATTGCAGGAAAGCTCACTCGGAGGTCCCAAGGGTAATAGCAGGGAGTATAACCCCCACGAACAGCAGGAGGGGGAAGGGAAAGTCACGAGAGCAATAGAGCATGGTTGACACAAATGACTACAGTGGGCCCGAAACTCCCTGCATGCGGCAAACCCTGATCTTTGGGGGACTTTTAAACCCCAAGGGGATCAATTGGGAAACTTTTGGGCCCCATGGGGCCAAGATACAGGAGGGCTAAGAAATGGAGTGGTACTGGAAAAAATTTCCCGTACCAACATGTTTGGGGCACTACAAAAGAGAAGAGAGGATGAACCAGCAAGGCTGGACTTAAATATTACCTTGAGTTTGTGCAATAACGAGGGCCCCACATATGAAAAAAACCCCTTGGGGGCCCGGACCCTGTGGGTTTTAAAACTTCGAAAACACGTAGGGGCTACAAATGGGGGGGGGAAAACAGAAGGCCAGGACGAATTTAACCAAAATACAAGAAAGGGGACACAAGGGAAAGAGGGAAATTCCTGAAAAGGGGTTCAGTGGGGGCAGAGAACTGGCAGGGAACCAGTTAATGAGGGGCAGGGAGGGAAAAACCCCAAAGGGGGCCCAGGGGAAAGGAAGAAAATAGAAGGCAAAGGAACCCAGGAAAAAGGGGGAGCAGTTTTTAAAAAGCCGAAACCCAAAAGCACAATAAAAAAAAAAGGGGCCCCAAAAACAAAAAATGAAAATGACATAGCAGCGAAACCAAACCCGACCCGAAAATTTTTTACAGTCACATCAGGAGGAAAACAACAGTCAAGGGCCAGGTAATCAGGCTAAGGAAGGAAGGAGGAGAGACAACAAGAAATGACCGTGAAGTATGTGAGGAACTCAACAAGAGATTCAAAGAAGTGTTCACAGAGGAGACAGAAGGGGCTCCAGAAAGACGGAGAGGTGGGGCACACCACCATGTGGTCCACACAACCGAGGAAGAAGTGAAGAGGCTTCTGAGTGAGCTAGATACCTCAAAGGCAATGGGGCCAGATAACATCTCTCCATGGGTCCTGAGAGAGGGAGCAGAGGCGCTATGTATACCCATAACAACAATATTCTATACATCTATCGAAACAGGGAGATTGCCTGAGGCATGAAGCATTAAACTACAGACCAGTGTCACTGACATGTATAGTATGCAAAATCATGGAGAAGATTATCAGGAGAAGAGTGGTGGAACACCTAGAATGGAATGATCTCATCAACAGCAGCCAACATGGTTTCAGGGACGGGAAATCCTGTGTCACAAACCTACTGGAGTTCTATGACATGGTGACAGCAGTAAGACAAGAGAGAGAGGGGTGGGTGGAATGCATATTCTTGTACTGCAAGAAGGCGTTTGACACAGTTCCACACAAGAGATTGGTGCAAAAAACTGGAGGACCGAGAAGGGATAACAGGGAAGGCACTACAATGGATCAGGGAATACTTGTCAGGAAGACAGCAGCGAGTCATGGTACGTGGCGAGGTGTCAGAGTGGGCACCTGTGACCAGCGGGGTCCCACAGGGGTCAGTCCTAGGACCAGTGCTGTTTCTGGTATTTGTGAACGACATGACGGAAGGAATAGACTCTGAGGTGTCCCTGTTGCAGATGACGTGAAGTTGATGAGAAGAATTCACTCGATCGAAGACCAGGCAGAAGTACAAAGGGATCTGGACAGGCTGCAGACCTGGTCCAGCAATTGGCTCCTGGAGTTCAATCCCACCAAGTGCAAAGTCATGTAGATTGGGGAAGGGCAAAGAAGACCGCAGACGGAGTACAGTCTAGGGGGCTACAAACCTCACTCAAGGAAAAAGATCTTGGGGTGAGTATAACACCAGGCACTTCTCCTGAAGCGCACATCAACCAAGTAACTGCTGCAGCATATGGGCGCCTAGCAAACCTCAGAACAGCATTCCGACATCTTAATAAGGAATCGTTCAGGACCCTGTACACCGTGTACGCTAGGCCCATATTGGAGTATGCGGCACCAGTTTGGAACCCACACCTAGCCAAGCACGTAAAGAAACTAGCGAAAGTGCAAAGGTTTGCAACAAGACTAGTCCCAGAGCTAAGAGGTATGTCCTACGAGGAGAGGTTAAGGGAAATCAACCTGACGACACTGGAGGACAGGAGAGATAGGGGGGACATGATAACGACATACAAAATACTGAGAGGAATTGAGAAGGTGGACAAAGACAAGATGTTCCAGAGATTGGACACAGTAACAAGGGGACACAGTTGGAAGTTGAAGACAGATGAATCACAGGGATGTTAGGAAGTATTTCTTCAGCCACAGAGTAGTCAGCAAGTGGAATAGTTTGGGAAGCGATGTAGTGGAGGCAGGATCCATACATAGCTTTAAGCAGAGGTATGATAAAGCTCACGGTTCAGGGAGAGTGACCTAGTAGCGATCAGTGAAGAGGCGGGGCCAGGAGCTCGGATTCGACCCCTGCAACCTCAACTAGGTGAGAACAACTAGGTGAGTACACACACACACACGCACGCACAAACATACACGCACACACACGCAAACACACACACACAGACACACACACGCACGCACAAACACACATGCACACAAACACACACACACACACACACACACACACACACGCTTGTTCACGGACACAAGTGTCATATTACAGAAATAACTGAGATGTACAGGTGACCAACGTTGTTGAAGCCATTCCCAGCATCCTGGAAAGGTTCGGATAACTTTCAAAACTCTCAATGACGTACCTTCAAACACTTATAAATATGCCTTCTAACTCGACGACTGCAGAGGTTAGAATGCTGGGAAAATGTTCTTGATTCAGGGAACTGGATCTATCATTTTTACTCTTGAATCGAATCTCTATGCATCTCATCCCAAAAAAGCGCTAAACCAGCCATGCGGGGTTTAGCGTTTTTGGTGAAAAAGTTAATTATAACCATCAATCTTTTTTGGTTTGATTCTTCATATAAAAGAATTGGTTTTTTTTAGGTGTGTAGGAACATGGGTTTGCGGATCCTGTGTGGTAACTGGAGAATGCCTCTTCCGATCGGCTTCAAACATTTATTGGTGCATTTTTTTCACCTGAAACTTTGAATTGATTTTAGGGTAATTTTTAAAAACAGTTTTTTTAAATTTCTGGTCAGTAATAAACAGTGTTTGAATTTACGTGTTATCGTAGGGAAATTTTTATTGAATGATGATTTAATAAATCTTTTTTAAAAACTCAATTAATACAACATATTTAAATTTCAAAAGGGGCTTAAAAAAAATAGTTTTATTTTGGATTTTGCAATCTAATTTTCCTTTATTTAAACAAACTACAAGAAGTAAAAAAAAAAGATTTTCATGCGAAAAATTTTTTTAATTTCCCCTTCACCTGACAACTCTGAGACCTTGAAAATTCAAATTGTGCAGTACTAAAAATTTAAATAAAACAACCCAAGGGCCCAGATTTTTACACTTTACTTCCATGGGTTCAAACCCCACCCTTTCCGTGTTTTTTTCTGATTAAATTTTTGGGTGTTTTTTTAATATTTCATTTTGTGATAACAAGAGTATTCCCTTAATTTTGGCCTTAAAACTGTGTTTTTTAAAATAAAGGTTTAAATTTCATTTATGTTTGCACATTTTTTAATTTGCAAACTTGTAAATACCAATTTTTGTTTTGCTTGTAATTATCATTAATGATTAACGTTAAACAGTACCAAAAATTTCACAAATTTTTTTTTGGCGTGATTAGGGCTGGGACGGCCCTTTTTGCAATATGGGTTCCTTCTCAACGTTCACGACCGAAATACTCTAGTTATTTACATCTAGTTATTTATTTAGTCGACTACAAACCTAAAATAGCGCCCCCATACCCAGTAAGGAAAGGGTTCGGGGATTTGTACAGTGCACGTCAATTTTAGTAGGTTCGCCGGTCTTGTCCCCGGCCCAGGTCTTTTCCAGAGGGTGACCCGACGAGGTACGTCAGGCCCATACTGGTGTTGCACACCATTTGGGCCCACCCCTAGCAAGCAGGTCAAGAAATTCAAGAAAGTGCAAAGGTTTGTAAAGATACCCCGGGAAACCAAAGGGGGATGTCCTTCGGAAAAGGCGGGGGAAAAGACCTGACAACACTGGAGAACAGGGACTTGATAACAAAAAACCCTGAGGGGAAATTTGAAAAGGGGTGGAGGAAGCTTAGTTTGAGATGATTCACGGGGATTTTTAAAAGCATTTCTTCATCACAGAGTTGTCAGGAAGGGGAATAGTCTGGGAGTGGGGTAGGGGAGGCGGATAAATTTTAAAAATTTAAAAGAACAGGGTATATCTCAGGGAGCAGGGAGAGATGGACTTCATTCGACCATGAAAGGAGGGTCAAAGCAAGAATCGACCCCTGCAACCGCAATTAGGTGAGTAACACGCAAACACACACACTGACCAAAAAAAAAGGGATCAATGATAAATGCAGTTACCAATTTTTAATAAAAAAAAAAAGGAAAAAAAATTTTAAGCTCACCTGATGATCTTGACGACACAGAGGTTAGCTTCACTGTTAGGTAAAAACTTCCTGGAAATTTAAAAGTTTAAAAACTCAAAATTCCTCCATATTCGGTTAGTGGGAAGGATTGTAAGGACCTGCCAGTAGGCAAAAAGGCCTGCTGCAGTGCTCCCCCTTTTTTATGTTATGTCATGTGGTGGCCAAGGTTGGCCATGGCCCCATAAAAAGATTCCCGTGAAATTAGGGGTCTATAGCTGCTTTTCTTTTGGACGAAGGGTAAATTCTTGTGATTAGAGATACGGGGAAAGGATGCTGAAGGTTTCTACTGGTGAAAAAAAAAAAAAAATTATTTATGAATGTAACTCTTGATGAAATGTTAGGAAAACTAATGATGGGGAAAGGAACTGGTACTGAAGAATAATGACTAATAAATTTCTGCTAAAAACAAGTTTTAATTTAAGGACAGCAATGGAAAAAAAAATAAGTTGGGAGAAGTCGTCATGGTTAGGGGGTTGGGGTAAGTGGGGGTAATTTATTTTTTTAAGATATTCCCCAGGTTTTTTTATTGGGGTTTAAGTGCTCCATGTTTTCCTGTAAGGCCCTAGGACAAAGACCTGTTTTTAAATTAGTTTGTGAAGTACTCGTACGCTTGGGAAAAAGGGAGGGGGGGGGGGCAGGAGCCTCCCTTTTTTAAAAAGATAGTGTTTTACTCACTAGTAGCAGGGGCTAGTGATCAAAGTGAGTACTGGGAAATGTTTTTTCGGTGTGAAGTAATGATGTGTGTAGAGTAGGGTGGATGTGTGCATGTAAGTTTAAATAATAAATTTTTTTAAATTTTATAAAAATTTTATATAAAATATATATAAATTTTTAGGTAGTAGGCTGGGAGACAGCAACCGCCGAGGGAATATACCGTCCTGCCCAAATGGGGGTTAAAACGAAAGCCTGTAAATTTTCTTACATGATGGTAATTGCGGGGGCCCTTTTTCTGTTCTAAACAAAAAAGATTTTAGGGACGTCTTGCTACTCTTCTTACACTTTGGTCCACTACAAAACATGTACAAGCATAAAAAACAACACCCCCCTGGGTTTTCTGCTATTTTCTTTCTAGTTCTTGTTTTGTTTATTCCCCCTTTTTCTCCATGGGGGAATGGAACAGAATTCTTCCCCTAATAGCGTGTGTAGGAGGCGATTAAATGCCGGGAACAAGGGCTAGTAACCCCTTTTCTTTTTATAATTACTAAATTTAAAAGGAGAAACTTTTCTTTTCCTTTTGGGCCCCCCCGCCTCGGTGGGATACGGCCCCCTGTGTTAAAGATATATATATTATATATATATAATATTAATATATAAAAATTTTTTTTTTATATTTTATTTTTAATTAATGTAAATTAAATATAATTTTTTTATTTTAAATTAAATTAATAATTTTTAATTAAAAATTTTATTAATTAAAAAAATAAAATAATAAAAAATTTTTATAGGTATTTTGGTCCTTCCCTTATAAAAAAATTTATATTGTTTTTAAATTTTAAAGGTACAATGCCCCAGAGGGTTTTTTTTTTTATTTTTTAAACAATATAAAAATTAGATATAAAATGTTTTATGTTTAGGAACAATTTTTTTTTTGTTACCCAAAAGGAAAAATGTCCAGTGTTTTATCCCCCAGATGGTAAAAGGGCCTCGAGGGTATTATACGTGACAGCTATTTAATTTACTTTTATTTTTTAAGTAATACCGTGGGCCCTTTAGAAACGGGGGTAATGTTAATGGATTTTTTACATTTTAAAGAAAAATAGATGTATTTTTAAAGGGGAAAATGTAAAGGTAATAAAGTTGAAGGTTTGAGGTAATATTCATTAAATTTATCTCCAAATGGGGCATGTTTCCCATTTACTAAATTGAATTTCTCCCGAGGGTTTATCAGGGGGACTGCTTAGGGTTATTTTCTTGAATGTCTCTTGAGGTCTAATTTAAATGGAGGGTTTAACCATTTTTTTTAAAAATATTCCTGAAAGACCTAAAAAAAATAATGGAAAAAAAAAAAGAATAATGTATCAATGGAGAAACCAAAATTTAACAGAAAAGAATAAGGAAGAACATTTTTTAAACCGCCTGTGGATCTACGACCAATCAACCCACTAAACCCAATACAATTTCTGGTTAATGAAGTTTTAAAATTCATATATACCCCTCCCGAGTTGTCAATAGGTTCGTCCAAAAAATACTTTACATTTTAAATTTAATTTCTTTAAAATTGGGTTTTCAGGTCTCAGCCTGGGGGAAATAAATACTTGTTGATTGATAACTACTGGAGAAAGGATAATAATGTTTGAAAGGGATAATGGAGGAAGGATAACTATTGAAACGAAAACAATTGGAAAGAGAACTGCTGGGGAAAGAAAACTACTGGGGAAAGAAAACTAATTAGGAAATAAAAAATATTAAAGAATAATTATTGGTGAAAGGTTAACGACATGTGTAGGGAAAACGAAAGGTGAAATATTAACTGTTAAGGAACATAAGAACATAAGAAAGGAGGAACACTGCAGCAGGCCTGTTGGCCCATACTAGGCAGGTCCTTTACAATTCATCCCACTAACAAACATTTGACCTACCCAATTTTCAATGCTACCCAAGAAATAAGCTCTGATGTGCAAGTCCCACTCAAATCCAACCCATCCCACTCATGTATTTATCCAACCTAAATTTGAAACTACCCAGAGTCCTAGCCTCAATAACCCAACTAGGTAGACTGTTCCACTCATCTACTACCCTATTTCCAAACCAATACTTTCCTATGTCCTTTCTAAATCTAAACTTATCTAATTTAAATCCATTACTGCGGGTTCTCTCTTGGAGAGATATCCTCAAGACCTTGTTAATATCCCCTTTATTAATACCTATCTTCCACTTATACACTTCGATCAGGTCTCCCCTCATTCTTCGTCTAACAATGAATGTAACTTAAGAGTCTTCAATCTTTCTTCATAAGGAAGATTTCTAATGCTATGTATTAATTTAGTCATCCTACGCTGAATGTTTTCTAACGAATTTATGTCCATTCTGTAATATGGCGACCAGAATTGAGCTGCATAATCTAGGTGAGGCCTTACTAATGATGTATAAAGCTGCAGTATGACCTCTGGACTTCTGTTGCTTACACTTCTTGATATAAATCCCAGTAATCTATTTGCCTTATTACGTACGCTTAGGCATTGCTGTCTTGGTTTAAGGTTGCTGCTTACCATAACCCCCAAGTCCTTTTCGCAATCTGTATGGTTAAGTTCTACATTATTTAACTTATAAGTGCTAGGGTTATGGACACTCCCGAGCTTCAGAACCTTGCATTTATCTACATTGAACTGCATCTGCCACTTTTCTGACCAAGAGTAGAGTTTGTCTAAATCCTCCTGAAGTTCCCTAACATCTACGTTTGAATCAATTATCCTACCTATCCTACCTAATTGCTGATTGGATAGCTACTGGTGAAAATATCGTTGTGGTTTGGAAGGATAGCTACTACAGAAATGATAACAGATGCCATCTTTCCAATGGGATATCAGATCCTAAGGAAAGACAAAGGGAACAGAGGGGGTGGAGGAGTGGCACTGCTTATCAAAAACCAATGAGATTTTGATGAGCTGGAGAGGGGAGACAGAGGCGAAGCAAGAGATTGCATAATAGGAACACTTCAGTCTGGAGGTCCCAAGGCTGTAATTGCAATGATGAAGATTGAGACACTTATGCAGCATATGGGAATCTTTATTCAGGAAACGTTTCGCCACACAGTGGCTTCATCAGTCCATTCATCACAACTGTCAGACACTGCAGCATCATGGGATCTTCTTACAAAGAATTCTTCAACGCTTGTTCAACCTTTGGACAAAGACCTACTTCGACTAGTGGATGGTACCACTATGATCCCGCCTCCGTCTGCTTCAAGTCACCTCACTACAGTATATAAGCCACGTCTACGGCCCTATGCTGTACATTCTACAAGATTGATGGACTGAACACATCGACTCCAGGCTGAGGGACTGATTACCTCATACTCCTCCTCTCCTTACGCCTTCCTCTTTGTATTGGACTGATGAAGCCACTGTGTGGCGAAACGTTTCCTGAATAAAGATTCCCATATGCTGCATAAGTGTCTCAATCTTCAACTTGTCGGTTTTTTCAAACCATTCATCACAATTGCAATGATGTATAACCCACCACAGAACAGGAGAAGGCCAAGGCAAGATTATGATGAGAGCAATAGAGCGATAGTGGACACACTGGCGGAAGTGGCCAGAAGGGCTCATGTGAGCAGGGCAAAGCTGTTGATTATGGGTGACTGCAACCACAAGGAAATCGACTGGGAGAATCTGGAACCACATGAGGGCCCGGAAACGTGGAGACCTAAGATCATGGAGGTGGTACTGAAAAACCTCATGTACGAACACGTTAGGGACACTACTAATGAGAGGAGAGGAAATAATTTTGGAGCTGAACCTTATTTGCCGTATAGGCAGATGTTGAGGACACCACATTGAAAACCCCTCGGGGCCAGGGTCAGGGGTTCTGACTCGAAACAAGAGTTACAAGGGAGAGGAACAGAAAAGGGGTGGACGAAAGAAGCCGAAATACAAGAAAGGGGGCTAGCAGGCATGAAGATGTTCCTTCACGCAGTTTAGTGGGGCAGAGAACTGGGAGGGAAATCAGTAACGAGATGATGGAATAAGTAACAACAATATGCAAGGACGGTGAAGAGAGGTTTGTACCGAAGGGTAACAAAGTCAGGATGAGCCCTTGGTTCACCCAAAGGTTTAGGGAGGCCAAAACCAAGTGTGCTAGAGAATGGAAGAAGTATAGAAGGCAAAGAGCCCAGGAGAATAAGGAGAGCAGTCGTAAAGCCAAAAAGGAATATGCACTGGTAGAAGAGAGGCCCAATGGAACTACTAAAATGACATAACAGCAAAAGACAAATTTGAACCGAAGCTGTTGTACAGCCACATCAAGAAGAAACAACAGTCAAGGACCAGGTAATCAGGCTTAGGAAGGAAGGAGGGGAGATCGCAAGAAACGATTGAGATGTGAGGAGCTCAACATGAGATTCAAAGTGTTCACAGTGGAGACGGAAGGGCCTCCAGAAAGGGGCCGGACATCTCTCTACGGGTCCTGAGAGAGGGAGCATAGGTGCTATGCGTACCACTAACAACAATCTTCAACACATCTATCGAAACAGGGCGACTACCTGAGGTAAGGAAGACAGCAAATGTAGTCCCAGTTTTTAAAAAAGAAGACAAACATGAAGCACTAAACTACAGACCAGTGTCATTAACATGTGTAGTAGGCAAAGTCATGGAGAAGATTATCAGGAGAAGAAAGGTGGCGCACCTACAAAGGAACGAGCTTATCAACGACAGACAGCACGGGTTCAGAGATGGGAAATCCTGTGTTTCACAATCCTGACTGAGAGTTCTCTGACAGGGGGTAACAGCAGTAAGACAGAAAAGAAAAGGGGGGGTAGATGCATTTTCTTGGACTGGTAGAGGGCGTGTGACCACAGTTCACACAAGAGATTAGTGCATAAGATGGGACGGACCAGGCAGGGATAACGGGAGGCACTACAGTGGATCAGGGGAATACCTGTCAGGAAGACAACAGCGAGTCTTGATGCGGTGGCGAAGATCGAGATGTACTAGTGTGGGCACTCGTAACGAGTTTGATTCCTCAGGGGGTTAGTTCTTAGGTACCGATGCTGTTTCTGGCATTTGTGAAAGACATGACAGAAGAATTGACTCAGATTGTCAAGTTTGCAGAAGTGAATTGATGAGAAGAATTCATTCGAACGAGGACCAGGCAGAAAACTCAAAGGAAATTCTGGACATGCTGCAGGCGTGATCAGCAACTGGCTCTGGAGTTCAAAACAACCAAATAATGCCAACTTATGAGATTATGAAAGGCAAAGAAGACCGCAGACGAAGATACAGTCTTTGTGGGCGCCTGAGGACTGAATACTCTATCAAGGGAATAGGATCTTGGGTTGAGTATAACACCTAGCACATCTCGGAGGTGCACATAATTCAAATACTGCTGCAGCATTTTGGGCCGCTAGCAAAAACCTAGAACAGCAATTCCGACATCTTAATAAGATTCGTTCAGGACTGTATACTATGTACGTTAGGTTCCATACTGGAGTATGCTGCACTAGTTTGGGAACCACACCTAGCCAAGTGACTTGACGACACTGAAATGCAGGAGATGCGGGGGGGATATGATAACGACTTTATAAAAATACTGGAGAGAATCGACAAGGTGGACAGACAGGATGTTTCAGAGATGGGATACTAGCAACAAGGGGTCACAGTTGGAAACTGATGACTCGATGAATCACTAGGATGTTAGGATGTATTTTTTCGGTCACATAGTTGTCTGGAAAGTGGAATAGTCTGGGAAGTGATGCAGTGGAGGCAGGATCCGTACTCAGTTTTAAGAATTATGATAAAAGCTCATGGAGCAGGGAGAAGAGGAGGTCCTCATAGCGTTCAGAGAAGAGTCGGGAGGCCAGGTGCTACGACTCGGGACCCCTGCAACCACAAATAGGTGAGTAAAATAGGGTCGTACAACACTCACCACACCAGAAACAAGCCCAACTCTGGTCACCCAAAACCTCCTTAGTACTAATACCATCTTTCACACAGGCAACCTTCATTTTATAATGCCCTGCCTTCCACTCCCCACGATTCTCCCCAACCCCTACACCTAAAGGAATTACACTACGGAAAGGAAGGCGTTATGGTATGGTAACCAAACACGTTGAAAATAACCCAATATAAGTGAGGGAGCAGTTGTAGTGACAAGAAGAATGAATCAATGAAGCTTTCCCAGATATCATAGATATCACAGACACAAAGCTCAAGAGAATGACAAAAACATGCTATGTTTGTTGTCATGAGTGTCGTTATTCCTCCTTGCAGACTTAAAAGTGGGAAATGGAAACAGCACTAGAAGGACAGGAGGAAGCCTAGTCTTAGAAGAGTGGGATACGGCAGGTTGAGGCAATTCTTGGCAATGAGGTGCGTGGGGAAAAAAAACTATATGGATAATCACAGTAATTGTATTGATTGTACCAGTGATCACAAAGTGCAGTGGGCAGAGTAGTTATTAACAAGGGGGTACAGAGAAAATGGAAAGACCAGAGTAAGCCAACGTTTTATCTGGAGGTGTACAGTCAAAGCGAAGTGTGATAGACGCATGGAAAATGTATAGAATACAAAGGACTCCATTAAAACAAGATGAGCAAGATCAACCAACATCAATATTCGTATATAGGAAGAAAGATCGTTGAGGCAGAATGAGAGTGACCACAGACAGCAAAAACCTAAATTCTTTCCTTCTGATCGTTTATTTTTTACTGTCCCCGGATGATGTGAGAAATCACGAAAGTGCTGGATGTCACTATTTATTTTACAGTGGTTTTTCTGCATTGTTTATTTCACCCCTTCCTTTAATATTATTTCATAAATGTATCTTGCAGGAATAGGTGAAATGTTTAAAAGAAGAAAATTATAGTGGAATTTAGGAAAGGAGTAAGGTTATGCGGTTCAACAAAAAGATTAAGGTGACAAAAGCTTTGTTATGGAAAATTGTGGGAGCGAGTACGGAGGAGGTGAATGCTACTTCAGATATTTAGGAGGTGGACGTGTAACAGATGGGTCTATGAGGATAAGGTGATAACAGAATTGATGAGGAGAAGTCTATGGAGGGAAAAGAACTATGTCTGTGGAAGCAAAAAGGGGAATGTATGAGAGTGTAGTTGTACCAACACTCTTGTATGAGTATTGAAAGAATGGGTGATGAATGTTGCAACGAGGAGAAGGCTGGTGGCACAGTGGAGATGTCATGTCAGAGGGGGGGGGGGTGGGGACAATGTGTGGTGTGAATTATAATGCAGTCAATTTCGTAGATAGGAAAGTTGGAGAAAATGTGGGATCTACAAACTATTTCTGGAGGGCTTAGGGAGGGGTTCGGACATGTAGAGAGAATGGAACAAAACAGAATTAAAATTGACTACAGATTGTATATATCTGTAATGGAGGGAAGGCGGGGTAGTGGTCGGCCTAGAGAGGGATGGAGGCGAGGAGGGGGGAATAATAGGAGGGTTTTGTGTGCGAGGGGCTTGGACTTCCAGCAAGCATTGGCATGAGCGTATTTGATAGGAGTGAATGGAGAAATAATGTTTTTAAATACTTGACGTGCTGATGGAGCTGTGAGCAAAGTAACATTTATGAAGGAATTCAGGAAACCGGCAGGGGTGTTAATGTTGCAGTTTTATAAACTGTAGTGTAATACACCCTTTGGCAAGGACAGTGATGGATTGTTGAATGATGAGGAAAGTTTTTCTTTTGCGGGCACCACCATGCCCTTGGTGGAATCGGCCAGTGTGTTAATAAAATAATAAAAAATATATATGTCGTGAACGAATAAGTAAAGGACTTGGATTTTGCTTTAAATAGCACGCATCTTCTTACCCTACTAGGTAAATGAAATTTTGTGTTTGCAATTAATTCCCAAAAATCATTCTGAAACGTAACGAAAAAAATATATAATTTCATTGTGTTCATTAAATTACTGTAAAGTTATTTAAATTTATTTAAGTTGAAATTAGGTTAAATTAAATTGCGCTTGTTATAGTAATGGTTAGGTTAAGTTTTCTAAGGTTCTGTTGGTACAAAATTACTTAATATTTACATTAACATAAATGAAAAAAAATATTATCTCTAATAGTAGAAACGAAAATTTTAGAAGGTCTTAATTTTTAAGGTTCGGGTAATTGACCATTCTACCTATTCGGAACAACATATATATTTGACTAGAATGTAATTACATAAAAAAGGTTTTCAGTTTGAAGCACATTTACTAAAAGCTTCTGTTATATATACAGGAAAATTACCCGAAGGTTTCGGGAATTTTGCACGAAATTTAAAATGCAGACGGAAAGCAGCTCGGCCCTTAGCTGGCAACATAAAAGGCGACGGTTGTAATGACTACTCACAATTAACCCCTCAAATCTTCAAGATATTTAAGGCGGGTGGAAAAACAAGTTATGTTTTTTAGCAGTCCATCAACAGACTTTATTTTGGAAGATTTTTTCGGTTAAAAAACAATGGCAGTATGTGGGTCGGGGTGAAGGGGGGGTTTGGAAGGTTAGGAGGGGTGATTTGCGGGCTAGCGTGGTGAGGAGGAGCTTGTGGGATTGAGTACGAGGAAAGTTTTCGGGGGTGAGAGGGTTTGGGGGGTTTTTTCTGGGTTTTTTGTTGTTCAAATAGGGTGGGTGAAAGGCTGAAGGTGGTAGCCCGCGCATGAGGTAGTTGTTGGGGGGGGTTGATGGTTGGGGGGGGCTGTGGAGGGTTTGGTTGTATGCTGTTGGGAGGTATCTGGTTGGGGTAGGGGGGGGTGATGGGTGTTGAACATAAGAAAAAAAAAGAAGGAACCTGCAACAGGCCTACGACCCATGCGGAACAGGTCCATGCCCCCCCAGGAATTGGACCAATGACCCACCCCCGGTTTTTCCCAAACCCACACATTGGTCGCCTCCACTCAAGGAAGGAGCACGCACCGACCCGCACACAAGCATCAGGTCCCAAATCACACCCCACCCACACCCACCCGTATTTACTAATATTTTTAAAATACCACGTTTAACCCCGAAAAACGTACTCGGGAGTTTGCCACTTCCACAACTCTATTTCCAAACCAGGGTTTCCTATATCTTTTTGAATTGAATTTTTCCATCTAGAACCCATTGCAACGAGTCCTGTCTTGGGTGGAAATTTTCGCACGCTATTTAATCCCCTTTATTTATTCCTTTTTCCATTTATCACCTCACATTCGGCCCTAATTCTACCCTTTCAAGAGAGTGCAGATTCAGGGCCTTTAAAACTATCCTCATAGGGGAAAATTCTGATACATAGGGGGAAAGGGGATATGGTAAAGAGGAATGGAAGAGGAAGATGGTAATAGTGACAAGTTGGATGATGGGGGAGGGGATGTTATACAAAACATTGATTTTTTGCGATGGTAAAAAGGCAAGGACATTTTATCGTTGTTTCAGTAAAAGAGTTTAACACTTGAAATTTCATAGTTCTTTTTTAAAAAAAACAAACATACTGAAGCAAACCGAAAGGGAAACACTAAAGCCTGATAATGGGGGGCATTTCCATTCGATCCCAAGGAAGAGAGTATAAGTCCTCTTCAAACGCCTCGAACTGGCTTCCCTTTTGCAAAGAGACTAATAGCAAAAATTACATGCCTTTAGCACCATCAAACTATAAAACCTTTTGATGTCCTAAGAAACTACAGTTATCAAGGAATCGCAAAAGGTATAAAAAATTTTCTGCTTCTGCAGTTTATCACGACTATTTTTAAATGCAAAAGGCATCGGGTAAAAAACATTTTTGGATTTTGGGTAAAAAAAAAAAAAAAGGTATTGGAGAAAAGAGCCATCCAGTTTGAATTAAAATTGCACTACAGGAAAAATGTAGGATTTTTAAATTTTAATAAACTGATCCAAAGTGGACAGCAAGAAAAAATCTGATTTACTGCAAGGCTCAATCCTTTCCCCGTTACGCTTCTCAACCCATTGCCAAAAAATCAATAAAATAAAACC
>NC_069408.1:82039520-82077020 GCF_026875155.1 Cherax quadricarinatus
AAAAATGGGGGAACTCTAAAAGGAATGACTCACACCAGCGCCAACAGGGGTTTCAGAGTTGGGAAACCCCTGTGTCTAAAACCTACGGGTTCTATGACTTTGGGACAGCGTAAGACAAGAGAGAGGGGGTGGGGGGAAGGGATTTTTTTTGGGACTGCAAAAAGGGGCTTTAGACACAGTCCCACACAAGAGATTGGGCAAAAACTGGGGACCAAGCGGGAAAACCAAGGGAAGGCACTCTGTCAGGGGAAACGCAGAAGAAGAGGATAATGGTACGTGGGGAGGTGTCCCGAGGGGGCCGTGACCCCCGGGGGGGCCCACAGGGGTCAGTCCCGGACCTTGGGGTTTGGATTTTGGTGAACGACAGAAAGGAAGGAATAAACTCCGAGGGGTCCCTGTTTCAGTGACGTGAAGTTGAGAAAATTCATTTTATCGAAGCCAGGCAGAATACAAAGGGAACTGGGCAGGCTGCAGACCCGGTCCAGCATTGCTCCTGGGGTTCAATCCCACCAAAAATGAAGTTTAGGGGGGGGGGAAGGCAAAGAAGACCGCAACGGAGTACATCAAGGGGCCAAGACTACAAACCACTCAAGGAAAAAGATCTTGGGGGGGGAGTATAAAAACCAGGCACACTCCGAAGCGAAAATCAAACCCAAAAAATGCCGCAGCATAGGCGCCTGGCAAACCTCAAACAGCTTCCCACATTTTTAATAAGGAGTCGTTCAGGGCCCTGTCCCCCGTGTACTTTAGGCCCATTTTAGTTTTGCGGCACCAGTTTGGAACCCACACCTAGCCAAGCATGTAAAGAAACTAGAGAAAGTGAAAAGGGTTTTTCAACAAGCCCTAGCCCCCAGGGTTTAAGGGGGTTAAGGGTTCCTAGGGGAGGAGAGGGTTTAAGGGAAATAAAACCTGACGAAAACTGGGGGAAGGAGAGATGGGGGGACGGATGCGATTTTAAAAAATTACTGAGAGGAATTGAAAGGGGGGGACAAAGACGGGAAATTTTTCAGAGACGGCCCACAGAAAACGGGGGGGGACACTTTTGGGAAGTTTAAGACACAGATGAATCAAAGGGATGGGGAAAGTTTTTCTTCCCCACAGAGTAGTCGGGAAGGGGAAAATTTTTGGGGGAAAGCGATGTATTTGGGGGCAGGATCCATACATAGCTTTAACGAGGGTACGAAAAAGCTAAATTGGTTCAGGGGGGAGGGCCCCTGTAGCGCCCAGGGGAAGAGGGGGGGGGCCGGGGACCCTTGGACTCGCCCCCCTGCAACCTAACCCGGTTTGAGTAAAATGGGTGAGTACACTTACCACAAACCACACACACACACACAAACAAAACACACGCACGCACCCCAAACACCCCCACACACACACACAACCACCCACACAAAAACACCAAACACCACGCCACGCACAAACCACACCCCAAAACCCAAAACACATGCAAAAAACACACACAAACCCCACACAAACACAAAACACACACACAACACACCCCCGCACAAAACAAACACACACACACAAAACACCCCACACCACAAACACACCCCAACACAAAACACACACAAAACAACACACACACACACCACACACCCACATTTTCTCTCTCCTCTCTCTCCCTCTTTCTACCCTCTCTCTCTCCCCCCCCCCCTTTCCCCCTTCCTCAACCCCTTTTCGCCCTGTGGTAATAAAAAGAAAAAAAAAAAAAAAAAAAAAAAAAAATTTGGGGTGGCCTTAGAGGAGGGAAACCCAGAGTTTCTGGTGGACAAACCAGGGAGGAAAAAACGGGGAGCTAGAGCCCCAAAAAAAGGGGGGAAAAGAGTGGGAAGGAAGTAGGGGTTTTGGTAAGAAAATGGAGGGGGCGGATAGCTAAAAGATTTGCGGGAAGTGGGAATTTACGGGTCTTGCACCCAAAAGCTTTTGATACATTTTTGAAGAAAAAACTGAAAAAGCCTAAAAACAAATTAGAGGAAAAATGACAATTCAGGGTGTGAACAGGAAATTCAAAGTCAGGCCAGAAAAAGGGGATGGTAAGCAACAAGGGAGCCCAAGCCGAACATAAAGGGCCCTATCAGACCCACGTGGGGCCGGGGAAAAGACGACGGGGCACACAAAGATCAAAGGGACAGGGGGGGAAAAACAATGAAGGTTGCTATTTCAGAGTTTCTAACAGCCAACTCCCGTAGAAAGGGACAGCTGGTCAGGAAAAAAAGCCACTGAAATGAAGTTTCAGAAATGACGGGGACTGAAGGCAAAAAAAACATGTCAAGGGAAAAGGAAATAAAAATGCCTAGGGGGCCCGGCAGAGGGAGACTCAGTGGGAGGGGGAAAAGGGGCGGGGGGTCTTTTTTGTGTACGGGCTCCAAAAGGCGGGGGGGGCCCAAACCTTTTGAAGAAATAAAAACAGGGGGAAAAAAAATGTTGAAGGCACTTTGAAAAAATGGGGGAGGGCAATAGACCCAGGGAAAAAATTTTCAGAGAATTGGGTGGGTTTGGGCGAGGGGGAAAAAGGGTACGGCCTGTCAGAGAATTTTCCCAAGGAAGAACCCTTCAAACCGGGAACCCTCCCAAGGGAAAGAAAGATTGGGGGCCCAAAGAGGGGTACCAGGAGTAAACCTGGGACCGCCCCGAACAAAAGAAAAAAGGGGACAAACACTGAAAGAAAAGGGTACAGGACGCAAGGAGGAACGAGAAGAAATAAAAATGACGGGGCCCCGGGGGAACACAGGAGGAAGGGCAAAACACCCCACAGAATCTCCCACCAAAAGATTCCACCCGCGCCCATTCCCAACGCAACGGGGAGAAAACCTTTATACTAAAAACCCCACTCACTTTTCCCCTCGCCAAACCCCCCATATCACAAACCTCCCCCCCCAACAGCTGCCCCTTTAAAGGGCTTTTCTGACCCCCCCCCCATCAACCCCAAACCCCACCTACCCACACCCCTTTATGGGGCCCCCCCCAAGGCTCTCCCCCCCCCCCCCCCAATATTCTTGCATGACCACAATGATAAAAAAGAAACAAAAAGGTTTTGGTACCAAACGCGGATAAAAATAATGAATAAACATGAGGAGTGGAATGAAAAAAATCAGTCAAAAATCCCCAGACTCTAGAAAGCACAGAAACCCAAAACTCGCTGAGAAAAAAAGACACAATTTTTCCCCAACGGGATATCAGACCCCTGAGGAAAGATAGAAGGAGAAAGGGGGGGGAGGGGTTTTTGGGCCTGCTCATAAAACCCCAAAGGGGGGTTTTTGAGGAAAGGGAAAGGGCATGGCATGATTGGGGGAAAGGACTACATTTGGTAAATTCGGGGCCCGGGGAGAAAAAGTAGTCTTTGGGAATGATGTAAAAACCCAACCAAAAAAACTGCAGGGGGCCCAAAAAGGGGATTTCCAAGAAAACAACAGGGTGAGGGGTTGGAAACACGGCTGGGGTGGAAAGAAGGCTCACTCGGGCAGGCAAAGTTATGGAAGGGGCGATTTAAACCCCCGGGAGATCGAGGGAAAACCTGGAGCCACATGGGGGTCCCAAAACATGGAGACCCAAAGATGGTGTGGTATTTTGAAAACCCCTCATGCATCAATTTTTCGGGACAAAACCCAGGGAGATGGGGGGATGACCAGCAAGAAGGAATCTTGGGGTTCCCCCTGACCCGTTCAGACATTGAGGACATCCCCTTATAGGGGGCCCCCTTGGGAAAGTAGCGACCTGGGGTTTTCTGTTTTTTGCTATAAAGTAAGTTCCAAAGTGGAAGGAAACAGGAACTGAAGGGGCACCCAAAACCATAAAAGGGGGGCCCAACACGGGTATGGGGAAATTTTCCGCAGGGGTTTCAGGGGGACAGAGAAATGGTGGGAAAAATCATTAAACAGGAAAGGGAAATTTATGTGGCAACAAAGGGCAAGGAGGCGGGGAAAGTTTTTTTCCCTCAAGGGAAACGGAAATAAAGGAAGCCCCAAAACGAGCCCCTTGGTTTACCAAAGGGTTGTAGGGAGGCAAAAACAAAGTGCAACAAAAATTTGGAAAAGGTACAGGGGCATGGGGACCCGGGGGGAAAAAAAACCAAGGAGATTAGTAAAAGGCCAAAAACGAGTAGGGCACAATAAGGAGGGGGGGCCCCCGACAGTATAAAAACGACATAGCATAAAAAGTCAAATCTGCCCCGGGAAACTGCTGTATACCCCACTTTAAAGGAAAGGAAAGACAACAGTAAAGGCCCAGGTATAAGGCTGGGGAAAAAGAAGGTGGAAAAATTTTCACAAGAAACGATCAAGAGGTATGTGAGGAGTCAACACGAGTTTTTTTTGGGGAAGGGTTTTTAACAGTTGAGACGGGAAAAGGAAACTCTGGGGGACAACCAAGGGGGAACCCCAGAAAGGGAAATTTACCCCAAAAAGTTTTTGGGACGAAAATACATACAGATGGGGAGGAGGTGAAGAAACTGCAAAGGGGACATCGATACCTAAAAGGGAAAAGGGGGCCGGAAAACACCCCCCGTGGGTCCTTAGAGAGGGACCCAGATATGTTTTTCGGCCACTTCCCAAAATTTTCAACACTTTCCCGGGAAAAACGGGGGAAATTTTTCCCTGGGGTATGGAAACGGCAAAAATGAAAGTTCCCTTTTTTAAAAAAGGAGACAGAAAAAAGGCACTAAAACCTATAGCCCTGTGCCATTGATTGTATAGTATGAAAAATTTAATAAAAAGAAGATTATAGGAGGAAGGGGGGAGCCCCGGGAAAAGGGAACGGGAGTATAAATCCCCAACCAGAAACGGATTCAGGGAAAGGGAAAACCCTGTGTAAAAAACCTTCGGGATTTTATGATAAAATAACAGAAGTAAGACAAGAGAGAGGGGGGTGGGTTGATTGCATCTTTTTGGGGACTGCAAAAGGGCCTTTGAAAACATTTCCCTCACAAGAGATTAGTGCAGAACCCTAGAGCATCAGGGGGCATATAACGGAAGGGAAATGCAAGGATCAGAGAATACCTGCAGGGGGCAACAAAGGAAATCATGGTACGTAATTTATGTATCACAGTGGGACCCGGACGAGCGGGGTCCCACGGGGTTTGGTCCTAGGACCAGTGCTATTTTTGGGATAAGGAACGAAAAATTACGGAAGGGTTAGACTCAGAAGTGTTTCCCCCCTTTGCAGATGTGTTAAGTTTTATAGGAGAATTAAATCTGAAAGAGGACCACAGGGAAATTCAAAGAAAACCTGGGCAGACTGGACCCTGGTTTCCCGCAAAAAGGCTTCTCGAATTTTAAACCTGCCAAAAAGCAAAGTCATGAAGAGGGGGGGGGGCACAGAAACCCCAGACAGAGTATAGGTAGGTGGCCAAAGACTGCAAACCTCACTCAAGGAGAAAGATCTTGGGTGGTTTAAAAAACACCCAGCTGTCCCCCGGAAGCACACATCAATCAGATAAAGTGCGCTATGGGCCCTGGCAAACCCGAAACAGAAATTTCCCATACCCTTTGTAAGGAATCATTTTAAGCACTGTACACCGTGGGATGTCCCGGCCCCTACTGGAGTATGCAGCACTGTTTGGAAAACCCCCCCTTGATAAAGCACTCAAGAAACTAAGAAAGTACAAAAGGGTTTTCGACAAGGTTAGTTTCAAGCTAAGGGGAAAGCCCATAAGAAAGATTAAAGGGGAAAACGGCCCGACCACACGGAGGACAGGAGGGGAGGGGGACATGATAAAGAATAAAAAAATACGCGGGGGGAATAGAGAAGGGTGGAACAAAGAAGGATTTCCAGGGGGGGGACACAGAAACAAGAGGCCCAAAAATTTTAAGTTAAAACCCCAAAAGAGTCAGAGAGATATTTTTAAGTATTTTTTTCAGATAAAAGGGGTTTTAAGGCACTGGAATAGCCCGAAAATGACGTAGTGGGAGGCAGGAAAACCCTCACAGTTTTTAAAAACGGGTTTGATAAAGTTTATGGAGCGGGGGGGAGAGGGCCTAGTAGAAAACCGGGGGAAGAGGCGGGGCCCCGGAGCTAGGGCTCGACCCCCGCAAACCCCAAATAGGTGAGTAAAAAATAGGGAGTAACACACAAAAACACAAACCCCCCCCCCCCCCCCCCCCAAAACCGCACCACAAACACACACACACACCACACACACGCAGCACAAACACACACACAACACACCCCACCCAAAACACACACACCACAAAAACACACACAAAAACCACACGCACAAAAAAACACACACCACACAAAAAACACACAACACACACACAAAACACACACACGCACGCACAAAAACACACACACCCCACACACCAACACATACACACAAACAATCACTACAATTTCCACCAACACACACACATTTTCACCCACACACATACACACACACATACACACAGAACCCCACATACCAAAACACCAAAACCCCCAGACAAACCTACACACAAAACACCTACCCCACCCATACCACACATACATACATACATACCCCACACACACACACACACACAACACCACACAAAACAACCCCCCCCCCCCCAAAAACACACACACACACACAGGAAAAATCCGTGTAAGCTGTAGTACCACGCCCAAAAACACATTTACACGGATTTTACAACCCTTTCCCGTGGAAATGACCTCTGAACCCCGTTTCCCTTTTCTCTTTTCTTTTCCCCCTCTTCCTATCCTAGGGAAAACCTATCTCTACCTTAAATTTACTTTTTTACCCATATCTCTTCTCTACCTACATCTTACCTATCTCTCTCTCTCTCTCTTCCCCTTTTTCCCCCTCTCTGCCCCCTAACATCTCTTTTTCCCCCTAACACCTCCCCCCCTAACATTTTATCCCCCCTTTAAAATCTCTCCCCCCCTAACATCTTCCCCCTCCCCTTATCTAAACCCCTCTCCATTTTCCCATCTCTCCCCCTTAGCCCTCTCTCCCCCCCAAAACCTTCTCTCCCCCTCGCTCTTCTATCTCCCCCCCTTTCCCCCCTTTTCCCCCCTTTTCTCTCCCCCCCCTCTTTTCCTTCTCTCTCTTTTTCCTCCCTCCCCCTTCCCCCCTTTCCTTCCCTTTTCCCCCCCTCTCTCTCTCTCTCTCCTCTCTCCCCCCCCCTCCCCCCTTTCTCTTTCTCCCCTCTCTCCCCTCTCTCCCCCTTCCCTCTCTTCTCCTCTCTTTCTCTTCTCTTTTCCCTCTCTCCCTCTCTCCCTCTCTCTCCTCCCTCTCTTTCCCCTCTCTTCCCATTTTTTTTCTCCTCTCCCTCTCTTCCTTTTCCCTTTTCTTTTCCCCCCTCTCTCTCTTTCTCCCCCCTCTTCCCCTTTTCTTTCTCAATCCCCCCTCTCTTTCCCTTCCCTTCCTCTTTTCTCCCCCTCCTCTCTTTCCCCATTTTTCCCCCTTTTTTCCCCCCTTCCTTTCCCCTTTCCCCCCCCTTCCCCCTCTTTCCCCCTCTCCCCCCCACCCCCCTCTCCTTTCCTTTCCCTTCTCCTCTTTTCCCCTCTCTCTTCCCTTCCCCCTTTTCCCCCCCTTTCCCTTTCTCCTTTCCCCCCTTCCTTTTCCCCAAAAAAAAAAAGGGGGGACTCGCCCGGAAAACCCAAAGGGTAATGAGAATGGTTTTGGTAAGGGGGGAGTGGATGGGGAGCAGGGAAAAAGGAAAGGAACAAGGTGGGAGAAAAATTAGGGGGAGCTTTCCCGAAAAAAAAGGGGAAAAAGTCTCTGTGAAAAGGGGAAAAAAGGTTGGAGAAGGAGACAAAGGGAAACGGGGGGGCAAAGTCGAAACTGAAATTTCCAAGAAAGGGGGCCTAGGGAAATTTTAAAATAAATAGGTGAAAAAGAGTTTCAGGGGCAGTGACCCAAAAAGGGCAAGCATATGAACTGCGAACCCAACAGGAAAGGGAAAGGAAAAAAAAGAATTATGCTAAGGGCATATCAGCCTGCCAAGGAGAGGGCCCAAAAGTTTAAAGGGAAGGGAAAAGCTGGGTGCAGATGGGGAGGGGGATAGGCGAATGGCTGGGGGACAAACCCTGCTATCAAAAGCCCTTGGGAAAAAACAAAGAGAAACTGACCACATACAGGCCCGGATCCAGGTCACAGAGGGTGAGGCAATGGGAGAAGGGGGGAAAGGGGAAAATTTATGTTTATCCAAAGGGCTTTAGGGAGAGAGGAAAAAGGGCACCCCACTGGGGAAAGGGAGCAGGAAGAAAGAAAGGAGATTTAGAAAAAAATCACGGAAAAAGGTAAGAGATGGACGAGATTGTAAATTTTCAGAGAAAAGGGGGGTAAATCGAAAAGGGGGAGAAAAAAACCGGGCCCAAACAAGCTGATTTCAGGACCGGGAAAAAGTGCGGAACGGGTCCTCCAAGAGAAAACCCCGATTGAAAAAAACTCGTTAAGGGGTACAAGAGGGTGTTTCCTAGAAAAGAACCCAACACAATCAAAAAGGGCAAACCCGCTGAGGGGGAGGGCAAAAAAACGAAAAAGGGGCTAGGAAAAGAAAAACAAGGGTGGGAAACCCCAGGGTTTAGTCAGGCAGAACGAACAGCAAGGGGAAGCACACATACAACTATTTTCAGAACCCTTTCAAACCCATCACACCAAAACCCAAAACGCACTGCCCAAACCTTTCCCACCGTCTCCCCCCAACAAACCCACTATAGAAACCACAGTTAAAGCTACCAGGTCTCCCCCCCTCACAAAGGGCCCCCCCAAAACCCCAGTGTTGAAAGGAAACTGAAGGTAAGGTACAAAAACGCTGATAGAATAACAAAAAAGGGGGAGGATGGCATAAAGAGCCCAAAAGAACATCCCCGACAAAAAAGCTCTCACAGAAAAAAGCTTACAGGTTGAAACAATGCCATCTTTCCAAGGGGGATCCCAAACCCCGAAGAAAGACAGGGAACAGGGGGCGTGGGGGAAAGTGGCATTGCGATCAAAAATCGCGGAATTTTGAGAGCTGGAAAAGGGAACATAAAGCTCTCACGAACCCAAGCTTACAGGTATGATAACAGATGCCCTTTCCAAGGGGGATCCCAAATCCTGAAGAAAGACAGGGAACGGGGGCGTGGAGGGTGGCTTTGCTGATAAAAAAACGCTGGTTTTGATAGCTGGAGAGAGGAGCAGGGAGAAGAAAGTGATTACATAGCGGGAACGCTTCACTCGGGAGGCCCAAGGGGGGGAATACGTTTAAAACCCACCACAGAACGCAGGGGGGCCAAAGGCAAGAGTACGACGAAGCAATAGAGCGATGGTTGACACCTGACTCGTGGCCAGAAAGCTCAGAAGCAGGAAAAAGCTCTTGATCAGGGTGACTTTAACCCAAATCATTGGGAGAATTTGGGACCCGATGGGGGCCAAGATACATGGGGGGGCTAAAAAGATGGGGGTGGTAGGGGAAAACCATGTACCAACTGAAAGGGGGACACTAAAAAGAGAGAGAGGAGAGGAAAACCAGCAAGGCGGACTTATATTCCCCTTGAGTAGTGCAGATTCGAGGAATCAATAGAAAGACCCCAGGGGCCAGTGACCATGGGGTTTTTAAGCTTCGAATACCAGTAAGTCAATGGAGGGGAAGCGGGAAGGCCAGGAAAAAAGAGCCAAACACAAGAAAGGGGACAACACAGGAATGAGGAACTTCCTAAAAACGGGGTTCATGGGACAGAAACGGCAGGGGAAACCAGTTAATAAAAGAGTTTATGGAAAAAAGTAGCAACAAAATGCAAGGAGGCCCGAGGGGAGGTTTGTCCCAAGGGGAACAGGAAAAAAGAAAAACCAGGATGGCCCTGGTTTTTCCCAAAAGGTGCAGGGAGGCAAAAACCCAAATGTGCTAGGGAATGGAAGAAATTAAAAAAGGCAAAGGACCCGGAGAATATGGAGAGCATCCCCTAGAGCCGAAACGAATATGCACAATAAGAAGGGAGGCCCAAAGACAATAGAAAATGACTAGCAGCGAAAACCCAAAACACCCAAACTGTTGAAAAGCCACATTTGGAGGGAAAAAACAGTCAAAGGGCCAGGTAATCAGGGAAGGAAAGGGAAAGGGGGAGAGACAACAAGAAATGACCGTGAATATTGAGGAACTCAACAAGAATTCAAAGAATGTTCAAAGGGGACAGAAGGGGGTCCAGAAAAAACGGGAGGTGGGGCACACCACCATGTGGGCCACAAAAACCCGAGGAAGAAGTAAAGGTTCGAGTGAGCTAATGCCTCAAAGGGGAAGGGGCCCCGTAACATTTTCTCATGGGCCGGAGGGAGCAGAGGGGCTATGTAACCCCTAACAAAATATTTTAATACATCATCGAAACAGGGGGGATTGCCTGAGGATGGGAAAACAGCAAAGTAGTCCCAATCTTTAAAAAAAAGACGACATGAAGCATTAAACTACAGACCAGTGTCACTGACCAGTATGTATGAGCAAAATCAGAGAAGATGATCAGAAGAGTGGGACCACCTAAAAATGGAATGATCTCATCAACAGCAGCCAACAGTTGGTTTCAGGGACGGAAATCCTGTGTCACAAACCTACTGGAGAATCAATGACAGCCTGACAGCAGTAAGACGAGAGAGGGGTGGGTGGAATGCCAATTCATGGACTGCAAGAAGGGCGTTTGAACCACAACCACACAAGAGAATGGTGCAAAAATCTGGAGACCCGAAGCAGATAACAGGAAGGGCACTACACTGGATCAGGAAACTTTCAGAAAGACAACAGCGAGTCATGGTACGTGCTAGTTGTCAGAGTGAGGGCACCTTGTGACCAGCGTGGTCCCACAGGGGTTCTGGTCCTAGTACCATGCTGTTTCTGGTATTGTGAACGACAAGACGAAAGAAAAGACTCTGAGGGTGTCCCTGTATGCAGATGAACGTGAAGTATGATGAAAAAAATCACTTGATCGAAGACCAGGCCAGAATTCAAGGGATCTGAACAGGCTGCAGACCTGGTGCCAGCAATTGGCTCCTGGAGTTCAATCCCCACCAATATCAAAGCCCATGAAGATAGGGAAGGGCAAAGAAAACCGCAGAACGGAGTACAGTCCCTAGGGGGCCAGAGACTACAAACCTCACTCAAGGAAAAAGATCTTTGGTGGAGTATAAACACCAGGCACTCTCCCTGAAGCGCACATCAACTCAAGTAACTGCTGCAGCATATTGCGCCTAGCAAACCTCGAGAACACAGCATTCCCGACAACTTAATAAGGAACGATCACGGACCCTGTACACCGTGTCCGTAGGCCCATATTGAGTCTGGCGGCACCAATTTGGAACCCACACCTAGCCAAGCACGTAAAGAAACTAGAGCAAGTGCAAAGGTTTGCAACAAGACAATCCAGAGCCAAAGAGGTATGTCCAAACGAGGAGAGTTTAATGGGAAATCAACCTACATAACGGAGGACAGAGAGATAGGGGAACATGATAACGACGTACAAAATAACTGAGAGGACTTGAACAAGGTGAACAAAGACAGGAGTTCCATAGATTGGACGACAGTAACAAGGGGCCCACAGTTTAAGTTGAAGACATAGCCAGATGAATCACAGGGGATTTTAGGAAGTATTTTCTCTACAGCCACAGAGTAGTCAGGAAGTGGAATATTTGGGACGCGATGTATTGGATGCAGGATCCATACATAGGTTTAAGCAGAGGGTAAGATAAACTCACGGTTACAGGGATAAGACCTATAGCGATTCAGTGAAGAGGCGGGGCCAGGAGCATGCGGACTCGACCCCTGCAACCTCAACTAGGTGAGAACAACAGGTGAGTACAACACACACACACACAACCAACGGCACAAACATACACCACACAACACACACACAAACACACACACCACACAGACACACGCACGCACGCACAAACACACACGCACACACACACACAAACAAAACACACACACGCTTGTTCACGACACAAGTGTATATTAAACATAAATAACTGAGATAACAGGTGACCAAGGTTGTTGAAGGCATTCCCAGCATCCTGGAAAGGTTCGGATAACTTTCAAAACTCTCAATGTAACGTAACCATGAAACACTTATAAAATATGGTCTACTAACCTCGAACGACTGTCAGAGGTTAGAATGCTAGGAAAAATGCTCTTGATTCAGGGAACTGATCTATCCTTTTGTAACTCTTGAAAATCGATCTGTATGCATCTCATCCCAAAAAAAGCGCTAAACCTTCCATGCTGGAATAGCGGTTTTTGATATAAAAAGTATAATTATGAACAGCATCAATCATTATAGGTTTGATTCTTTCATATAAATGAATTCGGTGTTTTATTTAGGCTGTGTAGGACCATAGTTTTTGCTGGATCCAGTGTGGGTAACTGGAGAATGCCTCTTCCGATCGGCTTCACAAACATTAATTGGTGCATTTTTTTCACCTAAAATTTGAAATTGAATTTCGGGATAAGTTTTAAAATCAGTTTTATTAATCTGTACCAGTAATAAATGCAGTGGTTTTGAAATTTACAGTGTTTATTCGTAGGATAATTTTATTGATTGGTGATTTAATAAATCTTATTTAAATCTCAATTACATACAAGCATACTTAATTCTAAGAGGCTTAGAAAAATAAATTTATTTTGGATTTTGCTAATCATAATTTTCCATTTATTTGAACAAACTACCAGAAGTGGAAAAAAAATGATTTTCATTCGATAATTTTCTAATTCCCTTCACCTGGCAACTCTGAGACCTTGATGTTATGTTATGTTATGTTAATCAAGGGGAAGCGCTAAACCCGGAGGATTATACAGCGCCTGGGGGGGGGATGTGGAAGGCATTCAGGCTTAATTCGGGGAACTGGAGCACAGATCCAATTCCCTAAATCAAGAGCCCCTCACCAACATCAAGGAACCTTCCTTGAGGGGCTGAGACCTTGATAATTCAAATTGTGCAGTGACTAAAACTTAATCAAACGAACACAATGGCCTGATGCTTTACACATCATTCACTCGCCATAGTTTTAAACCCCACCCGATCCGTGTTTTTTTTTTCCGAGTTAATGTTTGGTGAGTATTATAAATATTGCCTTAAGTTGGCCTTTATAACTGGTGTTCTTAATAGATGGTTTAAATATCAATTAAGTGTTGTGCACATTTGTTAACTTGCAAACTTAGTAAAACCAATATTGATTTGCTTCTTAATCTCATCATTAATGATTAACTGAATAAAACTGTGGTACCAGAATCTGCACAATTTTTTGCGTGCCTTGAAGTGTCGGACGAACCATTTGCAAATACTGGAAACTTTCTCAACGATCAGCGACGCGAAATACATCTAATTATATACATCTAGTTATTTATTTAGGCGACTAACAAACCTAAGAACAGCGTTCCGATACCTCAGTAAGGAATGGTTCAGGACTCTGTACAGTGCACGTCAATTTTACTAGGTTCGCTGGTCTTGTACCGGTCCAGGTCTTTTCCAGATGGTGACCCGACAGGTGTACGTCAGGCCCAATACTGGAGTTGCACTACCACCAGTTTGGAGCCACACCTGTCGAGCAGGTCAAGAAATTAAAGAAAGTGCAAAGGTTTGTAACGAGACTAGTCCCGGAACCAAGGGGCATGTCCTTCGAGAAAAGGTTAAGGGAAAATGACATGACAACACTGGAGAACAGGGGACTTGATAACGACATAAAATCCTGAGAGGAATTGACAAGGTGGACTGGAAGCTGTAGATTGAGATGATTCACAGGGATGATAAGAAGCATTTCTTCAGTACCAGAGTTTTTCAGGAAGCGGAATGGGTCGGAGAGTGAGGTAGTGGAGGCAGGATCCCATATGTAACTTTAAGAACAGGTATATCTCATGGAGCAGGGAGAGAGTGGACTTCATATCGACCAGTGAAGAGGAGGTGGGCAAGAGCAATGACTCGACCCCTGCAACCGCAATTAGGTGAGTAAACACGCAAACACACACACTGACCAAGAAATAAGGATCAATGATCAATGCAGATGTCACCAATTTATTAATAAAAAGAAAAGGAAGATAATTTTTAAGCTCGACCTGATGATCTTGACGACACAGAGGTTAGCTTCACTGTTAGGTTAATAATCTTCCTGGTTAATTTAGAGTTTAAAACTCAAATATTCCTCCATGATTCTGTTAGTGGGACGGATTGTGAAGGACCTGTCTAGTATGGGCTAACAGGCCTGCTGCAGTGCTCCTCCTTTCTTATGTTATGTCATGTGGTGGTCAATGGGTTGGTCCATGGCCCTAGTAAACAGATTCCTGGTGAAATTAGGATCTATGATGCTGTCTTATCTTCTGGACGAAGGATAAATTCTTGTGGATTGAGAGGTACTGGTGAAAGGATGCTGGAAAGATATCTACTGGTGAAAAAAAAAAAGATTATTGATGAATGAATAACTCTTGATGAAATGTTAGGAAAACTAACGATGGAATGTAAACTGGTACTGAAGAATAATGACTGATAATTACTGCTAAAATATAAGTTTTAATTCAAGGACAGCAAATGGAAGAATAAATAATGTTGGGAGAAGTCGTCATGGTTAGGTGTTGGTGTAAGTGGGGGTAATTTATTTTTTTTAAGATATTCCCTAGGTTATTTTATTGGTTGAAGTGCTCTCATATTTACCTGTAAGGCCCTAGTGTGCAGAGACCTGTTTAATTAAGTTTTGTGAGAGTACTCGTACAGCTTGCGGAAAGGGAGGGGGGGGGGGTCATGGAGCCTCCCTGTTTATAAATGATAGTGTTTTACTCACTAGTAGCAGAGTGCTAGTGACCTAATGTGAGTACTGGGTAAATGTTTCTTCGTGTGAAGTAATGATGTGTGTAGAGTAGGGTGCATGTTGTGCATGTAAGTTTAATAATAATAACATTATATATATAAATAATATATATATATATTATATATATATATATATATATATATATATATATATATTATAAATATAAAAAAAATTAATTTTATATATATATATATATTATAGTAGTAGGCTTGTAGACAGCAACCGCCGAGGGAGATACTACCGTCCTGCCAAGTGATGTATAAAACGAAGCCTGTAAATTTTTACATGATTGTAGGATTGCTGGTGTCCCCCCTTCTCTGTCTCATAACGTGCAAGGATTTCAGGTGCATCTTGCTACTACTTTCATACACTTTAGTCACACTACACATACATGTACAAGCATATATATACACACACACCCCCTCTGGGTTTTCTGTTATATTCTTTCTAGTTCTATGTTCATGTTTAATTCCTCTTATCACCCATTGGGAAAAGTGGAACAAGAATCTTCCTCCGTAAGCTATGCGTCCGTAGAAGGCGATTAAAGTCCTGGAGCAAGGGTATTATATACCCTTTCTCCCTAATAAGAATTATTACTAAATTTGAAAGGAGAAACCTTTTGTTTTTCTTTTGGGGCCTCCCCGCCTCGTGGATACTGCCGGTGTGTTGAAAGATAAAAAATATATGATATATAAATATATAAAATCTATTATAACTAATATATATAAAATATATACATTGTGTAATTTCGCCTGCTCTTGCGAATTCCTTGCATATATATATATATATAAATAAAAATAAATATATTATATATATATATATATATATATAAAAATAATATATATATCTATATATATAAGATAATATATATATAATAGATAATAAAGTTTGTATAGGTGAGTATTTTAATTGTCCTTCCTCATAAAAAATTTTATATTGTATCCCACATATAAGGTGAAGGTTACTAGCTGACGACCCTAGAGTGGTTTCTTTTTCTTCGATTTTAAACAATATAAAAGCCCTAAGACTAGGGCAGGCTGTTTACGCTCTAGAAACAAGGACTTTAATTTACTAACGCAGACAAAAGCGTAACAATAAGACCAGTGAAATTTAACCTCCAGATCGTAACCATGGTCTTCGATGTGTGACGTAGAACAGTGACATTATGTTATTAATACTTCGGGATGTTAGTACTACCGGTGAACCATGTCTATGATTAACGGAGTAAGTGTAAGATGATTTATGATGACGGAGGTCAACGACAGCTATGATGTGATTTTAGAATATGTAAAGAGTAATCAAAAAAGGATGAGGATTTTGAGGTGAACTACACAATTAAAGTTTGTCTCACAGTGGTGAACAATGCCTCCCCGAGGGCCTTATCTCAACAGTGTGACATGTCTCTCTCGAGGGTTTTATCTCAGTTGTGACATGTTTCTCTTTTCCCCCAGGTTTTACCTCAGTGGGGAACATGTCTATCCCAGGTTTTTTATTCTCAACAGTGGTAACATTTCCTCTCCCGAAGAGGTTTATCTCAGTGGTAAACATGTTCCTCTCTCCGAGGGTTTATCTCAGTGTAACATCGTCTCTCCTTAGGGTTTAATCATCAGTGTAACTGTCTCTCCCATGTTTATCTTCACAGTGTAACATGTCTCTCTCTGAGGGGTTAATCTCACAGTGGTAACATGTCTCTCTCTCCAGAGGTTTATCTCACATGGGTAACATGTCCTCTCCTGAGGGTTTATCTCACAGTGGTAACATGTCCTCTCCTGAGGGTTTATCTCACAGTGGTAACATCTCTCCTGAGGGTTTATCTCACAGTGGTACATGTCTCTCTCGGGGTTTTATTTTCACAGTGGTAACATTCTCTCTCAGGGTTTATCTAAAGTGGAAACTTGTCTCTCCGGGGGTTTATCTCAGTGGTAACATGTTCTTCTCCTGAGGGTTTTATCTCACAGTAAAAATTTGGCTCTCCGAGGGTTTATCCAGTGGAACATGTCCTTCCTGAGGGTTTATCTCACAGTGGTAACATGTCTCTCCTGAGGGTTTATCTCAGTGGTAACATGTCTCTCCTGAGGGTTTATCTCACAGTGGTAACATGTCTCCCCTGAGGGTTATCCCCATTTGGTAACATGTTCTCTTGGGTTTAATCCTCACAGTGGTAACATGTCTCTCCTGAGGGTTTATCTCACAGTGGTAACATGTCTCTCCTGAGGGTTTATCTCACAGTGGTAACATGTCTCTCCTGAGGGTTTATCTCACAGTGGTAACATGTCTCTCCTGAGGGTTTATCTCACAGTGGTAACATGTCTCTCCTGAGGGTTTATCTCACAGTGGTAACATGTCTCCTATGGAAAATATAATTTAAATGGTAAACTAAATACAGTGGACCCTCGAATTTAGTCGTGCCTTTTCTGTATGCAAAACTATTTTTATTATCTATAAAATGTATTTTTTGTTAATATTTTTGGGTGTCTGGAATGGTTTAATTGGATTTACATTATTTCCTATGGGAAATATTAACAAAAAATACATTTTATAGATAAAAATAGTTTTACATACAGAAAAGGCACGACTAAATTCGAGGGTCCACTGTAATGTATTAAATTTGGTCGATAACTGTTATACATATTGATAGAAAATATTAATAAATTTGTTAACTAGCAAAACAAGTTGAGGCAGAAATAAAACTGGGTAGGAGTTTGACAGCATAAAAAAAGGAAGGTAAAATAGTTTGGGAGAACGGTGACAAAAATGTTGAGACAAAATAAGAGTATTTGTGGGTAAAGAAGGATGAGGAGACCATGAACAGAATGTAATAACCAACAGATAACATGAGAGCATACACACCTGAGTATATCTCACACACACACCTGAGTATATCTCACACACACACCTGAGTATATCTCACAAACACACCTGAGTATATCTCACAAACACACCTGAGTATATCTCCACACACACAACCTGACGTTATACTCATAACAACACCTGAGTATATCTCACAAACACACCTGAGTATATCTCACACACACACCTGAGTATATCTCACAAACACACCTGAGTATATCTCACAAACACACCTGAGAAATCGTCATAAAAAACACACCAGTAGTATATCTCACAAGACACACATCCTGATTAATATCTCACAACACACACACCCATAGTATATCTCACAAACCCTCCTGAGTATATCTCACAACCACATTCTGAGTATATCTCCTGACACACACTGAGTATATCTCACAAACACACCTGAGTATATCTCACAAACACACCTGAGTATATCTCACAAACACACCTGAGTATATCTCACACACACACCTGAGTATATCTCACAAACACACCTGAGTATATCTATCACAAACGACATCTGAGTAATCACACACGACACACCTGAAATAACTCATAAACACACCTAGTATTCTCCACAAACACATCTGAGTATATCTCACACACAGAGCCCTAGTATATCTCACAAACACATCTATAATATCTCACAAACACACCTGAGTAACACACAAACGACACCTGAAAATCACACAAACACTCTTAGTAATATCTCACAAACAACACCTGAGTATATCTCACAAGACACCCCGTAGAGTATACCTCACAAAACATCTGAAAGTATAGACTCACCAACACACCTTAGTATATCTCACAACACACCTGATTATATCTCACAAACACAGATGCTTAGTATATCTCACAACTACAACCTGAAGTATACTCACTAAACCCACCTAATATATCTCACAAAACACATCTCAGAGTATACTCACAAACACACCTTAGTATATCTCACAAATCACAAATCTGAGTATATCTCACACCCACACCTGAGTATATCTCACACACCCCACCTTTAGTAAAACTCACACACACACGTGAGAAAATCTCATACAACACGTGGAGTATATCTCACACACACACATGAAGTATATCTGACACAACACAACTTAGTATATCATGAACACAACGCTGAGCACATCAACACACACAACACATGATATATCACACACACACACACGTGAGTATATCTCACACACACACGAGTGTATCTCACACACACACGTGAGTATATCACACACACTTGAGTATATCTACACACACACACACACACATGAGTATATCACACATACACACACACTAGATTAATAACTCAAACACACACGTGAGTAAATCTCAAACAACGTGATAAATATCACATACACACACGTGAGTATATATCTCACACACACATGCGAGTATATCTCATACACACATGTGAGTATATCTCACACACACACGTGAATACATCTCTCACACACACGTGAGTATATCTCCACACACACACGTGAGTAATTCTCACACACACACGTTAAGTATAATCTCACACTTGGAAAGAGGCACTGGAGCCTGGAGTAACGCTCTCGCATCACACTGTGAGGGCCGGGTCGATTCCCACCAGAATAGAAAAAATTGGACGTGTCCTCTTCCACCTGTTGTCTAAGTTTCCCCATCATAAAATGGTACCTGGGTGTTAGTTCGAACTGGTGTGAGGTCGCCACCTGGACAACTGACCTAAGGATACCCTGTCACAGACTCGAGCCGCGGGGGCGTTGACCCCCGGAACTCTCTCCAGTAATCCTAGGTAATATCTCTCACACACACGTAGTATATCCAACTCACACACAACTTGATAGTATCTCACACACACACACACGTGAGTATATCCTCAACACACGTGAGTAAACCACACATACACACACGTGAGTCATATCTCACACACACGGAGTAATCTCCTCACACACACACGTGAGTAAATCTCTCACCACACACACACACAACACACGTGAGCATGAACTCTCACACACACACGGGAGTATATCACACACACACACACGTGAGTATATCTCACACACACACTTATATATCTCTCACACACACACACGTGAGTATATCACTGACCATCACACGTGAGTATAACTCATCCACACACGTGAGTATAATCTCAAACACGTGAGTATAAACTCACACACACTGACATAACTCACACACACATGAGAATATCTCACAACACACATGTGGAGTAAACTCACAGCACACACGCGAATAAATCTCTCAACACACACCTGAGTATAACTCACGACACACACGTGAGTATCTCTCACGGCACACACGTGAGAATTCTCCACACACGTGAGTAAAATAACTCTCATGCACACAAGTGAGAATAACTCTCACACACACACACGTGAAGTATATCTCATCACAGCACACATAGATTATATCTCTCACACGCAACACGTTAGCATCTCTCACAACACACATCACACTTGAGTATATCTCTCACTAAACACAACACGTGAGTATATCTCACACACACGTGACATATCTCGCACACACACATCGCCACACAACGTGAGTATATCTCACACACACACGTGAGTAAGTCTCACACATTTACACTTGAGTATAACTCACACCTCACACGGTGCATATCAACACACACACACGTGTAGATTATCTCACACACACACGTTATATAACTCACATACACAACACGTGAGTATATCTCACACACACACGTGAGTAGTATCTCACACACATGACGTAAGTATGATCTCACACACACGTGAGTATATCTCACAACACACACAAGGGATTAATAACTCACACACACTGATGACATCTCTCACACACACTGAGTATATCTCAACACGTACAACACGTATTATATCACACACACACACGTGAGTATATCTCACAACACACACTTGAGTATAATCTCTCACACACACAACACTTGAAGTAGGAATCTCACACACACCGTGAGTATAACTCCGCTCCACTTGAGTAATATATCTCAAACCCGTGAGTATATCTCAAACAACGAGCCCATATCTCACACACACATGCGAGTATATCACACACAACACACGTGAAATATCAATCCCACTACACGTAAAATAACTCACATCACCACGTGAGTATATCGCACACACACCACGAGAGTAAAACTCACACACGACGTGAGTCTCTCTCATACACACCCGAGAGTATATCTCTCTCACACACCGTTAGTATATCTCACGCACTACCTTGAGTATATCTCATACACACACACACACGTGAGCAATAACTCTCACACAACTACGTGAGTATATCTCCACATACACACACGAGATAATATCACACATACACACACTTGGGGGGGGAGTATATCACACACATCACAACGTGTGTATATCACGTCATACAACACACGTGAGTATAATCACACACACACCACTTGATATATATCACACACAACACACGGAGTATATCTCACACACACACACTAAGTGTAATCACACACAACACACCCCGAGCGTATATCACACACACAAACTCTACGACAACACGACAACACACACAACACACACACACACACACACACACACACACACACACACGTTAGTATATCCACACACACACCCTTTGAGTAAGTTCACTCAACAAACTCACCACACACACGTAGTATTTCCTCATACACACAACACTAGATATATCTCACAACCACACACAACGTGAGTATATCCACACACACACACGAGAGTATATCTTCGATCACACACTACACGAGATATATCTCACACACACACGTGAGTATATCTCACACACACATCCGTATATCTCTCCAAACACACACGTGAGTATATCTCCTCTCATCACACACGTTAGTATATCCTCACTCACACAACTGATATATCTCATACAGCACATCACACACACTGAGCATATCACACACACTACACTGAGTATAACTCACATACACTCACGGAGTATATCTCACATACACGTGAGTATATCTCACACCAACGTGAGTATATCTCCATACATCACCACGTGAGAATACACACACAACACGTGATATATATCACACACACACTGGAGTATAACTCACACTCACACACGTGAGTATATCTCACACACACACACACACGTGCGTATAATCACACACACACACACACACACACAACACACACTGTAGTATAATCCTCCACACACACACGTAGAGTATGTGTCCCACACAAACACACACACACACAACGTGAGTATGACTCATACACACACACGTAGTATATCTCACACACACACACGTGATATACTCACACACACACACGTAGTATATCACACAAACACTACACGAGAGTAATATCCACATACACACACGTGAGTATACTCACAACACACGCTGAGTATCTCTCTCATACACACACGTGAGTATATCTCACACACACTACTTGAGTATAAATCACACACACACACGTGGAGTATATCTCACACACAACACACGTGATAAATATCTCCACACACACACACACACACTGCGTATATCACACACAACACACACACACACACACAACACACAACCACACACACACGCCACACACACCACACACACACACACATCAAACCACACACACATCCAAACACACACACACACCACACACTCACACACACACACACACTCGAGAGTATATCTCACACACACACGTAGAATGTGTCACACACACACACACACACGTGAGTATGTCTCAAACGACACCACAAAGTAATCCTCACACACACATAACGTGAGTAAATCTCACACACATCACACGTTAGATATCTCACCACACACACACGTGAGTGTGTGTGAGTTGAGCTATACTTACATCGCTTTTTTTCTTCCTTTGCTTACATGGGATTTCGTAATAGCTATATATGTACTACAGAGGAAGACAGGAATGTGTTTTCTGAGCTCAGTCCGTCATATTTTAATAATAAAATTACGTAACATAGTTGTTTCTTTACAAACAAATAACCCGCGCATAAAGAGAAGAAGCTTTCGACGACGTTTTACGTCCGACAATGGACCATTTGTGCATCGTATCCAGTCTTGTACGTGCCTTTTATTGTTTAATACCATCTGTTATGTGTACTATTAATTCTAATGATAATATTAATACTACTACTACTACTACTTCTACTACAAAATAAAAATCATAACAAAATAATAATAATAATACTAATAATAAATAATAAAATAATATAATAAATAATAATAAAAAATAATAATAATAATAATAATCATATTAATAATAACACTTACATGATCCTAGAAAACCAACAACGTGGAAAAACCTTCAACCCTGACACTATTTGGTCTTCACCAAATTTCTTCCCCATTATATATATTTCTGCATTAATTCTTTGTTTGATAAATTAAGACACAAGTGCAACACTTGGGTAACTTTATTGAGACACATGTTGCACAATGTCTAATTTAATCAACTTGTCGGTTCTCTAAATCAATTATCTACAATATTCCTGGCACAGACATAAAGCTAAAAAAATGAAAAACGAATAATCGTGATCAATGCAGATATCCAACCAATTTAACATTAAAAAAGATAAAGAAAGAATACAATCATAAGCTCGACCCCTTAGGAACGAGACGACACAGAGTTCAACCTCCTATCATGATACGAATTTCCTGTTTAATGAAGGTTTTAAAATTCATATAATACCTCCATCTCGAGTTTCTGACAGTAGTTCGTCCATGGCCCCATTCACAAAATACTTTACATAAATCAATGAATTTTCACTTGAAATTGGGTTTTTTTTATTATATTTTTATTTTTTTTTAATATATTTTTTATCTTTTTTATTTATCACGCCGGGTCTCACTCTAGTGGAAGATAATACATGTTGATGGATAAATACTGGAGAAAATAATAATGTTTGAAAGGGATAATGGGAGGAAGCGATAACTATTGAAACGAAAACAATTGGAAAGAACAACTGCTGGGGAAAGAAAACTACTGGGGAAAGAATCTAATTAGGGATGAAAAAATATTAAAGAATAATTATTGCTGAAAGGTTAACGACATATGGTAGGGAAAACGAAAGGTGAATTATTAACTGTTAAGGGAAACTAATTGCAGATTGGATAGCGACTGGTGAAAATATATCTTGTGGTTTGGAAGGATAAGACCTACTACAGAAAATGAAACAGATGACCATCTTTCCAATGGGATAACAATCCTAAGGAAAGACAATGGGAACAGAGGGGTTGGAGGAGGGTACAGCTCATCTAAAAACAATGAATTTCTTGATGATCTGAGAGGGAACAGAGGCGAAGCCAGAGATATTGCATAATATGAACCACTTCAGTCGAGGTCCCAAGCTGTAATTGCAATGATGTATAACCAACACAGAACAGGAGAGACCAAGGCAAAATTAGAGGAGAGCAATAGAGCGATAGTGGGACACACTGGCGAAGTGCCATAAGGGCTCATGTGAGCAGGCAAAGCTGTTGATTATGGGTGACTGCAAACCACAAGGAAATCGAACTGGAGAATCTGAACCTACATAGGGGCCCCGGAAACGTGGAGACCTAAGATCATGGAGAGGTACAGAAAAAACCTCTGTACGAACACGTTAGAGACACTACTAAAGTGAGAGGAGAGGATGAACCTGCAACTGAACCTATATTTGCCGTGATGTTGCAGATATGAGACATCACATATGAAAGACCCCTCGGGGCCATTGGTCATGTGGTTCTGAAGCTTTCGATTACATAGAGTTACAATGGAGAGAGGGAAGCAGGAAAGGCTGGACGATTAAGCCGAATACAAGATGAGGGACTATGCAGGCATGAAGAAGTTCCTTCACGGCAGTTCAGTGGACAGAGACTGGCAGGAAGTCCAGTAAACGATATGATGGAATAATTAACAAACAATATCAAGGGAACCGGGGAAGAGAGGTTTGTACCGTAAGGAGGTAACAAAGTCAGGATGAGCCCTTGGTTCACCCAAAGGTTTAGGGAGGCCAATAACCAAGTGTGCTAGAGAAAGAAGAAGTTAAAGAAGGCAAAGAGCACAGGATGAATAAGGATATCAGGTTCCGGAAACCAAAAAAGGAATATGCACTGGTAGAAGAGAGCCCAATGGAACTACAAAAAGTGACCATAACAGCAAAAGACAAATTTTGGACCGAAGCTGTTGAACAGCCACATCAATAAGAAACAACAGTCAAGGACCAGGTAATCATGCTGAGTAGGAAGGAGGGGAAGATCGCAAGAAAACGATTGGATGTTAGGAGCTCAACATGAATTCAAAGTTGTTTCACAGTGGAGGACTGAAGGGCCTCCAGAAAGGGGCCGACAATCTCTCTACGGTCCTGAAGAAGAGCAATGTGCTTATGCGTTACCAATACCAACAATCTTCAACACATCTATCGAAACCAGGGCGACACCTGAGGAAGGAAGACAGCAAATGTAGTCCCAGTTTTTTTAAAAAAGAAGACAAACAAAAGCACTTAAACTACAGACCAGTGTCACTAACATTGTAGTAGGCAAAAGACATGGAGAAGATTATCAGGAGAAGAAAGGTGGCCACCTACAAAAGGAACGAGCTTATCACGACAACAGCACGGGATCCTAGAGGATGGGAAATCCTTTGTCACAAACCTACTGTGGATTTCTCTGACAGTGTAACAGCAAGTAAGACAAGAAAAGGTGGTAGACATAGCATTATCTAGACTGTAAGGAGTGGCGTTTGACAACAGTTCCACACAAGAGATTAGTGCAAAAGCTGGACGACCAGCAGGATACCAGGAAGGCACTAACAGTGGATCAGGGAATACTGTCAGGAAGACAACAGCGAGTCCATGATGCGTGGCGAGATTCAAGTGGGCACTCGTAACGAGGTTGTACCTCAGGGGGTAGTCACCTTAGGACCGATGCGTATTCTATTCTGCAATTGTGAAAGACATGACAAAGAAATAGCTCAAAATGTCCAAGTTGCAGAAGTGAAAATGATTAAAGAATCATTCGAACTAGACCAGGCAGAACTACAAAGGAATCTGTACAAGCTGCAGCGTGATCCAGCAACTTGCTCCTGGATTCAAACAAAACAATATAACCAAATATGGCCAACCTTATTATGAAGATTATCAAGGGCAAAGAAGACCGCAGACGAAAGTACAGTCTGTGGGGCCAGAGACTGAAAAAACCGCACTCCAAGGAAAAGGATCTTGGGTGAGTATACCACCAAGCACATCACCGTGATGGGCAACATCATCCAAATAACTGCTGCACATATGGGCGCCTAAGCAAACCTAAGAAAAGCATTCCGACATCATAATAAGGATTCTTTCAGACCCAGTAAACTATGTACGTTATGTACCATACTGGAGTATGCAGCACACGTTTGATACCCACACCTGCCAAGTACTTGAACGACACTGAAAGGCAGAGATCAGGGGGATATGGATAACGACATATAAAATTCTGAGAGAAAATCGACAAGGTGGACAGACAGGATGTATCAGAGATGGGATAACAGCACAAGGGTCACAGTTGGAAACTGAAGACTCAATGAACACAAGGAAGTTAGGATTTATCTTTAACGGATCACATATAGTCTGAATTGGAATATCTGGAAGTGATGCAGATGGAAGGCAAGGAGCCGTACTCAGTTTTAAGAATTATGATCAAGCTCATGGAGCAGGAGAGAAGGAGGAACCTCAATACTCATTGAAGAGTCGGGGCCTGAGCTACGACACGACCCCTAGCAACCAACAATAGGTGAGTACAAATAGGCGAATACACCACATCACACCCCAGAAACAAGCCACACTCTGTACACCCCAACCTCCATAGTTACTAAAACCATCTTCACAACACACCTCCATATTATAATGCCCAGGCCATTCCACTCCCCCGATCTCCCCCTACCCCTCACACCTCCAGGAAATACACTACCTGGAAAGGAAGCTAATGTATTTAAACCAACACAGTTAAATAACCCCAATAAAAGTTGAGGGAGTGACAAGAATTAAGTCAATGAAGCATTCCCAGCAATCATATCATCACAGACCAAAAGCTTCAAGAGAATGACAACATGGCGATATTTGCTTGTCCTGATTGTCGTATTCCCCTCCTTTCAGACTTTAAAAGTGGGGGAGAATTAAACCGCACTAGAAGGAAATGAGAACCAGTCTAAGAAGGAGGGGATTCTTACGCGGTTCATGAGGCAATTCCAGCATGATGTGCAGTGGGAAAAAACTAAATGTATAATCACAGTAAATGTATATATTGTACACTGATCACAAAGTGCAGTTGGGCGAGAAGTTCATAACAAGGGGTAAACAGAGAAAATTGGAAAGACCTGAGTAATCCAAACGTTTTTATCCTTAGGTGGACAGTCCAAAGTGGCGAAGTGTGATAGACATGGAAAATGTTTATATAATACAAAGTACTCCATTAAAACAAGATGGAGCAATTCAACCACATCAAATATTCGTGTTATAAGAAGAAAGATCGAGAGCAGAATGAAGTACACAGCATCAAAACCAAAATTCTTTCTTCTGATCGTTTTAATTTTACTGTCCCCTGAATGATGTAGAAATCACGAAAGTTCTGGAGTTCACTATTTTTTTACAGTGGTTATTCTGCAATGTGTAAAATCACCCCTTTCCCTTTAATCTTATTTCAAACATGTATCTAGCAAGAATAGTTGAAACTGGTAAAAAAAGAAATTAGAAGGAATATAGGCAAGATTAAGGTTATGCGATAACAAAAAGATTAGGTGAAAAAAGACTTGAATGAAATTGGGGAGCGAGTACGGAGGAGGTGAATTTATTCAGATATTTAGGAGTGGACGTGTATTCAGATGGGTCTATAAGGATAAGGTAATCTCAGAATGATGAGGGAAGTCATGGAGAAAAAGAACTTTGTCTGTGGAAGCAAAAAGGTAATGTATGAAGAGTGTAGTTGTAACCACCACTCTTGTATGAGTATGAAGCACATGTTGGATGAAATGTTGCAACGAGTAAAGGCCTGGAGCAGTGGAAGAATGTCATGTCAAGGGCAATGATGGTGTGAATATTAATGCAGACAATTCGTAGTTCGGAAATTAGGATAAAATGTGGGATTACCAAAACTATTATCTGGAGGCTAGAGGGGTCGAACCATGTATTAGAGAGAATGGAAAAAACAGAAATGACCTACAAGAATGTATAAATCTGTAATGGAGGAAAGGCGGGAGTGGTCGCCTAGAGAGGATGGAGGGAGGTGGGAAAGAGGTTTTGTTGCGAGGGCTTGGACTTCCACAAGCAGGATGAGCGTATTTGATAGGAGTGAATAGACAAATGTTTTTAATACTTGACGTCTGCAGTAGCGTGAGCAAAGTACATTTTAAAAGGAATTCAGGGAAACCGTCAGGGGTGTTAATGTTGCAGTTTTATAACAGTATGTAAAACACCCTTCTGGCAAGACAGTGATGAGTGAAATGATGATGAAGTTTTCTTTTGGCGGGCCCACCCTGCCTTGGTGGGAATCGCCAGTGTGTTAATAAAATAATAAAAAAATATATATGTCGTGCCGAATAAGTAAGACTTTGGCGATTTTGCTTTAAATAGCAACGCTCTTCATACCCACAAAGTAAATGAAATTTTTGTGTATGCAATAATTTCCTCCCAAAAATCATTTCTGAACGTAACAAAAGAAATATATATATTTCATTGTGTTCATTAAATTACTGAACCGTTATTTAAAAATTTATATAATATTAGATTTAGGTAATAAAATTGCAGCTTGATATAGTAAGGATAGGTAAGTTTTCTAAGGTTCTTTTGGTCAAATATTATTAATATATACATTTTACAAAATGAAAAAAAATATATATCTATAAAAGTAGAAAAGAAAATTTTAGAAAGGTCTTAATTTTTAATGAGTTCTTGGTAATTGACCAGTTTCTACCTATTCGCGCACAACATATATATTTCCTAGAATGTAATTACATGAAGGATCAGTTAATGTCAGCAGCAGTTACGTAAAAGCTTCTGTTATAGAAGCAAGGTAATTACCGAAGGTTTTACGGGATATTGCACGTAATTACATCAGACGGAATCAGCTCGGCCTTAGGCTGGCAACATAAATCAAAGGCGACGAGTTGTAAAGAACTACGTCAGCAATTAATTCCCTCACAAATCTTGCACAGATACTTTAAGGCTGGTGAAAAAAAAAGTTGTATGTTGTTAGTCTAGTTCCATCAACAGACAAATTTTGGAATATATTTTCGTGTTAATAACAATGGCCGTAGTGTGGTCGTGGGTGAAGGTGGGGATGGAAGGTTAGGAGGGTGATGTTGCGGGCTAGCGCGTGTGAGGAGGACTTGTGGGGTTTGAGTAGCGAGAAATTCTTCGTGGATGAGATGGTTGGTGGGTTTTCTCGGTTTGTGGTGGTTGTCGAATAGGTATGTGAAAGGCTCAGGTGGATGCCACGCGCATGATGGAGTGTTGGAGGGTTGATTGTGGGGTCTGTGAAGGGGTTGTGGTTGTATGCTGTTGGTAGTATCTGTGGGGTAGGGGAGTGATGCTGGGGAGAACATAAGAACATAAGAAAGAAGGAACACAGCAACAGGCCTACTGACCCATTGCTGAGCAGGACCATTCCCCCCCCCCAGGATTGGGAACCAAGACCCACTCCCCGGAATTAACCCAATACCCACACAGTCCTGGTCCGCCTCCACTTCAAGGAAGGAATCACTGCACAAGACCCACACACAAGCTAGTCATTCCAACTCACACCACCCACACCCACACATGTATTTATCCTAACCTATTTTAAAACTACCAACCACTTTAAGCCTGATTAACTGTCTCGGAGTTTGTTCCACTCTCCACAACACTATACCAAACCAGATGCTTTCCTATATCGATTTCTGAATCAGAATTTTTCCATCTAGAACCCATTGCAACGAGTCAGTCTGGCTGGAAATTTTCAGCACGCTATTTTACATCTCCCTTAATTTAATCCTGTTTCCATTTATAACACACTTCGATCATAATCGGCCCTAATTCTTACGCCTTTCAAGAATGCGATTCAGGGCCCTTCATCAAATCCCTCATAGGAAAGATTTCGGATACATAGGGTAGGTGATGATGGTAATATAGGAGATGAGATATAGGAATGTATGGAATAGTGACAATTGTGTGATGAGTGAGTGATGTTATGACAGGGCATTGTTTGATTCTGATGGAAAAAGATCAAGGACATTTTATCAGTTGTTTTCAGAACGAGATTCGAACACTTGAAATTTCATAGTTCTTTAAATAAACAAACATACTGAAGCTCAACCGAAGGAAACACTAAAGCCTGAGAAAGGAGGTCATACACCTTCGATCCGAATGAAAGAGAGTAGAAGTCCATCTACAAACGCCTGAACTGGCTTCCCTTTTTGCAAAGAGACAATATCAAAAATTACATGCCTTAAGGCCCCATCATAACTCATAAAAGCCATTTCCTGATGGTCCTAAGAAACACAGTTAACAAGAAGTCGCAAAGGTATAAAACCTTAGTCTGCTTCTGCAGTTTATACACGACTATTATTAAATGACAAAAGGCATCGGGTAAAATCATTTTTGGATTCGGTAAAAAAAAAAAAAGGTATTGGAGAAATGAGCGCAAATCCGTTTGAAATATAAAATTGACACTAACAGTAAAAAGTAGATTTTTTAAAATTCTAATACAACTGAGCCAAAGTGTGACAGCAATGAAAATAAGCAGATTACTGCAAGGCTCAATCCTTGCCCCCCGTTACTGCATCTCATCCTCATTGCCAACATCGAATAAAAAATCCAAACCACAACCATCATATAATCCTTTAAGGACGTTAAAAATCATTAACACGATTAATATGTACTGCTAATATGTGGAAAAACTAGAATCTAGAAATAATCACGTCACAAAAATAAGTCAACCCTCCTATATAAAAACTGATGAATATGAAAAAAAAGTAACTTGGAATAATCACAACCGATACCTTTCACTTAAGAGAAGAAAAGTAAAGTATGCAGCAAATGACAGCTAAAATAGAATGTTCTTTTATAAAAAACTTCAAAAGAAAATGATGAATTTTTCATATTGTGTTCTCACGTTCTCAATATTGTACTCACTTCTCAATTATTGTTCTCACTCCAATAATGATCACTTGCGCAAAGCACATTCCAGCAAAGAGAAATGTCAACTGAAAACTATGGCTGGATAATGTCAATGAAATAACATGTTTAGTTAATACAACTGCCTTATATCGATAAAACCGCCGTTTATATTTATAAAAGCATCTAAATACTGAAACTTCTCAGCATTTGTAATATACTTCTTTGAGAAGAAATGAGATACCAAATAATATATATATAAATATATATAAAAAGTATATATTAGTATATATATATATATATATATATATAAATATAATATATATATATATATATATAAGAAAAATATCTTGATCAGGAACCCCTAATCGCCAAACAGTAAAAACTTACTGGACTAACAGAAAATGCATCATGAAAAGATAAGACTAGTTAAAAGTAGAAGTTTCATAGATCAATAATAGAACGATGGATCTACAAACCCTGCACAAGACAACTTTTCATTAACTTCTTTTCCCCAGCCACTATCACACAGATTGCCAAAATGAAAGCTTTTAAAAGGAAATAAGACCATTGCCTAGGATGAAATTAATGGTCTGAATTAGCCAGGCATGATAGTTATTAGACTTTTGTTAAAACAGTCAACAATGTATCGAGGCCTCAGGCATCGAAAGAAGAGATCACGATACTGGTTTCCATATGATGATCTGTGAAGGATTCTTCTTAGTGCCTTCAAAGCTTCAATAGTAAAATTTAAATGAATTATTAACTTATTGTAATCGCGTGCATTGAGGCAATGGAGTTATAAAATCCAGGGTTACCGTCCATGGATCCCGTAGCGACGACCGAAATGCATCTAGTAATTGTTATTATAATTATTAATAGTAGTAGTAGTAGTAGTAGTATTAGTCGTAGTAGTCATACAGAATTATTAATATATTATAATATTCATAACTGTTTTATTATAATAATTGCATTGTTAGTAGTAATAGTGTAATTATTACATTCTAATTATTATTACTACAATTATTATATTCAAATATACACACACACACACACACACACACACCACACACACACACACACACACACACACACACACCACACACACACACACACACACACACACATATATATATATATATATATATATATATATATATATATGTATATATATATACATATATATATATATATATATATAATATATATATATATATATATATATATATATATATATATATATATATATATATATATATATATATATATATATATATATATATATATATATATATGCAACAAAATCACAGTAAACAGGTGATTTCAGAATATGCAAAACAACCACTCTGAAAGAATAGAGAAATTCCAAGCGCTTTCGTGACTACTCACATTATCAAGGAACTATGAAAGTAAAGCATCCAAGGAAGCTATATAAGGGGTCTGGCCAACACCTCACTTTTAATATTAAAGTTGTATTCAAAAATCTTGATACAGTAAAAAAACTTCTGATAAAGAATTCCCCCCAAAATGCTGACTGATGGATGTGTCTATAAGATTCCTTGTAAAATTTGCGATAAAGTTTATTACGGTCAAACTGGTAAAAATCTCGAACTAAGATTAAAACAACATAAATATAGCAATAAAGTTGGTAGAATTACCGACAATAAGTAAAGACTGCAAGAAAAGAGCTCTTCAGATCATTAATTCTCCACGCATCAACACCACTCCCAACAAAGTTATAATTCTTCCCAACAGCCAGGTTGCACTGAACGTCTCAAAAGTACTTTCACAAGCTAACACCAGAGTCGCCATCGCTTCTAGCACTTCAATAAAAGATTTAACCAGGACAAAATCCAAGCACCACGAACCAGTCAATGCAGGAGTTTACACTATACCCTGTGGAGGCTGTGACAAGATTTACGTTGGTGAAACAGCAAGAAACCTCGACACCCGCCTCAATGAACACATTTACGCATGTAGGAACGATAACTTGAACAACGCCTGTGTACAACACCGAAATTCCACCAATCATCTCATGAAATTCAGAGACACCCAATTAGTGATCAAAGAAACTAATTTCCGCAGACGAAAGTGCCTCGAATCAGCACTGATCGCTGTTTCAAATACAATTAAACAAAACAACGGCAGCTTCACCATCTCCGAAGTCTTAGCAAGAATCCTCCTGAAAACAGTAAACCCTGCCATCACATAGTCTCTCCTGTTATACTACACAAAGCACATTACAGAGAGTGAACACTGAAACAAGCTGCCTCTTTCCACTCTATATTTGTCCAACCTATTTTTATGTTACCCAAGTAATAGCTTTTATATCCTTTTACTCATGTACGAATTATTTGCTCTACCATATTGTATTACTTTTCTCACTACCACTACTACTACTACTACTACTACCACTACCACTAGTGAACATCGAAATGGTACCTCACTAGCAGTGCACCTCACTCTGAGCCTTTATATACCCTCTGTGTCTGCGTATTGTTTGTAATGGCATGATAAAGCTCCTGGAGAGCGAAACGTTGCCACAATAAATGTCACATTAGTTGCACTTGTGTCCTTTTACTTTACATAAATATAGCATTAGAACTGGACAAGATTCCAATGCTCTATTTATTCATGTAAGAGATTTTAACCATCCAATTGATTTTCAAAAAGTTGAGAAAGTAGTATCAAGCAAGTCCATGGTCGACAGGAATATAATTGAATCTTGTTTCATAAAAAGCAGTTTTGACGATAATATGAATATTTCCTTTGGTTTATATAAATTAGATCCATTTATAATTAATAGAATTTGGGAAGAATTTAATAATACACTGGACAAAAACTAATTTTTAAATGTTCTTGGGTAGAATAGTTTGTGGGTGAGTTTTGCAAAGGACCTCTCCAGTTGAGTCGGCGCGCGTCAGGTGTTTAACCGTTGTGGGATCTGATAGTGAGGTGTTGGCCAGACCCCTTATATAGCTTCCTTGGATACTTTACTTTCATAGTTCCTTGATAATTTGAGTAGTCACGAAAGCGCTTGGAATTTCTCTATTCTTTCATAGTGGTTGTTTTGCATATATATATATATATATATTTAATATATATATATATATATATATATATATTATATATATATATATATATATATATATATATATATATATATATATATATATATATGTATATATATATATATATATATATATATATATATATATATATATATATACATATATATATATATATATATATATATATATATATATATATATATATATATATATATATATATATATTATATATTTCGCCTGCTCTTGCGAATTCCTGGCATATATATATATATATATATATATTTTATATTATATATATATATATATTATATATATATATATATATATATATATATATATATATATATATATATATATATATATATATATATATACATATATATATATATATATATATATATATATATAACATATATATATATATATATATATATATATATATATATATATATATATATATATATATATATATATATATATACATATTTTATTATCACACTGGCCGATTCCCACCAAGGCAGGGTGGCCCGAAAAAGAAAAACTTTCACCATCATTCACTCCACCCCTGTCTTGCCAGAAGGGTGCTTTACACTACAGTTTTTAAACTGCAACATTAACACCCCTCCTTCAGAGTGCAGGCACTGTACTTCCCATCTCCAGGACTCAAGTCCGGCCTGCCGGTTTCCCTGAACCCCTTCATAAATGTTACTTTGCTCACTCTCCAACAGCACGTCAAGTATTAAAAACCATTTGTCTCCATTCACTCCTATCAAACACGCTCACGCATGCCTGCTGGAAGTCCAAGCCCCTCGCACACAAAACCTCCTTTACCCCCTCCCTCCAACCTTTCCTAGGCCGACCCCTACCCCGCCTTCCTTCCAATACAGACTGATACACTCTTGAAGTCATACTGTTTCGCTCCATTCTCTCTACATGTCCTAACCACCTCAACAACCCTTCCTCAGCCCTCTGGACAACAGTTTTGGCAATCCCGCATCTCCTCCTAACTTCCAAACTACGAATTCTCTGCATTATATTCACACCACACATTGCCCTCAGACATGACATCTCCACTGCCTCCAACCCTCTCCTCGCTGCAACATTCATCACCCATGCTTCACACCCATATAAGAGTGTTGGTAAAACTGTACTCTCATACATTCCCCTCTTTGTCTCCACAGATTCCTAAGTGCACCACTCACCCTTTTCCCCTCATCAATTCTATGATTCACCTCATCTTTCATAGACCCATCCGCTGACACGTCCACTCCCAAATATTTGAATACATTCACCTCCTCCATACTCTCTCCCTCCAATCTGATATCCAATCTTTCATCACCTAATCTTTTTGTTATCCTCATAACCTTACTCTTTCCTGTATTCACTTTTAATTTTCTTTTGCATACCCTACCAAATTCATCCGCCAATCTCTGCAACTTCTCTTCAGAATCTCCCAAGAGCACAGTGTCATCAGCAAAGAGCAACTGTGACAACTCCCACTTTATGTGTGACTCTTTATCTTTTAACTCCACGCCTCTTGCCAAGACCCTCGCATTTACTTCTTTTACAACCCCATCTATAAATATACTAAACAACCACGGTGACATCACACATCCTTGTCTAAGTCCTACTTTTACTGGGAAATAATTTCCCTCTTTCCTACATACTCTAACTTGAGCCTCACTATCCTCGTAAAAACTCTTCACTGCTTTCAGTAACCTATCTCCTACACCATACACCTGCAACATCTGCCACATTGCCCCCCTATCCACCCTGTCATACGCCTTTTCCAAATCCATAAATGCCACAAAGACCTCTTTAGCCTTATCCAAATATTGTTCACTTATGTGTTTCAAGGTAAACACCTGGTCCACACACCCCCTACCTTTCATAAAGCCTCCTTGTTCATCTGCTATCCTATTCTCCGTCTTTTAATTCTTTCAATAATAACTCTACCATACACTTTACCAGGTATACTCAACAAACTTATCCCCCTATATTTTTTGCACTCTCTTTTGTCCCCTTTGCCTTTATACAAAGGAGCTATGCATGCTCTCTACCAATCCCTAGGTACCTTGCCCTCTTCCATACATTTATTAAATAATTGCACCAACCACTCCAAAACTATATCCCCACCTGCTTTTAACATTTCTATCTTTATCCCATCAATCCCGGCTGCCTTACCCCCTTTCATTTTACCTACTGCCTCACGAACTTCCCCCACACTCACAACTGGCTCTTCCTCACTCCTACAAGATGTTATTCCTCCTTGCCCTATACACGAAATCACAGCTTCCCTATCTTCATCAACATTTAACAATTCCTCAAAATATTCCCTCCATCTTCCCAATACCTCTAACTCTCCATTTAATAACTCTCCTCTCCTATTTTTAACTAACAAATCAATTTGTTCTAGGCTTCCTTAACTTGTTAATCTCGAACCAAAACTTTTTCTTATTTTCAACAAAATTTGTTGATAACATCTCACCCACTCTCTCATTTGCTCTCTTTTTACATTGCTTCACCACTCTCTTAACCTCTCTCTCTTTTTGTCCATATTCTCTTCCCTAATTGCATCACTTCTACTTTGTAAAAACTTCTCACATGCTAACATTTTCTCCATTACTACTCTCTCTACATCATCATTCCACCAATCGCTCCTCTTCCCTCCCGTACCCACCCTCCTGTAACCACAAACTTCTGCTGAACACTCCAACACTACATTTTTAAACCTACCCCATACCTCTTCGACCCCATTGCCTATGCTCTCATTAGCCCATCTATCCTCCAATAGCTGTTTATATCTTACCCTAACTGCCTCCTCTTTTAGTTTATAAACCTTCACCTCTCTTCCCTGATGTTTCTATTCTCCTTGTATCCCATCTACCTTTTACTCTCAGTGTAGCTACAACTAGAAAGTGATCTGATATATCTGTGGCCCCTCTATAAACATGTACATCCTGAAGTCTACTCAACAGTCTTTTATCTGCCAATACATAATCCAACAAACTACTGTAATTTCGCCCTTCATCATATCTTGTATACTTATTTATCCTCTTTTTCTTAAAATATGTATTACCTATAACTAAACCCCTTTCTATACAAAGTTCAATCAAAGGGCTCCCATTATCATTTACACCTTGCACCCCAAACTTACCTACCACACCCTCTCTAAAAGTTTCTCCTACTTTAGCATTCAGGTCCCCTACCACAATTACTCTCTCACTTGGTTCAAAGGCTCCTATAGATTCACTTAACATCTCCCAAAATCTCTCTCTCTCCTCTACATTCCTCTCTTCTCCAGGTGCATACACGCTTATTATGACCCACTTTTCGCATCCAACCTTTACTTTAATCCACATAATTCTTGAATTTACACATTCATATTCCCTTTTCTCCTTCCATAACTGATCCTTCAACATTACTGCTACCCCTTCCTTTGCTCTAACTCTCTCAGATACTCCAGATTTAATCCCATTTATTTCCCCCCACCGAAACTTCCCTACTCCCCTCAGCTTTGTTTTGCTTAGGGCCAGGACATCCAACTTCTTTTCATTTATAACATCAGCAATCATCTGTTTCTTGTCATCCGCACTACATCCACGCACATTCAAGCATCCCAGTTTTATAAAGCTTTTCTTCTTCTCTTTTTTAGTAAATGTCTGTAGGAGAAGGGGTTACTAGCCCATTGCCCCCGGCATTTTAGTCGCCTCATACGACACGCATGGCTTACGG
>NC_069408.1:82081877-82099876 GCF_026875155.1 Cherax quadricarinatus
CCATCAACCGACTTGTCCTGTTATTCCTTTATCACACATTTTGTGCACTATTACACCATATTGTAATGTCTCTTATACCTTAGCAATGCCTTGTACTTAGCAGTAACAGCCTCTCTACAATGAAAGCCGAACCAAGGCTGATCTGTAGGCTTCGTCACATACTGCTAGTGAGGGATGTGTTCTTGTTGTAGATTACGATGTGTCCAGTGAAGGCATTCACTTGGTTGTCAACATCCTCTTGGAGAAGAGGATTCCAATCGGTGGCGGCGAGCACAGAGCAAAGGTCTGGCCAGTTACTTCTTTCCCATAGCCAGGTTGTGCGTGTGGACTCCTCATCTCGTTCTGTTGGGATCTTAGGTGTCGTAAAAACAGCCTTGTGGTCAGAATATCCAACCTAGCTGAGGGGTTAACAAGTGACTATACCTTCTGCCAGATCACTCACAACTGGGTCAAGGGAGAAGCCAGAGATGTGAGTAGGGAAATCAACAAAGTTCGCATGTCAAACACTGCAAGAAGGTTATCAAAGTTCCTCCGTATAGGATGTTGTTTGAGGTCAACAACAATTATGATACGTTGACAGTTGTGTTGGAGCAGAAGGGAGTCCACATTTTCCACCAGGATGTTGATGGGGTCTGCATGTTGCTACTGAGGTCTGTACATTGCACATGCTAGTACAGAGGTACTAGTGCTTATGGAGAGCTTGGAGAAAATTTCAAAATGAGTAGGGATGGCAACATCAATGTGCTGTGCATGTACACTTTTAGAGAAGCACACAGCAACACCTCCTCCTTGCCCTTGCCTGTCTCTTCTCATCCATGAGGTGTAGCTAGCAATTCTTGCAAAATGTTCTGATGTCCTGTCGTCCAAAAATGTTTCAACAACAGTCATCATGTCGGGACGTAGAGTGTTCACAAAACTGTGTGTGATCTCCAATATTAGTAATGAAACCTCTAATGCTTTCCGACAAGATGCTGATACACAGGCACTGCATGATGTGTTCAGCTTGACGTGGTGGGTGTGTCAGATGTATAAGCTGCCTGTCCTTGAGACAGATAGGGCACCGAGGCACCTGCTAGGATGTAGGTCTGTGGTCTTGTATAAGGCACAAAACCACCTGCTGGGCTGAGATAGGAGTAGCTGAGTGGGTTACGTGTGAAAGTGTTCACCAATTCAGAGATCCTGCTGGTCTGTTCCGAGAACAAGTCTCTAAACATTTGATCCTGTCTGTTAAGTTACTTTCTCTTCCTTTACTGATCCTCTTGATGTCCCCTCTTGTGGCAGTAATTGCACCTGGTATCTTGCAGGCAGTTGTTAGTGGTGTGCCTCCTCCGGTGACAGCGACAACACTGCTTTGGTGCCTGGGAGGGTGGATTCCTATTTATTGCAACTCTTGTGTTCGCTGCTGATTTATCCACAGGTTTTGGCGCTGGTGAGCCTGATGATTGTGTATCTGATGAACGTTTCTCTCTCTCTTAATACAACAAGATACTGGGTGTTTGTAAATGAGCATTATTCAAATAATATTCTCAGGAGCTAATAATTTTTTTCTTGAATTTTAAAAATATATCCATATCAAATTTTGGTATATTGCAGAGCATATTTACATTGGCAGAATAACCCGGCGCTACCTGGCTGTGTTTCGTGTCTTCCAAGATAAACCTCATATGCAAAAACGTTAATGCAATATTTTCTTACTTTAGTAGTTCTTCCGATAGTTTCAAATGTGTTCTTTCCCCACTTTCACCTCATCAGGAGGCAGCTGTGTAGGACTCACTGTCAAGACAGGTGTGGGAACATGAGTCCCACATAGCTGCTTGGGGGCAGGGAATGTTCAGGGGAAAACTCACACATATAGTGTCATGGGCAGGTGTAGGGAACGCACACTCCTGCACCCAGTTTTCAAGCAGGTGTAGGGGAACTCATGCCCCACACCTGCCTTTCAGGAGGAAGGTGTGGGTGATTATATGATTGACTTCAGTTGCTTCATTTTTTAATTAAAATTGATGTAACCAAAAAAGCATCATAAGATAGCCATCCCTCCCCTTTTCTTTGAAATTTTGTTATGAAGTATAGTCTAAAATCTGCAACTGGGCACAAAAAAAGAGTAAGAAAGTATTGTCTCTGGGTTTCAAAGCGACTCATTCATTGAAAAACAAACCCACGACTAAATTCTCGTAAGATACTTCGGAGCGACAAAATCTTTGTATTACAAATATTGTCAGAGAACCACAGTTGAAAAAATATTGTTTGGGGTTTAGGGGTTTGGAGGAGGAGGAGAAGGAGGACGAGAGGAATATAAAACCCCCCCCAATTTTTTTTTATAGTAGAAAGAGGAGACAATGCAGGATAGAAAGAGAGCGGAGGAACGGAGAAAGAGACAGATTATATAGACAGGAGAGAGAAGAGAGAGAGGAGAGAGGAGGGAAAGATTTCTGGACAAGGAGTGTCTCAGCGTTAGGTTTTCTCTTCCATCCATTAGGCAGAAGAGTATCCAGAGATAGTCCTCCCCCCCAGTCGTAAGAAAACCTGCTCTATTGTTGCGTAATTGTTTACCCTCAATCTTAAATGGCACCGAACCAAAGAATATGTCTCATAAGTTAGGAGATTTGTATTTATATCGGCCACCAGTTCGAGAAATACACATTTTCTCATACTTGTTCTCACGTTTCGTGTTCCAAGGGTTCTCGCTTTTCATCGATCAGCGTTCTGACATTTTTATCCAAGATCATCATAATTGTTGTGTAGATATATGGAGAGCACAGGATGATTCATTTCTACTTGGCACAATCCTGATCGAGTCTGTCATTTCAGCAGATTGAAAAGGGAAAACGAAAAAGGAACGTAAAATACCATACTGAAGAAGAGGATATCTGTCCATCACAAAAACTTTAATATGGACTTCACGGACTCGGAGAGCAACAAACTACCTTCCTACCAGGGAAGGTAGATATATAAATCACTCATGACAATGGTCGTTTAGAGTTCATCATAGTTAATAAAGATATTATATATATTATATATATATATATATATATATATATTATATATATATATATATATATATATTATATATATATATATATAATTTAATTTATTTATTTATTTATTTAATTATGATCTATCACACTGGCCGATTCCCATCAAGGCAGGGTGGACCGAAAAAGAAAAACTTTTCACCATTCATTCACTCCATCACTATCTTGCCAGAAGGGTGCTTTACACTACAGTTTTTTTAAACTGCCAAAATTAACTCCCCTTCCTTCGAGTGCAGGCACTGTATTTCCAATCACAGGGACCTCAATCGGCCTGCCGGTTCATGAACCCCTTCATACATGTTACTTTGCCCACACTCCAACAACACGGTCAATATAAAAACCATTCGTCTCCATTCACTTCACCCCCACCCGCCCACCACAGCCTGCTGGAAGTCCAAGCCCTCGCAACAAAACCTCCTGTACCCCCTCCCTCCAACCTTTCTAGGCCGAACCCCTACCCCACCTTCCTTCCACTACAGACTGATACACTCTTGAAGTCATTCTGTTTCGCCTCCATTCTCTCTAAAATGTCCGAACACCTCAACAACCTTACTCAGCCCTATGGACAACAGTTTTGGTAATCCCACACATTTCCCTACTTCCAAAACTACGAATTCTACTGCATTATAATTCACACCACACAATTGCCCTCAGAACTGGACATCTCCACTGCCTCCAGCTTCTCTGCTGCAACATTCTTCTCCCATGCTTCACCACCATATAAGAGCGTTGGTTAAAATATACTCTCATACATTCCCCTATTTGCCCCAAGGACAAAGTTCTTTGTTCTCCACAGAATCCTAAGTGTTACCCCCCCAACCCAATATCCCCCTCATCAATTCTATGATTCACCTCCATCCTTCATTTGACCCATCGCTGAACGTCCATCCCAATATCTGAATACATTCACCACCTCCATATCTCTCCCTCCAATCTGATATCCAATCTTTCATCACTAATCTTTTTGTTATCTCATAACCTTCTCTTTCCTGTATTCACTTTTAATTTTCTTCTTTTTCACACCCTACCCAAATTCACCCACAATCTCTGGCAACTCTCTTCAGTAAAGAGCAACCGGACAAACTCCCACTTTATGTGTGATTTCTTTATCTTTTAAACTACACGCCTTTGTCAAGAACCCTCGCATTTACTCCTCTTCAACCCCCGCTTATAATATATTAAACGACCACAGGTGACATCACACATCCTTGTCTAAGGCTATTGTGATGGGGAATTAATTTCCCTCTTTCCTACTACTCTAACTTGAGGCCTCACTATCCTCGATAAAAAACTCTTCATCTGCTTTCTGTAACCTACCTTCTACACCATACACCTGAACATCTGCCACATTGCCCCCCTATCCCACTCCCTGTCATACGCCTTTTCCTAATCCATAAATGCCACAAGACCTCTTTAGCCATATCTAATTACTGTTCACTTATATGTTTTCACTGTAAACACCTGGTCCACACACCCTTACCTTTCTAAAGCTCACTTGTTCATCTGCTATCCTATTCTCCGTTTTTACTCTTAATTCTTCCAATAATACTCTACCATTACACTTTACAAGTGACTCACTGACTTATCCCCTATAATTTTTGCACTCTCTTTTGACCTTGCTTTATACAAAGGGAACTTTGCATGCTCTCTGCCAATCCTAGGTACCCTTACCCTCATTCCATACATTTATTAAATAATTACACCAAACCATCCAAAAACTATATTCCACCTGCTTTTAAACATTTCTATCTTTATCACATCAATCCCGGCTGCTTATCCCCATTTTCATTTTACCTATGCATCACGCGAACTTCCCCCACACTCTTCAACTGGCTCTTCCTCACTCCTACAGTGCTATTCCTCCTTGCCCTATACACGAAATCACAGCTTCCCTATCTTCATCACATTTAACAATTCCTCAAAATATTCCCTCCTTTTCCCAATGCCTCTAACTCTCATTAAATAAACTCTCCCTCTCCTATTTTTAACTGACAAATTCATTTGTTCTCTAGGCTTCCTTAAACTTGTTAATCTCATCCCCCAAAACTTTTTCTTATTTTCAACAAAATTTGTTGATAACATCTCACCCACTCTCATTTGCTCTCATTTTACGTTGCTTCACACTCTCTTATCGTCTCTTTTTTTCTCCATTTACTCTTCCCTCCTTGATCACTTCTTACTTTGTTAAAAACTTCTCAATATGCTACTTTTCTTCCCTTACTACTCTCTTTAACATCATCATTCCACAAATCGCTCTCTTTCCTCCGCACCCATTTTCCTGTAACCACAAAAACTTCTTGCTGAACACTCTAACAATAATTTTAAACCTACCCCATACCTTTCGACCCATTGGAATATACTCTCATTAGCCTTCTATCCTCCAATAGCTGTTTATCTCTTTCCCTATATGCCTCATTCTTTTAGTTTATTGACCTTCACATCTCTCTTCCCTGAATGTCTTATTTTCTCCTTGTATCCCATCTACCTTTTACTTCAGTTGTAGGAATACAAATAGAGAAAGCTGATCTGAATTTCGTGTGGCCCTCAATTAAACATGTATCACCTGAAGTTTACTCAACAGTCTTTTATTCTACCCAAATACTATAATCCAAAAAATACTGTCATTTCGTCCTTTACAATCATTTCTTGCTATATTACTTATCCTCGTTTTTCTTAAAATATTGGTATTACCGATAACCAAAAACCCCTTTATTTACAAAGCTTCTATCACAGCGCCCCCATTAATCATTTACACCTGGGCACCAAATTACCTACACACACCCTCTCTATATAGTTTCTCTACTTTAGCATCTGGTCCCCTACAATTTTTATTTCTCTCTCACTTGGTTCAAAGGCTCATAGTTACTGTCACTTTTAAAATATAACCAAAATATCTCTAGGTCTCTGCTGTCCTCTCTTCGCCAGGTGCATATCGCTTATGCATGAACACTTTTTTTGTCTCGCATCCAACCTTTACTTTAATCCACATAATTCTTGCATTTACACATTCTATTCTCTTTCTCATTCCAACTGATCATTCAACATTACTGATACCCATTACTATGACTATCTAACTCTCTCAAGATACATCCAGATTTTATCCATTCATTTCCCACACCGAAAACTCCCTACCCCCTTAGAGCTTTGTATTCGCGTAGGGCCAGGACATCCAAACTTCTTTTATATCAAAACATCAGCAATCATTCTGTTTCTTGTCATCGCACTTCATCCACGCACATTTAAACACCAGTTTTTTATAAGTTTTTCTTCTTCTCTCTTTTTAGTAAATGTTCTACTGGAGAAGGGGTTACTAGCCCATTGCTTCCGCCCCCGCATTTTAGTAGCTCATACGACACGATGGCTTACGAGGAAAGATTCTCTTCCACTTCCCTGGGCAATAGAAGAAATAAGAAGAACAAGGCTATTTTAGAAAAGGAGAGTAAAACACTAGATGTATTGTATACATATATATATGCCATGTGCGTTTCTGTGAAGTGTGTCCAAAGTGTAAGTGATAGGAAAGTGCAAGGTATCCCTGTTATATAGCGGTTTATTGAATATATTATAATATTTAATATATTATAGATATTTTTTATATATATATTTTTATTTATATATATATATATATGTATATATTATATAAAATTTTAATTTATATGTATTATATATATATATATATATATATATATATATTATATAATATATATATATATATATTTATAACATATATGCAAATAAGATCACTAAACAGGGATTTACTAATTTGCTAAACACCACTGTGTGACAAGAATAAGAGAACTTCCAAGCGCTTTCGTGACTGCTAACATCATCAAGGAACAATATATTTATATATTTATATAAAAAATATAATATATTATATATTATATTTAATTATATTTAATATTTTACTATATAGATATGACAAAACAACCACTCTGAAAGAATAGAGAAATTCCAAGCGCTTCATAATGTGAGTAGTCACGAAAGCGCTTGGAATTTCTCTATTCTTTCAGAGTGGTTGTTTTGCATATTCTGAAATCACCTGTTTACTGTGATCTTATTGCATATATATATATATATATATATATATATATATATATATATATATATATATATATATATATATATATATATAAAATATATATATATATAGGGAAGTACCACCTCTGGAAATAAATGGTATAAAATACCGACCACAATGGAAATATAAACACATACGCAGTATAATGCGATCCTTTATTGACTACGTTTCGCCCACACAGTGGGCTTTTTCAAGTCACAAACAGATCTACCTATGGTGGAAGGGACGCGAGTGTTTATAGTCAGGTTCAGAATGCTGAGGTCAGGTGGAGAATGCTGCATCTGATGATGTACCGAGTGGGGTTATACAGTCTAAAATCTTGGGTAGCTCGGAAATCAGATTGGATAAGTTTGTGAGCAGACCTTCTACAGTGTTCTTCCATTCATGTGTTCTTATGTGGGATAGCGATGAAGAAGTTTCTTGGCAAGTGGTTCAGCTATGTTATAGAAGCCATTATTCTGGTTGAAGTTGTCGGATATAGAAATAAGTGATGATTCCAGGATTCTTCGGTATTGAGTGTTGTCTTTTGTGCGATAAGTCTTGAGTTTCTGTAGTTTATCAAGTGGTTGTGTGAATTACGGTGTTGTACACAGGCATTCCTTGTGTCGTCAGACCTGCTTGCGTATTGGTGTTCTGAAATACGTGTTTGGAGGTCCCTTGATGTTTCGCCCACGTATAACTTGTTGCAGTCATTACAAGGGATTATGTATACCCCTGCAGAGGGTTGAAGCTTGTCCTGTCTATCACTGGTAATGTCCTTGATGGTCGTGGTTGTGGAGGTAGATACTTGGAATGAGGTATTGGAAAAGATGTTGGAAACGTGTTTGGCAATGGAGTTGGTGGGGAGGACTATGTATCTCTTCTCGGCAGTGTCTTCTCTGGGTGTGTTGAAGATATTTAATGCCCGCCGTCTGCAGTCTCTGATGAAGTGACGAGGATAGTGGAGTTTAGAAAATACTTGTTCAATTATCGTGCATTCTTCTTCAAGAAACTCATTGCTGCAGATTCTGAGTGCACGCAGGAAGAAGCCTATAATTACACCACGTTTGGTTTTGGTGTCGTGGTGAGAGTAAAAGTGGAGAAGATCGTTTAGGTTGGTGGGTTTTCGATAGACTTTAGAACGAAGTTCGTGGTCAGCTTTGCAGAGCAGAACATCAAGGAAAGGAAGAGAGTTGTCGACTTCTTCTTCAAGTGTGAACTGGATTGAAGGCTCGATTACAGGAACAAAATGCTCAATCTACTTAATGACCCAGATACCTACAAACCTCTCACAACTAACCAATTGGAATACCTTACTAAAACTTTTCTTCAAAGGACTCGCCGCATTCTGAGGGGCACTCCATGCCCAGCAACCCCAGACCTGCCGGAATGTACGGCCTGCCAAAAACTTACAAGCCTGGTATCCCACTGAGGCCCATATCCTCGGGAGTAGGCAGTGCTCCCCACCAGCTCTCGGGATTTCTCGCAAAACACCTCTCTAAACTCTTGGGCACCATCAGTCCAGCACATCTCAAAACACTCGGGTGATCTTCTCAATCGCATTCGCAAAACAACATCAGGAACAAAAAAATTTTCCCAGCCTTGACGTGATTCCCTGTTCCCCCAAAGTACCTACTACAAAAGCCTTTCGATCTCTTGCGCGGGAAAAATTGACGTTTCATTTGATCTTTCCTTTTCCAACAAGCGTTTTCATCGACCTTTTTTGAATAGTTTTGGGTTTTAACGTTTTTTTCTCTTTCAAAAATCCCCTTTTTTCAGCGGTTTTTGGGACTACCCAGGGGTTTTCGCCACCCCAGTGCGGTCCTCCCAAACCATAACTTTGGAACATCTAAAAGCCGAACGTTTTACACCAGTATTCCTTCGCTTTCACCTGGCCCCTTTATTTGACGACATTTTCCATAACTCCCTAAACCCCTTTAACTTTTCAAGCTCTCCAAAAACAAGCTAAAACCGGGCGAGCCTTCAATCCAGTTCACATTTTGAAGAAGAAGTCGACAGCATTTTCCCTTTTCCCTTTGATTTTCCCTGTTTGGGCCAAAGTGACCACGAACTTCTTTTTTAAAAGTCAATCAAAAACCCCCCCCCCCCCCCCCCCGATCTTTCCGCTTTTACTCCACCATGACACCAAAACCAAAGTGGTGAAAATTAAGGTTCTTCCTGGTGCACTCAGAATCTGCAGAAAATGAGTTTCTTGGAGAAAAAATGAACATAATTGAACAAGTTTTTTTCTAAACTCCACTATCCTCGTCATTTCCCCCCTTTTTAAACTTCAACACCCAAAAAAAAACCCCCAGAGAAACATGCCCCCAAAAAATAAAAAAAATTAAAAAAAAAAACTCCATTGCCAAACACATTTCCAACGTTTTTTCCCAAAACTCTTTCCCAAGAATTACCTCCAAAACCCCACGCCCATCAAGGCCCATTACCAGTGATAGACGGGAAAAAGTTTCCCCACCCTCTCCCAGGGTATACAAAATTTCCCTTGTAATGACTGCAACAAGTTATACTTTGGGCAAAACATCAAGGGACCTCCAAACACGTTTTTCAAACCCCAAAAACGCAAGCAGGTCTACGACAAAAGGAATCCCTGGAAACAACCCCGTAATTCAAAACAACCACTTGAAAAAACTACAGAAACTCAGACTTATCCCACAGAAGACAACACTCAATAACGAAGAATCCGGGAAATCATCATTATTTTATATCCGACAACTTAAACCCAAAAATAGTGGCTTCTATAAAAATAGCTGAACATTTCCCAAGAAACTTCTTCATCGCTACCCCAATAAAACACTTGAATGAAAAAACACTTTTAAAAGGGTCTGTCACAAACTTACCCCAATCTCTTTTCCCAAGTCCCCAAAAGTTTTTTAGACTAAAACCCCCACTCTTTACATCATAAATTGGAAAGCATTCTCCCCCTGCCCTCAAAAATTTTTAAACCTTTGACTAAAAATACTCGCGCCCCCTTCTACCCAGGTAGATCTTTTTTGTGATTTGAAAAAGCCCACTGTGTGGGGAAACGTAGTCAAAAAAGGGTCGCATTTTAACCTGCATAGGTTTTTTAATTTCCAAGTACCCCCTCTGTACTGGAATGGGGGCCCTCATCCCTTTAGAGAAGGGCAATTTTTGTACCTCAGGGAAAACTCAAGGTTCTCCCCCGGGGCTGTTTTAATATTTTTTTCTCCTACCCCCCCCCTATATTTTTTTTTATTCTATGTGAAAATTTTTTAATAAAAGAAAACATTTACAGAAAAACATAAACATGAATACAATGGCAAAAATGTATTCCCAAAAATCATGGGAAATTTCCCCCCAGCTCCCCCGAGGCTGGACGTGAGCCAAAAAATGTTTGCAAAACATTTTCCCCCTGGAAAGGCTAAGCTAGGTCTGGAACATGAAAGTGGCTGCTCTTTGGGGGCCCTGGTGGGGTCGATGAGCCTGGAACCCAATTCTTTAAGGGAAAAGTGTGGGATTTTTAAACCCCTTTATCCCAAGGTCTCTGTCCCACTGGGACAAATTGATTTCTGTTGGTTTAAGTCCCTGTATTTGCTGTCTTGTACTCCCCCCCTGTGGTCAGCAGCTCCCCCCCTGTGCCCCCCCACTGTGATGGATATAGGTTTTCAGCCCGTGTGGACACACAGGTATGTCCTATGCTTTAAAAGCTTGCCATTCTTCCCAAAGGGTAATTGTGATCCGGGCGGGGCGGTTTTCTGGGTTTTGGGGAAATTTTTGGCTGCTGTGATCGGGGTCCCCTCGGCTGGGCATCCAAAATTTTTAAACAAGGGGGTTTTTTAATGATGTCGTTTACCTCATTGTGTTTTTCATGCCAGCCCTTGGTTTTGGAACAGTTAAGACCATGTAGACCGTATTGGTCTGCTTGCGCTTCGCCGCAAATACACGTATATTTGTGTGAATTGGGGCAGCAAGGCGCAGAGCCACTGCTATACGGAGGGTCTTAGTGTCGAGTCGCATTCCCATTGCCGATATGGGAACTGTTTGGAGGAAGTCCCCGGAGTGATGTGCGCTCACATCCTAGAGACGGGCAATCTCCCTATCTGATGTTGCACCCCTTAGCATGTTGGCAAGCACCTTTTCAGCGATCGGGCCATCGCAGCTTGACTGTTTGTGAGCCAGTGCTGCACTAGGGTTTGGTGCTGGAGCAGCAAGAGTCTCCCATTCAGTGATGGCACTGGCATAGCTAGGGTCTTCTATTCCTGCTGAGTCGCTGAGGGTATCAGGAAGAATTTGTCTTATCAACTCGTTTGATGCTATGGAAGAGGATAGGAAAGCTGGTAGAGCAATCTGGGAGGATCTGCGTACTCCTAGCCCTCCAAGCCCGACCGGAAGTGAGGCTTGCAACCACTGTCCATCTACAAGGGAAAGATTCAATACACTCTCTAGCATGGTCTTAAGGAGAGAGTCGTATTCCTTGAGTTTTGGACTGCTGAAGGCTGGGGAGCATCTCAGAAAGTAGGTAAGTTTTGGGATTGACAGGCACCTGGTGAGTAGGTAGAAGGCATCGTGTGTGTCAATGTCTTTCATCCTGCTTTCCATCGTCCGGAGGTCTGAGACTTTTTTCTAGGATCAGATCGATGGCATTGGACCCAAGAGGAGCACCAAGGAGAGTGCTATTGGCTGGATCAATGGCTCGTGCTCCTGGTAAAACGGCGCTAATATTCTGGATCATCTGTTGAATAGTAGAAACTATTCCACATTTGGTGGGGTTTAAAGAAAGGCCCAGGCTTTCTCCCATGTCTTTGATTTTGCTGATGTCCTCTAGGAGAGATTCTGTTGTGCCAGCTAGGGTACCATCGTCCAGGAACCAGATATTGAGCTCGCTGTAGAGTGCTTCTGTGACTTCCTTGATGACCAAACAGAATAGAAAGGGGGCGAGAAGGTCCCCCTGTTGCACGCCCTCACACGAGTCAGTTTCATGGTCCCCAAACAATAGTTTGGAAGTCACACTATAACACGATTCTATGAAGGGATAAAGGGAAGGGAAGTTTCTATAAACTGCTTAGAGAGCAGCATCCCTTCTGACTGCGTTGAAAGTGTTGGTAATGTCCAATTTACCAAGTCTTTTTCATTGGATATGTTTTTTATATATACTCGTGCTGCGTGGGCAGCTGCTTCACAGCCCTGTTGAACGCCAAAACCGAGCTGAGTTGGTTTCAGCATTGCAGCAGCCTTTTGACTCACCCTTCTTACTGCAGCCTTGGCGACTAGGCGCCGAAGGGTGTTACCCACTGCAATGGGCCTGATTCCGTCATCCTTTTTCCGGAGGGCACACAATGAGGCAGCAAAGAAAAGGGGTCTGATGGCCTCTGGGACACTGCCAGCCAGGCACAGGTTGGTAAATTTGGTGAGTTCAGACAGCAGCCTCTCTGAAACCTCACCAAGTGCTGGATCGAGTATTTGTTTTAAGTGTTGAGGCCTTAAACCGTTGAAACCTGTGGAAATGACATAGCAGCTTTATACACATCAGCATCCTGTAAGGTTAGATGTTCTTCGCCTGCTGCAATGTCAGGGAGGTCAATGTTGGTACTGGGAGCCCTGGGTGGATGTTTATCCTTCAGAGCTTGCGCCGTGCTGACGTCCTTGGGAGCGATGGTATCCTCACTGGTTATAAGCCTCAGAGCTCCAATAGTATTACCCTCTTCTATTTTTTAGGTAATTTGGGCTCTGATTTTTGAGGTGTCGGGTGTCACGTTGTTGGCATTTGCCCGGCGGGTGTTTGTCGCCGTACGGGGGAGACGGACGAGGTTGTTATCCCTTGGGAATGCATTTATTGCCCTAATAACATGTGACTTGTCCCTCCTTGGTGGGACAGCCAAACAGGCATTGCCAAAAAGCAGCAGGTTTTGCCAGGATCTGTTGCTTGAAGGAGCATCGTTGACTTTCTTCAGAAGGTCAGTGAATTTGCTAGCAGCTATATATCGTGCCGTGTAGGCAGAACTTGCAATCTTGGATTAAATAACAACGCTCATCTTGCCATATAGGACAAGCGAAAATTTGTGTATGCAATAATTTCGCCAAAATCATTCTGAACCTAACGAAAAAAAAATATATTTCACTGTGTTTGTTATGTATTAAATTATTGTAAACAAATCTAAAATATATTTAGTTGGGTTGGGCTAAAATAAATTGTTCTTGTTATAATAATGTTAGATAAGTTTCCTAAGATTCTTTTGGATCAAAATTAAAAATTTTGACATTAACATTAATGAAAAAATATATCTTATAACGTATAAGAGAAAATTTTAGAAAGGACTTTATTTTAAATGAGTTCTTGCTAATTGACCAGTTTTACATATTCACTATATACACTATTACTACTAATAATGCAATTATTATGAATATTATATTACTAATTCTGTATGACTACTATGACTAATACTACTACTACTACTATTAATAATTATAATAACAATTACAAGATGCATTTCGGTCGCTACGGGATCCATGGACGGTAACTCTGGATTTTATAACTCCATTGCCTCAATGCACGCGATTACAATAAGTTAATAATTCATTTAAATTTTACTATAGAAAGTTTGAAAGCACTAAGAAGAGTCCTTCACAGATCATCATATGGAAACCAGTATCGTGATCTCTTCTTTCGATGCCCTGCCTGAGGCCAGGATACAATGTTGACTGTTTAACAACGTCTACATAACTATCAATGCCTGGCTAATCAGCAATTAATTTCATTCTGGCAATGGTCTTATTTCCTTTTAAAAGCTTCATTTTGGCAATATGTGTGATAGAGGCTGAAAAGAAGTTAAAGAAAAAAAGTCTTGCACCACGAGTGTAAGATCCATCGTTTCTCTAATTGATCTATGAAACCTCTACTTTTCACTAGACTTATTTTATAGGATGCATTTCTGTCAGTCCAGTAATTTATTACGGTTTTGGACCGATAGGGTTCCTGATCAAGATATTTTTCTTATATAATTATATATATATATATATATATATATATATATATATATAATATATATATATATATATATATATATATATATATATATATATATATATATATATATATATATGCAAAACAACCACTCTGAAAGAATAGAGAAATTCCAATCGCTTTCGTGACTACTCACATTATCAAGGAACTATGAAAGTAAAGCATCCAAGGAAGGTATATAAGGGGTCTGGACAACACCTCACTATCAGATCCCACAACGGTTAAACACCTGACGCGCGCCGGCCCAACTGGACAGGTCCTTTGCACAACCCACCAACAAACTTTTCTACCCAAGAAAATTTTTAAAATTATTATTTGTCCAGTGTATTATTAAATTCTGGACAAATAATAATTTTAAAAATTTTCTTGGGTAGAATAGTTTGTTGGTGGGTTGTGCAAAGGACCTGTCTAGTTGGACCGGCGCCCGCCAGGTGTTTAACCGTTGTGGGATCTGATAGTGAGGTGTTGGCCAGACCCCTTATATACCTTCCTTGGATGCTTTACTTTCATAGTTCCTTGATAATGTGAGTAGTCACGAAAGCGCTTGGAATTTCTCTATTCTTTCAGAGTGGTTGTTAAGCATATTCTGAAATCACCTGTTTACTGTGATCTTATTGCATATACGTATATATATATATATATATATATATATATATATATATATATATATATATATATATATATATATAACTATATATATATATATATATATATATACGTCACACTTCACAGACACACACATGCATATATAATATACATACATCTAGGTTTTTCTCCTCTTTTCTAAATAGCTCTTGTTCTTTTTTATTTCTTCTATTGTCCATGGGAAGTGGAAAAGAATCTTTCCTCCGTAAGCCATGCGTGTCGTATGAGGCGACTAAAATCCGGAGCAATGGGCTAGTAACCCCTTCTCCTGATACATTTACTAAAAAGAGAAGAAGAAAAACTTTATAAAACTGGGATGCTTAAATGTGCGTGGATGTAGTGCGATGACAAGAAACAGATGATTGCTGATGTTATGAATGAAAAGAAGTTGGATGTCCTGCTCTAAGCGAAACAAAGATGAAGGGGGTAGGAGAGTTTCAGTGGGGGGAAATAAATGGGATTAAATCTGGAGTATCTGAGAGAGTTAGAGCAAAGGAAGGGGTAGCAAGTAATGTTAAATGATCAGTTTATGGAAGGAGAAAAGAGAATATGAATGTGTAAATTCAAGAATTATGTGGATTAAAGTAAAGGTTGGATGCGAGAAGTGGTCATAATAAGCGTGTATGCACCTGGAGAAGAGAGGAATGCAGAGGAGAGAGAGAGATTTTGGGAGATGTTAAGTGAATGTATAGGAGCCTTTGAACCAAGTGAGAGAGTAATTGTGGTAGGGACCTGAATGCTAAAGTAGTGAGAAACTTTTAGAGTGGGTGTGGTAGGTAAGTTTGGAGTGCCAGTGTAAAATGATAATGGGAGCCCTTTGATTGAACTTTGTATAGAAAGGGTTTAGTTATAGGTAATACATATTTTAAGAAAAAGAGGATAAATAAGTATACAAGATATGATGTAGGGCGAAATGACAGTAGTTTGTTGGATTATGTATTGGTAGATAAAAGACTGTTGAGTAGACTTCAGATGTACATGTTTATAGAGGGGCCACAGATATATCAGATCACTTTCTAGTTGTAGCTACACTGAGAGTAAAAGGTAGATGGGATACAAGGAAATAGAAGCATCAGGGAAGAGAGAGGTGAAGGTTTATAAACTAAAAGAGGTAGGCAGTTAGGGTAAGATATAAACACTATTGGAGGATAGATGGGCTAATGAGAGCATAGGCAATGGGGTCGAAGAGGTATGGGATAGATTATAACAATGTAGTGTTAGAGTGTTCAGCAGAGTTGTGGTTACAGGAAGTGGGTGCAGGAGGGAAGAGGAGCGATTGGTGGAATGATGATGTAAGAGAGTAGTAAGGGAGAAAAAGTTAGCATGATGAGAGTTTTTAAAAGCAGAAGTGATGCAAGGAGGGAAGAGTATATGGAGAAAAAGAGAGAGGTTAAGAGAGTGGTGAAGCAATGTAAAAGAGAGCAAATGAGAGAGTGGGGAGATGTTATTCAACAAATTTTGTTGAATAATAGAAAAAGTTTTGGAGTGAGATTAACAAGTTAAGAAAGCCTAGAAACAAATGGATTTGTCAGTTAAAAATAGGAGAGGAGAGTTATTAAAGGAGAGTTAGAGTATTGGGAAGATGGAGGGAATATTTTGAGGAATTGTTAAATGTTGATGAAATAGGAGAAGCTGTGATTACGTAGTATAGGCAAGAGGAATAACATCTTGTAGGTAGGACGAAGAGCAGTTAGTGAGTGTGGGGGGAAGATTCGTGAGGCAGTAGTAAAAATGAAAGGGGGTAGGCAGCGGATTGATGGGAAAAAAGAAGAAGTTAAAAGCAGGTGGGATTTAGTTTGGAGTGGTTGTGCAATTATTTAATAAATGTATGGGAAGAGGGTAAGGTACCTAGGGATTGGCAAGAGATGCTAGTTCTTTGTAATAAGGCAAAGGGGGTAAAAGGAGAGTGCAAAAATTATAGGGGATAAGTCTGTTGAGTGATACTGGTAAAGTGTATGGAGAGTTATAATTGAAAGAATTAAGAGTAAGACGGAGAATAGGATAAACAGATGAACAAGGGGGCTTTAGGAAAGGTAGGGGGTGTGTGGACCAGGTGTTTACAGTGAAACATATAAGGTTTAACAGTATTTAGATAAGGCTAAAGAGGTCTTTGTGGCATTTTATGGATTTGGGAAAAAGGCGTATGACAGGGTGGATAGGGGGCAATGTGGCAGATGTTGCAAGTGTATGGTGTAGGAGGTAGGTACTGAAAGCAGTGAAGAGTTTTTACGAGGATAGTGAGGCTCAAGTTAGAGTATGTGGAAAGAGGGAAATTTTTTCCCAGTAAAAGTAGGCCTTAGACAAGGGTGTGTGATGTCACCTTGGTTTTTAAAATATTATAGAGGGGTTGTAAAGAATAAATGCGAGGGTCTTGGCAAGAGGCGTGGGTTAAAAGATAAAGAACACCACAAAGGGGATTTGTCACAGCTGCTTTTTGTATGACACTGTCCCTTTGGGAATTCGAAGAGAAGTTGCAAGATTGGTGGATAAATTTTGGTAGGGTGTGCGGGAGAAGAAAAAAAAGGGTAATACAGGAAAAAAAGGTTTGGGAAACAAAAAGATTGGGTGATAAAAGATTAAATACAGTTTGGAGGGGAGATTGGGGGAATGAAGTATTCAGATTTTTGGGAGGGGACGGTCAGCGGAGGGGTCTATGAAAGATGAGGTGAATCATAGAATTGATGGGGAAAAAAAGAGTGGTGGGCCTTAGGAGTCGTGGAGAAAAAGAATTTTTGCCCTGGAGGCAAAGGGGGGAAAAATGAAATAGATATAGTTTTCCCAACGCTCTTATATGGGGGGAAGCGTGGGTGATGAATGTTGCAGCGAGGAGAAGGCTGGAGGCAGTGGAGATGTCATTCTGAGACAATGTGTGGTGTGAATATAAGCAGAAAATTTTCGTATTTGGAAGTTGGGAGGAGGGGCGGATTACCAAACTGTTGTCCAGAGGGCTGGGGAAGGGTTGTTGAGGGGGTTCGGACTGTAAAAAATGGAGCAAACAGGATACTTCAAGAGTGTATCATCTGTAGTGGAAGGAAGGCGGGGTAGGGGGCGGCCTAGGAAAGGTTGGGGGAGGGGGGAAAGGAGGGTTTTTTGTGCGAGGGGCTTGGGCTTCCGCAGCAGCATGAGCGTTGTTTTTTTTATAGATGAATGGAACAAATGGTTTTTTAATACTTGCGTGCTGTTGGGGTGGGGAGCAAAGTAACATTTTGAAGGGGTCCAGGGAAACCGGCAGGCCGGACTTGAGTCCGGAGATGGGAAG
>NC_069408.1:82100376-82161993 GCF_026875155.1 Cherax quadricarinatus
CCCTAGCCCCTTTGGTTTTTGCCTCCTGCACCTTTGGGTAAACCATGGGCCGCCCTGGCTTTTTCATTATTCATGTTACCCTTGGGTGCAAACCTCTCCTGTGTGTGTGTGTGTGCGTGTATGTGTTTGTGTGTGTGTGTGTTTGCGTGCTTGTGTGCGTGTGTGTACTCACCTAGTTGTACTCACCTAGTTGAGGTTGCAGGGGTCGAGTCCAAGCTCCTGGCCCCGCCTCTTCACTGGTCGCTACTAGGTCACTCTCCCTGAACCTTTAGCTTTATCACACCTCTGCTTGAAGCTATGTATGGATCCTGCCTCCACTACATCGCTTCCCAAACTATTCCACTACCTGACTACTCTGTGGCTGAAGAAATACTTCCTAGCATCCCTGTGATTCATCTGTGTCTTCAACTTCCAACTGTGTCCCCTTGTTGCTGTGTCCCATGTCTGGAACATCCTGTCTTTGTCCATCTTGTCAATTCCTCTCAGTATTTTGTATGTTGTTATCATGTCCTTACTATCTCTCCTGTCCTCCAGTGTCGTCAGGTTGATTTCCCTTAACCTCTCCTCATAGGACATTCCTCTTAGCTCTGGGACTAGTCTTGTTGCAAAGCTTTGCACTTTCTCTAGTTTCTTTACATGGTTGGCTAGGTGTGGGCTCCAAACTGGTGCCACATACTCCAATATGGGCCTAACGTACACGGTGTACAGGGTCCTGTACGATTACTTATTGAGATGTCGGAATGTTCTGAGGTTTGCTAGGCGCCCATATGCTGCAGCAGTTATTTGGTTGATGTGCGCTTAAGGAGATGTGCCTGGTGTTATACTCACCCCAAGATCTTTTTCCTTGAGTGAGGTTTGTAGTCTCTTGTCCCCTAGACTGTACACCGTCTGCTGTCTTCTTTGCCCTTCCCCAATCTTCATGACTTTGCACTTGGTGGGGTTGAACTCCAGGAGCCAATGTGTGTGTGTGTGTGTGTGTGTGTGTGTGTGTGTATGTTCGTGTGTGTATATGTATGTGTGTTCGTGTGCGTGTGTGTGTGTGTGTTCGTGTGTGTGTGTGCGTGGGGTGTGTGTGTGTGTTGGGTGTGGTTGTGTGTGTGTGGTGTGTGTGTGTGTGGTGTGTGGTGTGTGTGTGGTGTGTGGTGTGTGTGTGTGTGTGGTGTGTGTGTGTGTGTGTGTGTGTGTGTGTGCGTACACTCAATTGTACTCACCTTTTCTCGTGCAGAGGTTGATTCATAATTTCTGGCCCACCTATTCACTTTGTAGCTACTAGGTATGGTCGTGTTCCCTACTCTACTCATTCTTCAGATTATCTCTACTTCTGAAACTCTGTGACTGAAAATATACTTCCTACATCCCTGGACTCATCTGAATCTTTCAGATTCCACTTTGACCCTTTTGCTGTGTTTTTCCATTTCTGAAACTCTCGTCTTATCACCATGTCATTTCTTTTAGTATTTTATATGCCGGTTATCATGTCTCCCCTTTCACTCGTGTCCTCCAGAGTCGTCAGGTCCAATTTTCCTTTATCCTTACTCGTTAGGACATTCTCCTAGTATGTGTGTTGGGGGGGAGGGGGGAGGTTGTTATCAACACCACGTATTTGTGAGGTTGTAGCTGCACCAAGTGTTTAGACCCCCCCCCGGGCCACCCCCCCCCCAGATCCCCCCCCCCACCCCCCCCCCCTATCCCGCACGTAGCAGCACATTCACATGGTTGTAGCTGTTGCTCCCCCCCCCCCCCCCCCCCCCCCCCCCCCCCCCCCCCCTCCCCCCACTCGACCCTGACCCCCCCCACCCCTGCTCCCCGCGACACCATTCAAGTTCACAGTGCCCACTTTGCACACTTCGTCAACGGTAATGAATCATTGTTGCCTCCCTGTCAGTAGTCTCTCATCCATTGGAGTGCCTTTTCCTTGTTTATGTGTGCCTGATCATTAAAGCTATTGGCAGTAACCTTGTGAGGAACTGTGTTTCGACGGGCTTCTTGCAGTCCAAGAAAATGCAATCTTCCACGCATTCATGCGTGTCTCTTCGATACTTGTCAGGAAACTCCATTAAGTTTGCGGACACAGGATATCCCTTCTCTGAATCCGTGATGGTTGTCGTTCATTAGCATGTTTCCTTCTAGGTGGCTCAATTACTTTCCTCCTGGAGAATCTTTATCCACGACTTTACATGTACTCTGTCTGTTATACTGGACTGTAGTTTAATGCCTCATGTAGTTTAATGCCTACTTTGTCAAAAATTGGCTACTTTCCAGGTAGTTGTCCAGTTTCAATATGTTACAAAAATTGTGTGAAAAATTGTTTGTAGTGGTTACCAGTGTTCTCTGCTCCCTTTCTAAGGACCCACGGAGAGATGTTCCGGTCTCACCTCCTTTGAGGTATCACGTTCACTTAGCGCTTCTTTCACCTCCTCTTCGGTTGTGTGTATTTCATTCAGCACTTGTTGTTATATTCCTTGTGGTGTATCTCTGTTCGGGTTTCCCGGGAGCCCTTTGTCTCCACTGTAAATACCCCTTTGAATCTCACGATGAGCTCCTCTCGTGTCTTGTGAGCTCCCCACCTTCTTCGTCTGCCTGATTTTACCTGAGTCCTTGAATGTTATTTTTCCTCATGATATTGGCGATACAACAGCTTCGGGTCAGTCTTGACTTTTGATGCTGTGTTGTTTTGTATGTCGCTGGGCCCTCACTCCTTATCTGTGCTTAATCGTTTCTGGCTCTGCGACTATATCTATATTTTCCTGCATCTTTGTCTTCAGTACTTTTTCCATCATCTAGTGCATCTTTGTTTTTGCTCACTTACACCTTGGAGTGAAGCACAGGGCTCGTTACTGGTCCCCTCCCATTGCCTTTGTTACCTTGTGAAACATACCCTCTCTTTGCCTTCTTGAATTTTATGTCACTTAGTACTTCATTTGTTTACTGATTTTCATTCGACTTCTCTTTTCTCACTTGAACCTCTTGCAGGAAATTCCTCATGCTGTATAGTCCCTCTTTTGTTGTTTGGCTTTCTCCCATTCTTTATCTCTGTTTTTCCTCTCCACATTGTAACTCTTTTTGAATTTCAAAAGCTTAGAATCACGTAACCATTAGCTCCAATGGCCTTTCATATGTGATGTCCTTATCTTACATCTGTCTCTATTCTCTCGTTTTTTTTACACAGGGTTTGACAATGTTTAGTTAGGGATTCCTAACTTTAGTGACTATGCTAAGAGATGTTACCTACATTCACATCATTTGAATGCCATTTTATTGTTATGAAAAATACAAGTTGGAAACGGATGAAGGTTGGAGCTTCTGGGTCAAACATTTTTCATTTGGATGAATGACTTCATCTCACTGGAGATTATGCTGTATGAAAGTGTTCAGAATCGAGTCATCCAGGGGATAAAATGTTCTTAGATGAAGTGATGTTCTGGAGAAGGGTAACAGCCAGAGCGAAGTTGCTGCTTTCTGCCGTCTTGTGGTATTAAAGCCTGATTCTGCTGTCCTCGAGCAAAGTGTAATACTTGACATGTTGGCCTTGACCATAACATTACTGTATATAAATTCCTCCTGTGTTGAAGGCTCTACTGAATTGACAGGTATAGAGATGGGGTGCCTTGTCTGTTACTTCTGTCCAGCATTCGCAGTTGAGATGGGAGACAGGTAAACTATGAATGTGGGCATACTGACGGTGTTAGATACCTGTGCCTCATGCTGATTCTTTGCACCCTTACTGTCGAGCAAATACGAGGTTACGTCAAAAGTGCTGGGTAAGCTTCTAGCTGCCCTGTTGCACAGAAAGATTCATACAACGGGTTCTTGTGGTCAGTTGGATGCCAAATTTCACCCCAAGTATATACAACAACTTCTCCATTACAATTACCATTCATTCTTGCTACTTCTGGCATTACTTTATGGTGCCTAGAGTCATCATTATGGTTTCTCAGGGGCAAATGTTACTGACTTCAGTTTCCCCAGGCTGAGTATAGCTCTTGGGGTGGTGATTGTGGTAGCTTAGAGCTAGCTGTCATTTCTTCTCGTGGATAATTAAATGCCAGGTTCAGTCGTACCAATTTTATATGGGATTCTGGATGAGATGAAAAAGATCATTTGAAGCAGGACATTCCATGACAATGGCCTAGAACCTTTTCCAGTGGAACAATTGCCCCAATAGGATGTCTTGTGATTCTCTTCCATGAAAACTACCCTTAGTGATCTACTTTAAGTAATCAATGAGGAAACATAGTGTAGAGTCTGCAATTCCCTATGCTTGCGTTTGGGAGAGAAGCCTAGTGACACACTCGGTTGAAACACCAGGAATGTCTGCTGCTTCCACACATGACTTTGGATTCATACTGTGGAACTGGTGCCAATTAGTTGAGAGGTTTAACCATTCAGCAGCAAACGTAACCTTCTGAAGGTTCTTCACACTGTATTAGGCAGGCTGAAACATGCAAGTTAGAGGTGTTTGTTAGCTGGTTGCAATCTACTCAGCATTCTTCGGCTCCACTTGTCTGAGCCAATAACCTTTTCTTGGTCAATGAATTAAGAAGAAGATGCACATCCTCCTGGCTTATTGGTCACCACTGACAGCCTTTAACACCAATTCTTGCAATTAGCTTGATCTGGAACTTGTTATTTTGGCAGCCAATGTGTTCGGCTAGAGGTCCGCCTTTCTCCTGACTGCTAGTAGAATGTGGGTGCATCTGGTTAATTATAGCGATAGAATAGTTTCAACAGGCAGATACCCTTGTCATTCATTGCCCAGGATTTGGAGTCACTCTCTGATGCTAGTTTCTCTTTGTGTCCACCTCCATTTGAAACTTCACCCATATGCTTTCAGGCTTCGTCTATGCAAGTTCCTGTTATAGATAACTGGAGACCTGGCAGAGGGTTTCGGGGGTCAAACGCCCCCGCTGCTCGGCGTGAGACATGTCCTGCGAGTGGATCAGGGTTGATCAACGGGGACTGTACTGCTGAACGGCAGCATTTGATGTACGAATCATAGCCTGGTTGGTCATGTACTGACTTAAGGTGCCTGTCCAGTGCCTTCTTGAAGACAGTCAGGGGTCTATTGGTAATTACCCTTATGTATGCTGGGAGACAGTTGAACAGTCTTGGGCCCCAGACACTTATTGTGTTGTCTCTCAGTGTATCGTGGCGCCCCTGCTTTTTCATTTGGAGGAATGTTGCATCTTCCTGCGAGTCTTTGCTATTCATAGGGGTTTTATTTTCGTGTGCAAGTTTGGTACTAATCCCTCTAGGATTTTCCAAGTGTATATTACCATGTATATCTCTCGCCTGCATTCCAGGGAATACAATCAAGGGGCTTAACCATTCCCATCAATTTACGTGCTTATGTTCTTACGTGTGCCATGAAAGTTCTTTGTAAAATTTCGAGTTCAATCAATTTCGCCTTGAATTGAGCAGTTAGTTTACAGCAGATTCCAGCCTAGAGAGAACAAGCGATTCAAGAGAATCATCATGGGCTTTGCCTCCCAGTTTAGAAGGTTTCACTATCCATCCTGTCATTTCCTTGAGGATGAGGGTAGATACATTGTTGTGGCTTTGAGCGAGATCCTCTGACATTATCTCTCCCAGGTCCTTCTTTCGTTTTATTGTATGGCTAGAATTTTGTTGTATACCTAATACTGTTTTTATTTCTTCAAGTTTTCCATATCTGATTAGGTTTGAAATTTCTCTTTCATTGAACTTCAAAATTTTAATTTTATGTTTTGAGCGGGCCAAATTTGAAGACTTGGTTTAGTCAGCTTGGAGTCTTGCGGTTTGTATTTCGAATGGAGGTCACTGCCATGGCTTTCTGGGTGTCATCTGCAAAGGAAGATGCAGAGCTTTGGCTTATATCTCTTGTTAGATATGAGGTGGGAATAGAATGGAGCGAGTACTGTGCTTGTGGATCAGAGCTTTTCAGCTACCTCAGAAGCTGGGGAGGTGCGAAAGAAATCCTTTATTTTTTTTTTTTGTCCAATTGCAATGAAATTTTTGCCGTGATTTAGCAGCATTTCAAGTCTACACAGTGTGTTTGTAGTGACTTTTTGCCTTAAATGATTGAAAAAATATTATAGTGTCCAGTTCTATAATCAAAAATGTCCATTATCTACAAATTGGTTAGACGTACAATAGTCTAGTTGACATCAAATGATACGATATGCTCTAGATAGTCTTTGTACCAACGTCGTTTCAGCGAGATGTTAATAGATTGCATATAAAATGTTGAAGCATATTTTTTTTAAGGACTTTTTCAGGAGATACAAAGCAAAAACACTGCAATAGAAAAAATCGCAATATCCCATCATTGCACAGTAACGTGTGCAAAAATCATTACAATCGTATTTATACTTTTCGAAAAAAAAGGAAAATAGTGTCAATTACTTATTCCAGAGACATATATTACGTTTTCTGTAAAACTCTACGGTGTGAGGACGCGCCACATTTAGTATGTTGCAAACATCAACACATGTTGACAGCCTACAGGCGAGCTCTTATCACTCCTGCTCTTGAATTGAGTCTCAGAGAATGTTGCATTGTAGTGTAATTTGATCCATCAACGACTTGTCCTGTTATTCCTTATCACACATGTTGTGCACTATTACACCATATTGTAATGTATCTTATACTTCAGCAATGCTTGTTTTAGCAGTAACAGCTCTTACAATGGGAAAGCGAACCAAGGCTGCATCTGTAGGCTTCGTCTATACTGCTAGTGTGGGATGTGTTCTGTTGTAGATTACGATGTGTCCAGTGAGGCATTCACTTTGGTTGTCAACATCTCTTGGAGAAGAGGGATTCCAATCGGTGGCGGCGAGCACAGAGCAAGGTCTGGCCAGGTACTTCTTTACCATCGCATGTGATTGTGCGTGTGGGGACTCCTCATCTCGTTCTGTTGGATTTAGGTGTGTTAAAAATGCCTTGTGGTCAGAATTTCCAACCTAGCTGAGGGATGTTGTTTAACACGTGTCTATACTTCTGCCAGATGCACTCACAACTGGGTCCAAGGGAGAAGCCAGAGATGTGAGTAGGGAAAAAATAAACAATGTTCCGAGGTCAAAACACTGCAAGATGGTTAATCAAAAGTTCCTCCGTATAGGATGTTGATTGGGTCATACAAACAATTATGATACGTTGACAGTTGTGTTGGAGCAGATGGGAGTCCACATGTTCCACCTGGATGTGGATGGGTCTGCATGTTCCTACTGAGGTCTGTAATTGCAATGCTAGTACATAGGTTTAGATTTATGGAGAGCTTGAGAACTTTTCAAATGAGTTAGATTTGGGCAAACATTCAAATGTGGGCTGCTTGTACACCTTTTGAGAAGCACACAGCATCACCTCCTCCTTGCCCCGTGCTGTCTCTTCTCTGCCATGAGGTGCATCTAGCAATTTTGCAAAAATGTTCTGATGTCCTGTCGTCCATAATTGTTTCAAAACTGTCATCATGTCGGTCGTAGTGTGTTCATTAAAACTGTGTGTACTTCCCAATATTAGTAATGAAATCATCTATGCTTTCCGACAAGATGCTGATACAAGGCACTGCACGATGTGTTCAGCTTGATCGTGGTGTGGGTGTGTCAGATGTATAAGCTGCCTGTCCGTGGAAGATAGGGCACCGAGGCACTGCTAGGATGTAGTCTGTGGTTTGTAATAAGAGCACAAAACAACTGCTGGGCTGAGATAGGAGTTGCAGAGTGGGTTACGTGTGAAAGTGTTTCACCAATTCAGAGATCTTGCTGGTGTTCCAGAGGTACAAGTCTCTAAAATTTGATACCCGTCTGTCAGTTCTTTCTCTTCCTTTTACTGATCCTCTTGAGTCCCTATGTGGCATAATTGCACCTGGTATCTTGCTGCAGATTGTTTGTGGGTGGTGCCTCCTACGGTGACAGCGACAACACTGCTTTGGTGCCTGGAGGGGGGATTCCTATTTATTGCAAATCTTGTGTTCGCTGCTGTTTTATCCACAGGTTTTGGCGTGGTGAGCCTGATGATTGAGTATCAGATGAACGTTTCTCTCTTCTTAATTTACAACAGATACTGGGTGTTGTAAATGAGCATTATTCAAATAATATTCTCAGGAGCTATATTTTTTTCTTGAATTTTAAAATATATCCATATCATAATTTCGATATATTGCAGAGGCATATTTACATGGCTGAATAACCCGGCGCTACCGGGCTGTGTGTGTCTTCCAAGATAACTCATATGCAAAAACGTTAATGCAATATGTTCTTTCTTTTAGTAGTTCTTCGATAGTTTCAAATGTGTTCTATTCCCCACTTTCACTATCAGGAGGCAGCTGTGTAGGACTCACTGTCAGACAGGTGTGGGAACTTGAGTCCCACATAGCTGCTTGGGGTCAGGCGAATGTTCAGGGAAAAACTCTCACATATAGTGTAATGGGGGCAGGTGGTAGGGAAGCACACTCCTGCACCCAGATTTTAAGCAGGGTGTAGGGAATAAGCCACACATGCCTTTCAGGATGGACTGGTGTGGGTGATTATTTGATTGACTTCCGTTGCTTCATTTTTTATTTAAATGATGTACAAAAAAAAGCATTCCTAAGATAGCCATCCCTCCCTTTTACTTTGAAATGTTGATATGAAGTATAGTCTAAAATCTGCAACTGGGCACAAAAAAAGAGTAAGAATAGTTTGTCTCTGGGTTTCAAGGGGACTCATTCATTGAAAAACAAACCCACGACTAAATTTCTCGTTAAGATACGTCGGGAAGCGCTAATTTTTGTATTACAAATATTGTCAGAGACAAGTGAAAAAAGATTGATTGGGTTTGGTGGTTTAGAGGGAGGAGGAGAAGGGGGAGGAGAGAGGGGGAGGAAGAGAGGATTAAACAATATAGTAGAAAGAGGAGGACATGAGGATAGGAAGAGAAGCGGAGGAACGGAGAAAGAGACAGATATTATATAGACAGAGAGAGAGAGAGAGAAGAGAGAGAGAGAGAGAGAAGAGGAGGGAAAGTTTTCTTGAAAAGGGGTCGTTCAGCGTTAGTGTGTTCTCATTCATCATTTGGCAGGAAGAGTATCCAGATGTTAGGTCTCAGTCGTAAAAAAACCTGCTCTATTGTTGCGTAATTAGTTTGATCCTCAATCATAATGCCGCAACGAACCAAAGAATATGTTCATATGTTAGTGAGATTTGTATTTTCGGCCCCAGTTCGAGTATTGCACATTTCTCTTACTTTGCTTCTCACGTTTTCGGGTCCAAGTGGGTTCTCGCTTTTCATCGATCAGCGTTCCTGTCATTTTTATCATAGATTCATCATAATTGTTGTGTAAGATATATGGAGTGCACCAATGAATTCATTTCTCACCTTGGGCACATCTGATCGAGTCTGTCGTTTCAGCAAGAATTGATAAGGAACGCAAAGGGAACGTAAATACCATACTTGAAGAAGAGGAACTCTGTATCACAAAAATTTTCATAAGGACTTTCACGGAAATCGGAGAAGCAACAACTACCTCTCCAGAGGATGGTACTTATATAATCACTCATCAATGTCGTAGTTAGAGTTTCATCATAGTTAATAAAGATAACTATATATATATTTTATATATATAATATATATATAGATATATATAATATTTATAAATTATATATATATATATATATATATATATGTATATATATATATATATATTATTATCACACTGGCCGATTCCCACCAAGGCAGGGTGCCCGAAAAAAGAAAAACTTTCACCATTATTTTACTCCTCACATGTCTTGCCAGAAGGGTGTGACATACTACAGTCTTTTATACTGCAAACATTTAACACCCCTCCTTAGAGGTGCGAACTGTTACTTCCTCTCCAGGGACTCAAGTCCGGCCCGCGGTTTCCCTGAACCTTCATATATGTTACTTTGCTCACCACTCCACAGCACGTCAAGTATTAAAAACCATTCGTCTCATTAATCCTATCAAACACGCTCACACACGCCTGCTGGAAGTCCAATGCCCCTCGCACACATTACCTCCTTTACCCCCTCCCTCCAACCTTTCTAGGCCGACCCCTTCCCCGCCTTCCTTCCACTACAGACTGATACACTCTTGAAGTCATTCTTGTTTTCTCTCCATTCTTCTCTACATGTCCAGAACCACCTCATAACCCTTCCTCAGCATTGGGACAACAGTTTTGGTAATCCCGCTCCCCTCCTCCTAACTTCCAAACTACGAATTCTTCTGCATTATTTACACACACATTTGCCCTCAGACATGACATCTCCACATGCTCCAGGCTTGTCTCGCTGTAACATTCATCACCCATGCTTCACACCATTATGAACGTTGGTTAAAACTATACTCTCATACTTTCCTCTCATTGCCTCCAAGGACAAAGTTCTTTGTCTCCCGATTCCTAAGTGCACCACTCACTTTTCCTCATCAATTCTGATGTTTCACCTTATCCTTCATTGGACCATCCGCGGACACCGTCCACTCCCCTAATATCTGAATCATTACCTCCTCCAAACTTCTTCCCTCCAATTGATATCCAAATCTTTCATCACCTATTCTTTTTGATATCTATACGTTACTCTTTCCTGTATTAACTTTTAATTTTCTTCTTATTAACACCCTACAATCATCCACCAATCTCTGCATACTTCTCTCAGAATCTCCAAGAGCACAGTGTCATCAGCAAAGAGCAACTTGGACAACTCCCACTTTATGGGTTATTCTTTATCCTTTTAACTCACGCCTTCTGTAACCTGCTTTCAGTACCGGACCTCTTCACCATTCACTCACCAACATCTGCCCATTTGCCCCCCTATCCACCCTGTTACGCTTTTCAAATCCATAAATGCACAATAGACCTCTTTAGCTTATCAAAATATGTTCAATTTTGTTTCTCTGTAAACACCTGGTTCCACAACACCCCCTACCTTTTCCTAAAGGCTCCTTGTTTTCATCTGCTATCCTTTTCTCAGTCTTACCTCTTAATCTTTAAATAATATCTCTTCTACACTTTACCCAGGTATACTCAACAGACTTATCCCCCTATAATTTTTGCACTCTCTTTTGTCCCTTTCCCTTTATACAAAGGAACTTTGCATGCTTTCTCTGCCAATCCCTAGGTACCTTACCCTATTCCCTACATTTATTAAATAATTGCACAACACTCCAAAAATTATATCCCCACCTGCTTTTAACATTTCTTATCTTTATCCATCAATCGGCTGCCTTACCCCGTATTTCATTTTACCTCCTGCCTCACGAACTTCCCACACACTCTTCAACTGGCCTCTCCTCACTCCTACGATGTTATTCCTCCTTGCTATGCACGAAATCACGCTTCTCCTATCTCATCAACCATTTATTTAAACAATTCCTCAAAATATTCCCTCCTTCTTCCATGCCTCTAATCTCCATTAATAAACTCTCCTCTCCTATTTTTAATGACAAATCCATTATGTTCTCTAGGGCTTCCTTACTTGTTAATCTCACTCCAAAAACTTTTTCTTATTTTCAACAAAATTTGTTGATAACATCTCACCTACTCTCATTTGCTCTCTTTTTACATTGCTTCACCACTCCCTTTATACCTCTCGTTTTTTCTCATATACTCTTCCTCCTTGCATACTTCTACTTTGTAAAAACTTCTACATATGCTAACTTTTTCTCCCGTACTATCTCTTTCCATCATCATTCCACCAATCGCTCCTCTTTCCTCCGCACCGGCCTTTCTGGTAACCCAAAACTTTGCTGAACACTCTACATACATTTTTTTAAACTACCCCATACCTCTTCGACCCCATTGACTATGCTCTCTAGCCCATCTATCCTCCAATAGCAGTTTATATCTTTCCCTAACTTGCCTTCCTCTTTTAGTTTTATAACCTTCCTCTCTCGTCCCTGATGCTTACTATTCTACTTGTTCCCATCTCTCCTTTTCCTCTCGTGTAGCTACAACTAGAAAGTGATCTGATATTTCTGTGGCCATCTATAACAGGTACATCCTGAGTCTACTCAACTGTCTTTTATCTACCAATACAAATCAACAAACTACTGTCATTTAGCCCTAAATCTATCTTGTATTACTTTATTTATCCCTCTTTTTCTTAAATTATGATTTACTATAAATAAACCACTTTCAATACAAAGTTCAATCAAAGGGCTTCCCATTATACATTTACACCTGGCACCCCAAACTTACTACACACCCTCTCTAAAAGTTTTCTCCTTACTTTGCATTCTGTCCCCTACAAATTACTCTCTCACTTGGTTCAAATGCTCCTATACATTCACTTAACATCTCCCAAAATTCTCTCTCTCTCCTCTGCTTTCCTCTCTTCTCCAGGTGCATACTCGCTTATTATGACCCACCTTATCGCATCCAAACCTTTACTTTAATCCACCATAATTCTTGCATTTTACACATTCATATTCTCTTTTCTCCTTCTAAATCTGATCATTCAAAATTAATGCTACCATTCCTTTGCTCGAACTCTCTCAGATACTCCAGATTTAATCCCATTCATTCCCCCCACCGAAAAACTCCCCAACCTTCGCTGTGTTTCGCTTAGCTGCCAGGACATCCAACTTCATTTCATCATAACATCAGCAATCATCTGTTTATTGTCATCCACACTTACATCCACGCACATTCAAGCATCCAGTTTTATAAGTTTTTCTTCTTCTCTTTTTTAGTAATGTCTACAGGAGGAAGGGGTTACTAGCCCATTGCTCCGGCATTTTAGTCGCTGTTACGGCACGCATGGCTTACGGGGAAAGATTCTTTTCCACTTCCCATGGGCAATAGATGAAAATAAAGAAGAACAAGAGCTATTTAGAAAAAGGAGAAAAAACCAGTGTATGTAATAATATATATGCATGTTGCGTGTCTGTGAAAGTGGAGTGCTGACCAAAGTGTATGTAGTGGAGTAGCAAGGTTTCATGTTATCTTGCGTGTTTATGAGAATATATATTTTGATATATTTTTTATATATATAATATATATATATTTATTTATATATATATTTATATATGCAATGATGATCACCTAAAACGGTGTTTTCAGAAGAGCAAAACAACCACTGTGAATGAATAGAGAACTTCAAGCGCTTTCGTTGATGACTCCCAACATTTTTTATTCCAAGAAAATTACATATATATTAAGTATATCATATATATCTATATATAGGGGCCCGGGTTTGATGGGTAAAATAGAAATTTAAAAGCGGGGGGATAAGTTTTTGGAGGGGTTGGGGTGAAATTATTTAATAAATGTAGGGAAAGAGGGAAAGGTACCAGGGTTTGGCAGAGAGCAGCATATTTTCCTTTGTAAAAAGGAAAAGGGGGGATAAAAAGAGTGCAAAAATTTTTAGGGGGAAAATCGTTGAGTGTACCTGGTAAAGTGTAGGGAAAGTTAAATTAAAAAAAAATTAAGAGTAAACGGAGAATAGGATAGCAGTAAACAAGGAGGCTTTAGAAAGGAGGGGGTGTGGGACCAGGGTTTCATGAACATATAAGTGAACAAAATTTAGATAAGGCTAAAGGGTCTTTGGGGCTTTTTATGGTTTTGGGAAAAAGGGCTATACGGGGTGGATAGGGGGGCAATGTGGCAGTTGCAAGTGTAGGTGTGGGAGGGGGTTACTGAAACAGGAAGAGTTTTACGGGAATGGGCTCAATTTTAAGATTAGGAAAAGGGAAATTTTTTTTCCCAGAAAAGTAGGCCTTAGACAAAAATGTGGATGTCACCGGGGTTGTTTAATATATTTAAAGGGGGTTTAAGAGAAGAAAAATGCAGGGTCTTGGCAAGAGGCGGGATTAAAAGATAAAGAATCCACCAAAAGGGAGTTGCACAGCTCTCTTTGCTGATGACACTGTGCTTTTGGGGAATTCGAAGAGAAGTTGCAAGTTTGGTGGAAATTTTGGGTAGGGTGTGCAAAAGAAAAAAATTAAAAAGAAAAATACGGAAAGGAAAGGGTTTGGGGATACAAAAAATTAGGTGATAAAGATTGAATATCAATTGGGGGAGGAGTATGGAGGAGGTGAACGTTTTCAGATATTGGGAGGGGACGTTCAGCGGAGGGTCTATGAAAGATAGGTAATCAAAAATTATGAGGGAAAAAGAGGGTGGGGCACTTGGGATCGTGGGACAAAAACTTTGCCCTTGACAAAGAGGGAAGTATGAGAGTATATTTTTTACCAACCCCTTTTAATGGGTGAACGTGGGTGATAAATGTTGCAGCGGGAAAAGGGCGGAGCAGTGGAGAGTCATTCTGAGGGCAATGTGTGGTGGAATAAAATGAGAAAATTTCGTTTTTGGAAAGTTAGGGGGGAGGTCGGATTCCAAAACTGTTGTCCAGAGGGGTGAGGAAGGGTATTTGAGGGGGTTCGGGCATGTAGAGAAATGGAGCGAAACAGAATGACTTTTAAGGTGTATCAGCTGTAGTGGAAGGAAGGCGGGGTAGGGGCGGGCCCAGGGAAAGGGTTGGAGGGGGGGGTAAAAAGGGGGTTTTGTTGCGAGGGGCTTGGGCTTCCCAGGCCATGCGTGGCGTTTTATAGGATGAATGGGGACAAATGGTTTTTTAAAATTTACGTGCTGTTGGAGTGTGAGCAACTAACTTTTGAAGGGGTTCAGGGGAAAACCCCAGGCCGGACTTGAGCCTGGGGATGGGTAGTACAGTCCTGCAAATCGAAGGAGGGGGGTTTAAAGTTGCAGTTTAAAAAATGTATTAAAGCACCCTTTTGGCAAACAGTGATGGAGTGAATGATGGGGAAAATTTTTCTTTTTCGGGGCCCCCCTCCTTGGTGGGGAAACGGCCGGGGTTTATAAAAAAAAAAAAAATATATATTATTTTCACACGGCCGATTCATACCCAAACAGGGGGGCCCGAAAAAAAAAAACTTTTCCCCTTATTTTCTCCTCACTGTCTTGCCAGAAGGGGGCTTTACCTACGTTTTTAAAAGCAACATTTAAAACCCCTCCTTTTAATGAGGCACGTACTTTTCCCCTCTCCAGACTCAATCCGGCCTGCCTTTCCCTGAACCCCTAAAAATGTTTCTTTTCTCCACTCCAACAGCACGCAAGTATTAAAAACCATTTGCTCCATTCCTCCTATCAAACACGCTCAAAACCCCTGCTGGAAATCCAAACCCCCGCACACAAAAATCCTTTACCCCCCCCCCAACCTTTTTCCCAGGGCCCACCCCTTCCCCCCCTTCCTTTCCACTACAGACTGAACCTCTTGAAGTCATTCTGTTTCGCTCCATTTTCCCCTACAGTCCGAACCACCTCAAAAACCCTTCCCCCCCTCTGGACAACAGTTTTGGGAATCCCCCCCCTCCAAATTCCAAACTACAATTTTCCCGCATTTTATCACAACACATTTCCCTAAATGACATCTCCACTCCTCCCGCCTTTTTCCCGCTTAACATTCATCACCCAGCTTTACACCCATATAAGAAAGTTGGTAAAACTATACTCTCATACATTCCTCTCTTTGCCTCCAAGGACAAAGTTCTTTGTCTCCACAGACTCCTAAGTGCACCACTCACCCTTTCCCCTCATCAGTTCTATGATTCACCTCATCCTTCATTGACCCATCCGCTGACACGTCCACTCCCAAATATCTGAATACATCACCTCCTCCATACTCTCTCCCTCCAATCTGATATTCAATCTTTCATCACCTAATCTTTTTGTTATCCTCATAACCTTACTCTTTCCTGTATCACTTTTAATTTCTTCTTATTCACACCCTACCAAATTCATCCACCAATCTCTGCAACTTCTCTTCAGAATCTCCCAAGAGCACAGTGTCATCAGCAAAGAGCAACTGTGACAACTCCCACTTTATGTGTGATTCTTTATCTTTTAACTCCACGCCTCTTGTCAAGACCTTCGCATTACTTCTCTTACAACCCCATCTATAAATATATTAAACAACCACGGTGACATCACACATCCTTGTCTAAGGCCTACTTTTACTGGGAAATAATTTCCCTCTTTCCTACATACTCTAACTTGAGCCTTACTATCCTCGTAAAAACTCTTCACTGCTTTCAGTAACCTACCTTCTGCACCATACACCTGCAACATCTGCCACATTGCCCCCTATCCACCCTGTCATACGCCTTTTCCAAATCCATAAATGCCACAAAGACCTCTTTAGCCTTATCTAAATACTGTTCACTTATATGTTTCACTGTAAACACCTGGTCCACACACCCCCTACCTTTCCTAAAGCCTCCTTGTTCATCTGCTATCCTATTCTCTGTCTTACTCTTAATTCTTTCAATAATAACTCTACCATACACTTTACCAGGTATACTCAACAGACTTATCCCCCTATAATTTTTGCACTCTCTTTTGTCCCCTTTGCCTTTGTACAAAGGAACTATGCATGCTCTCTGCCAATCCCTAGTTACCTTACCCTCTTCCATACATTTATTAAATAATTGCACCAACCACTCCAAAACTATATCCCCACCTGCTTTTAACATTTCTATCTTTATCCCATCAATCCCGGCTGCCTTACCCCTTTCATTTTACCTACTGCCTCACGAACTTCCCCCACACTCTCAACTGGCTCTTCCTCACTCCTACAAGATTTTATTCCTCCTTGCCCTATACACGAAATCACAGCTTCCCTACTTCATCAACATTTAACAATTCCTCAAAATATTCCCTCCATCTTCCCAGTGCCTCTAACTCTCCATTTAATAACTCTCCTCTCCTATTTTTAACTGACAAATCCATTTGTTCTCTAGGCTTCCTTAACTTGTAATCTCACTCCAAAACTTTTTCTTATTTTCAACAAAATTTGTTGATAACATCTCACCCACTCTCATTTGCTCTCTTTTTACATTGCTTCACCACTCTCTTAACCTCTCTTTTTTTCTCCATATACTCTTCCCTCCTTGCATCACTTCTACTTTGTAAAAACTTCTCATATGCTAACTTTTTCTCCCTTACTACTCTCTTTACATCATCATTCCACCAATCGCTTCTCTTTCCTCCCGCACCCACTTTCCTGTAACCACAAACTTCTGCTGAACACTCTAACACTACATTTTTAAACCTACCCCATACCTCTTCGACCCCATTGCCTATGCTCTCATTAGCCCATCTATCCTCCAATAGCTGTTTATATCTTTCCCTAACTGCCTCCTCTTTTAGTTTATAAACCTTCACCTCTCTCTTCCCTGATGCTTCTATTCTCCTTGTATCCCATCTACCTTTTACTCTCAGTGTAGCTACAACTAGAAAGTGATCTGATATATCTGTGGCCCATGTATAAACATGTACATCCTGAAGTCTACTCAACAGTCTTTTATCTACCAATACATAATCCAACAAACTACTGTCATTTCGCCCTACATCATATCTTGTATACTTATTTATCCTCTTTTTCTTAAAATATGCATTACCTATAACTAAACCCCTTTCTATACAAAGTTCAATCAAAGGGCTCCCATTATCATTTACACCTGGCACCCCAAACTTACCTACCACACCCTCTCTAAAAGTTTCTCCTACTTTAGCATTCATGTCCCCTACCACAATTACTCTCTCACTTGGTTCAAAGGCTCCTATACATTCACTTAACATCTCCCAAAATCTCTCTCTCTCCTCTGCATTCCTCTCTTCTCCAGGTGCATACTCGCTTATTATGACCCACTTCTCGCATCCAACCTTTACTTTAATACACATAATTCTTGCATTTACACATTCATTTTCTCTTTTCTCCTTCTATAACTGATCATTCAACATTACTGCTACCCCTTCCTTTGCTCTAACTCTCTCAGATACTCCAGATTTAATCCCATTCATTTCCCCCCACCGAAACTCCCCTACCCCCTTCAGCTTTGTTTCGCTTAGGGCCAGGACATCCAACTTCTTTTCATTCATAACATCAGCAATCATCTGTTTCTTGTGATCCACACTACATCCACGCACTTTCAAGCATCCCAGTTTTATAAAGTTTTTCTTCTTCTCTTTTTTAGTAAATGTCTACAGGAGAAGGGGTTACTAGCCCATTGCTCCCGGCATTTTAGTCGCCTGATACGACACGCATGGCTTACGGAGGAAAGATTCTTTTCCACTTCCGCATGGGCAATAGAAGAAATAAAGAAGAACAAGAGCTATTTAGAAAAAAGAGAAAAACCTAGATGTATGTATATATATATGCATGTGCGTGTCTGTGAAGTGTGACCAAAGTGTAAGTAGGAGTAGCAAGGTATCCCTGTTATCTAGCGTGTTTATGAGACATGATATATATATATTAAATATATTTTATATATATATATATATATATATATATATATATATATATAATATATATATATATATATATATATATATGCAATAAGATCACTAAACAGGTGATTTCAGAATATGCAAAACAACCGCTGTGAAAGAATAGAGAACTTCCAAGCGCTTTCGTGACTGCTCACATTTTTCAAGAAACAATACATATATATATATATATATTATATATATATATTATATATATATAATATATATATATATAAAATATATATATATATATATATATATATATATATTTTATATTATAATGTATAATATGGGGAAAGTACCACCTCTGGAAATAAATGGTATAAAATACCGACCACAATGGAAATATAAACATATATGCAGTATAATGTAATCCTTTATTGACAGTGGGCTTTTTCAAGTCACAAACAGATCTACCTGGGGTGGAAGGAACGCGAGTATTTATAGTCAGGTTCAGAATGTTGAGGTCAGGTGGAGAATGCTGCATCTGATGATGTACCGAGTGGGGTTATAGAGTCTAAAATCTTGGGTTGCTTGGAAATGAGATTGGATAAGTTTGTGAGCAGACCTTCTACAGTGTTCTTCCATTCATGTGTTCTTATGAGGGATAGCGATGAAGAAGTTTCTTGGCAAGTGGTTCAGCTATGTTATAGAAGCCACTATTCTGGTTGAAGTTGTCGGATATAGAAATAAGTGATGATTCCAGGATTCTTCGGTATTGAGTGTTGTCTTTTGTGGCGAAAAGTCCGGAGTTTCTGTAGTTTATCAAGTGGTTGTGTGAATTACGGTGTTGTACACAGGCATTCCTTGTGTCGTCAGACCTGCTTGCGTATTGGTGTTCTGAAATACGTGTTTTTGGGGGTCCCTTTATGTTTCGCCCACGTATAACTTGTTGCAGTCATTACAAGGGGTTATGTATACCCCCGCAGAGGGTTGAAGCTTGTCCTGTCTATCACTGGTAATGTCCTTGATGGTCGTGGTTGTTGAGGTAGATACTTGAATGAGGTATTGGAAAAGATGTTGGAAACGTGTTGGCAATGGAGTTGGTGGGGAGGACTATGTATCTCTTCTCGGCAGTGTCTTCTCTGGGTGTGTTGAAGATATTTAATCCCCGCCGTCTGCAGTCTCTGATGAAGTGATGAGGATAGTGGAGTTTAGAAAATACTTGTTCAATTATCGTGCATTCTTCTTCAAGAAACTCATTGCTGCAGATTCTGAGTGCACGCAGGACGAAGCCTATAATTACACCACGTTTGGTTTTGGTGTCGTGGTGAGAGTAAAAGTGGAGAAGATCGTTTTGGTTGGTGGGTTTTCGATAGACTTTAAAACGAAGTTCGTTGTCAGCTTTGCAGAGCAGAACATCAAGGAAAGGAAGAGTGTTGTCGACTTCTTCTTCAAGTGTGAACTGGATTGAAGGCTCGATTACAGGAACAAAATGCTCAATCTACTTAATGACCCAGATACCTACAAACCTCTCACAACTAACCAATTGGACTACCTTACTAAAACTTTTCTTCAAAGGACTCGCCGCATTCTGAGGGGCTCAGAACAAGGGAAGAAACTTCTGCACTCCATGCCCAGCAACCCCAGACCTGCCGGAATGTACGGCCTGCCAAAAACTCACAAGCCTGGTATCCCACTGAGGCCCATATCCTCGGGAGTAGGCAGTGCTCCCCACCAGCTCTCAGGATTTCTCGCAAAACACCTCTCTAAACTCTTGGGCACCATCAGTCCAGCACATCTCAAACACTCGGGTGATCTTCTCAATCGCATTCGCAACATCAACATCAGGAACAAGAAACTTTCCAGCCTTGACGTGACTTCCCTATTCACCAAAGTACCTACTACACAAGCCATCGATCTCTTGCGCAGGAAAATTGACGATTCACTTGATCTTTCCATTCCAGCAAGCGATTTCATCGACCTTGTTGAACTATGTGTTGGCTTTACGTGTTTCTCTTTCGAAAATCACCTCTTTCAGCAGGCTTTTGGACTACCCATGGGTTCGCCACTCAGTGCGGTCCTGGCGAACCTATACATGGAACATCTAGAAGCCGAACGTTTCTACACCATTATTCCTTCGTCTGTCACCTGGCTCCGTTATGTTGACGACATTCTCCTCATAACTCCCAGACGCTTTAACGTTCAAGCTCTCCAAGACAAGCTCAACCGAGCTGAGTTGGTTTCAGCATTGCAGCAGCCTTTTGACTCACCCTTCTTACTGCAGCCTTGGCGACTAGGCGCCGAAGGGTGTTACCCACTGCAATGGGCCTGATTCCGTCATCCTTTTTCCGGAGGGCACACAATGAGGCAGCAAAGAAAAGGGGTCTGATGGCCTCTGGGACACTGCCAGCCAGGTACAGGTTGGTAAATTTGGCGAGTTCAGACAGCAGCCTCTCTGAAACCTCACCAAGTGCTGGATCGAGTATTTGTTTTAAGTGTTGAGGACTTAAACCGTTGAAACCTGTGGAAATAACATAGCAGCTTTATACACATCAGCATCCTGTAAGGTTAGATGTTCTTCGCCTGCTGCAATGTCAGGGAGGTCAATGTTGGTACTGGGAGCCCTGGGTGGATGTTTATCCTTCAGAGCTTGCGCCGTGCTGACGTCCTTGGGAGCGATGGTATCCTCACTGGTTATAAGCCTCAGAGCTCCAATAGTATTACCCTCTTCTATTTTTTAGCTAATTTGGGCTCTGATTTTTGAGGTGTCGGGTGTCATGTTGTTGGCATTTGCCCGGCGGGTGTTTGTCGCCCTAGGGGGGAGACGGACGAGGTTGTTATCCCTTGGGAATGCATTTATTGCCCTAATAACATGTGACTTGTCCCTCCTTGGTGGGACAGCCAAACAGGCATTGCCAAAAAGCAGCAAGTTTTGCCAGGATCTGTTGCTTGAAGGAGCATCGTTGACTTTCTTCAGAAGGTCAGTGAATTTGCTAGCAGCTATATATCGTGCCGAATAGGCAGAACTTGCGATCTTGGATTAAATAGCAACGCTCATCTTGCCATATAGGACAAGCGAAAATTTGAGTATGCAATAATTTCGCCAAAATCATTCTGAACCTAACGAAAAAAAATATATTTCACTGTGTTTGTTATGTATTAAATTATTGTAAACAAATCTAAAATATATTTAGTTGGGTTAGGCTAAAATAAATTGTTCTTGTTATAATAATGTTAGATAAGTTTTCTAAGATTCTTTTGGATCAAAATTAAAAATTTTGACATTAACATTAATGAAAAAATATATCTTTTAACGTATAAGAGAAAATTTTAGAAAGGACTTTATTTTAAATGAGTTCTTGCTAATTGACCAGTTTTACATATTCGGCACGACATTATATATATATATATATATATTATATATATATATATATATATATATATATATATATATATATATATATATATATATATATATATATATATATATATATATATGTATAATAATTGTAGTAATAATAATAATGTAATAATTACACTATTACTACTAATAATGCAATTATTATGAATATTATATTACTAATTCTGTATGACTACTATGACTAATACTACTACTACTACTATTAATAATTATAATAACAATTACTAGATGCATTTCGGTCGCTACGGGATCCATGGACGGTAACCCTGGATTTTATAACTCCATTGCCTCAATGCACGCGATTACAATAAGTTAATAATTCATTTAAATTTTACTATAGAAAGTTTGAAGGCACTAAGAAGAGTCCTTCACAGATCATCATATGGAAACCAGTATCGTGATCTCTTCTTTCGATGCCTGAGGCCAGGATACAATGTTGACTGTTTAACAACGTCTACATAACTATCAATGCCTGGCTAATCAGCCATTAATTTCATTCTGGCAATGGTCTTATTTCCTTTTAAAAGCTTCATTTTGGCAATATGTGTGATAGAGGCTGAAAAGAAGTTAAAGAAAAAAAGTCTTGCACCACGAGTGTAAGATCCATCGTTCTCTAATTGATCTATGAAACCTCTACTTTTCACTAGACTTATTTTATATGATACATTTCTGTCAGTCCAGTAATTTATTACGGTTTTGGGCCGATAGGGTTCCTGATCAAGATATTTTTCTTATATATATATATATATATATATATATATATATATATATATATATATATATATATATATATATATATATATATATATATGCAAAACAACCACTCTGAAAGAATAGAGAAATTCTAATCGCTTTCGTGACTACTCACATTATCAAGGAACTATGAAAGTAAAGCATCCAAGGAAGGTATATAAGGGGTCTGGCAAACACCTCACTATCAGATCCCACAACGGTTAAACACCTGACACGCGCCGGCCCAACTGGACAGGTCCTTTGCACAACCCACCAAGAAACTTTTCTACCCAAGAAAATTTTTAAAATTATTATTTGTCCAGTGTATTATTAAATTCTGGACAAATAATTTTTAAAATTTTCTTGGGTAGAATAGTTTGTTGGTGGGTTGTGCAAAGGACCCGTCTAGTTGGACCGGCGCGCGTCAGGTGTTTAACCGTTGTGGGATCTGATAGAGAGGTGTTGGCCAGACCCCTTATATACCTTCTTTGGATGCTTTACTTTCATAGTTCCTTGATAATGTGAGTAGTCACGAAAGCGCTTGGAATTTCTCTATTCTTTCAGAGTGGTTGCTAAGCATATTCTGAAATCACCTGTTTACTGTGAGCTTATTGCATATACGTATATATATATATATATATATATATATATATATATATATATATATATAAAATATATATATATATATATATATAAAATATATATAAAACACTGATCTCTGGCTGAAGGAGACTCGAACCTACGAACCTTAGGACAAGGTACGCAGTGCTTTACCAATCTACCCACACTGGACCAATACCTTGGCGTGTAGCATGAGCTACACGTTTGATCCAAGGCAGCGAGCTTTCAGGGAGAAGGCTTACAGCTTTTCATCTCATCCCCTGCATGCATCAGCCTTACTAGAGATTTGAACATGCTGATGCATGCAGGGGATGAGATGAAAAGCTGTAAGCCTTCTCCCTGAAAGCTGGCTGCCTTGGATCAAACGTGTAGCTCATGCTACACGTCAAGGTATTGGTCCAGTGTGGGTAGATTGGAAAAGCACTGCGTACCTTGTCCTAAGGTTCGTAGGTTCGAGTCTCCTTCAGCCAGAGATCAGTGTTTGTGTATATTTCGCATGCTCTCGCGAATTCCTTGCATTGTTCAAATCTCTAGTAAGGCTGATGCATGCAGGGGATGAGATGAAAAGCTGTAAGCCTTCTCCCTGAAAGCTGGCTGCCTTGGATCAAACGTGTAGCTCATGCTACACGCCAAGGTATTGGTCCAGTGTGGGTAGATTGGTAAAGCACTGCGTACCTTGTCCTAAGGTTCGTAGGTTCGAGTCTCCTTCAGCCAGAGATCAGTGTTTATATATATATATATATATATATATATATATATATATATATATATATATATATATATATATATATTATATATATATATATACGTATATGCAATAAGATCACAGTAAACAGGTGATTTCAGAATATGCTTAACAACCACTCTGAAAGAATAGAGAAATTCCAAGCGCTTTCGTGACTACTCACATTATCAAGGAACTATGAAAGTAAAGCATCCAAGGAAGGTATATAAGGGGTCTGGCCAACACCTCTCTATCAGATCCCACAACGGTTAAACACCTGACGCGCGCCGGTCCAACTAGACAGGTCCTTTGCACAACCCACCAACAAACTATTCTACCCAAGAAAATTTTTAAAATTATTTGTCCAGAATTTAATAATACACTGGACAAATAATAATTTTAAAAATTTTCTTGGGTAGAAAAGTTTCTTGGTGGGTTGTGCAAAGGACCTGTCCAGTTGGGCCGGCGCGCGTCAGGTGTTTAACCGTTGTGGGATCTGATAGTGAGGTGTTGGCCAGACCCCTTATATACCTTCCTTGGATGCTTTACTTTCATAGTTCCTTGATAATGTGAGTAGTCACGAAAGCGATTAGAATTTCTCTATTCTTTCAGAGTGGTTGTTTTGCATATATAAATATATATTATATATATATATATATATATATATATATATATATATATATATATATATATATATATATATATATATATATATATATATATATATATATATAATATATATAATATATATATATAATGTGTGTGTGTGTGTGTGTCGTGCCGAATATGTAAAACTGGTCAATTAGCAATAACTCATTTAAAACTAAGTCCTTTCCAAAATTTTCTCTTATACGTTTAAAGATATATTTTTTTCATTAATGTTGATGTAAAAATTTTTAATTTTGCACCAAAAGAATCTTAGAAAACTTACCTAACCTTATTATAACAAGAACAATTTATTTTAGCCTAACCCAACTAAATATATTTTAAATACGTTTACAATAATTTAATACTAAACAAACACAATCAAATATATTTTTTTTCGTTAGGTTCAGAATGATTTTGGCGAAATTTTTGCATACACAAATTTTCACTTGTCCTATATGGCAAGATGAGCGTTGCTATTTAAGCCAAGATCGCAAGTTCTGCCTATTCGGCACGACATATATATATATATATATATATATATATATATATATATATAATATATATATATATATATATATATATATATATATATATATATATATTTCAACAAGTCTGCCGTTTCCCACCGAGGCAGGGTGACCCAAAAAAAAGAAAGAAAATCCCCAAAAAAAAATACTTCACTCTTCCCCTTTCCACCACACTCACACTTTAAATCACTTTTTTTTGCAGGGTGCTCAGAAAAACAACAGTCTGAAGCATACCATATAAAGACACCAACATATCCCTCCAAATGCAATATCCCAAACCACTCCCTTTAAAAGTGCACATTGTACTTCCCTTTCCAGGACCAAGTCTGACTATATGAAAAAAAACCTTTTCCCTAAATCCCTTCAAAAATATTACCCTGCTCACACCCCAAACAGATCGTCAGGTCCCAAGAAACCATTCGTCTCCTTTCACTCCTACTAACACCTCACGCACCTTGCTGGAAGCCAACCCCTTGCCCACAAAACCCCTTTTACCCCCCCTCTCCAACCTTTCGGGGACCCCCCTACCCCCCCTTTCCCTTCCCCTATAGATTATATATTTTCCCAGGTCTTTTTTTTTGATCCTTCTCCAAAATACAAACCACCTCAAAAACCCCCTCTTCGCCCTCTGACTAATACTTTTTTAACTCCACACCTTCTCCTAATTTCCACGCTCCAAATTTTCTGCATAAATTTACACGCACTTCCCCCTTAACGGGACATCCCCCACGCCTCCAACCGTTCCTCCGTCTTTTCCCCCCAAAGCTTCACATCCATATAAGATGTTGGTACACTATATTTTCATACTTTCCCTTCTTTCCTCCATAGATAACTTTTTTTTTGACTCCCTAACCTCAACGCACCACCACCTTTTTTCCTCATCAATTCTATGATTAACCCACCCTTCATAAATCCATATATAAATAATATATATATTTTTTAAAATATATATATAATAAAAAATATATATATATATATAAAAATATAAATATATTTTTTTTATTTTTTTTATTTATTTTTTTAATTTATTTATAATATATTTATTTATATATATTTTTTAAAAACTGTAGTGTAAAGCACCCTTCGGGAAAGACAGGATGGAGTGAATGATGGGAAATTTTTTTCTTTTTCGGCCACCCTGCCTTGGGGGAACGGCCAGTTTTAATAATAATAATTTTAGGAATCTCATTTTCTTCTCCAAAAGTAAATTAAAAATGTTGAAAAGTTTCCAGTTTTTAGATGCTTTTATAACAAACCCCGGGCGGTTTTACGACTAATAGGCATTGTATTAACTATCATGTATTTCATTACTATCCAGCCATATTTTTTAAAATACATTACTCTTGCGGAATTGTGCTTTGCGAAAAAAAATATTGAAACGGAGAAAAAATTTGAAAACGTGAAACAATATTGAGAACGGAGAAAAATTTTGAAAACGTAGAACACAATATAAAAATCTCATCATTTTCTTTTTAAAGGGTTTTTTATAAACCAACATTCTATTTTAGCTGACATTGCTGCATTTCTTTACTTTTTTTTCTCAAAGCGAAAGGTCATCGTCGTGATTTTTCCCAAGTTACTTTTCATATTCCATCATTTTATGGAGGTGACTATTTTTTGTGGTTGTGATTATTTCTAGATCTATTTTTCCAAATTACAGTTCAAATTTCATCGTGATTAGTTTTTTAAAAACGTCCTAAAAGGATAATATGAGGGTGTGGTTTGAATTTTTTTTTGTGTTGGCAATGAGGATGAAAGCTAAGGGGGCAAGGATGATCTTGCAGTAATAAATTTTATTCTTGCTATCACACTTTGGCATCGTTTTTTAAAAATTTAAAAATCCTTCCCATTTTTCCTGTATGTAAATTTTATATTCAAACTGGTTGGCTCTTTTCTCCAATACCTCTTTTTTTTTTTTTACCTAAAACCAAAAATGATTTCCCGATCCTGTTGTTATTTAATAATAGTCGTGTATAAACTGCAGAAGCAGACTCTCCTTTTAAGCAAAATTTTCTAAGGTTTTATACCTTTGCGACTTCCTTAATAGCTGTAGTTTCTTAGGACCATCAGAAAGGCTTTTATGTGTTATGATGGTGATAAAGGCCTGTAATTTTTGCTATTCGTCTCTTTGCAAAAGGGAAGCCAGTTCGAGGCGTTTGAAGAGGACTTATACTCTCTTTCCTTGGATCGAATGTGTATGCCTCCCATTACTCAGGCTTCATGTGATTCCTTCGGTTTAGCTTCAGTAGTTTTTTTTTAAAAGAACTATAAAATTCAAGTGCCCCAAACTCGTTTCCTGAAACAACTGATAAAATGTCCTTGCCTTTATTACCATTAGCAACAAATCAATGCCTCTCATAACATCACCTCACCATCATCACACACTTGTCACTATTACCATCATCTCCTCAAACCATCTCCTCTTTAAACCAAAACCCCTTCCCCCTATGTTCAAAATCTTCCCTATGAGGATAGTTTGAGGGCCCTGAACTGCACTCTCTTGAAAGGCGTAAAATTTGGGGAGATATGATCGGGGTGTATAAAGGGAAAACAGAAATAAAAAAGGGGGATGTAAATAGCGGCTGAAAATTTCCACCCAAGACAGGACCTACTTTGGGTTTCAAAGGGAAAAAATCAATTCAGAAAAGATATAGGAAAGACGGGTTTGGTAATAGATTTTGGGGATGAGGGGAAAAAAATCCCGATCATTATTCAGGCTAAAACGTTGTTAGTTTAAAAATGGGTTTAGAAAATCATGAGTGGGTGGGGGTGGTTGGATTTTACCTGGTTGGGTCTGGTGAGTGCTCCTTCCTTGATGGACGACCAGACTGGGGGGGTCATTGGGATAATCCGGGGGGGGTCATTGGTCCAAATTCCGGGGGGGGGGGACAGGCCTTCGCAGGGGTCATGGGGCCTGTTGCAATTTCCTTCTTTCTTTTTTTTTTCTTATTTTCTACACCACATCACCCCCCCCTCCCCCCAACCAGTTTCCACCAACAGCACACAACCCAACCCCCCCCACACGCCCCAACCATCTACCCTCCCAACAACTCCCACAGCGCCGGGCTCCACCTTCACCTTCCCCATCGCCCTATTCAACAACAAAAACCGACAAACCCACCACAAAAACCACTCACCACGAAGACTGTCCCCGCTACTAAAATCCCCACGCTACCCGCAACTTCACCCCCCCCTAACCTTTCCAACCCCCACCTTCACCCCGACCAAAATTACTGCCATTGTTTTTAACACAAAATATCGTCCAAAATATTCTGTTTTGGGGACTGCTAAACAAACATACACTTTTTTTTCCAAAAACCCCTTAAAGTACTGTGCAAGATTGTGAGGGATTAATTGCTGACGAGTCTTACAACTCGTCCCCTTTTTATGTTGCCACAAGGCCGACCCTGCATTCCCGTCTGCAGAAATTTACGTGAAATATCCAAAACCCTTTCGGTAATTACCTGCTATATAAACAAAATTTTTTTACGAAATGCTGCTGCATAAACTGAAACCTTCATGTAATTACATTCTACAAAATAATTTGTCCCGAATAGGTAGAACCGGTCAATTAAAAAAAACTCATTAAAAATTAAGACCTTTTAAAATTTTCTTTTCTGCTTTCAAAAAATTATATTTTTTTTAATTTATGTTAATGTAAATATTAAAAATTTTTAACCCAAAAGAACCTTAGAAAACTTGCCAAACCTCCTAAAATAAGCCAATTTAATTTAACCTAATTTCAACTATATAAAAATTTTTTAAAAAATTACAGTAATTTAATGAACACAAGAAAAAACATATTTCTTTTTTTTTGTTACGTTTAAATGATTTTTGGGGGAAAAATTGCATACAAAAATTTCGTTTACCCTTAGTGGGGAAAGAGCGTTGCTATTTTAAAGCAAAAGCGCAATCTTTCTTATTTCGGGACGACATATAAAATTTTTTTTATTATTTTTTATCACACTGGCCGATTCCCACCAAGCAGGGGGGCCCGAAAAAAAAAAACTTTCATCATCATTCACTCCATCACTGTCTTGCCAAAGGTCTTTACCTAAGTTTTAAAACGCAACATTAACCCCCCCGGTTTCCCGAATTCCTTTATAAATGTTTCTTTGCTCACCCCAAAAGCAGTAAGTATTAAAACCATTTTTCTCCTTTACTCCTATCAAATACGCTCATGCATGGGCCCGCTGAAGTCAAGCCCCTCCACACAAAACCCCTTTACCCCCTCCCTCCTCCCCTCTAGGCCGCCCCTACCCCCCCTTTCCCCCCACTACAGATTTAACACCTTGTAGTCATTCGGTTTTTTTCCATTCTCTCTACATGTCCGAACCCCTCCTCAGCCCTCCAGAAATAGTTTTGGTAAACCCCCACTTTTTCCTAATTTCCGAAATACGAAAGCCCCGCATTAATTCACACCACACATTGCCCTCTGACATACATCTCTACGCCTCCACTTTTCCTCGTTTCAACATTCATCACCCATGCTTCATACTCTACAAGAGTGTTGGTACAACTAACTCTCATACATTTCCCCTTTTTGCTTCTCAGACAAAGTTCTTTTTTCCATAGACTTCCCTCTCAATTCTTGATTCAAACCCCATCCTTCATAGACCCATCCGATTACAGTCCACTCCCAAATATCAATACATTCACCCCTCCATACTCCCCCCCAATCTCATATCCAGTCTTTTTTCACCTAATCTTTTTTTTATCCGCATAACCTTTCTCTTTCCCTTATTCACTTTTAATTTTCTCTTTTACCATTTTACCATTTGGCAAATACATTATGAAAAAATTTAAAGGGAAAGGGTGATATTACAATATGCAGAAAAACCACTGTAAAAAAATAGTGAACTTCCAAGCACTTTTGAATTTCCACATCATCAGGGGGCATAAAAAATTTAAAAGATCAGAAGAAAAAATTTAGGGGTTTGCGCGGTCACCTCATTCTGCCCCCAGATCTTTCTTCCTTATACACGAATATTTGATGTTGGGTTGATCTGCTCATCTTGTTTTAAAGAGTCCTTTTTATTCTATACATTTTCCATCTCACACACTTCGCTTTGCCGTACACCTCCCGATAAAGGTTTTGGGTTACTAAAGGGGTTTCCATTTTCCGTAACCCCCTTTTTGAACTTCCTCCCAACTGCACTTTGTGATCACGTGTACAATCTATACATTTTTGGATTATCCTAAGTTTTTTTCCCACTGCACCCATGCAGGAATTGCCTCATACCTGCGTATTCCCCTTCTTTAAAACGGGTTCTCCTGTCCTTCTAGTGCTGTTTCATTCTGCAAGGAGGGAAAACGACACCGACAACAAAAATCGCATTTGTCATTTTTTGACTTTGTGTCGTGATTGCTATGATATCTGGGAATGCTTCATTGATTCATTCTTGTCACTCCCTCACTTTTATTGGGGTTTTTTCAACGGTTGGTTTACCATACCATACACTTTTTTCCGGAGTGTTTCCGGAGGGTGAGGGGTGGGGGGAGATCGGGGGAGTGGAAAGGGACTAATATGGGAAAGGTTTTCTGTGAAGATGGTATTAGTACTAAAGGGGGTTGGGGTGCCAAGTGTGGCTTGTTTCTGGGGTGTGAGTGTGTACTCGCCTATTTGTACTCACCATTTGGTTGCAGGGGGCGATCGTAGCTCCTGGCCCCGACTCTTTATGAAAAGCTATGAGGTCCTCTCTCTCCCTGCCCATGAGCTTTATCATAAATTTTTAAAAATGATACGGATCCCGCCTCAAATGCATCACTTCCCCGACTATTCCCCTTCCAGACTACTAGTGACTGAAAAACTACACCTTTAAACCTTTTGATTTTTCTGAGTCTTTAAATTTTCCAACTGTGACCCCCTTTTTGCTGTTCCCATCTCTAAACACCTTTTTGTCCACCTTGTCGATTCCCCCAGTATTTTATATTCTTATCATACCCCCCTGCATCTCCGCCCCAGCGGTCAAGTACTTGGCAGGTGTGGGGTTTCCCAAAATAGTGCTGCTCTCCAGTAGGAAATAACGTACATATATACAGGATCCTGAATGATTTCCCTTTTTAAGATGCGGAATGCTGTTCTTTGTTTGCTAGGGCCCATTGCTGCACAGTTATTTGGGTTATGTCACCCCGGGGAAAGTGCTTGGGGTTATATCAAACCCCAAGATCCTTTTCCTTGAGTGAGGGTTTTTAGTCTCTGGCCCCCCCCAAACTGTACTTCGTCTGCGGCTTTTTTTCCCTTTCAAATCTTCATAATTTGGGATTTGGTTGTTTTGAACTCCAGACCAGTTGCTGGACCACGCCCCGCAGCATTCCAATTCCTTTGTATTCCCGCCTGGTCCCGTTTGAAAAAATTTTTTTCATCAACTTCACTTTTGCAAACTAGACAATTCTGAGTCATTCCTTCCGTCATGTCTTCCACAAATGCAGAAATAGCACGCCTAAACTAACCCCCCCCTTTAGGAATCAAACTCGTTTCAGGGGCCCACTCTGACATCTGCCACGCATCATAAATCGCTGTTGCTTCCTGCAGGATTCCCTATCCACTGTGTGCCTCCCTGTTTCCCTGCCTGGGCGCCAGCTTTTTTCACTAATCCTTGTGTGGAAAGTGTCAAAAAAGCCTTCTTACGTCCAAGAAAATGCAGTTACCCACCCTTTTCTTTCTTACGCTGTTACCCCTGCTGTCTGTCGTTGATAACTCGTTCCTTTGTAGGTGCGCCACCCCCCTTTCTCCTGATAATTTCTCCATGACTTTTCCTACTATACATATATGACACTGGTCTTTTGTTTGTGCTTCATGTTGTCTTCTTTTTTTAAAAAAGGGACTACATTTTTCGTCTTCCTTACCTAGGGAGTCGCCCGTTTCGATAGATGTGTTGAAAATTATTTTATGGGACGCATAGCCCTATGCTCCCCTCTCAGCACCCATAGAGAATGTCCGGCCCCCCCTGGGGGCCCTTTTCCCTCTCCACTGCGAACACTTTGAATCCAGTTGACTCCTCACACTCAATCGTTTCTTACATCTCCCCCCTTCCTTCCTCGCCTGATTACCTGTCCTTTACTTTTTTTCTTCTTGATTGGCGTCAACAGCTTCGGTTCAAAATTTTTCTTTCTGTTTGTAATTTAGTAGTTCCACTGGGGCCCTCTTCTACCAGTGCATTTCCTTTTTTGGGTTTACGACTGTTCCTTTTTCTTTCCCCGGGGTCTTTGCCCCTAACTTCTTCCATTCTCTAGCACACTTGGTTTTTGGGCCCCCCTAAACCTTTTTTGGGGGAACCAAGGGTTATCCCACTTTTTTACCCTTCGGGACAAACCCCCCTCACCGTCCTTGCATTTGTTGTTTCTATTCCATCATCTCGTTTACTGACTTCCCTGCCATTCTCTTCCCACTGAACGCGGAAGGGAAAATCTTCATGCCTGCATAGTCCAATTTCTTGTAGTTCGGTTCGTTCGTCCAGCCCTTCCTGCTTCCATTCTCAACTTGTAACTCTATGTATTCGATGATCAGAACCACATGACCATGGCCCCCGAGGGGTTCTTTGTCATATGTGTTGTTCAAACATCTGCACTACTCTCAAGGCCAATACTAGGTAACAGTCTCAGTGGTTCATCCTCTCTTCTCCACTTCTATTTCTCGTTTACTGACTTCCCTGCAGTTCTCTGTCCACACTGAACTGCGTGAAGGAACCATCTTCAGGACTGCATAGTCCCTTTCTTGTAGTTCGGATCTTCGTTCGTCAGCCGCCGTCCTGCTATCCATTCCACTTGTAATCTTTGTATTCGAAGTCAGAACCGCACATTGGAGACCACTGGCCCCGAGGGGTCTTTCATATGTGTTGTCCTCAAACTCTGCACTACTCAAGGCAAAATCTAGGTACAGTCTCGCTGGTGCATCCTCTCTTTCCACTCTAGTAGTGTCACTCAACTTGTTCGTACATCGAGGTTTTCCAGTCCACCATCTCACATCATCTTTGGTCTCCACGTTTCCGGGCCCTCATGTGGTTCAGTTTCTCCAAGTCGATTTCCTTGTGTTTGAATGAAGTCACCATATTCAACACGCTTTGCCCTGCTCTCAGAGGACCTACTGGCCACTTCCACCAGTGTGTACACTAGCGATCTTTGGCTCTCATCATAATTTTTCTTGCCTTGCCTCCTCCTGTTCTGTCGTGCGTTATACATCATTGCAATTACAGCCTTGGGACTCCAGACGGAAGTTGTTCCTGAGTAGCAATCTCTTGCTTCGACTCTGTCTCCCCTCTCCTGGCTCATCAAAATCTCATTGGCTTTTGATGAGCTGTTGCCACTCCTCCAACCCATCTGTTCCCTTTGTCTTTCCTTAGGTTCTGATATCCCATTGGAAAGATGGCATCTGTTATCATTTCGGTAGTAGCTATCCTTCCATACCACCACGTTATTTTCACTGTAGATATCCAATAGCAATTTAGTCTTCCCTTAACAGTTTAATATGTAACCTTTCTTTTACGCCTTAAATTATGTCGTTAACTTTCACCATTTTTTATTCTTTAATATTTTTTTATTTTCATAATTAGTTTTCTTTCCCCCAGTTGTTTTCTTTCCCCAGCAGTGTTTCTTTCCAATTGTTTTCGTTTCAATAGTTTATCCTTCTCCATTATCCCTTTCAAACATTTTTATCCTTTTTTCTCCAGTAGTTATCATCATCAAGGTTTTATCTTCCACTAGCAGCTGAGGACGGGCGTGATTAAATCCCAATTTTCAGAGAAATCTCAGTGATTAATGTAAAGTATTTTGTTTGTAATGAGGGCCTATTGGACGAACCCTAGATGGCCAAAATAACTCGAGACTGGAGGTATTAATGAATTTTAAAACCTTCATTAACCAGGAAGATTAGTATCCTGATAGTGAGGTTGATCTATGTTGTCGTTCACGATCATCAGGTCGAGCTTAATGAATGTATCTTCTTATCTCCTTTTACTTTTAAATTTGGTGATAATCTGCATTTGTTCACGTTTATTCCGTTTCTTTTTAATTATTTGTATTTATGTATGTTACTGGCAATATGTGTGTAGATAAATGCGTTTAGAGAAACGACAAGTTGATATAGTGACACATGTGCTAACATGTGTTCTTAGACTCATTAGGGGGGATTTTACCATAAACAGACCCCTGGAAGTCTTCTAAGCTGCAATGGTACATGCACCTTAAGTCAGTTCCGGATCAGCGGGCTGTGGCTCGTTTTATGTTGTGTGCGTGCAGCCGCAGCAACAGCCTGGTTGATCGGCTATGATCCACAGGAGGCTCTGGTTCTCAGACCGGGCCCGCGGGGGCGTTGAAACCCCGGAACTCTCTCCAGGTAAACTACTGGTTATAAATGTATCATAGTGTTGACCTGTGTCTTATTATCAACAAGAAGAATTTTGCAGAATTATATTTAAATGGGAAGAATTTTGTGAAGGGACAAAATAGTGTCAGGTTGAAGGTTTACCCTGTTGTTGTAGATCTAGGATCCTGTAAGTGGTATTTTATTATTTTATTTTTATTTTTTTTATTATTATTTTATTATCTATTAGTAGTAGTATTTAGTGTAGTTGTAGTAGTGTAGTAGTATGATTATTATTAGAATTAATAGTTTTCACATATACAGAGAGCTATATAACAAAAAGAACGTTACCAAGACTGGAACGAGTCACCAATGGTCCAAGTCGGAACCGAAAATCGTCGGCGAAAGCTACTTCTCTTCTATGTGGCGGGTTATTTGTGTAAAGACAACTTATGTTTACGTCATTTTAATATTAAATATGACGACTGAGCTCAGGAAGAACACATTCCTGAAACTGTAAGATTTACATGTAGAAAGAAAAAAGGAAGTATAGCTAACCAAACATACTCACGTGTTGTGTAGTGTGTGTTTTACCCTCACATGTGTGTGTGTGTGAGATATACTCACGTGTTTGTGTGTGTAGATATTTCACTTTGTGTGTGTGTCGTGAGCTATACTCACGGTGTGTGTTGTGAGATATACTCACGTGTGTGTGTGTGAGATTTACTTCACGTGTGTGTGTTAATGAGATATACTCCGTGTGGGTGTGTATGGCGTGTGTGTGTGTGTGTTGTGACACATTAATCACGGGCATGATGTGGTACGTGATATTATTCTGGGCCTTTTTGTGTCGTTGTGTTATACGCTCGTGTGTTGTGTGTGTTTTGTGAGTATATACTCACGTGTGTGTGTGTGTGAGATATATCTAACGTGTGTGTGTGATATTTACCTACCTGTTGTGTGTGAGATTATACTCAATGAGTGTTTTGAGAGATATACTCACGTTGCGTTGGTGTGATGTTAACTACACGTGGTGTGTATGTGTGATATACTAACGTTTGTGTATGTGAGATATAATAACGTGTGTGTGTGAGATATGTCACGTGTTGTGTGTGTGAGATATATCAAGTGTGTGTGTGGATATAATAACGTGTGTGTGTGAGTGATATACTCGCGTGTGTGTATGGAGAATATATGCACGGTTGGTGTGTGAGATATACTCTCGTGTGTGTGTGTGGATATACTCGACATTTGTTGTGTGTGAGATATGCTCACGTGTGTGTGAGATATACTCACGTGTTTGAGATATACTCACGTGTGAGAGATATACTCACGTGTGTGTGTGAGATATACTCAAGTGTGTGTGTGTGTGAGAGATATACTCAAGTGTGTGTGTGAGATATACTCACGTGTGTGTGTGTGTGATATACTCACGTGTACGTGTGAGAGATATACTCACCTGTGTGTGTGAGATATGCTCACGTGTGTGTGAGATATACTCACGTGTTTGAGATATACTCACGTTGTGTGTGTGAGAGATTTACTCACCTTGTGTGTGTGAGAGATGAGAGATTGCTCTAGGTGTGTGTGAGAAATTCTCACCATGTGTGTGTGTGTGAGATATATCACGTTTTGTGATGTGTGAGAGATATACTCACGCCATGTGTGTATGTGAGTTATACTCACGTGTGTTGTGTGAGGTATACTCAAGTGTGTGTGTGAGAGTTATGCAGCACCTGGGGGTGTGAGAATACTCACGTGTGTGAGTGTGTGTGAGAGATAAGCTACGTGTGTGTGAGATATAATCTCGTTGTGTGTGTGAGAGAGATACTAGTGTCTGTGAGATTTACTCACCTGTGTGTATGTGAGATATACCACGTGCTGTGTTGTTGAGTTATGCTCACGTAGTGAGTGTGAGAGATATATCCAGGGTGTTGGTTGTGATTTACTCACGTGTGTGTGTGTGAGTGATTATACTCACTTGTTTGCATGAGAGATATACTCAGTCAATTATTGTGTGTGAGTTTATACTCACGTGTAGGTGTGAGTTATACTTAACGTGATGTGTGTGAAGATATTACTCAGGTGTGTTATGAGAGATATATTCACGTGTGTGTGTGAGATTACTCACATGTGTGTGTGAGACATACGCGCTTGTGTTTATGGTGTGAGATATGCTCACGTGTGTGTGGATTACACTCACGTGTTTGAGTTATAACCACGTGTAGTGAGAGAGTTATACTCACGTGTGTGTGTGAGATATACTCTAGTGGTGGTGTGTAGTGTGGAGATATACTCAAGTGTGTGGTGTGAGATTTACTCACGTGTGTGTGTGTGTGATATACTCTCGTGTTGTGTGAGTGAGATATTGCTAACGTGTATGTGGAGTTTATACTCAAGTGTGTGGGTGTGTGTGAGATATACCACGTGTGTGTGTGAGAGATATACTACACGTGTGTGTGAGATATACTCTAGTGTGTGTATTGAGTTATTTACAATAGTGTTGTGTGTGTGATATATTCTCACGTGTGTGTGTAATGTGTAGATTTTACTCTCGTGTGTGTGTGAGATATACTCACGGTGTGTGTGAGATATACTATACGTGTGTGTTATGTGAGTTATACTCACTTGTGTGTGTGAGATATACCTCACGTCGTGTGGTTGTTTGTTATACTTCACGTGGGTGTGTGAGATATACTCCGGGGTGTGTGAGAGATTACTTCCGTGTGAGATATATTACGTGTGTGTGTGAGTATACTCTCTGTGAGTTTGTGAGGTATACTCACGTGTGTGTGAGAGATGTATTCACGTGTGTGTGTGTGAGACATACTCGCATGTGTGTGTGAGATATATACTCACGTGTGTGTGTGTGTGTGATTATACTCACGTGTTTGAGAAATAATCTCGTGTGTTGTGAGAGATATACTCAAGTGTGTGTGTTTGGAGAGATATACTCAAGTGTGTGTGTGTTGTGTGAGATATATCTAGTGTGTGTGTGTTATACTCCGTGTGTGTATGAGATACACTCGTGTGTGTGTGGTGAGATAACTCAAGTGTGTGTGTGTGTGTGTGTGTGTGTGTGATATACTCAAGTGTTTTGTGATGTGATGTGCTCACGTGTGTTAGATATACTTAACGTGTGTGTGTGAGATATATCAAGTTGTTTGTGTGTTGTGGATATACTCAGTGAGTGTGTGAGATTACTCATGTGTGTGTGGGTGTGTGTGTATACTCACGTGTGTGTGTGAGATATACTCACGTGTGTGAGATTATAACTCACCGTGAGTGGTGTGAGAGGTACTAATGTGTCGGTGTGTGAGATATCTACTCACCTGTGTGTGTGAGAATATACTCATGTGTGTGTGGAGATATTATCTGTGTCGTGTGTGAGATATACTCCCACGTGTGTTGTGAGTTATACTCACGTGTGTGTGTGAGATATATCACGTGTGTGTGTGAGATATACTCACGTGTGTTGTTGTGAGATATACTCACCATGTGTGTCTGTGAGATATACTCACGTGTGTGTGTGAGAATATATGTATTCAGCGTGTCTGTGTGAGATATACTCCGTGTGTGTGTGAGATATACTACACGTGTGTGTGTGTGAGATATAATCTGTGTGTGTGAGATATACTCAGTGTGTGAGATGAGATATACTCAGGTGTGTGTTTGAGAGATATACTCACGTGCGTGTGAGATATACTCACGTGTGTGTATGTGAGATATATTCACGTGTGTGTATGTGAGATATACTCACGTGTGTGTGTGTGATATGCTCACGTGTGTGTGTGTGAGATATACTCAAGTGTGTGTGTGAGATATACTAACGTGTGTGTGTGAGAGATATACTCGCGTGTGTGTATGAGAGATATACTCACGTGTGTGTGAGATATACTCACGTGTGTGTGTGAGATATACTCGCATGTGTGTGTGAGATATGCTCACGTGTGTGTGAGATATACTCACGTGTTTGAGATATACTCACGTGTGAGAGATATACTCACGTGTGTGTGTGAGTTATACTCGTGTTGTGTGTGTCGTTGAGAGAGATATACTCAAGTGTGTGTGTGAGATTATACTCACGTTGTTGTGTGTGTGTGATATACTCAAGTGTACGTGTGTGAGATTTATTATCACTGTGTGTGTGAGATATTTTCTCGTGTGTGTGTGAGATTTACTCCTGGTGTTTGAGATATACTCACGTGTGAGAGATATACTCACGTGTGTGTGTGAGATATACTCAAGTGTGTGTGTGTGTGAGAGAGATATACTCAAGTGTGTGTGTGAGATATACTCACGTGTGTGTGTGTGTGATATACTCACGTGTACGTGTGAGAGATATACTCACCTGTGTGTGTGAGAGATATGCTCACGTGTGTGTGAGATATACTCACATGTGTGTGTGTGTGAGATATACTCAGGTGTGTGTGTGAGAGATATACTCACGTGTGTGTATGTGAGTTATACTCACGTGTGTGTGTGAGATATACTCACGTGTGTGTGTGAGAGATATGCACACCTGTGTGTGTGAGATATACTCACGTGTGTGAGTGTGTGTGAGAGATATGCTCACGTGTGTGTGAGATATACTCACGTGTGTGTGTGAGAGATATACTCACGTGTCTGTGAGATATACTCACGTGTGTGTATGTGAGATATACTCACGTGTGTGTGTGAGAGTATGCTCACGTGTGAGTGTGAGAGATATACTCAAGGGTGTGTGTGAGATATACTCACGTGTGTGTGTGTGAGAGATATACTCACTTGTGTGCATGAGAGATATACTCACGTGTGTGTGAGATATACTCACGTGTATGTGTGAGATATACTCACGTGTGTGTGTGAGATATACTCAGGTGTGTATGAGAGATATATTCACGGTGTGTGTGAGATTTATCACATTGTGGTGTGAGACATACTCGCATGTGTGTGTGAGATATGCTCACGTGTGTGTGAGATACACTCACGTGTTTGAGATATACCCACGTGTGTGAGAGAGATATACTCACGTGTGTGTGTGAGATAACTCAAGTGTGTGTGTGTAAGAGATATACTCAAGTGTGTGTGTGAGATATACTCACGTGTGTGTGTGTGTGATATACTCACGTGTGTGTGAGAGAGATATGCTCACGTGTATGTGAGTTATACTCAAGTGTGTGTGTGTGTGTGAGATATACTCACGTGTGTGTGTGAGAGAAATTACTCACTTGTGTGTGAGATATACTCACGTGTGTGTATGTGAGTTATACAATAGTGTGTGTGTGAGATATACTCACGTGTGTGTGTGTGAGATATACTCACGTGTGTGTTGAGAGATATACTCACGTGTGTGTGACATATACTCACGTGTGTGTATGTGAGTTATACTCACTTGTGTGTGTGAGATATACTCACGTGTGTGTGTGTGAGATATACTCACGTGTGTGTGTGAGATATACTCACGTGTGTGTGAGAGATATACTCACGTGTGAGATATACTTACGTGTGTGTGTGAGATATACTCACGTGTGTTTGTGAGGTATACTCACGTGTGTGTGAGAGATGTATTCACGTGTGTGTGTGTGAGACATACTCACATGTGTGTAGTTTATACTCGCAATGTGTGTGTGAGATATATACTCACGTGTGTGTGTGTGTGAGATATACTCACGTGTTTGAGATATACTCTCGTGTGTGTGAGAGATATACTCAAGTGTGTGTGTATGAGAGATATACTCAAGTGTGTGTGTGTGTGAGATATACTCAAGTGTGTGTGATATACTCACGTGTGTGTGTGAGATACACTCGTGTGTGTGTGAGATACACTCACGTGTGTGTGTGTGTGTGTGGTGTGTGTGTGGTGTGTGATCATACTCAAGTGTGGTGTGAATGTGCTCAACGTGTGTTAGATATATCTAAGTGTGTGTGTGAGGATTTACTCAAGTGTGTGTGTGTGTGATATACTCACGTGTGTGTGAGATATACTCATATGTGTGTGTGTGTGTGTGTGTGTGTGATATACTCACGTGTGTGTGTGAGATATACTCACGTGTGTGAGATTACTCACGTCCTCGTGTGTGGGATGTACTCTTGTGTGTGTGGAGATATCTCACCTCTGCTGTGTGAGATTTCTCACGTGTGTGTTTGTGAGAATATCCTCACAGGTTTGTTGTGTGAGATATACTCACGTGTGTTGGTGAGTTTTACTCAGGTGTGTGTGAGATATACTCACGTGTGTGTGTGAGATATACTCACGTGTGTGTGTGAGATATACTCAGGTGTGTGTGTGAGATATACTCACGTGTGTGAGTGAGATATACTCAGGTGTGTGTGTGTGAGATATACTCACGTGTGTGTGTGAGATATACTCAGGTGTGTGTGTGAGATATTTACTCACGTGTGTGTGTGAGATATACTCGCGTTTGTGTGTGTGAGGAGATATACTCATGTGTGTGACGATATACTCACCCCGTGTGTGACGTGAGATATACTCAGGTGGTGTGTGTTGAGATATACTCACGTGTGTGTGGTGAGATAACTCACGTGGGTTGGGTGTGAGATATAAACTCAGTGTGTGTGTGAGATATACTCAGGTGTGTGTGTAGTTATACTCAAGTGTGTGTGTGAGATTGTACTCAGGATGTGTGTGTGTGAGATATACTCATAGTGTTTGTTTGTGATATATACTCACGTTGTGTGTGTGAGATATACTCACGTGTGGTGTGTGTGTTATTCTCACGTGGGTGTGTGTGATATAATCACGTGTGGTGTGTGAGATATACTCACGCGTAGTGTTGTGAGATATACTCAGTGTGTTTGTGAGTTATACTATGTGTGTGTGGTGTGTTTTACTCAACGTGTGTGTGTGTGATTTACTCACGTGTGTTTGTGAGATATACTCACGCTTGGTAGTGTGTGTGAGATATATCAAGTGTTGTGTGTGAGTATACTCAGTGTGTGTGTGCGATATACTCAGTCGTGTGTGTGTGAGATATACTTACATGTGTGTGTGTGAGATATACTCATGTGTGTGTGTGAGATATACTCACGTGTGTGTGTGTGAGATATACTCAGGTGTGTGTGAGAGATATACTCATGTGTGTGTGTGAGATATACTCAGGGTGTGTGTGTGAGATATACTCACGTGTGTGTGTGAGATATACTCACGTGTGTGTGTGAGATATACTCAGGTGTGTGTGTGAGATATTACTAAGGGTGTTGTGGTGAGATTTACTCAGGATGTTGTGTTGTGAGATATACTCACGTGTGTGTGTGAGATATACTCAGGTGTGTGTGTGAGATATACTCAGGTGTGTGTGTGAGATATACTCAGGTGTGTGTGTGAGATATACTCACGTGTGTGTGTGTGAGATATACTCAGGTGTGTGTGTGAGATATACTCAGGTGTGTGTGTGAGATATACTCAGGTGGTGTGTGTGTGAGATATACTCACGTGTGTGTGTGAGATATACTCAGGTGTGTGTGTGAGATATACTCAGGTGTGTGTGTGTGAGATATACTCAGGTGTGTATGCTCGCCCTCATGTTAACTTGTCTGTTATTACCATCTGTTCATGTCTCCTCACTCCTTCATTACCCACACATACTTCTTATATGTCTCACCATTTTTGTCACCGTTCTCACTCTATTTTCATTCCTTTTTTTATGCTGTCATCTCCTACACCAGTTTATTTCTGCCTCAACTTATTGTGGCTAGTTAACAAAATTAACAATATTTTGTATGAATATGTATATCAGTTATCGACCAAATTTCATACAGTTACAGTGGACCCTCGAATTTAGTCGTGCCTTTTCTGGACCCTCGAATTTAGTCGTGCCTTTTCTGTATGTAAAACTATTTTTATCTATAAAATGTATTTTTTGTTAATATTTCCCATAGGAAATAATGTAAATCCAATTAAACCATTCCAGACACCCAAAAATATTAACCAAAAATACATTTTATAGATAATAAAAATAGTTTTGCATACAGAAAAGGCACGACTTAAATCGAGGGTCCACTGTATTTAGTTTACCATTTAAATTATATTTTCCATAGGAGACATGTTACCACTGTGAGATAAACCCTCAGGAGAGACATGTTACCACTGTGAGATAAACCCTCGGGAGAGATATGTCACCACTGTGAGATAAACCCTCGGGAGAGATATGTCACCACTGTGAGATAAGCCCTCGGGAGAGACATGTTACCACTGAGATAAACACTCGGGAGAGACATGTTACCACTGAGATAAACCCTCGGGAGAGGACATTGTTTTCCACTGAGGGGTTAAAACCCTCAGGGAGAGACTGTTACCACTGTGAGATAATAAACCCTCGGGAGAGACATGTCTACACTGAGATAAACCCTCGGTGAGAGACAGTCTCCACTGAGATACCATCGGGAGAGAAATGTTACCACAGTGAGATAAACCCTCGGGAGAGTGACATGTCACCTGAGATTTAAACATCGGGAGATGACATGTCACCACTGAAATAATCCCTCGGGAGAGACATGTTACACTGTGATGTTAAACCCTCGGAGAGACTGTTACCACTGAGGATAAACCCTCGGGAAATGACAGTGTTACCATGTGAGATAAACCCTTCGGGAGAGACATGTCACCCACTATGAGTTTAAACCTCGAGAGAGACATGGTTACCACGGTGAGATAACCCTCGGGAGAGACATGTCACCAATGTGAGATAAACCCTCGGGACGGAAGAGACATGTTACCAACTGTAGAGATAAACCCTCGGGAGAGACATGTTACCCTGAGATAACCCTCGGGAGAGACATGTCTCCACTGAGATAAACCTCGGGAAGAGTCTTGTTACCACTGTTGAGAGAAACCTCGGGAGAGACATGTCACCCATGAGATTAACCCTCGGGAGAGGACATGTCACCACTGAGATAAACCCTCGGGGAGGACATGTTCACCACTGTTGAGTTAACCATGGGAGAGGACATGTTCAACTGAGATAAACTCGGGTAAAAGACATGTTACCATTGTGAGATAAACCCTAGGGAGAGAAATGTCACCAATGAGATAAACCCTCGGGAGAGACATGTTTCCACTGTGAGATAAAACCTCGAGAGTGACTGTCACCACTATGAATAAACCCTCGTGAGAGAATGTTACCCAACTGTGAGATAAACCCTCGGGAGGAAAAAAGAAAAATGTCACCAATGTGAGATATAACCATCGGGAGAGAGAAATGTCACCACTGTTTGGAGATAAACCTCGGAGAGACATGTCACCCTGTGAGGATAACCCTCGGGAGAGGCATGTCACCATTTGACGATAAACCCTCGGGTAGAGGCATGTCTCTCACTGGGTGATAATCCCTCGGGAGAGGAATGTACCCACTGTGAGATAATCCCCTCGGGAGGAGAGGCATGTCACACCTGTGAGATAAACCCTCGGGTAGAGGCATGTCACCTCTGTGAGATAACCACTTCGGGAGAGGCATGTCTCCACAGTGTAGATAAACCCTCGGGTGAGGCATGTCACCAATGTGAGATATACCCTCGGGAGAGGCTGTCTCCACTGTGAGATAAACCCTAGGTGAGAGGCATGTCACCTCTGTGAGATAAACCCTCGGGAGATGACAAGTCACCACTGTGTGTTAAACCCTAGGGAGAGGCATTGTAACCACTGTGAGATAATCCTCGGGAGAGGCATGTCCACCACTGTGAGATAAACACCACGGGAGAGGACATGTCACCACTGTGAGATAAACCTCGGGAGAGGCATGTACACCACTGTGAGATAAACCCTCGGGAGAGGCATGTCCTCCCACGGTGAGATAAACCCTCGGGAGATCAACATGGCACCACTGTGAGATTAAACTTTAAATGTGTAGTTCTCCTCATAACCCTCTTCTTTATTAATCTTACATATTCTACAAAAATCACCATCATAGCTGTCGTTGACCTCGTCATCAATAATCCATCTTACATTTCTCCCGTTGATCATGGACACTGGGTCCACGGTTAGTTATTAACAACCCCTGAGTAATAAAATATCTGTCACTGTTACTATACGTCTACACATTTCGAAGACCATAGTTAAGATCGGAGGATAAATTTACTGGTACTTATTGTTACGGCTTTGTCTGCGTAACGTAAATAAATGTCCTTGGTTCCTAAAGAGTAAACAGCCTGCCTAGTCTAAGTGGCATTTATATTGTTTAAATAGAAAAAGAAGCCACTCTAGGGGTCAGATTGTACCTTCATTGTGTGTGTGTGTGTGTGTTAGACAATATAAAAATTTATTATAAGGAAGGACACAAAAAACTCACCTATACAATGACTTTATGCATATATATATATATAATATATATACTATATATATATATATATATATATATATATATTATATAATTTATAGATATATATATTATGTCGTGACCGTACATATGTTAAACTGGTCAAATTAGTAAGAACTTATTTAAAATTAAGTAGATTGTCTGAAATTTTCTATTATGACGTTTGAAATAGATTATATTTTTATTTCATTAATGTTAATGTCATAAATTTTTTAATGTGTGCCCAAAATGAATCTTAGAAAACTTACTAACCTTATTATTTGCAAGAGCAAGTTATTTTAGACTACCCAAATTAAATGTATTTAAATACGTTTAACAGTAATTTAGTATAGTTCTAAACATAAGCATAATCAAATATATTTTTATCGTTAGGTTCAGAATGATTTTGGCGTAATTATTGCAACGCAAATTTTTCACTTGTCAATATGGCATGATGAGCGTTGCTATTTAAGCCAAGATCGCAAGTTCTGCCTATTCGGCACGACATATATATATATATAATATATATATATATTTTATATATATATATTATATATATATATTATATATATATATATAAATATATAATATATATAAATAAAATTATAAATCTTTAAACCCACACCGGCCGTATCCCACCGAGGCAGGGTGGCCCAAAAGGAAAAACAAAAGTTTCTCCTTTTAAATTTAGTAATATATACAGGAGAGAGGGTTACTAGCCCCTTGCTCCCGGTACTTTAATCGCCTCCTACGACACACATAGCTTACGGAGGAAGAATTTTGTTCCACTTCCCCATGGAGATAAGAGGAAATAAACAAGAACAAGAACTAGAAAGAAAATAGCAGAAAACCCAGAGGGGTGTGTGTATATATATGCTTGTACATGTATGTGTAGTGTGACCTAAGTGTAAGAAGTAGTACCAAGACGCACCTGAAATCTTGCATGTTTATGAGACAGAAAAAGGGACAACAGCAATCCTACCATCATAAGAACATAAGAACATAAGAAAGGAGGAACACTGCAGGAGGCCTGCTGGCCCATACTAGGCAGGTCCTTTACAATTCATCCCACTAACAAAACATTTGCCCAACCCAATTTTCGATGCCACCCAAGAAATAATCTCTGATGTGAAAGTCCCACTCAAATCCCACCCCTCCCACTCATGTACTTATCCAACCTAGATTTGAAACTACCCAAAGTCCCAGCCTCAATAACCCAACTAGGTAGACTGTTCCACTCATCAACTACCCTATTTCCAAACCAATACTTTCCTATGTCCTTTCTAAATCTAAACTTATCTAATTTAAATCCATTACTGCGGGTTCTCTCTTGGAGAGACATCCTCAAGACCCTATTAATATCCCCTTTATTAATACCTATCTTCCACTTATACACTTCGATCAGGTCTCCCCTCATTCTTCGTCTAACAAGTGAATGTAACTTAAGAGTCTTCAATCTTTCTTCATAAGGAAGATTTCTAATGCTATGTATTAATTTAGTCATCCTACGCTGAATGTTTTCTAACGAATTTATGTCCATTTTGTAATACGGAGACCAAACTGAGCTGCATAATCTAGGTGAGGCCCTTACTAATGATGTATAAAGCTGCAGTATGACCTCTGGACTTCTGTTGCTTACACTTCTTGATATAAATCCCAGTAATCTATTTGACTTATTACGTACGCTTAGGCATTGCTGTCTTGGTTTAAGGTTGCTGCTCACCATAACCCCCAAGTCCTTTTCGCAATCTGTATGGCTAAGTTCTACATCATTTAACTTATAAGTACTAGGGTTATGGGCACTCCCAAGCTTCAGAACCTTGCATTTATCTATATTGAACTGCATCTGCCACTTTTTTGACCAAGAATAGAGTTTGTTTAAATCCTCCTGAAGTTCCATAACATCTACGTTTGAATCAATTATCCTACCTATCTTTGTGTAAAACAATTACAGGCTTTCGTTTTTACACCTCACTTGCAGGACCGGTAGTATCCCCTCGCGGCTGCTGACTACCAGCCTACTACCTACAATATATATATCTAAAATATAATATATATATATATATATATATATATAAAAATATATATATAAAATATATATATATATATATATATATATATATAAATATATATAATGTTATTATTATTAAACTAACATGACACAACATGCACACCCTACTCTACATCACATCATAAACTTCACACGAAGAAACATTAACCCAGTACTCACATTAGGTCACTACACTCTGCTACTAGTTAGTAAACACTATTCATTTATAAACAGGGAGGCTCCATACCCTTCCCCCCCCATCCTCCCTTTCCGCAAGCTGAAGCGAGTACTCTCACACAACTTAATTAAACAGGTCTCTGTACACAGGGCCTTACAGGTAAAATATGAGAGGCAACTTCAACAATAAAATAAACCTAGGGAATACTTAAAAAAAAAAAATTACCCCTACTTACACCAACACCTACCATGGGACGACTTCTCCCAAACATTAATTATTCTTCCATTATTCTGTCCTTGAATTAAACCTTAAATTTTAAGTAACATAATTAGTTAGTCATTATTCTCTGTACCATTAAAAACATTCCTCATTAGTTTTTCCTAACATTTCAGATCAGAGTTATATTCCATTTATCAATAATCTTTTTTTTTTCACCAGTGGTATATCCTTCAGCATCCTTTCACCATACCCTCTCAATACACAAGAATTTAACCTTCGTCGAAGTATAAGACAGCATCATAGATCCTAATTGCACACTAGGAATCTGTTTACTAGGAGCCATGGACCAACCCATTGCCACCACATGACATAACATAAGAAAGGAGGACACCTGCAGCAGGTCAATTAGCCCATACTAGGCAGGTCCTTGCACAATCCATCCCACTAACAGAATCATGGAGGAATAATTGAGTTTTAAACTCCTTAATTAACCAGGAAGATTAATAACCAAACAGTGAAACTAACCACTGTGTCGTCAAGATCATCAGGGTTTTTTCGAGCTTAAAAATTGATTCTCTTTCCTTTTTTTTTGTTTATAATAAATTGGTGACATCTGCTTTGATCATTGATCCTAATTTTTTGGTCAGTACTCACCTATTTGTACTCGCCCTATTGCTATTGCAGGTTTGATTCATTGCTCCTGAACAGACACCTCTTCACGTGGTCGATATGAAGTCCACTCTCTCCCTGCCCATGGAGATATACCTGTTCTAAAGTTATACATTGATCCTGCCTCCACTAACCCTCACTCTCCAGAGCTATTCCGCATCCTGAAACTCTGTGACTGAAGAAATGCTTCTTAACATCCTGTGAATCATCTCAATCTACAGCTTCCAATCCACCTTGTCATTCCTCTCAGGATTTTTCGTTATCAAGTCCCCTGTTCTCCGGTGTTGTCAGGTCATTTTCCCTTAACCTTTTCCTCGAAGGGACATGCCCCTTGGTCCGGACTAGACTCGTTACAAACCTTTGCACTTTCTTGAATTTCTTGAACCTGCTTGACTAGGTGTGTCTCCAAAACTGGTGTGCAACACCAGTATGGGCCTGGACGTACACTCGTCGGTCACCTCTGGAAAGACCTGGCCGGGACAAGACCGGCGAACCGACTGCAATTGACGTGCACTGTACAGAGTCCTGAACATTCCTGTACTGAGGTACGAAACGCCTATTCAATAGGTTTGTAGTCGCTAAATAAAATTACTAGATGTATTCGGTCGCTGAACGTTAGAGGTAACCCCAAGTATTGGCAAAATGACTCTCCCAGCACAGTCAATGCACGCCAAAAAAATTAGTGCAAAATTCTGGTATCATGTTACACAGTAATCATTAATGAGAGATACGAACAAATCAATCTGGTATTTACAAAGTTTGCAAATTAAGAAAAGTGCAACACTACATGAATTCAAACTTTATTAAGAACACCAGTTATCAGCAAAACTTAAAGAGATAACTCTTGTTTATCACAAAATGACAATAATAAAATACACCAAACAATAACACAGAAAAAACACGGAACGGGTGGTGTTTTGAACCTATGGAGAATAAAGTGTTAAAGCTCCAGGTCGATTACGTTCGTTTTATTAAGTTTTAGTCACCTGCACAATTTGAATTGATCAAGGTCTCAGAGTTGCACAGGTGAAGCTAATTATAAATTATCGCATAAAATCATTTTTTTTCACTTCTGGTAGTTTGTTAAAAGAAATGGAAAATTATGATTACGCAAGAAGAGCCATAATATAATCTATTTTTCTAACCTCTGAGAAATTAAGTATGCTTGTATGGTAATTGAGATTTAAATAAGATTTATTAAACCAACATTCATAAATTACCCTACGATAACAAAGTAAATTTCAAACACTGATTTATTACGACCAGTATTAATACAACCGAGATTTTAAAACTTACCCTAAAATCAATTCAAAGTTTCAGGTGAACAACAGCACCAAAAAAGGTTTGAAGCCGAAGCGGAAGAAGGGCATTCTCGCAGTTACCACACAGGATCCAGCAAACTATGTTCCTACAATCCCCTAATTAAACCACAATAATTCATTCATAAGAAGAATCACCAAGAAAGGATTGATGCAGTTCAAAATTATACTTTTTAAACAAAAAAAAACCGCTAAACCGCATGGCTGGTTTTAGCGCTGTTTTTGGGATTAATACATATAGAAATTGGATTCAAGGCAAAAAAGGAAAGATCCAGTTTCCTCTGAATCAAGAGGCAGTATTCCCAGCATTCTAACCTATGCAGTCGTTCGAGTTAAAGGCTATTTATAATTGTTTGAAGGTACGTCATGAGAGTTTTTGAAAGTTATCCCGAACCTTTCCCAGGATGCTGGGAATGCCCTTCACAAACGTTGGTCACCTGTACATCTCTTATGTCTGTAATATGACACTTTGTGTCCCGTGAACAAGCGTGTGTGTGTGTTTGTGTTGGATATGTGTGTGTGTGTGCGTGTGTGTGTGTGTGTGGTGTGTGTGGTGTGTGTGTGTGTGTTTGTGCCGTGTGTTGTTGTGTGTGTGTGTGGTGCGGGGTGTGTGTGTTTGTGTGCGTGTGTGTGTGTGTTTGTGTGTGAGTGTGTGTGTGTTGTGCGTGAGATGTGTGTGTGTTGTGAGTGATGGTGTGTGTGTGTGTGTGTGATGTGTGTGAGTGTTGTGCGCGCAGCGCGCGACCCTAACTCTGTCAGCGTAAATGTACTTTCTACTAGTAGTGTAACCTTCTACCAGTAGTGGACCATCTAACTATAGTGGCTACCTTCTACAGTAAGTGTACCCTTCTAACCAGTATTGTACCTTCTACCTAGATGTGTCCCTTCTACCAGTAGTGTACCTTATGAAAAAAACCAGGAGTGTACCTTCTCCCAGTAGTGACCTTCTAACCAGTAGTGTACCCTTCTACCAGTAGTGTACCTTCTACCAGTGAGTGTACCTCTACCAGTATTGGGTCTCCTTCTAGCATTAGATTTCCTCCTAGTACTGTCATTTCCAGCCTACAGTTGTTCCAGTAACAGTAGTTAACATTACTGGTAGTTTTACCCGGCCTTGGTAGTTACCATTACTCTGGTAGTTCCCAAATTTGAGGATGAATATTACTGGGTATTAACCCTTTTCAAAAGATTTTTGTTATCTTTGGCTGCTCTTGTTTTCCATCAAACATTAGTTATATTTCCCAGCTGCAGTAGTTCTCTTTTTTATTATATAAGCAGTTAACATTCCATCAGTATAATTTTCCTAACATATGTAGGGTAATTAATCTTTCACACTAATAGTATTCATTACAGTTAATCCACCAATATGTATCCTTCCATCAGTAGTTATCTCTCCACCAGTAATCCTTTCACACATAATTATCCTTTCAGTTATCAGTCCACAAAAATTTATCCTTCCACCAGTAGATTTAGACAAACAGATAAATCCTGATTATCAGTGGAATCTCAATAATACTCGCGAAGTTTCGCAAATGTTTAATGCAGAGATGGATATTCCTATTGGCCATCATCTGATATGTAGGAATATATGTGTTTTAAAACCTTCACTAACCAGGGAGATTCGTATACTGACAGTGAGGTTGACATCTGTGTCGTCAAGATCATCAGGTCGAGCTCAAGTTTACGTACTTCCTTTCCGTTTTATTAATTTATTGGTGACATCTGCATTGATCACGAGTATTAGTTTTTCCAGATTTTTTATTTATGATAGTTGAAGGAAATATTGCAGAAATATATTTAATGGGAGGAATTATGTAGGGAAGAAATTAAGTCATGGATGAATCTCTTACCATTGTTCATGGTTAAAGGCTTCAGTGAGTTATAATTATTAACTTTATCTTCATTAATTTTTTGCCAATCAATTGTGTGAGGGTAGGGGTGGTAATAGTGTGTGTGTGGTGTGTTGTGGTGGTGTGTGTGTATGGTGTGTGTGTGTGTGTGAGTGTGTTGTTGTGTGTGCGTTTGTGTGTGTGTGTGTGTGTGTGTGTGTGTGCTGTGCTTGCGTGCGTGGTTTGTTCGGATCAGATGCACTTGTGCTGCTACATTGCGTGCAATTCTTTCTTCATCTCTACCAGTATGCACCTTCTACTAGTTGTGTACCTTACTACCATAGTGAACATTCTACTAGTTGTGTACCTTCTACCAGTAGTGTACCTTCTACCAGTAGTGTACTTTCTACCAATAGTGTACCTTCTACAAGTAGTGTACCTTCTACCAGTAGTGCATCCTTCACTAGTTGTGTATCACCTTCTACCAGTGTAGTACGCTTCTACTATTTGTATGAACCTTCTACCAGAAGTGTAACCTTCTACCAGAAGTGTACTTTCTACCATATTGTACCTCTACAAGTAGTGACCTTCTACCAGTAGTGCACCTTCAACTAGTTTGTGTACCTTCTACCGTAGTGTAAAACCTTCTACCCAGTAGTGTACTTTCTTACCAAAAGTCACTTCTACAGTAGTGTACCTTCTACCAGTAGTGCACCTTCTACAACCTAGTAGTGTAACCTTCTAACCAGTAGTAAACCTCTAACCAGTAGTGTACCTTCTTACAAGTAGTGTACCTTCTACCAGTAAAGTGCACCTCACAGTTGTGTACCTTCTACCAGTTTTTGTGTACCTTCTAAACCAGTTGTGTACCTTCAACCATAAGTGTACCTTTCTACCAGTAGTGTACCTTCTACCAGTAGTGTTCCTTCTACCAGTAGTGTACTCTCTAGCAGAGTGAAACCTTCTTGCAGTAGTGTACCTTCTAAGCATGGTTCCCTTCTACAATAGTGTACCTTTTACCATTTGTTTACCTTCCACCATACATACAGTCAACAAGCTATTATGCTTCCACCATACATATCAGTCAAGATTTAGCCTTCCAACCGAGTCATATCAGTCAACAAATATTTATGCTTCCACCAGTACTTATCAGTCACAAGAATTTAAGCTTCCACCAGACTAGTCAATCAACAAGTGATTTATGTTTCCACCAGTACTTATCAGTCTAGTAATGATTTTACTTCACACCAGTACTTATTCAGTTAAGTATTTAATGCTTCCCACCACTAACTTATCCAGTCAAGTATTTAATGCTTCCCCCATACTTAATCAATGTATTATGCTTCCACCAGTACTTATCAGTCAAGAATTATGCTTTCCACCAGTAGGTGAGAAAGCATGATAAATCCTTATTATTAACAAATCCACTGTTCTTGTGACTATCTGAATGTTTTACAGGACCATAGACCAACCTATTTTCCCAACACCAACACGGATTATATATAAAATTTCAACCCTAAACAGGAAGATTCCGTATACTGCCAGTGAGGTTGTACCTCTGTGTCGCAAGATCATCAGGTCGAGCTTATCATAATGGTCCTTTCTTCATTTACTTTACTACTATAATGGGTGATATCTGCATTGATCAAGCGCCTTTTTATAGTTTTGATTTGTCTGAATCAATGAAAATTGTCAGAAATATATTAATTGAAGAAGTATGTTTGGAAGACAGCATCATCATGGTTTAACCTTTAACCTCTATGTATTTCCTTAGATTTTTCTAGGCCATTTAATAATAATAATATTATATATTATTAATATTAATTTTAATTATTAATTTATTATTATTAGTTGGCGATTTATTTATTATTATAATTATAATTAATTATAACATTGGATTTATATTCAATTATATTACTTTAATTCCATCGTTATTTTGATTCTTTTATTTTAAATTCATATATTTTGTTTTCTATCATTCTTCATTCTCTTTTTCATTTACCTTCATTCTCATAAACTTTTCCAAGTTATCTTTTGAACCTTCAACCAGTAATTTCTTTTCCACTCTCTACCTGTTGTTTCCAATCTCTTTCTCTAAACTTATCGCTTTGACTTTGTTCACCTTAAACATGACGTAGAAAATATATTTGGGTCTTAAAATATTTGACTACCCAGGAATATTCGTAACATGACGGTGAGGTTGGTCGCTGGTGTCAAACCATTTCATTACACAAGAATATCGAAGCATGAGGGTGAGTTGTCGGCTGGTCTTTAATTAATGACAACATTAGTTATGTTTTTTTACAGTCCTTGTTCATTCATGCATTTATAAGTCTGTATCCCAATTCTTTTTTCCCTCTAGTCTCCCCCTGCTCATATGTACAAGAATCCATCATGGACCATGAATGTTTTTCTTTTCCCACTTCACAAAGTGCAGAGTTCTGATGAACTTTATTAATATTATTAATATATTCCTAAGGTAGCATATAAATCTATTGGATTCTATAGTGACTACAGAATGATAGTCAATCAACTATGATTTCAATCATTTAAAATTTGTCGAGATGTAGACAATAGATACTGTGAGTAGTTTATGGCTATTTTTTAGTTAAACTGATTACTGAGGGTCATTAAAAATATCTAGAGAATTGCAACTTAAATCACTGTTGTTTGAATTAATGAAGAAGGTTAAGCTATGCAATATCTTGCAGTCAGTATTCTTATCTCTGTTTAATATCTCCTAACGCTTCCTCTCTATCTATCATCTTGTCAACTCCTTCATCCATTTCATCTCTCCCATTCCTGTCGTCCCCCTCACCTATCTCATATCTCCTTCAGCTTGCTATCATCGCCATTAGTTTACTTTCGGCTATCCTCATCGTGATGTCTTCTCAATGAGCTATTTATAAGGGACTTCATATGGTTGTCTAATTTCTCTGTATGATGCATCACAATGTAGCTCAGTTTATCAACTGCATTACCATCCAGTCCGACCTTTCCAAGATTCCCAGATCCTACTCAGAGACATTACAGATAACCTCATCAGCATTTTTCAATTGTTTATGTAACCAATAAACTACAAAAACAACAACATTAAATAACCACCTTATTATATAAACTTGTAATGGCACATCATTATTTCATCACTGCACATCTGTAATCGGGGGACTTATTACCTAACAATGCAGTGAACCTTGCAACCTCACCTGTTATGCAACATTATTATTTTAAATATAACTAGCTGAACCTCATAAATCATGTAAACTATGTAAGTTGAAAATTTACGAAACTATCGTTAAGAAAGTATATTTTATACTGTGATGAGTGAACACAACCGCACACACACAGTACCCCTATACACTGATTGTTAATGTGTAAGCACACTATATAACGTGTTTATTTTAATAGTTAACTATGGCGAGTGAGCTCAGTGAACACGTACCTAAAAAAAATTAAATGAGCTAACACAAACGAAGGCGGAGTGAAGTAAATGTCCTGTGTTTGTGTGTGTTTTTCTGTGTATGTGATGTGTGTGTGTGTGTGTTGTACCACCCTAATTGGTGGTTTGCAAGAGTTAAATTCATACCTGACCTCCGCCTAACACTGCCTCAACAAAACTTTTCTCCCTGCTCCGTGATATCATCATACCTCTTTTTAAAGCTAAGTTTTGTTTACCCTGCCTCCACACTTCACTTTTCCCAGATTATTCCACTTCCATACAATTCTATAACCGAAGATATACTTCTTACCACCCTGTGAATCACCTGAATCTATCAACTTCAACAGTTACCACTTGTTTGCTGTGTCCCATCTCTGAACATCCTATCTCTGTCCACCTTCTCGAATTCCTCTCCGTATTTTGAGTTGTTGTCCATATCCTCCCTTATCTCTCCTGTCCTCTCAGTGTCGTCCAGGTCGATTTCCCTTAATAAACCTTTTCCTCGTATAACAACCACTCACATCAGTGATTATCTTGTTGCAAACCATTGCCCTTTCTCTAATTTTTTGAAGTGTTTTGACCAGATGTGTGTTTCATACAAGTGCTGCATGCCACCCAATATGGGCCTGACGTACGCAATGTAACAGAATTAATCTTGGTAGAAGTAAACCGACAATATGTTAAGTAAAAATGACACAAAAACAGTTTCTAAGTGACTTTTAATGGGCGCGATATTCGCTCTCCAGTAGCTTTGACAAGCTGTTACAACAAATACATGGGACACAGTGGTATAATAATAGGCTCAGAGTGAGTTGTAGCACAAGTAGATATACAGTAGTATACATGTGGAAAATTCAGCTGAGTACATTAGAAAGAAAGGTTACAAAAGCAATGGATGTGTAGCATAAACAATAGGTTGGGAAAAAGGTATATTAATCGGTTTGAGAAGGAAAAGTTTCATGTCCCCTTCTTTGTTACATAAGAACATAAGAAAGGATGAACACTGCAGTAGGCCTGTTGGCCGTTGGCCCAAACCTGGCAGTGTCCATTTATGTAGTAGAAATATTGTATGGCAAGGTATAACAGTTTTTCAGGAGGAAATCTCGCAAAGACTTCAGAGATGAAGAAGCTGCCTTTGTTTTTGTATGTGTTAGTAACAAACGATTAATGCTGATTCATGGCATTTACTTTTCCTGCGCAAATGCCATTCTACTAAGTTATTATTGTTTCGTCATAAAGCTTTAGTTTTCGAACAATTATTTTATTCTGTATTCTAGATTTCAGTCACAGACAGCTCTCTCCCTACCTGCTTATTTTTACCTCGAACTTCCGCTGCACTTGTGGCTGCTTTCTTATTCTATCACTGCTTCTATCACAGTTATTTTTAATTTCATAACTACGTTCTAGACCAAAACTACTATCATGCTAATTCTCCTATTACTACTACTACTTACTCTAGTACCTCTATCTAACAACCAATATCACTATTACTACTAGTACTACACTGAACTGACCGACCACAATTACTACTACAACTATTACTTACAATTCTACTACTACTTCAAATTCTATTCCGTCCCTCTTCCCCTCCTCCCTTTCGTCGTCTTTCCTCCTTGCTGTTTTTCCTGTTAAACCTACTGTCAGGTGCTGATTTTTCTCTACAATTTTCGCCATTTACAACTACAATTACAACTACTATTACTACCTACCACTGCTCCTGCTTTACCTCTACTCTATCCTTAACGCCTTCATCAACACTACTAACAACTACTACTACTACTACGTCTGTTTTCAGTATTATTAAACTCCTCGCTGCTTCCCCTTGTTAAACTTTCCCTTGTGTAAATTCCGGTCCTTCTCTTCTCATAACTTTCTAAGTGCGAGTTAATTGTGTACTCAAATGTTATATTTACATGAACTTCAAGCAAATGATTAAGTTGAAAATGCAAAATAAATATGTAACCTTAACAAATGGAGAATTGTATAGGTAACTACAATGAATTCAAACGTGAACTGTACGTGAAAATGTAATTTAACCATGTAAATTTTTTAAGGTGAACTGTATGTGATTGTGCTTGATAGAAATGAAGGTAAATGTGTCAAGGCTTACTGCAGGTAAATGTGAAAGGTGAAGAGATACGATACCAAACAGGATGATGTAAAAATGTGGAAAAAAAGATAAACAGCTAAGAATCAAGTTTCAAAATGAAAAAAAAAAAAAATAAACTGTGAGTCACTTACCAATGCCTAAAATGAAAAAAAAAGGATTAATGAAAATATGTACACGATAAAAACCAACCACGGCGGGGATTTAGAACCCCGCGATCAAAAGAGTCTCAAACTCCAGACCGACCCGTTAGCCACTGAACCAGCTAGCCCAATAAGATTCATCCAACTAGCTCTAACTATAAACAATACCCACGCCCGTGGTCTGGTTTGGTTTTGCAATCGCGTGTCATTACGAGTTTCGTGAGTCATGACACGAGAGATTTAATCTGAGGAGTCCTCAGCATCTGATGAGAATCTAACAGTGAGGACAAGTGTCCCTTACGCACTACTACTAACTACTACTGAACTAGTAGTAGTAGTAGTAGTAGTAGCATTAAACCAACTACCAATACAACTTTTTCTCCTCTCTTTTGACCCGTCCCTGTCCCCATTCCGCTCCCTTACTCTCTGTGTTGACTGTGACCCTGGTAAATAATCCCAAGTCAGTCGGAAAGGTCGTTATAAAGCTGCTCTCTCTCCTATGTGCGAGTTTTTTGCGTGTTGTGCTAGAACATAGTACTCTCACATGAAACATAGATTTGAAGAACCAACGTCAGGAATCCTGATAGTGGATCTAACAATAAAATACATGTCTCTCACATGTGAAACTTTAGATTATATTGACTAATGTTCATATGGGGATAACTAAGTCAAGAATAATGAAGGGAGGAAGATAAAAAGGTATATGGGAGTTGTACAGCAGGGGGTAAGGAATTTGACAGCATGCTGAGGAGTTATAACAGGGTGAGGCGAGTTGACAACAGAGCGAGGCAGTTGACCCCAGCAGGGTGAGGAAGTTGACAGTGCGAGGGGAGTTGACGTCAGGGTGAAGGAGATGACAGCAGGGTGGGGGGAATTGACAGTCAGATGTGAAGCAGTTGAGCCTGATTACAGTCATCGCATCTTTGAGTGAAGGTATTCGTTACATTACAAGTAAGTCTGGACTATAACTCGCGGAATTAAGAAATAAATACAGATGAAGGTCAAAAGGTGACAGAGAACAAAACTTGTTTCTTACTGTTTCATCATAGGACAATAGATAAAAATAACTTACGATGATACAGAAAAACCAAAAACTCTTAGAGACAAATAAACAAAAAAAGACAATAGAGAAAATAGTAGTAATAAAAAGTTTTCACAACAACTTAATTTGATTAATTTAATTTTTTTTTTCCCTCCTCCACAGGAGAGAGACAAAATTTAACACAACTAATTTGAAAACTGTATTTTGCAAGATACCTTAAACAAGCATCACTGTAAGGAAGATTAATGAGAATAAAGAAAAACTGCAAACTGTAAAGACCATTTATGAGGTGAGAAACGAAATGGTAAAGTGTATAACACAACCTTACATATCAATTTATAGACACAAACCAGAATCCTCAAACCATATACTGCGATGGTGAAAACAGTGTCAGATTGGAATCTCAAACTTGGTTTAAAGTGTGAAGTAGGAAAATCTAAGAAGGGTGAATTACCAGAGTAAAATATTTGTGATTGAAATTCCAAATGAGATTTTTTTGAAGTGTTTATGGAAATTCTAAAGAACACTTTACACTAATCATTGAACAATGTTCTTCTCCAAGAATTGAGTGAAACGAGAGAATTCACATAGATGAATTGGACTCAGGGATAAGAATTTTGAAGATTAGAGATAACAATAAATAAATTACAATTTAACCGACTTCTAGAGTTACCACTATAACTATTAGTTGCACTACTGAAAAGGTGCCTAATAATATGATTGACGTTTTATAATATCTTACACTTGAGGTGAAACCACCGATGTATACAATAAAAATACTCTGAAACATTTTGAAATGAGGAGAATAAAGAATTGAAAAATCAGGTCCAAGAAAAATAATTTTGAGTCGGATAACTTCCTATTTTCTTGTGCAAAAATATATATTTGCATTATATTCGCAAATAACGTTTTCTTCCCTTATTTTGCTTCCATATGCGATTTGTAAGAAAGTTGCACAAATCAATAATGGAAAGGTTCCACAGATAGATTTCCTGTAATGAAGTGGAATCAAATCAAGACCTAGTGATTCATGTCACCAGGTTACATATACCGTGGACTGGCGAACCAACGACCAATTTGACCAAAAAGAATAAACTTGGAATGAAAAAGGGACGGAAGAATCATGCAACAAAGATATAATACATAGAAACTAGAGGAAGTTCATATGAAAAGGACAATATGGGAAAAACAGTATAAGGTAAATGTATAAAAGAAAAAATCTACCGACGTAAATGCGCAGCGATAGACTATTGGAACATCCCACTTCCAAAGGATACACACAAAAACAACTGTGTAGTTATCCGACGAAGTTTTTTCTGATGACATAAATCAATCTACTTGTGCAACTAACTACATGATAAAAATGATATTTTTAAAACAATCATTAACAAGGAAGATTAGTAGCCTGGACAGTGCTGTTTAACTGATGGTGTAGTCAAAAAAATTCTTAATGTCGTAGCTCAATAATACATGGCAGTCTTTCTTTCTGTAAAGAAGCAACAAGCACTTGCACTCATCACCAACATTGTTGATTATTTTTTTCCTAATTGCTGAGTATTTTGCAAAGAAACTATTCGAAAAGAATGCTAGAAGGCGAACAACCATTTTAAGGAAGTATTTAAGGCTAATGACAACGAAGTTAATACCATAAATCTAAAGAAAACAAATAACAGAGGATTGTTGATAAACTGACACTAAAGAGTAATATAAGGAACTAAATGATGGATTAACAAAAAACATTTATAAATATCTCTTTCCCAATGATATATACTGATAGTTTCCCTATTCTATTAAAATTATTCATCAAGGGCTATTATTCATAATTATTTTCTAGCATTTATATCTCTATTAAAGTATTTAAAAAAAAATCAACGAGTTTATGCTAGTGGTGACGGTCGCCAGATCTGTCCTCCTGGGATAACGGGGATTTCATCCATTTCTTTTTTCTTAATAATCAATTATAAAACGATGACTATTTTTTAACTAATTTTACTAAAATAAAATTAATTTTGTTGATAGATACGCTCCCCCTAAAATTTCGCCTGTATGCAGGTCTACATTACACATAATTGTAGTGCACATTCACATATCTATTGCGCACCAACACATATCTGTAGTGCACTTCTATTAATATTAATGCCCCTTTTTAACTGAAGAAGTACTTTGCATTTCACTCCTAGGTGCACCTACACCTACACCTGTAGTAGCACCTTACACCTTCATGTCAGTACAAAACCGTGCACTTTCATGTGCAGTTCACCGTGCAAACACTTCAAGTTCATACACCGTCACCTATAAAAGTACTACTTTATTATGCCATTCACCACCTGCCATTCACCTCGTAACTTCGCGGCCAGGTAACACATCTCAAAACCCTCACATGTTCACATTACACAGTCATGTCCCAAGTTCACCCTAACAACTTTAATCAGCAGCTCAATTTTTTGCACCTTCATTAGAGCTCTTCCTAGATAGCCTTCCTTCCTCTTGCACTTTACATAACAACCACCATTACTTTAAATTTCAACGTTCTCACCTGTGGTTTTCACGCGCTTACAACCTTCCCCTGTAGCTGACCTGACATCTTCATGTAATCTTCACTTATGTGATTTTCACTTCATTCTGAATCTGTGACCTAAAGTCAAAGTTCACACCTTCACTTTGTCAATTTTCCAAACACTTTTTTGTTAACTCCATCTCTGGTATTATCTTTACCTGATAACTTATTTGTTCACCTTGCTTGCTGTTCACGCATTGATCTTCACCTTTTGTTCATTACAACATTTAGTTGTAAAGGGTTTACTAAAATACAATATATGTCAAAGTTTTACTTAAATTACCAATATAAATTCAAAGGATTACTTAAATTACAATATATCAAGGATGTACTAAAAATAACAAATATAAGCAAAGGGTACATAAATTATAACATATGCAAAGGGTTACTTTAATTACATATATGCAAACGGGTACATAAATTTATAATATCTGCAAGGGTTACTTAAATTATATTATATGCAAAGGGTAACATAAATTTATTACATCATATGCAAAGGGATTACTTAAATTATACAATTTATTCAAAGGGTTTACGTAAACTACAAAATAGGCAAAGGGTTTACTTAAATTACAATATATGCAAAGGGTTACTTAAATTACAAGATATGCCAAAGGGTTACATAAATTAACAATAACTGCAAAGGGTTACTTAAATTACAATATCTGCAAAGGTTACTTAAATTACAATATAGCAATGTACATCTTCTAGTACATGGCTATTAATGAGTGATGGTAAAATGTGTTCCATTCTCTGGGTCATCTTACATTGTTGAGAATGGCTGTGTGAATGAAAATTTTGTGAAATATCTTATTAAATAAGAATTATAAAGAGTAGGAAAAATGGCAGTTCAGCAAGATACGAGTCGACAAAATATTTCATTTTTTTTTTACAAAACATCGTAACCAGCAGAATTTTGCAGTAATAATGGGTAGCGACCTTACTCTTATTTTTCGATCACATCTTCCGCAAGGAAAACTAAAAAAGTGAAAGAAAAAGGCCAAACATCAATTAATGTTATGGATTTAATCAGTAAACAAGACTTTTTAGAGCACACACATAATGTCGATTACTAAGTGGTTTTATGCACAAAATGCCATCGTAATATTTCTTTACTAAAAGAATTTGAGAGAATTACAAACAAAAAAGACGGCAATATAAAAAATAAGTGAGTAAACGAACGTGAGAGACAGAATAACTGTAAGAAAATGATGAAGTTAGAAGGGAAAGTTAATACTCGTTGCAGTACAGAAACTATTAACTAGTGCCTATGAATGAACGTGTAATGGCATGGTAAAATGACAGGAGTAAATAAGTGGAATTAAAAATCCTTCGATTAGCCAGGAAAACAAATTGGAGGAAATATTGAGACAGTGTTTTTACCAGATACCGAGACAAAACGTGGTACAACACCACTTATCAACATAATTACAATGATACTTTTGTAAAATCGCCAATGAATACTGGTGCCATGGAGTAAATCAACTAGCCAACAGTATGACAGATTGTTTACTGAGCCATGAGTAATCGACTAGCTACAGTATACATAATGTTTACTGGTGCCATGTAAGTAATCTATAGCCCCAGTAAGACA
>NC_069408.1:82162493-82188151 GCF_026875155.1 Cherax quadricarinatus
TCCCAAAGGAAGCATTGATCCTTGCTATACCCGCTGAAAAAAGGAAGAGACCGGGGAAAATGTTCTTAAAACTGCTGCAATACCACTCTCTTTCGAGATTAACGCATTTTTTGAAATCCAATTTACCACTGCTTGTCCTCGGGCATTGTTGAATACCCCCTTTGTTGCATGAACCGCTCTTCACTTCCTTAAAAACCCCAAAGCCAAGCGGGTTTGGTGAAGCACTGCTGCCTGTGCACGAATATTTTCGACAGCAGTTTTGGATACAGGGGGCGTAACGGTTGCCTACTGCAATTGGGCCCGAATTCCTCCATCCTTCTTTTTAAGTGCACAAAGTGTTGCCCCCAAAAAAAAAATTTTAAATTTCACAGAATCAGACCAGCCAAGGAATTGTTGACAAAACCTTGTATCTCTAAAGCAGTGTCTCTGCAATTTCCCCAATAACGGATTAACCATTTCCTTAAATTTTGGGGGCCTTATTCCTGTAACCCCCACAAGCCAGAGGGAACGACATTATTGCTTTGTAACTGATTTTTCCACTACAATGGTTCCAAGGGGGGGACAGGGTTTGGGAACGCTGGTGGCCACGGTTTTTCCTGGCGGGTGCTTTCCTCAAAGGTTTTTCACCGTGTCACTCCCGGGAGCAACGAAAACTTCACTGGAAATAATTCTTATTGCCCCCACTGTGTTCCCCTCTTCTTTTTCTTCTCACCGGGACCGACTTTTCACTGTCATAATGAGGGGGGTTCTCCCCTCTCCCTTTTTTTTTTGGAGGGGGAAGGGAATGAGGTTATCAATCTGGGAAATTCTTAAAGATAATTCATTGAGGCTACCTTTTTCCCCCCTTTTTTCCGGCACAGCTAAGCAACATTCCCTAAAATAAAATTGTCCATGCCTTGTGGTTGGGGAGCTTTTTAAGAAGTGGAACCATCGTTTCTTTTTTCAGGAGGTCGTAAGTTTTCCCCCCTGCGTGTGGACGGGCTGCTTTGGGAATATTGTGAGTGTCCTGGGACCTTTTTCTTAATTGCTTTCCAAAAATTTTCTGATGAGATGAAATCTTTTGGAGGGGGGTTCAGTGCCTGAGGGTCGGATCATCATTTTCCACGGGAGGACATCCTAAAACCAGGGCAACTCCGTGTTTGCGGGGGAAAACCCATTAAAGTTGAGACAACGAAGCGCAACTGACCGACACTTGCCTCTCCTAGTATTGCCAACCGTGCCTTTTCCCCGGGGGGGCTTGCCTTCCTCCGGGTTTTTATCCATCTGCTAGACTAGACAAAGGGGGAGTATGACGCGGGGTGGGTTGGGCGTGGAAGGTTGAACTTCCCCTGGGGGCCTGGGGGATTTGAGGCGCTGGGGGGGGAAAGGGGGAAAATTTCCCCTGGAATTTAGGTGGGGGGGGCGCAGGTTTGTTGATGGGGTTATCCCGGGAAGTAAAATACACAGGACTTGCGCACAAATTATTGTTCCACTGTCTACAATACACATAACTTTATTTGTTTTCCCCCCAAGATAATATAATATAAATATATAATTATAATATATATATATTTTATAAATATATAATATATTAATAAAAAATAAAAATTAAATATATATTTATAATGCGTGCCGAATATGTAAAACGGGTCTTTACAAGAACTCATTTAAAATTTAAAGTCCTTTCCAAAAATTTTCTTTTAAAACGTTTAAAATATAATTTTTTTCTTTAATTTAGTAAAAATTTTAATTTGCACCAAAAGGAATTTAGAAAATTTACCAAACCAAAATATAACAAAACAATTTTTTTTAGACTAACCCAACATTATTTTTTAAAATTTTGTTTAAAAAAATTTAATATTAAACAAACACAGTGAAATATTTTTTTTTCTTTAATTCAGAAAATTTTTGGGCAAAATTATTGCAACACAAATTTTTCGCTTGTCCTATAGGCAAATGACGTTGCTATTTAAGCCAAACGCAAGTTCGCCATCGGCAGACATAAATATAATATAATAATTAAATTATATATAAAATTATTATTATATATATATATAATATAAAAATTATATATAAATAAAATAATATAATAAAATTAATATAAATATATATATATTATTAGGGAAACTTATTTTCTTCTCCAAAGAATTAAATTTCAAAAATTGAAAGTTCCAGATTAGATCTTTTTTTTAACATACACCGGGGGTTTTATCGACTATACGGGATTGTATTAAATATACATTCTTTCTTGACTATCCAGCCATAGTTTCAAATACATTTCCTTTTTGGAATTGTCTTTGCGAAAGAAAAAAATTTAGAACGTGAGAAAAAATATTTAAACGTAGAACAATAATAGAAAGTGAGAACAATATTGAGAACGTAGAAAATATTGAGAAGTGAGAACAAAATTGAGAACGTGGAACATATTTTGAACGTGAGAACAATATTGAGAACATGAAACAATTTGAGAAAGTGAGAACAATATTTAGAACGGAGAACACAATATAAAAACCAAACTTTTCTTTTAAAGTTATTATAAACCAACTTCTATTTTAGCTGACATTTGCTGCATTTCATTTCTTTCTTCTCTAAGCGAAAGGGCATCTTCCCTGATTATTCCAAGTAACTTTTTATATCCCTCATTTTTATAGGAGGGTACATATTTTTGTACTTGTGATTATTTCTAGATCTTAGTTTTTCCACAATTAGCAGTTCAAATTCATCGTAATTAGATTTTTAACGTCCTCAAAGGATAATATGATGGGGGTGGTTTGGATTTTTATTGATGTTGGCAATGAGGATGAAAAGCAGTAACGGTGCAAAGTTGACCCCTTCCAGTAATCAGATATATTCATTGCTATCACACTTCGGCATCAGCTTATTAGAAATTTAAAAATCCTTCTACATTTTTCCTGTAGTGTCAATTTTATATTCAAACTGGATTGGCTCATTTCTCCAATACCTTTTTTTTTTTTACCTGAATCCAAAAATTATTTTACCCGATGTCTGTTGTTATTTAATAATAATAATGTATAAACTGCAGAAGCAGACTGTGCTTTTAAGCAATGTTTTCCAAGGTTTTATATCTTTGCGACTTCCTTAATAACTGTAGTTTCTTAGGACCATCAGAAAGGCTTTTATGTGTTATGATGGTGCTAAAGGCCTGTAATTTTTGCTATTAGTCTCTTTGCAAAAGGGAAGCCAGTTCGAGGCGTTTGAAGAGGACTTATACTCTCTTTCCTTGGATCGAATGTGTATGCCTCCCATTACTCAGGCTTTATGTGATTCCTTCGGTTTAGCTTCAGTGTGTTTGTTTATTTAAAGAACTATGAAATTTCAAGTGTCTAAACTCGTTTCCTGAAACAACTGATAAAATGTCCTTGCCTTTATTACCATTAGCAACAAATCAATGCCTCTCATAACATCACCTCACCATCATCACACACTTGTCACTATTACCATCATCTCCTCTATCCATCTCCTCTATTACCATCATCACCTTCCCTATGTATCAGAAATCTTCCCTATGAGGATAAATTGAGGGCCCTGAATCTGCACTCTCTTGAAAGGCCGTAGAATTGGGGGGAATATGATCGAGGTGTAAAAAATGGAAAACGGGAATAAATAAAGGGGATGTAAATAGCTTTGTTTGAAAATTCCAGCCAAGACAGGACTCGTAGCAATGGTTTCAAGAGGGAAAAAAATTCAATTCAGAAAAGATATAGGAAAGCACTGGTTTGTAATAGAGTTGTGGATAGTGGAAAAACTCCCCCAGTACAGTTATTCAGGCTAAAAAAGTTTTTTGAGTTTTAAAAATAGGTTAATAAATACATGGTGGGTGTGGGTGGGTGTTAGTTGGACCGACTAGCTTATGCTGCTGGGTCTGGTGCAGTGCTCCTTCCTTGAGTGGAGGCGACCAGACTGTGTGGGTCATTGGGATAATCCGGGGGTGGGTCATTGGTCTAATCCGGGGGGGGGGGAATGGACCTGCTCCACATGGGTCAGTAGGCCTGTTGCAGTGTTCCTTCTTTCTTATGTTTTTTATGTTCTACACCAGCATCACTCCCCCTACCCCAACCAGATACCAACAGCACACAACCACAACCCCTCCACAGCGTCCCAACCATCAACCCCTCCCAACAACTACCATCATGCGCCGTTGCTACCACCTTCAACCTTTCTCCATCGCCCCATTTCGAACAACAAAAACCGACAAACCCACCACAAAACCATCTCACCACGAAGACTGTCCTCGCTACTCATATCCCCACAAGCTCCTCCTCACCACGCTAGCCCGCAACAACACCCCTCCTAACCTTCCAACCTCCACCTTCACCCCGAACACAGATACTGCCATTGTTATTAACACGAAAATATCGTCCAAAATATGTCTGTCTGATGGACTGCTAAACAAACATACACTTGTTTTTCCACCAGCCTTAAAGTATCTGTGCAAGATTGTGAGGGATTAATTGCTGACGTAGTCATTACAACTCGTCGCCTTTTATGTTGCCAGCTAAGACCGAGCTGCATTCCGTCTGCATGTAATTACCTGCAATATCCAGAAACCTTCGGGTAATTACCTGCTATATGGAACAGAATTTTTTACGTAAATGCCTGCTGCATATAACTGAAACCTTCATCTAATTACATTCTAGTCAAATATATATGTTGTGCCGAATAGGTAGAACTGGTCAATTACCAAGAACTCATTAAAAATTAAGACCTTTCTAAAATTTTCTTTTCTGCACGTTACCAAGACTGGAACGATGCACAAATGGTCCAAGTCGGACCAAAACGTCGTCGAAAGCTCTTCTCTTCTATGTGCGGGTTATTTGTGTAAAAGAACAACTATATTACGTCATTTTAATATTAAATATGGCGACTGAGCTCAGAAAAAACATTCCTGAAACTGTAGCTATACAGAAGAAAGAAAAAAGCGAAGTATATCTAACACACACACACTCACGTGTGTGTGTGTGAGATATACTCACGTGTGTGTGTGTGAGAGATATACTCACGTGTGTGTGTGTGAGATATACTCACGTGTGTGTGTGTGAGATATACTCACGTGTGTGTGTGTGAGATATACTCACGTGTGTGTGTGTGAGATATACTCACGTGTGTTTGGGGTGGGGAGATATTTCTCACGTGTGTGTTTTGTGAGATATACTCACATGTGTATATGAGATATACTCGCATGAGTGTGTGAGAAAATACTCACGTGGTGTGTGTGTGATATATACTCACATGTGTGGGGTTTAGATATACTCACGTGTTTTTAGATATACTCACGTGTGTGTTTAGAGAATTTTTCCAAATTTTGTTTGAGAAGAAACCAAGTGTGTGTGTATGAGAGATATACTCAAGTTTTGTGTTTTTTAGATATCTCTGGACTAGTCCTTGTTGCAAACCTTATGCACTTTCTCTAATTTCTTGACGTGCTTGACTAGGTGTGGATTCCACCTGTGCTGCATACCTACCCAGTATGGGCCTGACGTAGATGGTAGACAGAGTCTTAAACAATGCTTACTGAGTATCGGAACGCTATCCGTAGGTTTGCCATGCGCCCGTATGCTGAAGCAGTTATCTGATAGATGTGCGCCTCAGGAGATATGCTCGGTGTTAACTCACCCCCCAGATCTTTTTCCTTGAGTGAAGTTTGCAGTCTTTGGCCATCTAAACTATATTGTGACCTGGCGCGTTCTTCTTTGCCCTTCCCCAATCTTCATGACTTTGCATTTGGCAGGGTTTAAATTCCAAGGAGCCAAGTTGCTGGAAACCAGCTTGTAGCCGTGTCCAGGGTCTCTTTGTAGTCCTGCCTGATCCTCGTCCGATTTTGATTCTTCCTCATTAACTTCACATCATCTGCAAACAAGGTCACTTCTATTCTGAGTCTATATCCCTTCCGTTATGTCGTTCACGTATACAAGAACAGCAACAGGTCCCTAGACTGACCCTGTGGAACCCCGCTTGACACAGCGCCGCACCTCTACACCTCGTCGCGTAACCATGACTCGTTTTTGGTTGCCTCCATGTCAGATATTCTCTGATCCCATTGCAGTGGCTTTCCTGTTATGTGTGCTGGTCCTCTGCTTTGCAGTAAACCTCTTGGAGGAACTTGGTCAAAGGCCGTCTTGCCAGTCCAAAAATACGCAGTCGAGCCACCCCTCTCTCTCTTGTCTTACTCAGTCCACCTTGTCATAAACTCTAGTAGGTTTGTGACACAGGATTTTCCTTCCTGCATCCGTGCTGGTTGTCAATTATAACACTTGTTTCTTTCCAGGTCTCCACCACTCTCCCTCCTGATGATCTTCTTCCATACCGTGCATCACTATACCGTTAGTGATAACAGTCTGTAGTTTTAAGTGCCTCTTGTCTGTCTCCCTTTTTAAAATTGGGACAACATTTGGATATACTCAAGTGTGTGTGAATGAATAGATATACTCAAGTTGTGGTGTATGAGAGATATACTCATGTGTGTGTGTGTGAGATAACTCACGTGTGTGTGTGTGGGGGGGTGAATATACTCAATTGTGTGTGTGAGATATACTCAGGTGCGTATGACTCTCATGTTATCTGCCTGTGTATTACCATCTGTTTTGATGTCTCCTCACTCCTATCATACCCTCACACACTTCTTATTAAACGTCTTCAACATTTTTGTCAACGTTCTCACTCTATTTTCAACCTTGGTTTTATGCTGTCATCCTCCTACCTCCCAGTTTTTATTTCTGCCTCAACTTATTGTGGAGTTAACCCGAATTAAATAAATAATTCTATCAACATGTATATTATCGACCGTATTTCATACAATTATTTAGTTTACCATTTAAATCACATTTTCCGTAGGAGACATGTTACCACTGTGAGATAAACCCTCAGGAGAGACATGTTACCACTGTGAGATAAACCCTCGGGAGAGACATGTTACCACTGTGAGATAAACCCTCGGGAGAGACATTTTACAACTGAGAGATAAACCCCTCGGGCGAGACAAACATGTTACCACTGTGATATAAACCCTCGGGAGAGACATGTTACCACCACCTGTGGAGATAAACCCTCGGGGAGCGACATGTTACCACTGAGAGATAAACCTCGGGAGAGACATGTTAACTACTTTTTGGGTGAGATAAACCCTCGGGAGAGACATGTTACCACTGTGAGATAAACCCTCGGGAGAGACATGTTACCACTGTGAGATAAACCCTCGGGAGAGACATGTTACCACTGTGAGATAAACCCTCGGGAGAGACATGTTACCACTGTGAGATAAACCCTCGGGAGAGACATGTTACCACTGTGAGATAAATCCTCGGGAGAGACATGTCACCACTGTGAGATAAACCCTCGGGAGAGACAATGTTACCACTGTGATATAAACCCTCGGGGAGACACTGTTACCGCTGTGAATAAACCCCGGAGAGACATGATACCACTGTGAGATAAACCCACGGAGAGACATGTTTAAACCACTGTGGGAAGATAAACACGGAGAGACATGTTACCACTTGGTTCGCGAATAACGGGCCTCGGAGAGACAGTTACCACCTGTGAGATAAACCTCCGGGAGAGACATTTACCACTGTGAGATAAACCCTCGGGAGACACAAGTTATACCAGCCGCTGTGAGATAAACCCTCGGGATGACATGTTACCTAATGTGAGATAAACCTCGGGAGAGACATTTTACCATTTGAGGATAAACCCTCGGGAGAGACATGTTACCACTGTGAATAAAACCCCTCGAGAAGACATGTTCCCAACTGTGGAGATAAGCCCATCGGAGGAGACATGTTTACCACTGTGACATAAACCCTCGAGAGAGACAAGTTACCACTGAGAGATAAGCCTCGGGAGGACGTGTTACCACTGATACATTAAACCCTCGAGCGAGACATGTTACCACGGTGAGAAAAAAAGCCCTCGGACGAGACATGTTACCACTGAGACATAAACCCTCGCAGAGACCTGTTACAACTGTTGGAGATAACCCCTCGGAGGAGACATGTTACAACTGTGAGATAAAACCCTCGATAGAGATCTGTTACCACTGTGAGATAACCCTCGGAGAGAGACATTTACCACTGTGACATAAACCCCTCTAGAAACATTTACCACTGTGGAGATAAGCCTCGGGAGAGACAGAAATACCACTGTGAATAAACCCCGAAGAGACAGCTACCATGTGAGATAAGCCCCTCGGGTAGAGACATGTTACCCACGACTTAAACCCTCGAGAGAGACATGTTACCACTGTGAGATAACCCCGGAAGACATGTTTACCACTGTGACCAAAACCCTCGAGAGAGAATGTTTTACCACTGTGAGATAAGCCCTCGGAGAGACATGTTACCACTGTGAGATAAACCCTCGAGAGAACATGTTTCCACGGTGAGATTAAGGCCCTCGAGAGACATGTTACCACTTGCATAAACCCTCGCGAAAGAGACATGTAACCACTGTGAGAAAAACCTCGTGAAGCCATGTTACCTCTGTGGAGATAAACCCTCGGGAAGACATGTCACCACTGAGAGATAAACCCTTGGGAAGAGGCATGTCACCACTGTGAGATAACCCTCGGGAGAGGCAATGTCACCACAGTGAGATAAACCCTCGAGAGAGACAATGATGTCCCCACTGTGAGTAAACCCTCGAAGAGACAGTGTCCCCACGTGAGATAAACCCTCGAGAGAGACTTGTCACACTGTGAGATAAACCCTCGAGAGAGACATGTCCACCTCTGTGATATAAACCCTCGGAGAGGATGTCACCACTGTGAGATAAACACTCCGGAGAGGCATGTCACCTACTGGTGAGATAAACCCTCGAGAGAGACATGTCACCACTGGTGAGATAACCCTCGAAGAGAGACATGTCAACCACTGTGAATAAATTTTAATGTGTAGTTTTCACAAATCAGCAAGCGATGAGCTGTCGTTGACCGTCCGTCATCAATAATCATCTTACACATACTCCCTTAATCAAGACACTGGTCCACCGTAGTTACTTAACACCCTAAGTAATAACAAAAACTGTGCACTGTTACAACGTCACCACAACGAAGACCAAAGTATACCGATCTGGAGGATAAAATTCCCGTGAATCTTATTGTTACGCTTTTGCTGCGTAACGTAAATAAAAGTCCTGTTTCCTAAAGCGTAAACAGCCTGCCTAGTCAAAAGGGCATTTATAGTGTTTAAAAAATAGAAAAAGAAGCCACTCTAGGGCACATTGTACCTTCACATTAAATGTGATGACAATAAAAATTTATTATAGGAAGGACACAAAACTCCACCTATAACAACTTTACATATATAATATATATATATATATATATAATATATATATATATATTATATATATATATATATTTCTAATATTATTATTATATATTATTATATTATTAGTATTATTATTTTATTAGCACACTCCGATATTCCCACCAAGGCAGGTGCCGCAAAAAGAAAAACTTTCACATCATTTCACTCCATCACTGTCTTGCCAGAAGGGTGCTTTACACTAACATTTTTTAAACTGCAACATTAACACCCCTCCTTCAGAGTGCAGGCACTGTACTTCCCTATATCTCCAGGACTCCAAGTCCGCCTGCCGTTTCGCCTGAAACCCCTTCATAAATGTTTACTTTGCTCACCCTCCTACAGCACGACAAGTATTAAAAAACATTCGTCTCCATTCACACAGCCTCCTATCAAACACCTCTCGCATAACCTATGAAGTCCAAGGCCCTCGCACACAAACCACCGTAAATACCCCCCCACCCTCCAACCTTTCCTAGGGCCGACCCCTTACCCAGCCTTCCTCCCACTACAGACTGAAACACTCTTGAAGTATCATTCTGTTCGCTCCCATCTCTCTACATGTCCGAACCACCTCAACAACCCGTCCTCCTCAGCCCCTGGACAACAGTTTTGGTAATCCCCGCACCTCCTCCTAACTTCCAAACTGCGAATTCTCTGCATTATATACACACCAAACATTGCCCTCAGAGCATGACATCTCCACTGGCCTGCCAGCCTTCTCCTCGCTCAACATTCAGCACCCATGCTTCACAACCCATAAAGAGCGTTGGTTGGTAAAACAATACGCTCATACATTCCCCTCTTGCCTCCAAGGATAAAGTTCTTTGTCTCCACAACTCCTAAGTGCCACCACTCCACTCGTTTTTTTCCCTCAGCAATTATATGATTCACCTCCATCGTTCATAACCCATCCGCTGACACGTCTCTAACTCCCAAAATATAATACATTTACACTCATCCATACTCTCTCCCCTCCAATCTGAATATTCAATCTTTCATAACCTAATCTTTTTGTATCCTCATTCCTTACTCTTCTCTTTCCTGTATACAACCTTTAATTTTCTTCTCTTTGCACACCCTAAACCAAATTTCAAGTTTCCACCAATCTCATGCAACTTCTCTTCGAATCCTCCAAGAGCAACAGTTCATCAGCAAAGAGCAGCTGAGACAACTCCCCCCACTTTGTGTGTGATTCTTTATCTTATTACACCACGCCTCTTGCCAAGACCCTCGTCATTTACTTCTCTTACAACCCGGCGAGAAATATATTAAAAACAACCACGGTGACTTCACACATCCGTTGTCAAGGCCTAATTTTTCTGGAAATAATTTCCCCTCTTTCCTCCATACATCTAAACTTGAGCCCTCACTATCCCTCGAAAAGACCTTCACTGCTTTCAGTAACCTCCTCCTACACCATACACTTGCAACATCTGCCACTTTGCCCCCAACTATCTACCCTGTCATACGCCCTTTTCCCAAAGCCATAAATGCCACAAAGAGACCTCTTTAGCGGCTTATCTAAATACGGTTCACTTTTATAAAAAAATGTGTCACTGTAAACAACCTGGTCCACACACCCCCTACCTTTCCTAAAGCCTCCTTTGTTCACGTGCTAATCCTATCTCCGTCATACTCTTAATTCATTCAATAATAACTCCTACCATACACTTTACCAAGGTATTCTCATTAGACTATCCCCCTAAAATTTTGCACTCTCTTTTATCCCCTTTGCCTTTATTTCAAAGGAAACTAGCATGCTCTTCTGCCAATCCCTATGTACCTAACCTCTCCATAGGGCATTTATTAAATAATTGCAACCAACCACTCCAAAACTAATCCCACCTGCTTTTAACTTTCTATCTTTATCCCATCACTCCCAGCTGCCTTAGCCACCCCATTCAATTTACTACTGCCTCACTAACTTCCCCCACACCACAACTGCTCTTTCCTCACTCCTACAAGATGTTATTCCTCCTTGTCCCATACAACGAAATCACAGCTTTCCCTATCCTTCATCAACATTTAAAATTCCTCTATTCCTCCAAATATGCCCTCCATCATCCCAATACCTCTAACTCTCCATGTATATAATATATAATATATAAGATATAATATATATATATATACATAATATATATTATATATATATATATATATAATATAGAAAAATATATATATATATATATATATATATATATATATCTAATATACAAATATAATATATAGATATATATAAATATATATATATATATATATATTTCAACACACGCCCGAATCCCACCCGAGGCAGAGGTGGCCCAAAAGGAAAAAAACAAAAGTTCCTCCTTAAATTTTAAGTAATATATACCAGGACAAAGTTACTAGCCCCTTGCTTTCCGTACTTTAATCGCCTCCTACGACACGCTAGTTACGGAGGAAGAAGTTGTTCCACTTCCCCCTGGAATTAAGAGAAATAAAACAAGACAAGACTAGAAAGAAAATATCAGAAAACCCCAGAAGGGGTGTGTACATATATATAAGCTTGTACATGTATGTGTAGTTGACCTAAGTTAAGAAGTAGTAGCAAGACGTACCTGAAATCTTGCCATGTTTATGAGACAGAAAAAGGACCAACCAGCTATCCTACCATCATGTAAAACATTACAGCTTTCGTTTTACCCTCACTTGGCAGGACGGTAGTATCTCCCTCGTCGGTTGCTGACTACCAGCCTACTTACCTATAATATAAATATAATATAATATATATAGAAATATTTATATATATATATATATATGTATAAATATATAAATATATATATATATATATATATATATATATATAAAATTTATTATTATTAAACTTACATGCACAACATCACCCTACTCACACACATCATTACTAACACACGAAGAAAACATTTACCCAGTACTCACATTAGTCGTCTACACTCGGCTACTAGTGATAAAACACTATCATTTTTATAAACCGGAGACTTCATGAACCCCCCCCACCCCCCTCCTTTTCCGCAAGCAGTACGAGTACCTCACGAAAACTTAATTAAACATGTCTTGTACACTAGGCCTTACAGGTAAATAGAGAAGCAACTTCAAACCAATAAAATAACCAAGGGAATATTCTTAAAAAAAAATAAATTAAACCCCCACTTGACAACCAACACCTAACTCATGACCTTCTCCCAACATTATTTATTCTTCCATTTGCTATCCTTGCATGTAATAACTTATATTTTTAGGAGGTAGAGCCGTATTATTAGTCATTAATCTTCATACCAGTTCACATTCCATCATTTAGTTTTCCTAACATTTCCCCTAACATTTACTACTCACCTATTTGCGGTTGCAGGGTCGTTCATTGCTCTTGGCGGGGGGGGGGGCCACCTCCTCTTCACTGGTCGAATAAAGTCCCACTCTCATCCCCTGCCCATGAGATATAACCTTCTTATAGTTATATTTTGAATCCTGCCTCACTACCTCACCTCCAGACTATTCCCGCTCCCTGCAACTCTGTGACTGAAGAAAATGCTTCTTATCAAGTCCCTCTGAATCATCTCAATCTACTGCTTCCAGTCCACCATTGTCAATTCCACTCCAGGATTTTATATGTCGTTATGAAGTTCCCTGTTCTCCAGTTTGTCATGTCCTTTTCCCTTAAACCTTTTCTCGAAGGACATGCCCCTTGGTTCCGCACTAGTCCTCGTTACAAACCATTGCACTTTCTTTAATTTCTTGACACTGCTCGACCAGGTGGGGCTCCAAACTGGTGGCAACACCAGTATGGGCCTGAACGTACACTCGTCGGGTCACCATCTGGAAAAGACCTGGGCCGGGACAAGACCGCGATGCTAGAAAAATGACGTGCACTGTACAGAGTCCTAGACCCATTCCCTACTGGAGGTATCGGAAACGCTATTCTTAGTTTGTTTAGTCGCCTAAATAAATAACTAGATGTAAATAATTAGATGTATTTCGGTCGCTGAACATTGAGAAAGTAACTCCAGTATTGCAAAAGGACTTGTCCCTGTACATCAATGCACGCAAAAAAAAAAAATAGTGCAGATTCTGTACACTGTATTACAGCTAATCAGTAATGATGAGATTACGAAGCAAATCAAATTTGGTATTTACAAGTTTGCAAATTAAGAAATGTGCAACACTAATTGAATTCAAACCATCTATTAAGAAACACCAGTTATAAGGCCAAACTTAAGACAATATTAAAATACACCAAACATTAACTCAGAAAAAAACACGGAACGGGTGGGGTTTGAACCTATGCGAGTGAAGTGTGAAGCTCCAGGCCATTGCGTTCGTTTTATTAAGTTTCAGTCACTGCACAATTTGAATTATCGAGGTCTCAGAGTTGCCAGGTGAAGGTCTTAAAAAATTATCGCAGAAAATCATTTTTTTTTTCACGTTCTGTTATTTGTTCAAATAATGGAAAATGATGATTAGCAAAATCCAAAATAAAAAATCTATTTTTCTAGCCTCTTAGAATTAAGTATGCTTGTATGTAATAGAGATTTTATAAAGATTTATTAAATCATCATCCAATAACATTACCCTACGATACACAGTAAAATTCCAAACACTGATATTACTGACCATATTCATAAAACTGATTTTAAAACTTACCCCGAAAAATCATTTCAAAGTTTCAGGGTGAAAAAAAATGCACCATAAATGTTTGGAATCGATCGGAAAGGCTATTCTCCAGTTACCACACAGGATCCAGCAAACTATGTTCCTACACAGCCAAAATAAAACCTGAATTCATTTCATAATGAAGAATCAAAACCAATAAAGATTGAAGCTCGTCATAATATACATTTTTATAATACCAAAAACCGCTAAACAGCATGGCTGGTTTTGCGGTTTTTTTGGGATGAGATCATACAGATTCGATTCAAGAGTAAAAAATGATAGATCCAGTTCCCTGAATCAAAGCATTTTTCCAGCATCTAAAAACCTCTGCCAGTCTTCGAGTTAGAAGACAAATTATTAATTTTTGAAGGTACGTCATTGAGAAGTTTTTGAAAGTTATCCGAACCTTTCCAGGATCTGGGAATGTCTTCAACACAGCAGTGTCACCTGACATTTTACAGTTATTTTCTGTCATCGACACTTGTGTCCGTGAACAAGCGTTTTGTGGTTTGGTGTTGTGTGGTGTGTGTACGTGTGTGTTTGTGCTGCGTGTGTTACTCACCTATTTGTACTCACATATTTGTGGTTGCAGGGCCGATCACACTCCCCCCCTGGGCCCCGCCTCTTCGCTGATTGCTATCAGTCCACACTCTCCCCAGGCCCATAGCTCTATCATACCTCGCCTTAATACTATGTATGGTTCCTTGCCTCCACTACATTATCACTTTCTAGGCTATTCCATGGCCTGACTACTCTATACTGAGAAATTCTTCCTAACATCCTTTGATCTCTGATCTTTCAACTTCCAATTGTGACCTCTTGTGTCTGTGTCCCATCTCTGGAACAATCCCGTCTTTGTCCACACGTCAATGCCGCGCATATTTTTATATGTCGTTTCAGTCTCCCCTGACCCTCCTGTCTCTCAAGTGTCGTGCAGGCCGAATTCTCCTCAACCTTTCCTTCATAACAATCCCCGTAGCTCTGGGACTATCTTGTTGCAAACCTTGCCACTTTCCTCTATAATTTCTTGACGTGCTTTACTAGGCGTGGATTCAAACTGGTGCTGCATACTCCTGTATGGGGCCTGACGTAGATGGCATACAGATCTTAAACGAATCCTTACTGAGGTATCGAACGCTATCCGTAGGTTTGCCAGGCGCCCGTATACTGGAAGCAGTTATCGATTGATGTGCGCCTCCAGGAGATTTGCTCGGTGTTATTACTCACCTCCCCAGATCTTATTCCTTAGTGTGGGTTGCAGTCTTTGGCTATCTAAACTATAGTGTGTCTGCGGTCTTCTTTGCCCTTCCCCAATCTTCATGTCTTTGCCATTTTGGCGAGTTAAATTCAAGGAGCCAGTTGCTGGACCCGCTTGTAGCCTGTCCAGTCACTTTGTAGTCCTGCCTGATCCTCGCCCCGATTTGATTCTTTCATTAACTCATATCATCTGCAAACCAAGGACACTTCTGAGTCTATCCCTTCCTTATGTCGTTCACATATAACAAGAACACACAGGTCCTAGGACTGACCCCTTGGAACCCCGCTTGTCACAGGCCCCACTCAACACCTCGTCGCGACCATCACTCGTTGTTGCCTTCCTGTCAGATATTCACGATCCCATTGCAGTGCCCTTTCCTGTTAGTGTCCCTGGTCCACTAGCTTTTGTGCAGTAACCACTTGGAGGAACTGTGGTCGAAGGCCCTCTTTGCAGTCCAACAATACCAGTCGATTCCACCCCTCTCCTTTCTTGTTCTTACTCTTACTTCTGTCACCTTGTCATAAAACTCTAGTAGGTTGTACACAGATTTTCCTTCCCTGAAACCGTGCTGGTTTGTCAATATACACTTGTTTCATTTTCCCGTGCCCCACCACTCTCCTCCTGGTTGATCTTTCTCCATGACCTTGCATAATAACACGTTAGTGAACATGTCCTGTAGGTTTTAGTGGCCTCATTCTGTCTCCCTTTTTAAAAATTTGGGACTACAATATTCCATTTTCCTTACCTCAGGGAGTTGCCCATTTCAAATGATTGTTAAGATCTTGTTAATGGGCTCACTACAATTAATTTGCTCCCTATTTTAAGGACCCATGAGAGATGTGTCTGGTCCCACCCACCGCCTTTGAGGTGTCAAGTTCGCAATAGCACTTCTTCACATCACACCTCCTCCTTGGTTTATATTACCTCACCAGCACTTGCTGGTGTGCGCCCACTGTTCTGATTTCTTGGAGTCCTAACTGGTTTCACAGTAAATACCTCTTTAAATCTTGTGTTTGAGCTCCTGACAAACATCTCGGTCGTTTCTTGGAATCCCCATCACGCCGTTCCTCAGTCAGATTACCTGGTCCTTGACTGTAGTTTACCCTCCTAGTGGCTGTCACAACAGCTTCGGGTCAGTCTTTAACTTTTGATGCTATGTCATTTTTCATATTGTCTCTGAGCATCCCTTCTTATTCTGTGCATATTCGGTGTCTGGCTCTTCGGGCTGATTTCTTTATTTTTCCTGAGTTCTCTGTCTTCTGTACCTTTTCCATTCTTAGTACAACTAGTTTTTGCCTCCCTACCACTTGGGTGAACCAAGACTCGTTCTGTGTCTATCCAATTATTTCTGTTTTCCCTTGGAACAAACCTCTCCTCGCCTCCTTGCATTTTGTTGCTAACATATCCATCATTTCTTGTACTGGTTTTCCTTCAGGTTCCCCTCCCACTGATGTCTTGAAGGTAGTTCCTCATCGCCTGAGTAAGTTTCCCCCCTTTTTGTAGTTTGTTTTTTCCCAGCCTATCCCTGCTACTCTCTCACTTGGAGCGCAAACTATGTAGTCGAAGCACAGATACCACATATGCACTAGCCCCAGTGCCTTTCAATATACATGATACCCTCTATGTTCACGAACTATCATGTTGAATACAAGGTTTCCATCTTGCTGGTTCAATCCACTCCTCTCTCTCTGGTAGTGTCTCTAACATGTTTGGATGCATGAGGTTTTCCAGTACCACATCCATCATCTTGGCTCTCCATGTTTCGGGACCCCCATGGGGCTCCATGTTTTTCTCACAGTCAAATCTCCTTGTGATCGAAATCAACCCATAACTATTAACTTTGCTCCCCCCATGGGTGCGTCTCCTGGCCACCTCGCTAGTTGTCCGATCATTGCCTCTGTTGCTCTCATCGTAATTCCTTCTCTTGCTTCCTGCAGTCTGTGGTGGGTTGTTACATTATACTGCAATTATCCACCTTATGTCCCTCAACGGTATTTGTTTCCTACTAAGTTAGTCCCTTTCGCCGTGTCCATCCATTCCATCCATTTTCCTCAAAACCCCACTGGTTTTTAATGGGCCAGTTGGGGGCAACTCCCCCCTCCCCTCTTCCTCCCTCTGTGTTTCCTGAGAATTTGATATCCCGGAAATGGGAAAGATTGAGTCCTTATGATTCTGGTGTAGTTTTGTTACGTGAGTGCTATTATGTCTGGGATGTCTCTTTTGATTCTTTCTGCCACCTCCTCATACTTGTTTTTGTATTCCTTCCTGCATTTGTATACCACAACTTCAACATCTTTTCTAAGATGTGGTCTGGGAGTATGGTCTTTAGTTCACTTAGGCTGTTTCAAGATTTTTCAATTCCGTCTCCTAAATCTGTATCCTATCATCTGCTGCTTTGACATGCACCTCCCACTTCTGCTTTCCATAACTATCCTGCTCTTTCCTTTCTCATGCTAAGTTCTTCAGTTTCTTTCCCCATTCATGATCCCTTTTTTATGAGCTCTCTGCCCAATCTTCCCTTTGCAGTTTCCCTCCTCTCCTGTCCCCATGGATTTTCTGTTGCTCTCTGGCAACCCATTGTGTTTTATCCGAATGCCTCAGAGTGGGGAAACCTATTAGTTTCTGTATGATTAGGTTAGAGTGTGTATGTCAGAGTGTGGGGGGGGATAGTGAGGACGGTGGCTATGTGGAGCGGAGTGGGGAGGGGTGGGTAGTTTTGGGTGAACGGGGGAGGGGAGGGTGATCGAGGGAGGGGAGGGATCAGGCGTAATGAGATGTCGGTTGTGAGGGGGAGGTAGGTGTGTGTTGTGTGTGTGTTGTGTGTGTGTGTGTGTGTGTGTGTTGTGTGTGTTGTGTGTGGTGGGTGGTGTGGTGTGTGTGTGTGTGTTTGTGTGTGTGTAATTTTGTGTGTAATTTGGTGGAATTAGTGTTTGATGGGGTTATTATGTACTGAAAGGCTTGTGCGTTTTAGTGTTAGGAGTCTCAGTGGTCCTTGGCTGCCCACACCTTCTTTGTGACCTTACCACCCTAACCTCCTCTGGGTAATTAACGGCTTACGTACAGTGTGTTGGTGTGTGTGTGTGTGTGTTGTGTGTTGTGTGTGTGTGTGGTGTGTGGTGTGAGTGTGTGTGTTGTGTGTGTGTTGTTTACGTATGTGTGTGTGTGTGTGTGTGTGTGTGTGTGTGTTGTAGTTGGTGTGGTGTGTGTGGTGCGTGTGTGTGTGTGTGTGTGTATGTGTGTGTATGAGTGTACTTCACCTAGTTGTACTCACAAGTTGAGGTTGCGGGGTCCGATCCGAGCTCCTGGCCCCCGCCTCTCCACTGATCCGCTACCAGGACACTCTCCTGAGACCGTGAGCTTTATCATACCTCTGCTTAAAGCTATGTTGTATGGATCCTGCCTCCACTAAACAATCGCTTCCCAAACTGTTCCACTTACTGACTACCTGTGGCTGAAGAAATACTTCCTAACATCCCTGTGATTTTCAATCTGAGTCTTCAGCTTCCAACTGGTCCCCTTGTTACTGTGTCCCATCTCAGGAACATCCTGCTGTCCACCTTGTCAATTTCTCTCAGTATTTTGTATTCGTTATCATGTCCTGCCCTACTCTCCTGTCCTCCAGTGTCGTACAGGTTAATTTCCCCTTAACCTCTCCTCGTAGGACATACCTCTTAGCTCTGGAACTAGTCTTGTTGCCAAACCTTTGCACTTTCTCTAGTTTCTTCCGTGCTTGGCTAGGTGTGGGGGTTCCAAACTGGTGCAGGATACTCCAATATGGGCCTAACACCCCGGGGTTTTTAAAAAACAACGGTGGTACCATGGTCCTGAATGATTCCCTTATAAGATGTCGGAATGCTGTTCTGAGGTTTGCTAGGCGCCCATATGCTGCATAGCAGTTATTTTTGGTTTGAGGTGCGCTTCAGAGATGTGCCTTGTGTTATACTCACCCCAAGACTTTGTTCCTTGATTGAGGTTTGTAGTCTCTGACCCCTAGACTGTACCCATCTACGGCCGCATCTTTGCCTTCCCAATCTTCATGAACTTTGCACTTGGGTGGGATTGAACTCACAGGAGCCAATGCTGGACCAGGTCTGCCGCCTTCCAGATCCCTTTGTAGTTTCTGCCTGGTCCTCGATCGAGTGAATTCCTTCTCATCACCTTCACGTCATCTGCAAACAGGGGACCACCTCAGAGTCTATTCCTTACGTCATGTCGTTCACAAATAACCAAAACAGCACTGTCCTAGACTGACCCCTGCGGGACCCGCTGGTCACAGTGCCCACTCATGACTACCTCGCCACGTACCATGACTCGCTGCTGTCTCCTGACTAATATACCCTGATCCATTGTAGTCCTTCCCTGTTAACCCTGCTTTTGGGGTCCTCCCGTTTTTTGCACCAATCTCTTGTGTGAACTGTGTCAAACGCCTTCTTGCAGCCAAGAAAATGCCAATCCACCCACCCCTCTCTCTCTTGTCTTACTGCGTCACCATTCATAGAACTCAGTAGTTTGTGACACAGGATTTCCGTCCCTGAAACCCATTTTGGCTTGCTGTTGATGAGATCGTTCCTTTCTAGGTGTTCCACCACTCCTTCTCCTGATAATCTTCTCCTTGATTTTTAGCATACTATACATGTCCAGTGACACTGTTCGTAGTTATAATGCTTCATGTCTGTCTCCTTTTTTTTAAAGGATTGGGTCTACAGTTGCTGACTTCCATGCCTCAGGCAATCTCCCTGTTTTCGATGATGTAATAATAATTGTGTTAGGGGTACCCATAGCGCCTCTTGCCCCCTCTCCTGTGTGTGTGTGTGTGTGGTGTGTGTGTGTGTGTGTAATTATGTGTCGAAATTATGAGTGGGTTTATTATGTGGCTGAAAAGTAGGTGGCTTGTGCTTGGAGTGTAAGGTAGATTCTCAGTTGTCGCTTGTTTGTGTGGAATGGGAGTGTGTATGAGTGTGTGTATGTGGTGTGATGTGTGTGTGTAATGTGTGTGTGTATGTGTGTGTGTATGTGTGTTGTGTGTGTTGGTGTTGTATGAGTGGGGGTGTGTGGTGTGGGGGGGGGGGGGGGGGGGGTGTGTGTGTAGTGTGTGTGTATGTGTTGTGTATGTGTGTGAATGTGTGTGTATGTGAGTGGTGAGTGTGTATGTGTATGTGTGTGTGTGTATGTGTTGTTGTATGTGTGGTGTGTGTATGTGTGTAAGGGGGGAGGTATGCTGGGGAACTGTTAATACTTACCAGTAATTCTGGGTTATAAAAGCGATAATTGCTACTAGGTCTAAAGCTATCAATCATAAGTGTCCTGCCCTTGTGTGTGTGTGTTAGGGAGGGATGGTTAGGGGGGGGTAGCTCCGTTATACCTCTCTGTTCTGTCTTTCCTAGAAATGCTATACTCTTCGCTATATTGCCCGTTTCTGGATTTAAGTATCAATTATTGCGTTATTATCCCTATTCCTTGTTCACGGTTAGAGAGACTTCCTAAGTATTCATACCACTAATAACTAACTGTAATAGCTTGCAGGAGTGAGTGACCAGGATCTAACCGCGATGCAAAGCCAAGAAGCCAAGCCTGCACATGCAAATCCACAATATAGTGAAACTTGCTTGGCAACGGTCGTGCCAAGTGCCAGATGCTGATGACGTAGTCGTCGTACTAGCCTAAATCCCTATTTTGTAATCCTTCATCCGTGATGATTATAACCACATATGCTCATACATCCCTCGTATGTCCACACGATTTCACTTTCACTTATGAGAGTATACACTTCACATTATATGCACTCACTTTATCTGTATAATGGCACACAACTTGTCGTGACGTCACTCTGCTTCAGGCCACCGCTGCCTAGTAGAACCAAAACGTTAGGATACATTTTGGCATAAAGGATAATTTCAGCTTTCTCACGACTTTTTTCTAACTAAACTAAAACTTGACTATTAGTTATCATCGTATTATTGTTTTTTTTTTTTATTCACTGACGAAATGGTCGCTACCACTATTACTGTTACATCAACTGCAACCCTTAAAAACACTAGGATTCTCGGAGCCTGTTGTGCCCACGTCTGCACCCACGGACCCCACGGACGGTTGTGTCTGTAACTCCCCAACCTATTTTGTACTCACCTATTTGGGGTTGCAGGGGTCGATTCACAGCTCCTGCCCCGCCTTTTGCTGATTGCCTACTAGATCCTCTCCGCTCAGCTGGCCCCATGACTCTATCATACCTCGCCTTAAAACTAGGTATGGTCACTGCCTCCCCCACATCACTTTCAGGCTATTCCATGGCCTGACTACCTAGACGAAGAAATACTTCCTAGCATCCCTTTTGTATCATTCTGAGTCTTCACACTTCCAATTGTGACCTCTTGTGTCCCTGTGTCCCCATCTTCTGGAACATCCCCCGTCTTTGTCCACCCTCTCTATTCCGCGCAGTAATTTTATATGTCTTATCAATGTCTCCCCCTGACCCTCCTGGCCTCCAGTGTCGTCAGCCGATTTCCCCTCAAACCTTACTTCATAGACAATCCCCGTAAGCCTCTGGACTAGTCCTTGTTGCAAACCTTATGCACTTTCTCTAATTTCTTGACGTGCTTGACTAGGTGTGGATTCCACCTGTGCTGCATACCTACCCAGTATGGGCCTGACGTAGATGGTAGACAGAGTCTTAAACAATGCTTACTGAGTATCGGAACGCTATCCGTAGGTTTGCCAGGCGCCCGTATGCTGAAGCAGTTATCTGATTGATGTGCGCCTCAGGAGATATGCTCGGTGTTATACTCACCCCCAGATCTTTTTCCTTGAGTGAAGTTTGCAGTCTTTGGCCATCTAAACTATATTGTGTCTGCGGTCTTCTTTGCCCTTCCCCAATCTTCATGACTTTGCATTTGGCAGGGTTAAATTCAAGGAGCCAGTTGCTGGACCAGGCTTGTAGCCTGTCCAGGTCTCTTTGTAGTCCTGCCTGATCCTCGTCCGATTTGATTCTTCTCATTAACTTCACATCATCTGCAAACAAGGTCACTTCTGAGTCTATCCCTTCCGTTATGTCGTTCACGTATACCAAGAACAGCACAGGTCCTAGGACTGACCCCTGTGGAACCCCGCTTGTCACAGGCGCCCACTCTGACACCTCGTCGCGTACCATGACTCGTTGTTGCCTCCATGTCAGATATTCTCTGATCCATTGCAGTGCCTTTCCTGTTATGTGTGCCTGGTCCTCTAGCTTTTGCAGTAACCTCTTGTGAGGAACTGTGTCAAAGGCCTTCTTGCAGTCCAAAAATACGCAGTCGATCCACCCCTCTCTCTCTTGTCTTACTTCAGTCACCTTGTCATAAAACTCTAGTAGGTTTGTGACACAGGATTTTCCTTCCTGAAACCGTGTGGTTGTCAATTATACACTTTTTTTCTTTCCAGGTGCTCCACCACTCTCCTCCTGATGATCTTCTCCATGACCTTGCATACTATACACTTTTTAGTGATACAGGTCTGTAGTTTAGTGCCTCATGTCTGTCTCCCTTTTTAAAAATTGGGACTACATTTGCCATTTTCCATACCTCAGGGAGTTGCCCAGTTTCAAATGATGTGTTGAAGATCTTTGTTAATGGCTCACACAATATCCCTGCTCCCTCTTTAAAAGGGCCCATTGAGAGATGTTGTCTGGTCCCACCCGCCTTTGAGGTGTCAAGTTCGCACAGCAGCTTCTTCACCTCCTCCTTTGTTATATGTACCTCATCCAGCACTTGCTGGTGTGCCCCCCTGTTCTGATTTCTTGGAGTTCTACTGGTTTCCACTGTAAATACCTCTTTAAATCTTGTGTTGAGCTCCTGACATACCTCTCGGTCGTTTCTTGTGAATTCCCCATCACCCTTCCTCAGTCTGATTACCTGGTCCTTGACTGTTGTTTTCCTCCTGATAGGCTGTACAACTGCTTCGGGTCAGTCTTTACTTTTGATGCTATGTCTTTTTTATATTGTCTTGAGTCCCTTCTTATCTGTGATATTCGTTTTGCTCTTGGGCTGATTTTTTTATTTTCCGAGTTTCTGCTTCTGTCCCTTTTCTGTTCTTGTACCCCTAGTTTTTCCCTCCCTACACCTTTGGGGTAACCCAAGGACCGTTCTGTTCTTCCATTTTTTTTTTCCCCTTGGGAAAAAACCTTTTCCTCTGCCCCTTGCATTTTGTTGCTACTAGTCCATCATTTCTTGTACTGGTTTCCTGTCAGTTCCCTTCCCATGAATGTCTTGAAGGAAGTTCCTATCCTGAGTGTTCCCCCTTTTGTATTTTGGGTTTTTCCCACCCTTTCCCTGTACTCCTCCATTGGAGCTCAATAGTAGTCGAAGAAAAAACCACATGCCTAGCCCCCAGGGATTTTTCATACATGATACCCTCGTGCCCGACTACTCAGTTTAATTCAAGGTCCACCTTGTGGTTCATCCCCTCCTCTCTCTCTGGTAGTGTCCTAAAAATGTTGATGCAGAGGTTCTCCCCGTCCACATCCTCTTTTTGGCCCCCATGTTTCGGGACCCCATGGGGCTCCGGTTTTCCCAGTCAATCTCCTTGTGATTGAAATCACCATAACTAGTAACTTTGCTCCCCCATGTGTGCTCTCCTGGCCACCTCGACTAGTGTGTCGATCATTGCTCTGTTGCTCTCATCGTATTCTTCTCTTGGCCTCCTGCAGTTCTGTGGTGGGTTGTACATTACTGCAATTATCACCTTATGTCCCTCAGACTGGATTGTTCTACTAAGTAGTCCCTTTCGCCCATGCCATCCATTCCTTCCATTTTCTCAAAACCCCACTGGTTTTAATGAGCAGTGCAACTCCTCCTCCCCTCTCCTCCCTCTGTCTTTCCTGAGGATTTGATATCCGGATGGAAAGATTGAATCTCTTATTATTCTGGTGAGTTTTGTTTCTGTGAGTGCTATTATGTCTGGGGATGTCTCTTTGATTCTTTCGTGCCACTCCTCATACTTGTTTGTTATTCATCTGCATTTGTATACCACACCTTCAACTTCTTTTCTAAGACTGTGGTCTGAGAAGTATATTCGGGTTGGGGAAGTGGGAGACCTGGTAAGGAACTATGGGTTGTTGCTGTGGGGGTGAAGTTTGTAATGTAGTGGGTGGGGGCATTGGATGTGGCATGGGTGTTTTGATTTAGAGTGTTTGGTTGCACTGGGGTTGACTGGTTGGGAGGCTTCTATAGGAAGTTGTGAGGGAGGCTGCATTTGATCTTCTTCCTGGGTCTGGGATCTCCTGTCTGTCTTCTCCATCCCCTCTCTTTCCTCCTTTCGCCTTTGTACCATCTCTCTCAGATGTGTGTGTGTGTGTGTGTGTGTGTGTGTGTGTGTGTGTGTGTGTGTGTGTGTGTAATTATGTGTCGAATTATGTGTGGATTTATTATGTGTCTGAAAAGTAGGTGGCTTGTGCTTGGAGTGTAATGTAGATTCTCAGTTGTCGCTTGTGTCCACAACCTCTTGTGACCTGACTCCAACGCTTACAGTGTTGCCTATGCTTGACCTGCTTATAGTGAGTTAATCGCCTTGTTCAATGGATTACCATTTGCTAAACCTTATTGAATACTTGAGTGCCTATTCTTTATCGTGCTATGAGAGTTAGGCCATTCACATTCAGCTTGGCGGTTAATTGGAACTTGAACCCCACACCCAAACAACCACTCATAGGTGATACAGTACTTGTAGTGCAGCTGTAGCACTGTAGATTGTCCAGGTCGATGTGACGTCCTGGCGTAGATCCAGCTCGATGTACGTCCTGGCGTAGATCCACCTCAATTTCTTCTCGTTAATAATGTACCCTATTCACTGTATTTCTTTCACTTTATTACCTTTCTTGGGTGACACTTGGCAACGCCGCCTTACACACTAGCCTGCGCCACAACGCTTTTATTTTCCAGATCACTTACAAAATTGTGGCTCTCCCCACACTTTTGTGGCTCAGGCAATTAAAAAAACACTTCTAGGATTGTTCACTACCCTGACACACTTAGCATCCCTTGCAGAACACTTAGGTAGCCCTCAAAAACACTTAAATTCCCGGAGCACCGACGGCGTGACTAGCGCGCTCGCTGTCCCTACTGTGTGTTCTGTCCCTACTGTGTGTGTGTGTGTGTGTGTGTTTGTGTGTGCACGTGTGTGTTTGTGCGTGCGTGTGTGTATGTGTGTGTGTGTGTTTGTGTGTTTGTGTGTGTGTTTGTGTGTGTGTGTGTGTGTGTGTACTCACCTAGTTGTACTCACCTAGTTGAGGTTGCGGGGGTCGAGTCCGAGCTCCTGGCCCCGCCTCTTTACTGATCGGTACTAGGTCACTGTGTGTGTGTGTGTGTGTGTGTGTGTGTGTGTGTGTGTGTTTGTTGTGTGTGTGTGTGCGTGTGTGTGTGTGTGTGTGTGTTTGTGTGTGCATGTGTTTTTTTGTGTGTGTTGTTTGGTGGGGGGTTTTGCTT
>NC_069408.1:82193651-82209179 GCF_026875155.1 Cherax quadricarinatus
CAGGAGTTGAAATGGGAAAAGCCTGACTTATAAAAGAGGGGACTACATAGAGTTGAAGAACTTCCTGCGGGAGGGTCCGTGGGACAGAGAACTGGCAGGAAAGAAAGCCAGTATGAAGTGATGGAATATATAAACAACCAAATGCAAGGAGGCAGTGGAGGAAAGTTAATTCAAGGGACAACAGTAACAAACGGGAAGACCAGAACGAGCCCTGGTTTACCGACGGTTGTAAGGAGGCAAAAACAAAGTGCAATAGAGAATGGTAAAAGTAAGAAGGCAAGAAAGAACACTCGAAATAGGGAGATCAGTCGCAGAGCAGGAATAAGTCCGCACAGGTAAGGGGGAGGCCAGCGACGTATGAAAATGACATAGCATCGAGAAATTCAGAAGGCTGACCCGAAATGTTGTATGGCCACCATCCAGGAGGAAGACAACAGTCAAAGTCCAGGTGATCAGATTAAGGAAAGAAGGTTGGAGAACTACAAGAAATGATCAGGGGTATGTGAGGACGCTGAACAGGGATTTAAGGAAGTTTTACAGTAGAGACAGGAAAGGGCTGTGGGAAGACAACACAGGAAGGGAACATCAGAGGAAACCGAAAACTGAGGAGGAGGTGAAGAAGCTCTTAAGTGACTTTCTTTGCACCTCAAAAGCGATGGGACCGGACAACATTCCCCATGGGTCCTAAGAGAAGGAGCAGAGATGCTGGTGCGTGCCTCTACCACAATCTTCAACAATCCTTGAAACTGGGACTACTGAGAAATGAAGACAGCTAATGTAGTCCCATATTTAGAAAGGAAACAGAAACGAGCACTAAACTACAGACTGTGTCTCTGACCGTATTGTGTGCAAAAGTCATGGGAGAAGCTGATCAGGAGGGAGTGGACGAAACACATGGAAAGGAACAAGATTATACATGGAAAACCAGATGGGTTCATGGAGGCAAATCTTGTATCCCAAAACCTCCTGGAGTTTTATTGACAAGGTAACAGAACGTAAGGACACGAGAGAGAGGGGTGGGTAGATTTCGTTTTCCTGAGACTGCAGGAAGGCCTTTGACCAGTTCCCACAAGAGATTAGTGCAGAAGTGGAGATCAGGCGCACGTTAAAAGGAGGGCACTGCAATGGATAAGGGAATACTTGACAGGGAGGCAGCAACGAGTCATGGTAGTAAGAGGTATCACAGTGGGTGGCGCTGTTTCGAGCGGGGTCCCACATGGGGTCAGTTCTAGGACCAGTGCTATTTTGATATATGTGAAACGACATGATGGAAGGAATAGACTCTGAAGTGTCCCTGTTCGCAGATGACGTGAAGTTGATTGAGAAGAACTTAAATCGGATCGAGTTGAGGCAGGACTGCAAAGAGACTGGGGGACAGGCTTGGACATGTGGCCAGTAACTGGCTTTCGAATTCAATCCAGCCAAAGGCAAAGTCAGAAGATTGGGGAGGGGCAAAGAAGACCGCAGACAGGTTATAGGCTAGGTGAGACAAAGACTACAGCCTCACTTAGAGGAGAAAGACCTTGGGGTGACCATAACACCGAGCACATCACGGAGGCCACCAACATCAACCGAAATAACCGCTGCGCTACGGGCGCCTGCAAACCTGAGAATAGCGTTCCGATTTCCTTAATAAGGACTCGCTCAAGAAACTTGTACACTGTGTATGTTAGGCCCAGACTGGAGTATGCAGCACCAGTGCTGGAACCCACACCTGGGTCACGCACGTCAAGAAGTTAGAGAAAGTTACAAAGTTTGCAACAAAGGTAGTCCCAGGAGACTCAAGGAATGACGTACGAGGAAAGGTTAGGGAAATCGGCTCGAACTGACGACACTGGAGGACTGAGGGTCAGGGGCGACATGATACGACATACAAGATACTGCGGGGAATAGACAAGGTGGACAGAGATAGGATGTTCCAGAGAGGGGGACACAGGGACAAAGGGTCACAATGGAAGCTGAAGACTCTGACGATCACAGGGAACGGTTAGGATAGTATTTCTTCAGTATAGAGTTGGTCAGCAAGTGGAATAGCTAGCAAGTGAAGTGTGGAGGCAGGAACATAATAGTTTTAAGAAGATGGTATGACAAAGCTCAGGAAGCAGAGAGAGAGAGGATCCAAGTAGCGATCAGTGAAAGAGGCGGGGAGCCAGGAGCTGAGTCTCGACCCATGCAACCACAATTAGGATGAAATAGGTGGAAGTACACACATACTCACACAGACACCAACACACCATCACACACACATACTACATACAACACACAACACACACACAACACCACACACCACAACACACAACAACACACACACACACACACACAGGAACAAGCACGTGTAAGAGGTAGTACACACGGAAAAACACACACATAACAGGATGTCACACCGTCCTGTGAACTGACCACTGACACCTCGCTCCTTCTTCTTCTCTCCTCTCTCTTCCTATCCTAGTAGAACCTTCTCTCTCTACCTTCTCACTCTTTACCTATATATCTCTCTCTACTATCACTCTCTCCTATCCTCTCTCTCTCTCTTCCCTCTCCGTCTCTCGCCCTCTAACATCTCTTTCACTCTAACACCTCCCCCCCTAAAACATCTATCCCCCTCTAACATCTCTCCCCCTCTACATCTCTCCCCTCCATTAAATCTCTCCCCTCTCCTTTTCCCATCTCTCTCCCCTTCTCCTCTCTCTCCCCCTAGCCTCTCTCTCCCCTCTCGCTCTTTCTATTTCTCCCCCTTCTTTCCCCTTTCTCCCCTTCTCTTCGCCCCTCTCTTTGCCTTCTCTCTTCTCTCTCCCTCCTCTCTCCCTCTTTCCCTCTTCCCTCCTCTCTCTCTTTCTCTCTCTCTTCTCTCTCCTCTTCTCTCTCCTCCTCTCTGCTCTTCTCTCTCTCTCTCTCACTTCTCTATCTCTCTCTCCCTCTCTCTCCCTCTGTCCCTCTCTCTCTCTCTCTCTCTCTCTTCTCTCTCTCTCTCTCTTCTCTCTCTCTCTCTCTCTCTCTTCCTCTGCTCTCTCCTCTCTCTCTCTTTGCTCTCTCCTTCCCCATTTTCCCTTCTCATGTCCCCCTCTTCCACCCTTCCCTTCACTCTTCTCTCCCCCTCTCTCTCTCCTCTCACTCTCTCTTCCCCTTTTTCCTTCTCATATCCCCCTCTCTCTTTCTACCTTCTCTTTTTTTTTTATTTTCTCTCTCTCTTCTTCTCTCCTCTCTCTCTCTCTCTCTCTCTCTCTCTCTCTCTCTCTCTCCATCTCTTCCCCATTTTTCCCTTCTCACTCTCCCCCTCTCCTTCCCTTCCCTTCTCTCTCTTTCCCCCTCTCACACTCTCTCTTCCCCTTTCCCGTCTCACTCTTCCCCTCTCTCTTCCTCCCCTACCTTCCCTTCTTCTCTTCTCTCACAAAAAAAAAAAAAATGGTGGGGACTTCGCAGAACCAAGGATCAGATGAGAATGGTTTGGTGGGAGGGAGAGTGGATGGAGGAGCAGTGGAAAAGGATGGAACAAGAGTGGGAGAGAAAATTAGCGGAGTGCTTTCTGAAAAATAAATTGATGGAAGAAGCTCTCTGTGAAATAAAAGATGGAAAAGAGGTTGGAAAGAAGGAGGACAAAGAATTTGGAGGCACAAGTCGAAACTGCAGTAGCCAAAGTAAGGGTCCTAGAGTTGTAGATAAATAGGTGAAGCGAGTACAGGGGCGTGACAGGAAGCGGGACACAGCATATGAGCTGCGAGGCCGAACAAGAAGGAAGGAATTATTGAATTATGTAAGGTCAGATCTGTCCTGCCAAGAGGGCCAAGGAGTGAAAGGGAAAGAAACAGCTGGGTGAGATGGAGAGGGTGATATATGTCGAATGCGGAGGCACAACCATGCTATCAAGAGCCACTGGAAAAATTCAAGAGAAGAAATGACCACATACAGGCAAAGATCCAGAGTCACAGAGTGTGAGGCAATGGAGGAGGAAGGAGGAAGGGCGAAATCAGTGTTTATCAATGGGCTTCAGGAGAGAGAGGAAAGGACACACACTGAAAGGCCAGGAAGAAAGAAAGGAGATTGAGAAAATTATCACCGAAAACAGCGTGAAGAGATGGACGAGATTGTAAATATTCAGAGAAATAGGGGGGTACTCGAAGGGGAGAAACCGCCAATCAAGCTGATTCTCAGGACGGAAACAGTGCGGGAACAGGGATCCCCTCCAAGAGAATCCACGATTGAATACTCGTAGAGTCAAGATGGGTGTTCCTAGACAGAGACCGAACACAATCAGAACGACAGCAGCTGGAGGGAGAGGACCAAAAAAGCAAAAAGGAGCTTAGGAAAAGGACAGGATGGAATCCAACAGAGGTCCAGGTAGAGCAGAACAGAACAGCACAAGGGCAAGCACACACACAACTATTCTCAGAACCATACAAACTATCACAACCTCCAAAACCATGCACTACAATCCATTACCCACAGTCTCCACCCCCACCACCGAGCTATAAGATCCCCACAGTATGCTAACCAGGTCTCCCACCCTCTCAGGCCCCCCAACCACAGTGTTGAAGGAAATGAAGGTTATGGTACCAAACGCTGGGGAGTGGGGATGGAATAACAAATAAGTGGGGAGAGGAGTGGCACGAAAGAGTCAAAGAGGCATCACCCGACTTAAATAGCTCTCCAGAACCAAGCTTACAGGTAATGATAATACAGATGCCACTTCCATGGGATACGAAATCTGAGGAAAGACTCAGGGAAAACAGGGGCCGGTGGAGGAGTGGCATTACTGATCAAAATCCCGCTGGGAATTTTGATGAGCTGGAGAGAGGAGACAGCTGCGGTGAAGAAAGTGATTACAGCGGGACGCTTCACTCTGGAGGTCCCAAGGTGTAATAGCAGTGATGTATAGCCCACCACAGAACAGCAGGAGGCCAAGGCAAGAGTACGCGAGAGCAATAGGCGATGGTTGACACACTGACTACAGTGGCCAGATGAGCTATGCATGCAGGGCAAAGCTCTGATCATGGGTGGACTTTAACCACAAGGAGATCGACTGGAGAACTTGGACCCACATGGGGGCCAAGATACATGGAGGGCTAGATGATGGATAGGTGGTACTGGAAAACTTCATGTACAACATATAAGGGACACTACAATGAGAGAGAGGAGAGGATGAACCAGCAGGCCTGGACTTATTATTCCACTTTGAGTAGTGCAGATATGACATGACCCTTGGGGGCCAGTGACCCATGTGGTTTCAAGCTTCGAATACACAGTAGAGACTACAATGGAGGGGAAAGCAGGAAGGCCAGGACGAATGAAGCCAACTACAAGAAAGGGGACTGCACAGGAATGAGGAACTTCCTGATCGGGGTTCAGTGGGGACAGAGAACTGGCCAGGGAAGCCAGTTAATGAGATGATGAATTTGTAGCAACAAAATGCAAGGAGGCTCTCTGAGGAGGAGGTTTGTATACCAAGGGTAACAGGAATAATGAAAAAATCCCAGGATGAGCCCATGGTTTAACCCCAAAGGTGCAGGGAGGCAAAAACCAAGTGTGCTAGGAATGGAAAGAAATTTAGAAGGAAAGGACCCAGGAGAATAAGGAGAGCATGTTAGAGGCCGAAACGAATATGCACAGATTAGAAGGGAGGCCCAAAGACAATATGAAAAGTCGGAACAATAGCAGCGAAAGCCAAATCTGACCCGAAAACTGTTTGTTTACAGCACATCAGGAGGAAACACAGTCAGGACCCAGTAATCAGGCTAAGGAAGGAAGGAGGAGAGACAACAAGAATGACCGTGAAGTATCGTGAGGAACTCAACAAGAAATTCAAGAAGTGTTCACAGAGGAGAAGAAGGGGCTCCAGAAAGACGGAGAGGTGGGGACACACCATGTGGTCACACAACGAGAAAGAGAAGTGAAGAGTTCTGAGTGAGCTAGATGCCTCAAAGGCAATGGGGCCAGATAACATTCTCCATGGGTCCTGAGAGAGGGAGCAGAGGCGCTACTGTACACCCCTAACAACAATATTCAATACATCTATCGAAACAGGGAGATTGCCTGAGGCATGGTGAAGACAGCAAATGTAGTCCCAATATTTAAAAAAGGGTGACAGTCATGGAAGCATCTATAAATACCGACAGTGTCATGACATGTATAGTTGCAAAATCCATGGAGGAAGATATAGGAGAAGAGTGGTGGAACACCTAGATGGTTGATTCATCAACAGCAAGCAAACAATGAGTTTCAGGGCGGGAAATCCTGTGTCACAAAACCTTACTGGAGTTCTATGACTTGGTGATGACAGCATTAAAGAAAGAGAGAGGAGGGGTGGGTTGACTTGCATATTCTGGACTGCAAGAAAGGGCGTTTTTGGACACAGTTCCTAACAAGAGATTGGTTGGCCAAAAATGGAGGACCGAGAGGGATAACAGGGAAGCACTACAATGGGATCAGGGAATACTTGTCAGTGACCAGCAGCGAGTCATGGTACGTGGCGAGGTGTCAGAGTGGGCACCTGTGATGGCGGGGGTCCACAGGGGTCAGTCCTGGACAGTGCTGTTTCTGGTATTTGTGAACGACATGACGGAAAGGAATAGACTCTGAGGTGTCCCCTGTTTGCAGATGATGACGTGAAGTTGATGGAGAAGAATTCACTCGTCGAAGTACCCAGGCAGAAGTAACAAAGTATCTGGACAGGCTGCAGACCTGGTCCACCTATTGGCTCCTCGGAGTTCAATCCCACAAGTGGCAAAGTCATGAAGATTGGGGGAAGGGCAAAGAAGACGCAGCGGAGTTACAGTCTAGGGGGCCAGAGACTCAAAACCTCTCTCAAGGAAAAAGATTTGGGCAGTGAGGTTATACCACCAGGCATTCTCCTGAAGCCGCCACATAACCAAGTAACTGCTGCCAGCATATGGGCGCCCTAGCAAACCTCAGAAAAACAGCATTCCGACATCTTACTAAGGAATCGTTCAGGACCCTGTACACAGTTGTACGTTAGGCCAATATTGGAGTAGTATGCGGCACAGTTTTGGAACCCCCACACAACTAGCCAAGCACGTAAAGAAACTAGAGAAAGTGCAAAGTGTTTGCAACAAGACTAGTCAGAGCTAAGCGGTATGTCCTACGAGGAGAGGTTAAGGGGAAATCAAACCTGACGGACACTGGGAGGACAGGAGAGATGGGGGGACATGATAAACGACATACGAAATACTGAGAGGAATTGACAGGTGGACAAAGGACAGGATGTTCCAGAGATTGGACACAGTAACAAGGGGACACAGTTGGAATTTGAAGACACAGATGAATCACAGGGATGTTAGGATAGTATTTCTTAAGCCACAGAGTAGTCAGCAAGTGGAATAGTTTGGGAAGCGATGTAGTGGATGCAGGGATCCATAATAGCTTTAAGCAGAGGTATGATAAAGTCACGGCGCTGGGGATGCCAGGGGGGGAGTGACCTAGTAGCGAATCAGTGGAAGAGGCTGGGCCAGGAGCTCGGACTCGACCCCTGCAACCTCAACTAGGTGAGAAAGCTAGGTGATGTACACACTCACACACACACACAGCACGCACAAACATAACACGCCACACACACACAACACAGACACACACACACACAGACACACACAACGACGCACAAACACCCACGCTCACACACACCCAACACTCACGCACACACACGCTTGTTCAAGGACACAGTGTCATTATTACTGAAATAAATGAGATTGTTACAGGTGACCATGGTTGTTGAAGCCATTCCCAGGCATCCTGGAAAGGTTCAGATAACTTTCAAAACTCTATATGGACGTACCTTCAAACACTTATAAATATGTCTTCTAACTCGACGACTACAGAGGTTAGAATGTTATAACTAGGAAAATGCTCTTGATTCAGGGAACTGGGGATCTAGCCCTTTTACTCCCTTGAATGAATCTGTATGCATTCATCCCAAAAAAGCGCTAAACTCAGGCATGTGGTTTAGCGGTTTTTGGTTTATAAAAGTATTAATTATGAACAGGCATTTTTTCAATCCTTATTGGTTTTGATTCTTCTTCTGAATGAATTCATGTTTTATTTAGGCTGTGTAGGAACGATAGTTTGCTGGATCCTGTGTGGTACCTGGAGAATGCTCTTCGATCTGCTTAAACATTTATTGGTGCATTTTTTTCACCTGAAACTTTGAATTGATTTTCGGGTAAGTTTTAAAATCACGTTATTTATTAATCTGAGTCCAGTAATAAATCAGTGTTTGAATTTACTGTGTTATTTAGGGTAATTTTATTGATTGGTGATTTAATAAATCTTATTTAAATCTCAATTACATACAAGCATACTTAATTCTAAGAGGCTTAGAATAAATAGATTTATTTTGGATTATTTGCCTAATCATAATTTTCCATTTATTTGAACAAACAACAGGGAAGTGAAAAAAAAAAATGATTTTCATGCGATAATTTTTTAATTCCCTTCACCTGGCAACTCTGAGACCTTGATAATTCAAATTGTGCAGTGACTGAAACTTAATAAAACGAACGTAATGGCCTGGAGCTTTACATTTATCTCCATAGGTTCAAACCCACCCGTTCCGTGTTTTTTCCGAGTAATGTTTGTGTATTTTATATTGCCATTAAGTTTGGCCTTTATAAACGTGGTTTTCTTACTAGATTGGTTTGTGAATTCGTTCGTGTTGAATTTCATTAACTTGCAAACTTGTTGTACAATCCACCTATATATCATATCAACGTAATCATTCCATCATTCTTCTTAAACACCAATAACATCCAATCCACAAAAAAAAATTATCCTTCTCGCTCTGCTCAATATTGTTGAGCGTTAGCATTAAGAGGTGTGTACTAAAATCTTATAATTGATTTATATGTGTCCACTATTGCCATACTAGTATGCGTTTTATGTGATTATTATGATTTAGTTTTTGATGTATGGAGTTGCTCGTAGCTTAATATGAGATTTCTGTGCCGCTCAAACCAACGAGAAATAATTTACATCCTAGAGCCTCCCTCATCTCTCACCAATATTGCACGCTCCCACTCCACACCCCACTTCACACTCTCTCATTGTTCAGAGATTTGTAGTTGTTATCATTACCAAATAGTAGAGATCTCTCACGCAGATTCAGTGAACATTGTAGTGATGTAACAGGTAGTATAGATATTCAGTCGTTGTTTATTGTGGTTGCCGGTTTATTGTGTATATAGAGAGAGATATAGATAGAGATATTGAGTCTTTTAGACGGCGTCTTAGTATCGCGCGACGCTCGCGTCTACGCAAAGTTCACTCGCGCTCACGCTCTCTCACATCTATAGGTAGACCCCGCCCGAGCGTCTTGTTTGGTAGGAGAGTTATAATAATGTGGGTTATGGTTTATGAATGTTTTGTGGATGTTATTGGCGCGTAAGATCATCGGTGAGTTGGTGGGTGCGCGCTGTGCGCGACATGCTGGTTTGTTCGCGGTCTGTTGGCGGTGTAGGGGTCATAGTAGAGATTATTAAAGAAGAGTGCATAAGAGTTGGGTTTGGGGATGTTGACCGGTTATGAGATGGTGGTTGTGTTGGCTCGCGGTGTGCTGGTTGAGGTGAGGAAGGAGATAGAGAGTCTCACGCGCACGGGTGATAAGGGAAAATGACATGAAAACACTGGGATAGTGAGAATATGTAGAGCAGTGTGTGTGTGTGTGTGTACGCTCTCGCAATGTGGAGTTAGTGTCTCCTCTCTCACATCGCTTGAGGTTGACATTGACAAGGTGGACGGGCAAGGCTGTAGATTGCGCTCGCGCTCGCGCACTCAGGGCATGATACGACGGCATTTCTTCAGTCTCAGAGTTGTCAGGGGCTAAGCTAGAAAATAGGTCTGGAGAGTGAGTGTAGTGGAGGCAGGATCATAATATTTAACTTAGAACAGGTATATCTCTGGAGCAGGGAGGAGAGTGGGTACCTTACATTCGACCAGTGAAGAGGAGGTGTCAACGAGCATTGACCCCAGGGACCCTGCAACCGCAATAGGTTTGAGTAAGGTAAACACGCAAACAGCAAACACACACACTGACAAAAAGAATAAGGATCAATGATCAAATGCCGATGTCACCATAATTTTATTAATAAAAAGAAATCTCGCGCTCTCGCTCGTAATTTTTAAATCTCGACTGATGATCTTGACGACACGAGGTTATGTCTCTTCACTTTTAGCATATTAATCTTCCTGGTTAAATTAAAGAGTTTAAAACTCAAATATTCCTCCTTGCGATTCTGTTAGTGGGAATGGATTCGTGAAGGACCTGCCTAGTTATGGGCCTAACAGGCCTGCTGCAGTGCTCCTTCCTTTCTTATGTTATGTCATTTTGGTGGTCAAATGGGTTCGGTCACATGGCCCTAGTAACTAGCATTCTGGTGAAATTAGGTCTATGATGCTGGTCTTATCTTTGGGACGAAGATAAATTCTTGTGGATTGGAGACGGCTTGGTACTGGTGAAAAGGATGGTGGAAAGATATCTACTGGTGAAAAAAAAAAAGATTATTGAATGACGATAAACTCTTGATGACATGTTAGGAAAACCTAATGATGGAATAAGACCCCCGCCCCCCCGCCAGTCTTAAGAATCAATGTACTAATATTAATGCTAAAATTAAGTTTTAATTCAAGGACAGCCAATATGGAAGAATAAATAACTGTTGGAGAAGTCGTCATGGTTAGGTGTTGGTGCGTACAGTGGGGGGTAATTTATTCTTTTTTAAGATTATTCCTAGGTTATGTTTCGTCGCGGCGCTTGACGATGCTCGCCCTATCTTACTGTAAGGCCCTAGTGTACAGAAAGACCTTTTAAGTTTTTGTGAGAGTACTCGTTTATAGCTTGCACGGAAAGGGGGGGGGGGGGGGTTCATGAAGCTCCCTGTTCGCGTAAATGATAGTGTTTTACTCACTAGCAGCAGAGTGTAGTGGACCTAATGTGCTCGGCTCGGCGTTAAAAGTTTCTTCGTGTGTGAAGTAATGATGTGTGAGAGTGGGTTGGCATGTTGTGCATGTATCTCGCGCTTAATATAATACATTATATTATATACGCATTTTATATACGCATATATATATTATATAAATACTATAATACTATTATATATATATATATTATTTATATTTATTTTATATATATCTATATAATATATATATATATATATATATATATTTATATAACATATTTTATATTATATATTTATATACATAATATCTATATAATATATATGTATGCTCGCTCGCTCGCTCTCTATCTATATATATATATATTATATATATATATACGCTCGCTATATATTTTTCAATATATATATATATACTATATATATATCTATTATAGGTAGTATAGTGGCTGGTAGACAGCAAACCGCCGGGGAGATATTACCGTTCTGCCAAGTGAGTGTAAAACGAAAGCCTGTAATTTGTTTTATCATGATTGTAGGATTGTGGTGTCCCTTTCTCTGTACATAATACGTGCCTAAGAAAAAGGTTCTCTTGTATATTCATACACTTATGGTTCACACTTACCCATACATGTACAAGCAATATATATACACATCACCCTCTGGTTTTCTGCTATTTTTCTTTCTAGTTCTATGTTCTTGTTTATTTCCTCTTATCTCCATGGGGAAGGGGAACAGGAATTCTTCCATTCGTAAGCTTATGCGTGTCGTACGAGGCGAATAAAGTGGCCTGGAGCAAAGGGGCTAGGTAACCTATCTCCTGTATATATTACTAAATGTGAAAGGGATACTTTTGTTTTTCTTTGGGCCACCCCGCCTCGGTGGGCTACGGCGGTGTATTGAAAGATAATATATTATATTATATACTATTTATATATATATATATATATCTATATATATATATATATAAAACCACTGAATCACTGTGTGTGAAGGGAGTGTCGAACCTACGAACCTTAGGACAAGGTACGCAGTGCTTGTACCAATTACCCCACACTGGCCAATACCTTGGCGGTGTAGCATGAGCTAGTTTGATCCAAGGCAGCCAGCTTTCAGGAGAAGGTACTTACAGCTTTTATCTCATCCCCTGCATGCATCGCTCTTACTAGAGAGTTGAACAATGCAAGGAAATTCGCGCGGAGAGCATGCTGAAATATACACAAACACTGCATCTCTGGATGAAGTGAGACTCGAACCTACGAAACTTAGGTCAAGGTACGCAGTGCTTTACCAATCACGCTCCACGGACCACTCTCGCTCCCCGCGGCGCGTGTAGCATGAGCTACACGTTCGGATCAAGGCAGCCAGCTGCTTCACGGCGAAGGTGTACAGCTTATCATCTCATTCCCCTTGCATGCATCAGCCTTTTACTAGAGATTGTTGAAAATGGCAAAGGAATTCGCGAGCGATGCGAATATACACAAACACTGACTCTCGGCTGAAGGTGTGTCGAACCTACGAACCTTAGGACAAAAAGGTACGCAGTGCTTTACCAATCTTACCCACACTGGATCAATCCCTTGGCGTCGTGTACGCATGAGCTACACGTTTGATGCAAGGCATCCAGCGTTCAGGAGAAGGCCTTACCACGCTTTTTCATCTCATTCCCCTGCAGCATCACCTTAACTAGAGATTTGAACAATGCAAGGAATTCGCAGGAGGCATGCGAAATATACACAACCCTGATCCTTGGCTGAAGGGAGACTCGGAACCTACGAACCTCTAGCCGACCATGCCTACGCACACGTGCTTTTTACCTATTCTTACACCACACTATGGACCATACCTTGGGCGTGTAGCATGAGCTACACGTTGATACCAAGGCAGCCATGTTTCCACGGAGAAGGCTTACAGCTTTTCATATCATCCCCTGCATGCATCGGCCTTATAGAGATTTTGAACAATGCAAGGAATTCGCGAGAGATGCGAAATATTACACAACACTGATCATCTGGCTGAAAGGAGATCGAACCTACGAACCTTTGGACAAGGTACGCAGTGCTTTACCAATCTACCCACACTGGAACCAATACCTTTGGCGTGTAGCATGAGCTACGTTTGATCCAAGGCAGCCAGCTTTCAGTGAGAAAGGCTTTACAGTTTTCATCTATCCCCTGCATGCATCAGCCTTACTAGGGTTTGAACAATGCAAGGATGTGTCGCGAGGCATGCGACAATATACACAAAACTGATCTCTGGACTGAAGGAGCAAAGCGAACCTACGAACCTTAGGACAAGGTACGCAGTGCTTACAATCTAACCCTCACAGGACAATACCTGGCGTGTAGCATGAGCTACACGTTTGATCCAAAGCACTGCGTACCTTGTTAAGGGTTCGTTAGGTTCGTGTGTCTCCTTCAGCCAGGAGTCAGTGTTTGTGTTTATTTCGCATGTCTCGCGTGTATCTTGCATTGTTCCACATCTCTAGTAAGGTGATGAAATGCAGGGGATGTGAGATGAAAAGCTGTAAGCCTTCTCCCTGGAAAGCTGGCTGCCTTGGATCAAACGTGTAGCTCATGCTACACGCCAAGGATTGGTCCAGTGTGGGTAGATTGGTAAAGCACTGCGTACCTTGTCCTAAGGTTCGTAGGTTCGAGTCTCCTTCAGCCAGAGATCAGTGTTTGTGTATATTTCGCATGCTCTCGCGTAATTCCTTGCATTGTTCAAATCTCTAGTAGGCTGATGCATGCAGGGGATGAGATGAAAAGCTGTAAGCCTTCTCCCTGAAAGCTGGCTGCCTTGGATCAAACGTGTAGCTCATGCTACACGCCAAGGTATTGTCCAGTGTGGGTAGACTGGTAAAGCACTGCGTACCTTGTCCTAGGTTCGTAGGTTCGAGTCTCCTTCAGCCAGAGATCAGTGTTTGTGTATATTTCGCATGCTCTCGCGAATTCCTGATATATATATATATATATTATATATATATATATATATATATATATATATATATATATATATATATATATATATATAAGTTTGTATAGGTGAGTTTTTTATTGTCCTTCCTCATAATAAATTTTATATTGTCTCCACATTTAATGTGAAGGTACAAGCTGACCCTAGAGTGGTTTCTTTTTCTATTTTAAACAATATAAATGCCCTTAGACTAGGCAGGCTGTTTACGCTTTAGGAACCAGGACTTTTATTTACGTTACGCAGACAAAAGCGTAACAATAAGTACCAGTGAAATTTATCCTCCAGATCGGTAACTATGGTCTTCGATGTGGTGACGTTAGTAACAGTGACAGTTATGTTATTACTCAGGGTTGTTAAGTAACTACCGGTGGACCAGTGTCCATGATTAACGGGAGTAAGTGTAAGATGGATTATTGATGACGGAGGTCAACGACAGCTATGATGTGATTTGTAGAATATGTAAAGAGTAATAAAGATGAGGGTTTGAGGTGAACTACTCATTAAAGTTTATCTCACAGTGGTGACATGTCTCTCCCGAGGGTTTATCTCACAGTGGTGACATGTCTCTCCCGAGGGTTTATCTCACAGTGGTGACATGTCTCTCTCGAGGGTTTATCTCACAGTGGTGACATGTCTCTCTCGAGTGTTTACTCACAGTGGTAACATGTCTCTCCCGATGGTTTATCTCACAGTGGTAACATGTCTCTCCCGAGGGTTTATCTCAGTGGTGACATGTCTCTCCCGAGGGTTTATCTCACAGTGGTGACATGTCTCTCCCGAGGGTTTATCTCACAGTGGTGACATGTCTCTCTCGAGGGTTTATCTCACAGTGGTGACATGTCTCTCTCGAGGGTTTATCTCACAGTGGTGACATGTCTCTCTCGAGGGTTTATCTCACAGTGGTGACATGTCTCTCTCGAGGGTTTATCTCACAGTGGTGACATGTCTCTCTCGAGGGTTTATCTCACAGTGGTAACATGTCTCTCTCGAGGGTTTATCTCACAGTGGTAACATGTCTCTCCCGAGGGTTTATCTCACAGTGGTGACATGTCTCTCCCGAGGGTTTATCTCAGTGGTGACATGTCTCTCCCGAGGGTTTATCTCAGTGGTGACATGTCTCTCCCGAGGGTTTATCTCAGTGGTGACATGTATCTCCAGAGGGTTTATCTTACAGTGATAACATGTCTCTCCCGAGGGCTTATCTCACAGTGGTAACATGTCTCTCTCGAGGGTTTATCTCACAGTGGTAGACATGTCTCTCCCGAGGGTTTATCTCAGTGGTAACATGTCTCTCCCGAGGGTTTATCTCACAGTGGTAACATGTCTCTCCCGAGGGTTTATCTCAGTGGTAACATGTCTCTCTCGAGGGTTTATCTCAGTGGTAACATGTCTCTCCTGAGGGTTTATCTCACAGTGGTAACATGTCTCTCCTGAGGGTTTATCTCTCAGTGGTAACATGTCTCTCCCGAGGTTTATCTCCAGTGGGAACATTCCCCCCTGGAAAATTAATTTAAAAAGTCAAAATACAGTGGACCTCGGAAAAATTTAGTGTGCCTTTTTCCCTTTTGAACAAAACTATTTTTATTATTACAAAATGTATTTTTTTGTTTAAAATTTTTTGGGGGGGGTCTGGAAAGGTTTTAAAATTTGGGTTTAC
>NC_069408.1:82209679-82229178 GCF_026875155.1 Cherax quadricarinatus
TACGTGAAAAAACTAGAATGTATTTTCGGTCGCTGAACGTGAAGGAACCCCGTATTGCAAAAGGAACTCGTCCAGCACATCAATGCACGCCAAAAAAATTAGTGCAAAATTCTGGTAATGTTTTTACTCAGTTAATGGAAATAAAAGGGGTATAAAATACCGACACAATGGAAATATAAACACAATGCGTATTTGATCCTTTATTTGACAACGTTTCACCCACACAGTGGGCTTTTTCAAGTCACACACGGATACCTGGGTTGGAAGGTACGAGAGTATTTTAGTCATGTTCAGAATGTTGAGGCCCGTGGAGAATGCTGCATCTGATGTTTCTACCGGTGGGTTTATAGAGTCTTGGTACCTTGCAAAGGGTATGGGACAATTTTGTGAGTAGACCTTCTGCAGTGTTCTAGTTCTTATTGGATAGGGGATGAAGAATTTCTTGGCGGTGGTTCAGCTATGTCATAGAAGCCATGTTCTGGTTGAAATTGTTGGTTGTAGAGATAGCGTGAGTCCAGGGATTCTTCTCTCAACAACAATTTCCCAACCAGAACAATGGCTTCCTAGGGACATAGTGAACACCGCCAAGAAACTTCTTCCATCGTACCCCAATAAGAACATAGAACACTTGTGGGCAGAAAGAGTCGTAACCTTTATTCGGGCATGGACACACCCTCATTTACGGTATCTCCCCAACAGCGAACAGGTTGCTAAAGTTGGTGTTGGGGCCCCTCGTTAATAGTGACCAGGTTCTAGCCAATAAGAAGGTGGGATTGGCAATCGCGTGTTATGTGGATACCGCCTCCTGACTGCCCTTGTCTTTCCCATTTCAGAGCGGGTTGGCCGGTCTGCTATTTGTCCCTTTATTTCTGCTTGCTTACCGTACGTGCACTATAACTTATTACTGTAAAATAGTGTACATATTGCTGTTCTAAATTGGTGAAGGATAATATAAGTCTAAACTTTTTCTACTTTGTTTATTTGCTCCCATTACACCTGGGATAACAGGCCATTTGGAATCCTAGGTTGTAATAACACTGCAGAAGGTCTACTCACAACTTGTCCAATACCCCTGCCAAGCTACCCAAGACTCTATAACCCCACGCGGTAGATCATCAGATGCAGCATTCTCCACCTGACCTCAACATTCTGAACATGACTATAAATACTCTCGTACCTTCCAACCCCAGGTAGATCCGTGTGTGACTTGAAAAAGCTCACTGTGTGGGTGAAACGTTGTCAATAAAGGATCACATTATACTGCATTTGTGTTTATATACACAGTTAATCATTAATGATGAGATTACGAAGCAAATCAAATCTGGTATTTACAAGTTTGCAAATTAAGAAATGTGCAACACTAAATAAATTCAAACCTTTATTAAGAAACACCAGTTATAAGGCCAAACTTAAGAGGAATACTCTTGTTATCACAAAATGACAATATTAAAATACACCAAACATTAACTCAGAAAAAAACACGGAACGGGTGGGGTTTGAACCTATGGAGAGTAAAGTGTAAAGCTCCAGGCCATTCCGTTCGTTTTACTAAGTTTTAGTCACTGCACAGTTTGAATTATCGAGGTCTCAGAGTTGCCAGGTGAAGGTAATTAAAAAATTATCGCATGAAAATCATTTTTTTTTCACTTCTGGTAGTTTGTTAAAAGAAATGGAAAATTATGATTAGCAAAATCCAAAATAAATCTATTTTTCTAAGCCTCTTAGAATTAAGTATGCTTGTATGTAATTGAGATTTAAATAAGATTTATTAAATCATCATTCAATAAAATTACCCTACGATAACACAGTAAATTCAAACACTGATTTATTACTGACCAGATTAATAAAACTGATTTTAAAACTTACCCTAAAATCAATTCAAGGTTTCAGGTGAAAAAAAGGCACCAATAAATGTTTGAAGCCGATCGGAAGAGGCATTCTCCAGTTACCACACAGGATCCAGCAAACTATGTTCCTACACAGCCTAAATAAAACACGAATTCATTTCATATGAGGAATCAACCAATAAAGATTGATGCTGTTCATAATTATACTTTTTATACCAAAAACCGCTAAACCAGCATGGCTGGTTTAGCACTTTTTGGGATGAGATACATAAGAACATAAGAACATAAGAAAGGAGGAACACTGCAGCAGGCCTGTTGGCCCATACTAGGCAGGTCCTTTACAATTCATCCCACTAACATAACATTTGCCCAACCCAATTTTCTATGCTACCCAAGAATATCACATTCCTTATCACTGTCAACTGCCTCAAATGTTCTATTGAAGAACGTCAGTAAGTTTGTCAGGCAGGAACGACCTCTCGTGAATCCATGCTGAGATTCATTTATCAAGTTATGCTCTTCAAGGTGACCTCTGATAATGTCAGCTATAATTGATTCTAATAACTTGCCCACTATAGATGTCAGGTTATTGGACGGTAATTTGAAGGAGTGGACTTAAACCCTGAAATTTTTAATATAGGAACCACATTTGCCATCTTCCACAACTCTGGCACAACAAATGTAAGGATGGACGCATTGAATACACCCTTAATGGCTGACTAAGCTCCATCTTGCATTCCTTAAGTACTCTTTAAAACAACTCATCGGGTCCCGGGGACTTATTTTTTTTCAGTTTGTCTATCTGTTTTAATAACCATGTCCCTCGTGACAGTAATATTAGTTAACTTAAATTCATCAGGAACTAAATAATTGTTAATTACTGGGAAACATCATTTACATCTTCCTGTGTAAAAACTGACAAAAAATAGTCATTAAAAAAAAGAAACACATTTCCAGTTCATTATCCGTCAGCTGTCCATCCCAGATTTCAGAGGTCCTACTTTTTCCTTCACCTTCGTCCTAAAACACTTGAAAGAACCCCTTTGGATTAGTCTTCGATTCATTTGCAACTCTAATTTCATAGTCACGTTTAGCCTTTCTAATCGCCTTTTTTACTTCTCTTTTAAGCTGAACATATTGGTCAGTAAGGTTAACCTCTCCTCTTCTGATGCGCCTATAAATTCCCCTTTTCTCCCCTAATAGATGCTTTAGCCTCCTGTTAACCCATTTGGGATCGTTTATTATTAGACCTAATTTCTCTCTGGGGAATGTATATACTTGGGCACTGTGTACATTATTAAGAAAACAATCATAAAAGCAGATCCTTCATATTCACAAGTTATGGTTATCGTCAATAAAATCATTAGCTAGATAACCCCAATCAAGATTAGACAGATGTTCCCTAAGTCCATTATAATCGGCAGAACGAAAATCAGGGATTTTTACTGTATTATCATTATTCTTTGCTTTCCCAATTAATGCTAAAAGTGATGGATTTGTGATCACTTGCGCCAAGCTCTTCAGTGATCTCCAGATTATTCACGAGTGTTTCCTTATTTGACAGACTAGGTCTAGCAAATTATTACCCCTGGTAGGCTCAGTTACACTCTGTTTCAGAAAACAGTCCTGAACTGTTTCCATAAAGTCACTGGACTCTAGATTACCTGTCAAAGAATTCCAGTCAATTTGACTCAAGTTAAAGTCCCCTACTATGACTATGTTACTGTGTCCAGAAGCCCTAACAATTTCGTCCCAAAGAAGTCTCCCTCTATCGTGATCCAAGCCTGGAGGTCGGTATATTAACACCTAGAATTAGTTTTTCTTGACCCTCCACGAACTCTACCCAAACAGACTCTGTTACTGCTCCATCTATTTTATACCTGTTTTTATGCAACAATTAATATTTTCTCGAACATACAATGCAACTCCTCCCCCCTTCCCATTACATCTATCCACATTGAACAACTTAAATCCCTGAATATTACACTCAGCAGTCATATCCCGACTCTTTAAATCATACCACGTTTCAGTTAATGCAATGATATCAAAATTCCCAGGTAATCTAGAGTCCAGTGACTTTATGGAAACAGTTCAGGACTGTTTTCTGAAACAGAGTGTAACTGAGCCTACCAGGGGTAATAATTTGCTAGACCTAGTCTTGTCAAATAAGGAAACACTCGTGAATAATCTGGAGATCACTGAAGAGCTTGGCGCAAGTGATCACAAATCCATCACTTTATAGCATTAATTGGGAATGCAAGAATAAATGATAATACAGTAAAAATCCCTGATTTTCGTTCTGCGATATATAATGGACCTTAGGGAACATCTGTCTAATCTTGATTGGGATTATCTAGCTAATGATTTTATTGACAATAATCATACTTATGAATATGAAGGGATCTGCTTTATGATTGTTTTTCTTAATAATGTACACGTGCCCAGAGTATATACATTCCCCAGAGAGAATTTAGGTCTAATAATAACGATCCCAAATGGGTTAACAGGAGGCTAAAGCATCTATTAGGGGAGAAAAGGGGAATTTATAGGCGAATCAGAAGAGAGAGGTTAACCTTACTGACCAATATGTTCAGCTTAAAAGAGAAGTAAAAAGGGCGATTAGAAAGGCTAAACGTGACTATGAAATTAGAGTTTGCTAATGAATCAAAGACTAATCCAAAGGGGTTCTTTCAAGTGTATAGGACGAAGGTAAAGGAAAAAGTAGGACCTCTGAAATCTGGGAATGGACAGCTGACGATAATGAACTGGAAATGTGTTCCTTATTTAATGACTATTTTTTGTCAGTTTTTACACAGGAAGATGTAAATGAGATTCCAGTAATTAACAATTATTTAGTTCCTGATGAATTTAAGTTAACTAATATTACTGTCACGAGGACATGGTTATTAAACAGATAGACAAACTGAAACAAAATAAGTTCCCCGGGACCCGATGAGTTGTTTTCAAGGGTACTTAAGGAATGCAAGATGGAGCTTAGTCAGCCATTAACGAGTGTATTCAATGCGTCCATCCTTACCAGTGTTGTGCCAGAGTTGTGGAAGATGGCTAATGTGGTCCCTATATTCAAATCAGGGGATAAGTCCACTCCTTCAAATTACCGTCCAATAAGCCTGACATCTATAGTGGGCAAGTTATTAGAATCAATTATAGCTGACATTATCAGAAGTCACCTTGAAGAGCATAACTTGATAAATGAATCTCAGCATGGATTCACGAGAGGTCGTTCCTGCCTGACAAACTTACTGACGTTCTTCAATAGAGCATTTGAGGCAGTTGACAGTGATAAGGAATATGATATTGTTTATTTGGATTTTAGTAAAGCCTTCGACAGAGTACCTCACAAGAGACTCTTAAGAAAAGTGGCAGCTCATGGTATAGGAGGTAAAGTCCTAGCATGGATTGAGGCATGGCTTACCAAAAGCAGAATCTGAATGGAGGATTAAGGTTAGTCACTAGTGGCGTTCCACAAGGATCAGTTTTAGGGCCTCTACTGTTCATAATTTACATTAATGACCTTGATGAAGGGATTACTAGTGACATGAGTAAGTTTGCTGATGACACAAAGATAGGCCGTATAATTCACTCTGAGGAGGATATCAATGAACTCCAGGACGATTTGAACAAATTAATGTCTTGGTCTGAAAAATGGCAGATGAAGTTTAATGTGGATAAGTGTAAGGTATTTGCCCTGGTAATGAAAATAACCCTCGAAGCTATAATCTAGGTGAAGTAGAGCTTGGTCATACAGAATGTGAAAAAGACTTGGGAGTCATGGTAAGCAGAAATCTAAAGCCAAGACAGCAGTGCCTTAATGTGCGCAACAAGGCCAACAGATTACTTGGATTTATCTCAAGAAGTATAAGTAACAGAAGTCCAAAAGTTATTTTACAGCTCTATACATCACTAGTGAGGCCTCATTTAGATTATGCTGCTCAGTTTTGGTCCCCTTACTACAGGATGGACATAGACTCATTAGAGAACATACAGAGAAGAATGACTAAAATGATTTACTGTGTAAGGAACCTCCCGTATGAAGATAGACTTTAAGCCTTAAATCTCCACTCTCTGGAGAGGCGTAGAATAAGGGGAGATATAATTGAAGTGTATAAGTGGATGACGGGCATAAACAAGGGAGACATTAATAAAGTACTGAGGGTGTCGAACCAGGTAAGAACCAGGAATAATGGATTTAAGTTGGATAAATTTAGATTTAGAAAGGACATAGGTAAGTACTGGTTTTCTAACAGAGTTGTAGATGCGTGGAACAGTCTTCCCAGTGGGGTGATAGAGGCTGGGACCTTGGGTAGCTTTAAGAAGAGACTGGACAAATATATGAGTGGGAGGGGCTGGGTTTGATTGGTGTCAAGGGGTACAGGAGTTATTTCTTGAGTAGCTTTAGGTAGATGTCGTTTTGATAAGGACCTGCCTCGTATGGGCCAGTAGGCCTTCTGCAGTGTTCCTACATTCTTATGTTCTTATGTTTTTTCTTCTGCACATTTTTCCTGTTCATCTTTGTTTTTACACAATTTCTGAAATTATCATTACCCAGAGTTACTCCATGACAGTTACTATTAAGATTCTTAATATCAGAGCATAAGTCAATGTATCCATACTCATTATTAATCATTTCTAAACCCATACCTCTAACTAATCCTAGTTTAAAGTCCTAACAACCCCCTCAACTGAGTTAGCAAGAAAACCCACACCTGCCCTGGATAAGTGAACCCCATCCCTGGCATACATGTCATTTCGGCCATAGAAGTTGTCCCAGTTGTCAATGAATGGTACTGATTATCCTTACAGTGTTTATCCAGCCAACAATTAATACCAATTGCTCTGGACAACCATTCATTACCAACACCTCTTCTTGGCAAAATGCCACATATAACAGGGCGCCCCCCCTTCTTCCTAATCATGTCTATAGCTGTCCTGAACTTTCTAACTAAATCCTCACTTCTACGCTTGCCTACATCATTGCCTCCAGCACTGAGGCAAATAATAGGATTGATCCCATTACCGCTCATGATGTTGTCAAGCCGGCTAACAATGTCCTCCATCCCAGCCCCAGGAAAGCATACCCTTTGTCTCCTACTCCTGTCCTTCAAGCAGAATGCCCTATCCATGTATCTAACCTGGCTATCCCCAACAACAACAATATTCTTACCTTCCTTGTTGTCGTTCGTCGTGACGATCCCAGTAGTCGACTCACATTCGTCGGGTAGCACCGAGAATGCGTTCGAGGTTTCCACAGGAGTTTCCACGGCAGTCTCTTTCTTCTTCATCGTTTCTGGCTTTCCATTCGTCTTCTTGATCGTCAACTTCGTCGTCCCCTGCTGTCCAGCCACTAACCACGATCCCTTCTTGACCTGAGGACTCGAAACAGGAGGACTACTACGAATCCTCTTGTTTTCCTCGGTCAATCACCGTATCTCCATCTTCGCTGCCCTCAATTCTTCCTTAAGTTGCTGGTAAAGTTGCTCGATGGAGGGCATCTTGGTTCAGTCCACGGGAGCAAACAAGACACTTCTTCACAGAGTTAAGTACAGGTCACCACTCACTTGTGTCCGTGAACAAGCGTGTGTGTGTGTGTGTGTGTGTGTGTGTGTGTGTGTGTGTGTGTGTGTGTGTGTGTGTGTGTGTTGTTTGTGTGTGTGTGTGTATGTGTGTGTGTGTGGTGTGTGTGTGTGTGTGTGTGTGCGCGTTTGTGTGTGTGTGTGTGTGTGTGTGTGTGTGTGTGTGTGTGTGTGTGTGTGTGTGTGTGTGTGTGTGTTTGTGTGTGTGTGTGTGCGTGTGTGTGTGTGTGTGTGTGTGTGTGTGTGTGTGTGTGTGTGTGTGTGTGTGTGTGTGTGTGTGTGTGTGTGTGTGTGTGTGTGCGCGCGCGTCCCCTACTGTCAGCGGTAATGTACTTTCTACCAGTAGTGTACCTTCTACCAGTAGTGTACCTTCTACCAGTAGTGTACCTTCTACCAGTAGTGTACCTTCTACCAGTAGTGTACCTTCTACCAGTAGTGTATCTTCAACCAGAAGTGTACTATCTACTGGTTATATATCTTCTACCAGTATTGTACCTTCTACCAGTAGTGTACCTTCTACCAGTAGTGTACCTTCTACCAGTAGTGTACCTTCTACCAGTAGTGTACCTTCTAGCATTAGTATTTGCCTTCCTAGTACTGTCATTCCAGCTACAGTTGTTCCTGTAACAGTAGTTATCCAGTACTGGTAGTTACCCGGACTTGGTAGTTACCCGGACTTGGTAGTTATCCATTACTGGTAGTTACCAATTTGGAGGATGAATATTACTGGTATTTACCCTTTCAAGATTTGTTATCTTTGCAGCTCTTGTTGTCCATCAACCATTAGTTATCCTTCCAGCTGCAGTAGTTATCTTTTTATTATATAAGCAGTTAACATTCCATCAGTAGTTTTCCTAACATATGTAGTTAATCTTTCACTAATAGTTATTCATTAACAGTTAATGCACCAATAGGTATCCTTCCATCAGTAGTTATCTCTCCACCAGTAATCCTTTCACACATAATTATCCTTTCAGTTATCAGTCCACAAAAATTTATCCTTCCACCAGTAGATGAGACAACGTGATAAATCCTGATTACCAGTGGAATCTCAATAATACTCGCGAAGTTTCGCAAATGTTTAATGCAGCCATGGATATTCCTATTGGCCATCATCTGATATGTAGGAATATATCATATCATCTTGTCATCTTCCTTCATCTCATTTCATCTCTCCCCTTCCTGTCGTCTCCCTCACCTAGCTCATATCTCCTTCAGCTTGCTATCATCGCCATTATTTTACTTTCGGCTTCCTCATCGTGATGTCTTCTCAATCAGGGCTATTTATATGGGACTTCATTATGTTTGTCGAATTGCTCCGTATGATCCCTCACAATGTAGCTCAGTTATAAACTGCTTTACCACCCCACCCGGGCCCTTTCCCATGACCCCAAAACCAACTCAGGGGACTTTACAGATTCCTCATCGAAATTTTCCCTTTTGTTATTGAAAACCATTAAAAAAACAAAAAAAACATTTAATAACCCCCTTTATTTTTTAACTTTTTAATGCATTTCTTTAAATTTCCACCTGTAATCCCCTTTAAATTTACCTAACATGCAGTGAACCTTGAAAACCCCCCTGTTTTGCAACTTTTAGTTTTTTAAATTAATTTTGCTGAAAATCATAAATCATGTAAAATATTAAGTTGAATAATTTACCCCCTTCATAAGAAAGTAAATGTTTATGTATGATGAACACCCCGCCACACCAGAGAAAATCTTTACACTGGGGTTTGTGGGGGTGATAAGCACAACAAAATTTGGGTTTTATTTTAATTTTTAAACAAATGGCGAGTGAGCTCTTAAAAACACGTACCAAAAAAAATGGAGCAAACACAGACAAAAGGCGGGGTAAGTAAGGGTGGTTTGTGTGTGTTTCGTGTATTTTTGTGTGTGTGTGTTTTGTGTGTGTGTGTGTGTGTGGTGTGTGTGTGAAACAACCAAATTTTTGGGTTCCCGGGATTTAAATTTCATACCAAACCCCCGCCTTTTTCACTGGCCCTACTAGAACTTTTTCTCCCGCTCCGTGTTATTAAACATACCCCCTTTTAAACCTATGGTTTGTTTTCCTGCTCCCAATTTCATTTTCCCCAGATTATTCCACTTCCTTACAACTCTAAACCCAAAGATAACTTTTTACCACCCCTGTGATTCACCTAAAATCTTCAACTTTCAACGTGACCCCCTTTTTCTGTTTTCCCCATCCCCCGGGAACACCCTATCCTGTCCCCCTTCTCGTTTCCCCTCTCTATTTTGTTTTTGTTGTCAATCCCCCCTTTTAACTCTCCTGTCCCCCAGGGTTGTCGGGTTTCGTTTTCCCCTTAACCTCTCTTCTTTATAAGACCCCCCTCACTTCGGGGAAAGTATCTTTTTAAAAAAACCCTTTGCCCTTTAATTTTTTTGAAGTGTTTGCCGATGTGGGTTTCATACTAGTGCTGAGGGCCCCCAAATGGGCCTGACGTACGAAACGAAACCAGAATTAATTTTGGTTAAAAATTACCGAAAATTATTTTTAAGTAAAATGACAAAAATACAGCTAATGTACATTTTTTTGGGCGCTTTTCGCTCCCGGGGAGCTTTGTAAAGGGCCGGGTTAAAAAACAAACATGGACCCCAGTGGGTTATTTTACCCTCAGGGGTGAGGTGTAGAAACAAGTAGATACATATTTTATAAGGGGGAAAAATTTCAGTTTGTACATGGGGAAAAAAAAGGGTTAAAAAAGGCAATGGATGGGGTAGCAAAAAAAATAGGGGGGGGAAAATGTATATAAAGGGGTTTTGGGGAAGGTATTTTCCCCCCCTTTTTCCCTTCTCTGTTACATAAGAACAAAAGGAAAGGGGGGAACACTGCAGTAGGCCTTTTGGGCCCCAAGTGGGCATGTCCTTTTATGTAGTATGAATTATGGAGGGCGGGTTTTTACTTTTTTTCAGGAGGTTTTCTCCAAAGACTTCAGGATGATGAAGGGGCCTTTGTTTTGTTTGTTTTAGAACAACGTTTAAAGCTGATTCAAGCTTTACTTTTCTGCGAAAATTGCCATTATTTTACTACGTTATTATTTTTTCCCGTCAGTATTCTTTTTTTTCCCAAAAATTATTTTTTCTAAAATTTCCCGTCACCAGCTTCTCGTACCTGCTTTTTTTTTCCTCAAACTTCCGCGCATTTTTCCCGCTTTTTTTTCTACATGCTTCTATCACAAGTTTTTTTAATTTCATCAAATTCCCCCCAAAAACCTACTATCACGGCTACTTCTCCTATTACTACTACTACTCCCTAGTACCTTCCTCCACTTTTTCAAATTACTATTTGAAACTTCAAACCACCACAAATTACTACTACTACAAATTTCCTTAAATTTCTACAACTATTTCCCAAATTCTATTCCGTCCTTACTTTTTTCCCCCTCCCTTTCTTTGTCTGGTCTTTCTCTGGGTTTCCTGTTAAACCCTGTCGGGTTCGATATTTCTCTATTTATTTCGCCATTACCCAAATACAATTACAACTACTATTAAATTTTAACCCCTGCTCCTGCTTTAAACCCTGCTTTTATTTTTTACTCTTTTAAAAGAAAACTACTACAACTACTACTTAAATAATACGTCTGTTTTTAGTATTATTTAAAAACCCCCTGCTTCCCCAGGGTCCTTGTGTAAATTCCCGGGCTTCTTTTCTCATTACTTCTAAGTGCGGGGTTAATTGTTACTCCCAAAGTTATATTTTTAAAATCTTAAGCAAATTTAAAAATTTAACATGAACAAAAGGTGAATTTTTTAGGGGAACTACAAATGAATGTGCAAAAAGTGAACGTACGTGAAAAAGTAAATTTAACATGTAAATTTGAAAAAAGAAAAGTTTTGTGAATTTAGGAAATGTGCAGGTTTTCTGCAGGTAAATGTGAAAGGTGAAGGGTACGATTTCCATACAGGATGAAGTAAAATGTGGAAAATGATAAACAGGCAAAAAGCAAGGTTTTAAAATGGGGAAAAAAAAAAAAATTTAAAAGTGAGTCACTTTTTAATGCCCCCAAAAGAAAAAAAAAGGGTTAAAGGGGAAGGGAAAATGTACACGATAAAAACAATTTCCCCGGGCGGGTTAGAACCCGTGATCAGAGAGTCTCAAAAATCCAGCCGTCGCGTTTGCCACTTTAACCCGCTAGCCACAAATTTCGAATTTATTTCCCAAATAGGCTCTAAACCCCCGCCCGTGGTCTGGTTGGGTTTTCAAAACGTGTCATTACATTTTTGTGATACGCAAATAACCCGCACATAAAAAAAGAGAAGCTTACGACGACTTTTTCGGTCCACTTGGGGCCTTTACAAAGTCCCCACTAACAAAGGTGGAGCAGGGCCCGGGTATATATAGGCAGGAAAAGGTTTGGGGGTATAGTATATAGTAAGTATATAGTAGTAGTAATTTCAAGAAAATTTTAAAAAATTCCGACAGGATGAATTAAACAAAATGCACCAAAAACCCGGGGTTTCCCCATCGTAGAAATTTCGCCATCCAGCAACCCTGTTGGGGGAAAACGTCCAAACAAAGACAACCAACGCCGACATGTGTCTTTTAAACGGAATTTTTTTAATTCTTTGCGTAAAATATTGGTTTTTAAATTTTAAAAAATAGTGACGGAGAGTGCAGATGGTCCCACGGAAAGTGTACACAACCCCCGAAAACTATAAAAATTTTAACCCCCGAAGCTATAAACAAAACCCCCGAAAATAATTAAACCCTCGAAGCTATAATTTTAACCCCGAAACTTAATCTTGGGTGAAGTAGAGCCCTTTATCATACAGAATAAGAAAAAGACTTGGGGTTTAGGGGAAGCCCGGGAAAACTAAAGCCCCAAAACAGCAGTTTCCTTAGTGGGCGCAACAAGGCGAACAGATTTCTTTGGGTTTATCTCAAGAAGGTTTTTAAAACTCTATAATCCCCAAATGGGGGGCCTAATTTTGATTATGTGCCTCAGTTTTTTTCTCCTTTCTACAGGTTTGGTATAGACTTTTATTAGAGAGCATACGGGAAGCTAAAAAGGGTTTACTGTGTAAAAGGGAAAAACCCGTATGAAGATAGATTAAAACCTTAAAATCTCCACTTCTGGAGAGGGGTGAACGAAGGGAGTATCATTGAAGTGTATAAAGGGTGACAGGCTAAACAAGGGGGATATTAAAAAAGACTGAGGGGTTTTGAACCCGGGAAGAACCAGAAAAAATGGTTTTAAGTTTGGGTAAATTTAAAATTTAGAAAGGACATAGGTAAGTAAAAACAGGAAAACACAGTAGTGTTCCGGGAATTAATTTTTATAGTGGGCCAGAAGAAGATAAATTATGTAACATCACAGTCACTAGTGAAATGGTTGTGAAGCAGATAGACAGACTGAAGCAAAATAAGTCACCGGGTCCTGATGAGGTTTTTTTCAAGGGTTCTAAAGGAATGCAAAATGGAAGTCTGTGAACCATTAACTAATGTTTTTAATTTATCTCTTCAAACGGGTGCAGTGTCTGATATGTGGAAGATGGCTAATGTAATTCCTATTTTTAAAACAGGGAAAAGTCGTTACCGTCAAATTACCGCCCAATAAGCCGACCTCAATTGTAGGCAAATTACTAGAGTCAATTATAGCTGAGATTATAAGAAGCCATCTCGATAAGCATAGCTTGATTAATGATACTCAGCATGGATTCACAAGAGGCCGGTCTTGCCTAACTAATTTATTAACTTTCTTCAGTAAAGCTTTTGAGGCTGTTGACCACGATAAAGAATTTGATATTATTTACTTAGATTTTAGTAAGGCATTTGATAGAGTTCCGCACCAAAGACTGTTGAAGAAAGTAGCAGCTCATGGCATTGGGGAAGGGTGCTCTCGTGGATCGAATCATGGCTCACAGACAGGAAGCAAAGAGTGTCCATAAATGGGGTTAAATCCGAGTGGGGATCAGTAACAAGTGGCGTTCCACAGGATCAGTCTTGGGCCCGTTGTTGTTTATAATATATATCAATGATCTTGATGAAGGAATTACTAGTGATATGACAAATTCGCCGATGACACAAAAATAGGTAGGATAATTGATTCAAACGTAGATGTTAGGGAACTTCAGGAGGATTTAGACAAACTCATCTCTTGGTCAGAAAAGTGGCAGATGCAGTTCAATGTAGAAAATGCAAGGTTCTGAAGCTCGGGAGTGTCCATAACCCTAGCACTTATAAGTTAAATAATGTAGAACTTAACCATACAGATTGCGAAAAAGACTTGGGGTTATGGTAAGCAGCAACCTTAAACCAAGACAGCAATGCCTAAGCGTAACGTAATAAGGCAAATAGATTACTGGGATTTATATCAAGAAGTGTAAGCAACAGAAGTGGAATTAAATGGTATAAAATACCGACACAATGGAAATATAAACACAAATGCAGTATAAAGTGATCCTTTATTGACAACGTTTCACCCACATAGTGGGCTTTTCAAGTCACACACGGATCTACCTGGGGTTGGAAGGTACGAGAGTATTTATAGTCATGTGTTGAGTCAGGTGGAGAATGCTGCATCTGATGATCTACCGGGTGGGGTTATAGAGTCTTGGGTAGCTTGGCAGGGGTATTGGACAAGTGGTGAGTAACCTTCTGCAGTGTTCTATGTTCTTATGTGGGATAGCGATGAAGAAGTTTCTGGCGAGTGGTTCAGCTATGTTTATAGAAGCCATGTTCTGGTTGAAATTGTTGGTTGTAGAGATGAGCGATGATTCCAGGATTCTTCTGTATTTGGTGTTGTCTTCTGTGGCTATAAGTCTTGAGTTTCTGTAGTTAATTAAATGGTTGTGTGAATTGCGATGTTGTACACAGGCATTCCTTGTATCGTCAGTCCTCTGCTTGCATATTGGTGTTCTGAATACGTGTTTGGGAGGTCTCTTGATGTTTCGCCCACATATAATTTGTTGCAGTCATTACAAGGGATTATGTATACCCCTGCAGAGGATGGAGGCTTGTCCTGTCTACTACTGGTGATGTCCTTGATTGTCGTGGTTGTGGAGGTAGATACTTGGAATGATGTTTTGGCAAAGATGTTGGAAACATGTTTGGCAATGGAGTTGGTTGTGGAGGACTATGTATCTCCAGAGAAGACACTGCCGAGAAGAGATACATAGTCCTTCCAACCAACTCCATTGCCAAACATGTTTCCAACATCTTTGCCAAAACATCATTCCAAGTATCTACCTCCACAACCACGACAATCAAGGACATCACCAGTAGTGACAGGACAAGCCTCCATCCTCTGCAGGGTATACATAATCCCTTGTAATGACTGCAACAAATTATATGTGGGCGAAACATCAAGAGACCTCCAAACACGTATTTCAGAACACCAATATGCAAGCAGGACTGACGATACAAGGAATGCCTGTGTACAACATCGCAATCACACAACCATTTAATTAACTACAGAAACTCAAGACTTATAGCCACAGAAGACAACACCAAATACAGAAGAATCCTGGAATCATCGCTCATCTCTACAACCAACAATTTCAACCAGAACAATGGCTTCTATAACATAGCTGAACCACTCGCCAAGAAACTTCTTCATCGCTATCCCACATAAGAACATAGAACACTGCAGAAGGTCTACTCACCACTTGTCCAATACCCCTGCCAAGCTACCCAAGACTCTATAACCCCACCCGGTAGATCATCAGATGCAGCATTCTCCACCTGACCTCAACACATGACTATAAATACTCTCGTACCTTCCAACCCCAGGTAGATCCGTGTGTGACTTGAAAAAGCCCACTGTGTGGGTGAAACGTTGTCAATAAAGGATCACTTTATACTGCATTTGTGTTTATATTTCCAAGCAACAGAAGTCCAGAGGTCATACTGCAGCTTTATACATCATTAGTAAGGCCTCACCTAGATTATGCAGTTCAATTCTGGTCTCCATATTACAGATGGACATAAATCGTTAGAAAACATTCAGCGTAGGATGACTAAAATTAATACATAGCATTAGAAATCTTCCTTATGAAGAAAGATTGAAGACTCTTAAGTTAACATTCACTTGTTAGACGAAGAATGAGGGGAGACCTGATCGAAGTGTATAAGTGGAAGATAGGTATTAATAAAGGGGATATTAACAAGGTCTTGAGAATATCTCTCCAAGAGAGAACCCGCAGTAATGGATTTAAATTAGATAAGTTTAGATTTAGAAAGGACATAGGAAAGTATGGTTTGGAAATAGGGTAGTAGATGAGTGGAACAGTCTACCTAGTTGGGTTATTGAGGCTAGGACTTTGGGTAGTTTCAAATTTAGGTTGGATAAGTACATGAGTGGGATGGGTTGGATTTGAGTGGGACTTGCACATCAGAGCTTATTTCTTGGGTAGCATTGAAAATTGGGTAGGTCAAATGTTTGTTAGTGGGATGAATTGCAAAGGACCTGCCTAGTATGGGCCAACAGGCCTGCTGCAGTGTTCCTCCTTTCTTATGTTCTTATGTTCTTAAGTACTGGTTTTCTAACAGAGTTGTAGATGCGTGGAACAGTCTTCCCAGTGGGGTGATAGAGGCTAGGACCTTGTGTAGCTTTAAGAAGAGACTGGACAAATATATGAGTGGGAGGGGCTGGGTTTGATTAGTGTCATTGGGTACGGGAGTTATTTCTTGGGTGGCTTTAGGTAGAGATCGTTTTGATAAGGACCTGCCTCGTATGGGCCAGTAGGCCTTCTGCAGTGTTCCTACATTCTTATGTTCTTATGTTCTTATGTATATATGTGTGTTGGTAGTAGAGTGTTTGTAGTGATGTATATGTGTACACATGTATGTATATATGTGTGTTCGTAGTAGTGTGTTTGTAGTGATGTATATGTGTAGATGAAAGTGTAAAGTAAGCATCAGAAAATCTTGTATGATCTACATCACAATAAACATGAGCACAGTTCTGTAGTATAGCTGTCAGCTTGGCGGACTCTGCTGTCAGCCTTGCTGACTCTGCTGTCAACCTGGCTGACTCTGCTGTCAGCTTGGCTGACTCTGCTGTCAGCTTGGCTGACTCTGCTGTCAGCCTGGAGACTGCTCACAATACCAGGTAAAGTTTATGTCAGAATTATGATTATTGAAGTGATGATAAAGATAATATTGATAACACAGAAGAGTGACAGTTGAGAAAGTGAAGGTAATCTGTGGATCATGTGTAAACACTGAAATACTGAACTTAACAACACTTATATAAAGGAAAGTTGCACTTGGGTGTATTTATAGTTGTGGAAAAGATATATGAGAGATGTTAGTAGAGTTACAAATGTACTTAATCTTAGGTAATGTTATGGTAGCTATAGTATTGAATTAAGTTATAATATGCAAGAAAGGCGGTAAAGATTTGTCCAAAAATATGGGTCTTAGATGGAAATAAATGGTATAAAATACCGACACGATGGAAATATAAACAAAAATGCAGTATAATGTGATCCTTTATTGACAACGTTTCACCCACACAGTGGGCTTTTTCAAGTCACACACTGATCTACCTGGGGTTGGAAGGTACGGGAGTATTTATAGTTCAGAATGTTGAGGTCAGGTGGAGAATGCTGCATCTGATGATCTACCGGGTGGGGTTATAGAGTCTTGGGTAGCTAGGCGGGGATATTGGACAAGTTGTGAGTAGACCTTCTGCAGTGTTCTATGTTCTTATGTGGGATAGCGATGAAGAAGTTTCTTGACGAGTGGTTCAGCTATGTTATAGAAGCCATTGTTCTGGTTGAAATTGTTGGTTATAGAGATAAACGATGATTCCAGGATTCTTCTGTATTGAGTGTTGTCTCTGTGGCTATAAGTCTTGAGTTTCTGTAGTTAATTAAATGGTTGTGTGAATTGCGATGTTGTACACAGGCATTCCTTGTATCGTCAGTCCTGCTTGCATACTGGTGTTCTGAAATACGTGTTTGGAGGTCTCTTGATGTTTCGCCCACATATGATTTGTTGCAGTCATTACAAGGGATTATGTATACCCCTGCAGAGGATGGAGGCTCGTCCTGTCTACTACTGGTGATATCCTTGATGGTCGTGGTTGTGGAGGTAGATACTTGGAATGATGTTTTGGCAAAGATGTTGGAAACATGTTTGGCAATGGAGTTGGTGGGAAGAACTATGTATCTCTTCTCGGCAGTGTCTTCTCTGGGTGTGTTGAAGAGTTTAATGCTCGCCGTCTGCAGTCTCTGATGAAGTGACGAGGATAGTGGAGTTTGGAAAATACTTGTTCAATTATAGTGCATTCTTCCTCAAGGAACTCGTTGCTGCAGATTCTGAGTGCACGCAGGAAGAAGCCTATAACTACACCACGTTTTGGTTTTGGTGTCGTGGTGAGAGTGGAAGTGGAGAAGATCCTTTTGGTTGGTGGGTTTTCGTATAGACTTTAAAACGAAGTTCGGTGGTCAGCTTTGCAGAGTAGAACATCAAGGAAAGGAAGAGTGTTGTCGACTTCTTCTTCAGTGTGAACTGGATTGAAGGCTCGACCTGGTTGAGCTTTGTCTTGAGAGCTTGAACGTTGAAGCGTTTAGGAGTTATGAGGAAATGTCGTCAACATAACGGAGCCAGGTGACAGACGAAGGAATAATGGTGAGAACTTCGGCTTCTAGATGTTCCATGTATAGGTTCGCCAGGACTGCACTGAGTGGCGAACCATGGGTAGTCCAAAAGTCTGCTGAAAGAGGTGATTCTCGAAAGAGAAACACGTAAAGCCAACACATAGTTCAACAAGTCGATGAATCGCTGGCTGGAATGGAAGATCAAGTGAATCGTCAATTTTACTGCGCAAGAGATCGATGGGTTGTTTTTAGTAGGTACTTTAGTGAATAGGGAAGTCACGTCAAGGCTGGAAAGTTTCTTGTTCCTGATGTTGATGTGCGAATGCGATTGAGAAGATCACCTGAGTGTTTGAGATGTGCTGGACTGATAGTGCCCAAGAGTTTAGAGAGGTGTTTGGCGAGAATTCCTGAGAGCTGGTGGGAGCACTGCCTATTCCCGAGGATATGGGCCTCAGTGGGATACCAGGCTTGTGAGTCTTTGGCAGGCCGTACATTCTGGCAGTCTGGGGTTGCTGGGCATGGTGTACAGAAGTTTCTTCCCTTGTTCTGAGCCCCTCAGAATGCGGCGAGTCCTTTGAAGAAAAGTTTTAGTGAGGTTGTCCACTTGGTTAGTTGTGAGAGGTTTGTAGGTATCTGGGTCATTAAGTAGATTAAGCACCATGCCCAGCAACCCAGACCTGCCAGAATGTACGGCCTGCCAAGACTCACAAGCCTGGTATCCCACTGATTCCCATATCCTCGGGAATAGGCAGTGCTCCCCACCAGCTCTCAGGAATTCTCGCCAAACACCTCTCTAAACTCTTGGGCACTATCAGTCCAGCACATCTCAAACACTCAGGTGATCTTCTCAATCGCATTCGCAACATCAACATCAGGAACAAGAAACTTTCCATCATGTAGACCAGATGTTAGTGTAAACACAACTTTATTAACATATTATGTTAAAACTCTGTACACACACACACACACACACACACACACACACACACACACACACACACACACACACACACACACACACACACACACACACACACACACACACACACACACACACACATCTGCGACCTTCACATTCATTTACGAAACAAGAGAAACAGAGATTATTATATTTTTTTTAAAGTTTTCATGGAGGAGATTTAGAGATTCGCATTTGACACTCATCAATACACAATATGTGACACTCATACACAATATGTGACACTCATACACAATATGTGACACTCATACACAATATGTGACACTCATACACAATATGTGACACTCATACACAATATGTGACACTCATACACAATATGTGACACTCATACACAATATGTGACACTCATACACAATATGTGACACTCATACACAGTCAGTGACACTCATACACATTACGTAAACATTGCACTTATTCTTACAAAATAACATGTACACATGACACACATACACAATAACACATAAGCATTACTTCATTTATTCATACATAAGAATATTATACATACACAGTT
>NC_069408.1:82234678-82305620 GCF_026875155.1 Cherax quadricarinatus
CTTGGTTTTTAGGGCTTTTAAAACCCCCCAGTGATCTTTGTATCTCTGACCAGCTCTGGCAAAGGTTTTCTGTTTGTTTTGGTAAATACCCCCCTTCTTTCATTTCTTTTTTAAACTAGTTTCCCTTCATATTAATTTGAAATTTATAAGTACGGGTTTTTGTAATAAAGAAATTAAAATTTCTTTACCATCCATTAACTAAAATTTCACTTTTCTCTGGGCGACTTTAAAAAAAGTTTTTTTACATCACTTTTAAAGGAAGCACCCTTTGGGCCCAAAACCCAAACCTGCAGGGGACACTTTTAAAACTCTTTTGCCCTTTGCTCCAATCTTAAAATTTGCCTGCACATTTTCACCCTTAGGTGTGATTTCCCCTTTACTTCAAAAAAGGTTTCCCTCGTCTCTTTCAGTTCCTACCTCTATTTTCCCTACATCATTCCTTCCCAAGATTTGTTTACGGAATTCGTCCTCCTTATCTACTGGTTTGCCCCTTCCCTTTCCCCATTTTCCGGAGGTCCCAAAACCCCTTTGCTGGGGGGAAAAAAATTTTGTTTTTTCCCAAACCTCGGTCGAGACTTTCCGGGTGAGGAAATACAGGGACTCAGGAAATTTGTGTCTAAAAATTACCCCCCCCAAAGACTCCATAACTTACCCCAAGATTTTCCCGGATATCGTTTTTTAAACGAAAATTTTTAATCATACTTTATGCCCGGAAATTATAAAACTTTATTAATAATAATATATATTTTTTTTATTTAATGTAGCAAAAAAAGCTTTTTGTCTGAAGTTGTATTTTTGTGAAATGACTGCCAAATTCTTAATTTTAATTGTCAACCCGTGAAAAAAGTTATAAAATTTTTATTTCTTTTGTTACTTGTCTTTTGTGTATGACAGCACGCGCAGAGCCAAAAATGCGCGCCCCGGGCAGCGCACACACAAAAGAAAAACACACACACACACTTTACACACACACACAAAACATACACAAGCACACAAAAACACCCCACCACACAACCACACAGAAACCTATCAGTGGTATCTTTTAATTTTGTTGGAAAATCTATTTCCCCCTAAAGAAATTTTCCCCCCCCCCTCTCTTTCTTTTCCTCTCTCTCTCCTCTCTCTCTTTTCTCTCTTTCTCTCTCACACACACACACACAAAACACAAACCACACACGTATTTTTACAAACAGGCCTAGTGTCTAATCGCCCATGTGCCGGGAAAAAAAAAATGGTAACACAACAAACACACACCCCACACAAACACACACACCACCAAAAAACACACAATCGTCCGGGAGCTATGCACGTTTCCCCTACAACCAAAATTTGGGGGAATTTACAACACACACAACACACTTTAAAACAGTTTTGGGAGTTTAAGGGAAATAGAGGAAGGGGGGAGGGGGGCAAAAAATTTAAGGGATAATACTAAGACAAATAAGAAAAAAAAAATGAGTGGAACATTTTAAATGATTTTTTTGCGCATTGGGGACTCCAAACGAATGGGGGAAATTTGTTTTGAATTTCAATGGCCGCCAAAGATACGGGGGATGTTGTGGATGTTTCTAAGGAAAACACTGTGAGTTGGGGATGTTTCTAGCGTAACACTGTAGTGCTTTTGGAAAGTTTCTAGCTTAAACACTTTTGAGTGCTGGGGATCTTTCTAGCGTAACCTGTGGGGGTTTTGTAGTGTTTCTAACGTAAAATTGTAAAGTGCTTTTGGAAATTTTCTAGCGCGAAATGTGAATTTTGTGGATATTAAAGGGGTGGAACACTGTGAATGTTGTGGATTTTTTCTGCGTAACACTGCAATGTTTTTGGATTTTCTACCCGAAATTACTGTGGAGGTTGTGGATGTTTTTTAGCGTAACACTTTTAGTGCTGTGGATGTTTTCGGGGTGCACTGTAATGTTGTGGTTATTAAAAGGGGAAAACTGTGAATGTTGGGGGATGTTTTCTAGGTAACACTTGAATGTTGTGGATGTTTCCCTTGCGAAAAATGTGGGGGTTGTGGAGGGTTTAGTGTAACACTGGGGAAAAATGTTTTTGGGATTTTTTCTAGCGTAACTTTGTAAATTTGGGGAAATTTTCTAGCGAAAAACACGGGGAATGTTGGGGGGTTTTCCCAAGGGGTAACACTGGGGAAAGTTGTGGTTTTTTTCCTGGAAACACTGTGGATTTTGGGGATTTTTTCTATGTAACCCCTGTGAATTTTTGGGGAAATGTTTTAGGTAACACTGTGAATTTTGTGGATTTTTTTCTTTTAAACACTGGGGAATTTTTGGGGGATGTTCCTAGCGTAACCTGTGGATGTTTTTGGTTTTTTCTAGGTAACACTTAATTTTTGGTGGATGTTTCTGGGCTTTTCCCCATGTGAATTTTTGCGGATGTTTCTAGCAAAAAACCCCTGTGAATTTTTTGTGGATTTTTTTCTAGTAAAAACACTGTGGATTTTGGGTGGAAATTTCAAAGCAAAAACAATGTGGAGGGTTGTGAATGTTTTTTAGTGGAAAATTGGGGAGGGCTGGGGATGTTTGTAGGGGAAACACTGTGGATGTTTCAAGCAAAAACACGGTGAATGTTTGGTTTTTTCTAGTAGAACACTGTGGTTGTTGTGGATATTTCCTAGCGTAAAAAATGGGGAGGTTGTGATTTTTTGAGTGGAACTTTTTGGAAATCTGTGGATGTTTGTAGTGGACCCATTTGGGGGTTTTTGTGGATGTTTGTAGGGGAAAAACCCCGGGGATTTGTGGATGTTTGATGGAACACTGGATTTTTGGGGGTTTTGAAAGTGGAAAAATGGGGAACTTGCACATGTAAAATAATTCACAAAATTTTGCCCTGGAAACCGTAAAACGGCGTTGAAATTGAAACCGTTAAAATTAAAAAAGTTTAAAAATTAGAAAAAGGACAAAACCCCCCAAAAGGGCCCCAAAGGGTTTTCCAATAGGGAAATTAAATAAAAAAAAATTACTTTATAGGGAAAATTTACAACAAATTAACATTATCTGGTAGGGCCCAAAAGAGGACATCTACAGGAAAATTAAAAAAGGCAAAGGGCACTTAAGAAATCGTATATTCAATTAAAAAAGAAATTTAAAAAAAGGGGTTTAAGAAAAGCCCAAAAAGACTTTTTATGAATTTTAAAATTTGCAATGAACCGAGGAAAAACAAAAGGGAAATTCTTTAAATGTAAATAAGAGAAAAAATTATGGACAAGACGGCCCCCTTTTAAAAGTTGCTCGGGTTTAAAATGACTGAAGAAAAGAAAAAAGGACCCCAAGGGTGCAACAAATTTTGTGACATTTTATTGGGGGAAACGTTTCGCTCACCAGGAGCTTTAAGACGTTAAAAACATTTACATAGAAAACAGGGGAAATATATTAGGCTTGAGTGGGGTTTCAATACTAGGGGTTTAGATAAAATTAATTTGCCATGAGAAAAAGGGATAAAAAAAAGCAAATTTTTGAAAGGTTAATTTTTTCTACCATTTTAAAATTACTATTTCTACTCCCAACCTACAATATTATATTATCTACTATTTCCCAAACCTACAATATTAATTACTACTACTACCACCCCTCCCAATATTATATTACAAATCTACAAACCACCTCCCAATCACACTCACTCAAAGCCTATATATACCATCTGTGTAATGAAATGTTTTTTAAGGGTTTGCCAAAGCTCCTGGAGGGGGCGAAAAAATAAAATTCCAAAAAAAAGGGTCACATTATTGCACTTGTGCCTTTTTAACTTTACATATTTTCGGTAATTAATAAAAATTATATCCCTAACTGACTGAGATTTTAGAAACAGATGGGGCTCATCTTAAACATTTGTCACATTTAAAGAAACACAAGATCATTCCCAAGTACATACAAGAACAGTAAAGCACAGAAAAAACCCATTTACAGAAACCAAAAAAGATCAGAAAAGTAACACAAAAGGATCAGAAACATTTACAAAACCCAAACAAAAAGCCCTTAATTTTGTAACACAAAAGGATCAGTACAGAACCCAAAAGAAACAGTAAAGTACATTTAACACAAAAGAGTACAAAAACCCAGAAGAGTAAGAAAAAAAAACACAAAAAGGGGTACGGGTTACAGTAACCAGAAGAGTACAACTCAGAAACCCCAAACAGTGGCTACTGTTCTAAGGGAGGTGGGGGTTGGGAATAACATCACCGTGGCTACTGTCGGGAAAACTGGAAGGGGAAAAATAAAAAATAAACATGGCTACTGCCCGGGGAGGGAGGATGGGAAACATCGCCGGGGTTTTGCTGTCAGGAAACGGGAAAGGGGGAAAAACACCACCGTGGGTACTGTCAGGGGGGGAAAGGAGGGGGAATAAAAATCCCGTGGCTACTTCACGGGGGTTTTGGGAGGGGGAAGTAACACCCCCCCGTGGCTACTGCCAAGGAGGCGGGAGTGGGAATAAAACCCCCGGGTGGTACGTCAGGGGGGCCGGAGTGGGAATAAACACCTTTCGCTCCCTGTCAGGGGGGGGCGGGAGGGGGGATAACGCCCCTTGGCTACTGCGGGGACCGGGAGGGGGAATAACATCCCCGGGCTACTGTAAGGGAGGCGGAAAATGGGAAAAAGGGATCACAATAGCTACTGTTGAGGCCCAAACGCTTTTAAACCCAAAACCCCCCCTTTTAAATCCAAATCTTAAATTATGAAAAGAAATAATAATAAAAAACAAAAAAATTATTTGCGACCACTGTCAGCCTTTAATTATACAAGGGTTTTCTCTGGTTTTCCAGACCTTGGGCCCCGTGGAGGCCAGTGGTTTGTCTTTAAAAGGGCCCCCCCCCCCCGCCCTTTCCCCGGTTTTATGTGTCCAGGAATCCATCCTGGGCCCCCGGGTGTCTCACCTTTTCTCCTTTTCCCAAGGTCAGCCTGGCCTCCCCTCTTCCCCTTTTCTCTCTCCTTGGGCCCCCTCCTTTAGCCTTTCCCCCGGTTTCATTGTTGGGGAAAACCCTCCGTTCGTCCCCAAAGTCTCCCCTTCCCCACTTACCCAAAGGGAAACCTCAACCACAACCTTTCCCCCGTTCATGAATCCCGGGAAACCCTCCCTTTTGCTCCCGGATGTCCCTTTCCCTTTCCCCCTTACCTAAAAGGGCCGGCCTTCCCCCGGTCAGTGTCTCCCGGGGTCTGCCTTGTGTCCCTGAAATGGCCCCTTCCCCCCCTTCCTCTGAGTCCCGGGATTTTGCTTTCCTTAGGATTTATGTGTCCAGAAAAATCCCTCCGTCTACCGCCGGGTTTCTCCCCTTTTCCCCACCTTTCCCCAAGGTCAGCCTCAAACCCTTTATGTATTCATGGGCCCTTTCCCCCGGTTTTGTATCCCGGAATCCCCTTTCCCCTCGTCCGGTTCTCCCCTTCCCCACTTTCCCCAAGGTCAGCCTAACCCAACCCTTTTCCCCCAATTTAATGCCCAGGAATCCCTCCGCTCGCTCCGGAGTCCCCCTTCCCCACTTACCCAAAGGTTTAGCCCCCCAAATGCATGTATTCATGCCCTTTCCCCCGGGTTCATGTATCCAGGAATCCTTTCCCTCCCTCCGCCCCGGTGTTCCCCCCCTTTCCCCCTTACCCAGGTCAGCCCAACTTCCAAAGTAGCATGCCTTTTCCCCCGGTTCATGTTTCCCGGAATCCATCCGCTCGCTCCGGTTTTTCTCCCTTCCCCAAATTACAAAAGGTCAGCCCAACCACAACCTTCCCCCCCGTTTTTTTAATTTCCCGGGAAACCATCCGCCTTCGCCCGGGGTTTCCCTTCCCCCTTACCTTTGGGCGGCGGTGCCTTCCCCCGGAAACAGTGGGCCCCCCAGGAGTCTACTTGTGTCACCCGAGTGGAACCCCCTTCCCCCCTTCCTCAGAGTCAGCGGATTCTTCTTTCCTTAGGATCAGGGATCCAGGGAAACCATCCGTTACCGCCGGGTTTTCTCCCCTTTCCCCCCTTACACAAGGTTTTCCTCAACTGGGAAAGTATTCATTCCTTCCCCAGTTCATGTATCCAGGAATCCATCCGCTCGCTCCGGATGTCTCCCCCTTCCCCCCCTTACACCCGGGGCAGCCCCAACCACAACCTTCCCCAAGTTTATGGGAATTCCCGGAATCCTTTTCCCCTCGCCTTTCCCGGGTTTTCTTCCTTCCCCCCCCTTACCCAAGGTTTGGCGGTGCCTTCCCCTGATCAGTGACTCCGGAGTCTTTCTTGTGTCACCCGGTGGACTCCCCCCTTCCCCCCTTCCCAGAGTCAGCGGTGCCTTCCCCCGGGTTTAGTGTCCCCAGGGGTCCACTTATGTCACCTCGATGGAAAACCCCCTTTCCCCCCCCTTCCCCCGAGTCAGCGGGGGCCTTTTCCCGGGGGCAGTGTCTCCAGGGGTCCATTTTGGGCACCCCCGATTTTGGGCCCCCCTTCCCACTTCCCCAAGTCAGCGGTCCCTTCCCCGGACAGTGCTCCGGGAGTCCACTTATTCCCCTCAATGATCCCTTCCCCATTTCCCCAAGTCACGTCCCTTCCCCCCGATCATGTCTCCAGAGTCCACTTTTCACCTCAGATGGACTCCCTTCCCCACTTCCCCAGAGTCAGGGGGTGCCTTCCCCGATCATGTCCCCCGGGACCCATTTGTTCACCTGAGTGGACCCCCTTTCCCCCCATTTCCCCCCAAGTCAGCGTGTTTTCCCCCCCGGATCAGTGTCCCCCAGGAGTCCACTATGTCACCTCAGGGGGCTCCTTCCCACTTCCCCAGAGTCACTTTTTCCCCCTTCAGGACCTCGCGCTGGAAATTTGGTCGCCTACTGGTCTACGGTAGAGCTGTCCAGGTGGGGGGAATTACGGGTGACACACACAAAAACTGCGTCATAATTACCCCCACCAAAACACCCCGACCGTAGGTCACTAGACCCACCAAGCGCCTCCAGTTCCGCCCCTCCGAGAGGCAAATAACGTAATTTTGGGAAAACCCTTTTTTAATTACGTAGAATTTAGTCTAAGTACAATTTTCTTGCTTATTTATCAGTTAAAAGTTTTTGTAATTTTTTTATTTTTATTAATGAATTCCAATGTTGAAGAATTTTTCCACCTCCATAAAAAACTGATTAAATATTACACTGTTTTCATTTTTATTTATTTATTGTGTTTTCAATGACTTGAAGGCAAACAAGCCCCAAAACATACACATATATATGTTTTTTTACAACATTTATACGCTGGTTTAACGTTTTTTGACGACATTGTGAAACATTAAATAATAAAGACGCACTCGTTTGTGACACATAAAAGGACTGGAAAGTATACATATTCTTATTAGAATAATGAAGAAATGCTTATGAGAAGAGATTAGATGAATGTTATGTAAATGAAGAATGAAATTTTATGTTTTATGTGTAGTGTGTCATGTTACTGTTTTTTGTAAAAAATAATAAAAGTTACGAAAGTTATGAGTGTCACTGACTGTGTTGATTTCCATATTGTGTATATGTCACATATTGTTATATGTCACATATTGGTATGATTCACATATTGTGTATGATTCACATATTGGTTTGATGAGTGTCAATGCGAATCTCAAAATCTCCCCCATAAAAACTTAAAAAATATTAAAAATCCTGTTTCTCTTGTTTCGTAAAGAATTGAAGGTCGCAGTGGGTGTTGTGTGTGTGTGTGTGTGTGTGTTTTGGGGTGTGTGTGTGTGTTTTGTGTGTTGTGTGGGTGTTGTGTGTGTGCCTGTGTGTGTGTGTGTGTGGGGTTGTGGTTGACAATTTTTAAAACAAATTTTTTAAAAAGTTGTTTTTTACACTAACATCTGGTCTACATATTGTTTGCTTTATATATTTTGTCTTCTGACCAAGTACGCGACTCACACGTCCTAAGATCACAAGTGACACAAACAGCATTATTTAAGACCCAATTTTTTGGGCAAATCTTTACCCCTTTCTTTCATATTTTAAAATTAATTCATACTATCTACCAAACATTTCCTAAAATTAAGTACATTTGAACCTACTAACATCTCTCTATATTTTTCCCAACTATAAATGCACCCATACAACTTTCTTTAATAAGTTTGTTAACTTCATATTTCAGGTTTTCACAGATCCACAGATTTCCTTCACTTTCTGAACTTACAGTCTTCTATGTTATCAATATTATCTTTATCATCACTTCAGTAATCATAATTCTGACATAAACTTTACCTGGTATTGTCAGCAGTCTCCAGGCTGACAGCAGAGGCAGCCACGCTGACACCAAAGTCAGCCAGGCTGACAACAGAGTCAGTCAGGTTGACAGCAGAGTCAGCAAGGCTGACAGCAGAGTCCGGCAAGCTGACAGCTATACTACAGAACTGTGCTCATGTTTATTGTGATGTAGATCATACAAGATTTTCTGATGTTTACTTTTCACTTTCATCTACACATATACGTCACTACAAACACACTACTACGAACACACATATATACATACATGTGTACACATATACATCACTACAAACACACTACTACCAACACACATATATACATACATGTGTACACATATACATCACTACAAACACTCTACTACCAACACACATACATACATACATGTGTACACATATACATCACTACAAGCACACTACTACCAACACACATATATACATACATGTGTACACATATACATCACTACAAACACACTACTACCAACACACATATATACATACATGTGTACACATATACATCACTACAAGCACACTACTACGAACACATATATACATACATGTGTACACATATACATCACTACAAACACTCTACTACCAACACACATATATACATACATGTGTACACGTTCTCGTAGACACATCTGCACTCTCCGTCACCAATGTTTAAATTAAACAATACTGTATACTGTAAGAGAATTAAGAAAATTCCTGATTAAGACACATGTGCGGCGTCTGGTTGTCTTTGTTGTTGACGTTTCGCCATCCAGTGGCTGGCTGGATGGCGAAACGTCTACGATGGGGATGCCCGGGTGTTGTGCATGTGTCTTAATTTCATCCTGTAGGTATTATATACAATTCTTAAACTACTACAACTACTGCTACTACTACTACTACTACTACTACCTCCACCTCTTCCTGCCTATATATAGCCGTCCTGCTCCACCTCTGTTAGTGTGACTTTGTCAATGGTCCAAGTCGGACCGAAACGTCGTCGTAAGCTTCTCTCTTTTATGTGCGGGTTATTTGTGTATCACGAAATCGTAATGACACGATTGCAAACCAACCAGACCACGGGCGTGGGTAGAGCCTAGTTGGATGAATCTTATTGTGGCTAGCTGGTTCAGTGGCTAACGCGACGGTCTGGAGTTTTGAGACTCTCTGATCACGGGTTCTAACCCCGCCCGTGGTATGGTTTTTATCGTGTACATATTCTTCCATTAATCCTTTTTTTTTCATTTTAGGCATTATAAGTGACTCACAGTTTAATTTTTTTTTTTTTTCATTTTGAACCTTGCTTCTTAGCCTGTTTATCATTTTCCACATTTTACATCATCTTGTATGGTATCGTATCCTTCACCTTTCACATTTACCTGCAGTAAGCCTGACACATTTACCTTCAATTCATCAAACAAATTCACATAAAGTTCACTTTACAAATTTACATGTTAAATTTACATTTTCACGTACAGTTCACGTTGCACATTCATTCGTAGTTACCTATACAAATTCACCTTTTATTCATGTTAAATATTTATTTGCATTTCACCTTAAACATTGGCTTGAAGATCATGTAAATATAACATTGAGTACACAATTAACTCGCACTTAGAAAGTAATGAGAAAAGAAGACCGCCGGAACTCTCTCCAGGTAAACTCCAGGTAAGAGAGGCCTAGGGAAGCAGGGAGAGTTAATAATACTGAAAACAGACGTAGTAGTAGTAGTAGTTGTAGTAGTGTTCGTTGAAGGCGTAAGATAGAAGCAGAGGTAAAGCAGGAGCAGTGGTAGTAGTAATAGTAGTTGTACAGTAGGTACACTAGTAGAAGGTGCACTACTGGTAGAAAATACACTACTGGTAGTGTACACTACTGGTATAAAGTACACTACTGCACGCAAGCACAGACACACACACACTCTCACACACACACACACACACCAAAAGGTAACTAACACTATTACCACCCCTACTCACACAATTGATGCAAAACTAATGAAGATAAAATTTAATGATTATAACTCACAAAATCCTATACACCATGAACAATGGTAAGAGATTCATCCATGACTTAATTTCTTCCTTTTTTTTTTTTACATAATTAATTCCTCCCATTAAATATATTTCTGAAATTTCCTTCAACTATCATAAATAAAATATATGGAAAACTAATTCTCGTGATACAATGCAGATTCACCAATAAATTAATAAAACGGAAAGGAAGTACGCAAACTTGAGTTCGACCTGATGATCTTGACGACACAGATGTCAACCTAACTGTCAGTATACGAATCTTCCTGTAGTGAGGTGTTAAAACCATATATATTCCTACATAATCAGAGATCCAATAGGAATATCCATCTCTCATTAAACATTTGCGAAACTTCGCCGAGTATTATGAGATTCCATCACCACTGATAATCCAGGAAAAAAATTTTTTTTCATCACGTTTTTTTTTTTGTTTTTTTTTTTTTTTAATTTTTTTTTTTTTTTTTTTTTTTTTTGTTTTTTTTTTTTTTTTTTTTTTTTTTTTTTTTTTTTTTTTTTTTTTTTTTTTTTTTTTTTTTTTTTTAATCTTCCCATTTCTCATCTGCTGTGGAAGGATAAATTTTTGTGGACTGATAACTGAAAGGATAATTATGTGTTGAAAGGATTACTGGTGGAGAGATAATACTGGATGGAAGGATACCTAATTGGTGCAATTAACTGTAAGAATACACTATTTAGTGAAAGATAGCTACATATGTTAGGAAAACTACTGATGGAATGTTAACTGCTATATAATTAAAAAGATAACTAGCTGCAGCTGGAAGGAATAACTAATGGTTATGGAATAACAAAGCTGCAAAGATAACAAAATCTTGAAAGGGTAAATACCAGTAATATTCCATCCTCCAAATTGATAACTACCAGTAATGGATAACTACCAGTCCGGGTAACTAACCAATCCGGGTAACTACCAGTACTCTGGATAACTACTGTTTACAGGAACAACTGTAGCTGAATGACAGTACTAGGAAGGCAAATACTATGCTAGAAGGTACACTAACTGGTAGAAGGTACACACTGTAGAAGTACCACTACTGGAAGAAGGTACAATACTGGTAGAAAGATATATAACCAGTAGATAGTACACTACTGGTAAAGGTACCACTACTGGTAGAAGGTACACTACTGGTGAAAACGGATACAACCAGTAAAGGTACACTTCTGTGGAAGTACAACTACTGGTAGAAGTACACTACTGGTAGAAGGTACACTACTGGTAGAAGGTGCACTACTGGTAGAAGGTGCACTACTGGTAGAAGGTACAACTGCTGGAAAAAGGTACACACTGTGTAGAAGTACACTACTGGTAAAAAGGTTACACTACTGGTAGAAGGTACACTACTGGTAGAAGGTACAACCTACTGTAGAAAGGTACACTACTGTAGAAGGTACACTATACTGGTAGAAGTACACTACTATAGAAGGTACACTACTAGTAGAAAGGTACACTCTGGTGGAAGTACACCTACTGTAAAGGTACACTACTGGTAGAAGGTACACTTCTGGTGGAAGTACACTACGTAGATAGGTACACTTCTGGGTGGAAGGTACACTACTGGTGGAAGGTACACTACTGGTAGAAGGTACACTACTGGTAGAAGGTACACTACTGGTAGAAGGTACACTACTGGTAGAAGGTACACTTCTGGTGGAAGGTACACTACTGGTAGAAGGTACACTACTGGTAGAAGGTACACTACTGGTAGAAGGTACACTTCTGGTGAAGGTACACTACCTGGTAGAAAAGGTACACTTCTGGTGGAAGGTACACTACTGGTAGAAGGTACACTTCTGGTAGAAGGTACACTACTGGTAGAAGGTACACTACTGGTAGAAGGTACACTACTGGTAGAAGGTACACTTCTGGTGGAAGGAACACTACTGGTAGAAGGTACACTACTTGTAGAAGGTACACTACTGGTAGAAGGTACACTTCTGGTGGAAGGTACACTACTGGTAGAAGGTACACTACTTGTAGAAGGTACACTACTGGTAGAAAGTACATTACCGCTGACAGTAGGGGACGCGCGCGCGAGCACACACACACACACACACACACACAAACACACACAAACACAAACGTACACACACACACGCGCACACACACACACACACACAAACATACACACTTGTACTCACACAAACACACACACACACAAACACACAACACACACAAACACACCAACACAACACACACTCACCACACAGCACACCACACGCACACAAACACACACACACACCACACGCACACGCCACACACACCACACACACACACACACAAACACACACACACACACAAACACACACACACACACACAACACACACACAACACACACTACACACACACACAAACCACACACACACACACACACACACACACACACACACACACAACGCTTGTTCACGGACACAAGTGTCATATTAGAAAATAAGAGATCTACAGCGACCAACGTTTTGTTGAAGCCATCCCCCCAGCATCCTGGAAAGTTCGATAACTTTCAAAACTCTCACTGACGTACCTTCATTATAAATATACTTTCTAACTCGATGACTCAGAAGGTTAGAATGCTGGGAAAATGGGGGCGCGGGGGGGTAGGCAGGGAACTGGATCTATCCTTTTTAACATCTTGAATCCAATCTATACGTATCTCATCCAAAAAAGCGCTTAAACCAGCCATGCTGGTTTAGCGTTTTTGGTATAAAAAGTAATAATTATGAACCGCATCAGTCTTTATGTGATTCTTCAGAGAAATGAATTCGGTGTTTTATTTAGGCTGTGGTAGGAACATAGTTTGCTGGATCCTTGTGTACTGGAGAAATGCCACTTCCGATCGGCTTCAAACTATTATCGGTGCATTTTTTTCACCTGAAACTTTGAATTGATTTTAGGGTAAGTTTTAAAATCAGTTTTATTAATCTGGTCAGTAATAAATCAGTGTTTGAATTTACTGTGTTATCGTAGGGTAATTTTATTGAATGATGATTTAATAAATCTTATTTAAATCTCAATTACATACAAGCATACTTAATTCTCAGAGGCTTAGAGAAATAGATTTATTTTGGATTTTGGTAATCATAATTTTCCATTTATCTTAACAAACTACCAGAAGTGAAAAAAAAAATGATTTTCATGCGATAATTTTCTAATTACTTTCACCTGGCAACTCTGAGACTTTGATAATTCAAATTGTGCAGTGACTAAAACTTAATAAAACGAACGTAATGGCCTGGAGCTTTACACTTTACTCTCCATAGGTTCAAACCCCACCCGTTCCGTGTTTTTTCTGAGTTAATGTTTGGTGTATTTTAATATTGTCACTTTGTGATAACAAGAGTATTCCTCTTAAGTTTGGCCTTATAACTGGTGTTTCTTAATAAAGGTTTGAATTAATTTAGTGTTGCACATTTCTTAATTTGCAAACTTGTAAATACCAAATTTGATTTACTTCGTAATCTCATCATTAATGATTAACTGTGTAAACATGTACCAGAATCTGCACTATTTTTTTTTTTTTTGCGTGCACTGATGTACAGGGACAAGTCCTTTTGCAATACTGGGGTTACTTTCTCAACTTTCTAATTATTTACATCTAGTTATTTATTTAGGCGACTAACAAACCTAAGAATAGCGTTCCGATACCTCAGTAAGGAATGGTTCAAGACTCTGTACAGTGCACGTCAATTTTACTAGATTCGCTGGTCTTGTCCCGGCCCAGGTCTTTTCCAGATGGTGACCCGACGAGTGTACGTCAGGCCCATACTGGAGTTGAACACCATTTTGGAGCCCACACCTAGTCAAGCAGGTCAAGAAATTAAAGAAAGTGCAAAGGTTTGTAACGAGACTAGTCCCGGAACCAAGGGGCATGTCCTTCGAGAAAAGGTTAAGGGAAAATGACCTGACAACACTGGAGAACAGGGGACTTGATAACGAAAATCCTGAGAGGAATTGACAAGGTGGACTGGAAGCTGTAGATTGAGATGATTCACAGGGATGTTAAGAAGCATTTCTTCAGTCACAGAGTTGTCAGGAAGCGGAATAGTCTGGAGAGTGAGGTAGTGGAGGCAGGATCCATATATAACTTTAAGAACAGGTATATCTCATGGAGCAGGGAGAGAGTGGACTTCATATCGACCAGTGAAGAGGTGTCAGGAGCAATGAATCGACCCCTGCAACCGCAATTAGGCGAGTACAAATAGGTGAGTACTGACCAAAAAATAAGGATCAATGATCAATGCAGATGTCACCAATTTATTAATAAAAAGAAAAGGAAGAGAATTTTTAAGCTCGGCCTGATGATCTTGACGACACAGAGGTTAGTTTCACTGTTAGGATAATAATCTTCCTGGTTAATTAAGAGTTTAAAACTCAAATATTCCTCCATGATTCTGTTAGTGGGATGGATTGTGAAGGACCTGCCTAGTATGGGCTAACAGGCCTGCTGCAGTGTTCCTCCTTTTTTATGTTATGTCAGGTGGTGGCCAATGGGTTGGTCCATGGCCCTAGTAAACAGATTCCTCGTGAAATTAGGATCTATGATGCTGTCTTATCTTCTGGACGAAGGATAAATTCTTGTGTATTGAGAGGTACTGGTGAAAGGATGCTGGAAGGATATCTACTGGTGAAAAAATAAAAGATTATTGATAAATGAATAACTCTTGATGAAATGTTAGGAAAACTAATGATGGAATGTGAACTGGTACTGAAGAATAATGACTAATAATTACTGCTAAAATATAAGTTTTAATTCAAGGACAGCAAATGGAAGAATAAATAATGTTGGGAGAAGTCGTCATGGTTAGGTGTTGGTGTAAGTGGGGGTAATTTATTTTTTTTAAGATATTCCCTAGGTTATTTTATTGGTTGAAGTGCTCTCATATTTACCTGTAAGGCCCTAGTGTACAGAGACCTGTTTAATTAAGTTTTGTGAGAGTACTCGTACAGCTTGCGGAAAGGGAGGGTGGGGGGGGTCATGGAGCTTCCCTGTTTATAAATGATAGTGTTTTACTCACTAGTAGCAGAGTGCTAGTGACCTAATGTGAGTACTGGGTAAATGTTTCTTCGTGTGTAGTAATGATGTGTGTAGAGTAGGGTGCATGTTTGTTCATGTAAGTTTAATAATAATAACATTAATATATAATAATATATATATATATAATATATTATATATATAATATATATATATATATATATATATTATATTATATATATATATATATATATATATATATATATATTATAGGTAGTAGGCTGGTAGACAGCAACCGCCGAGGGAGGTACTACCGTCCTGCCAAGTGAGTGTAAAACGAAAGCCTGTAATTATTTTAGATGATGGTAGGATTGCTGGTGTCCCTTTTTCTGTCTCATAAACATGCAAGATTTCAGGTACGTCTTGCTACTACTTCTTACACTTAGGTCACACTACACATACATGTACAAGCATATATATACACACACCCCTCTGGGTTTTCTGCTATTTTCTTTCTAGTTCTTGTTCTTGTTTATTTCCTCTTATCTCCATGGGGAAGTGGAACAGAATTTTTCCTCCGTAAGCTATGCGTGTCATAGGAGGCGGGAGCAAGGGGCTAGTAACCCTTTCTCCTGTATATATTACTAAATTTAAAAGGAGAAACTTTTGTTTTCCCTTTTCGGCCACCCTGCCTCTCGGTGGGATACGGCCGAGCGAAGTATATCTCACACACACACACTCACGTGTGTGTGTGTGAGATATACTTCGCTTTTTTCTTTCTTCTGTATAGCTACAGTTTCAGGAATGTGTTTTCTGAGCTCAGTCGCCATTTTCAATATTAAAATGACGTAATATAGTTGTTCTTTTACACAAATAACCCGCACATAGAAGAGAAGAGCTTTCGACGACGTTTCGGTCCGACTTGGACCATTTGTGCATCGTTCCAGTCTTGGTAACGTGCCTTTTTTGTTATATAGCTCTTCTGTTATGTGTACTATTAATTCTAATAATAATATTACTACTACTACTCTAACTACTACTACTACTACTAATAATAATAATAATAGTAATAATAATAACACTTACAGGATCCTAGATACCAACAACAGTGGTAAAACCTTCAACCATGACACTATTTGGTCTTCACAAAATTCTTCCCATTAAATATATTTCTGCATTATTTCTTGTTGATAAATTAGACACATGTGCAACACTTGGGTATCTTTATTGAGACACATGTTGCACATGTGTCTAATTTATCAACTTGTCGGTTCTCTAAACCATTTATCTACAATATTGCCTGTAACAGACATAAATAAAAATAATGAAAAACGAATAATCGTGATCAATGCAGATATCACCAATTTAACAGTAAAAGAGATAAAGGAAGATATATTCATTAAGCTCGACCTGATGATCGTGACGACACAGAGATCAACCTCACTATCAGGATACGAATCTTCCTGGTTAATGAAGGTTTTTAAATTCATATATACCTCCATCTCGAGTTGTGGCCAATAGGGTTCGTCCAAGAAAATACTTTACATAAATCACTGAGATTTTTCTTGAAATTTGGATTTATCACGCCGTCTCAGCTGCTAGTGGAAGGATAAATATTTGTTGATTGATAACTACTGGAGAAAGGATAATAATGTTTGAAAGGGATAATGGAGGAAGGATAACTATTGAAACGAAAACAATTGGAAAGAAAACTGCTGGGGAAAGAAAACTACTGGGGAAAGAAATCTAATTAGGAAAGAAAAAATATTAAAGAATAATTATTGCTGAAAGGTTAACGAAATATGTAGGGAAAACGAAAGGAGAAATATTAACTGTTAAGGGAAGACTAATTGCTGATTGGATAGCTACTGGTGAAAATATCGTTGTGGTTTGGAAGGATAGCTACTACAGAAATGATAACAGATGCCATCTTTCCAATGGGATATCAGATCCTAAGGAAAGACAAAGGGAACAGAGGGGGTGGAGGAGTGGCACTGCTCATCAAAAACCAATGAGATTTTGATGAGCTGGAGAGGGGAGACAGAGGCGAAGCAAGAGATTGCATAATAGGAACACTTAAGTCTGGAGGTCCCAAGGCTGTAATTGCAATGATGTATAACCCACCACAGAACAGGAGGAGGCCAAGGCAAGATTATGATGAGAGCAATAGAGCGATAGTGGACGCACTGGCGGAAGTGGCCAGAAGGGCTCATGTGAGCAGGGCAAAGCTGTTGATTATGGGTGACTTCAACCACAAGGAAATCGACTGGGAGAATCTGGAACCACATGAGGGCCCGGAAACGTGAAGACCTAAGATCATGGAGGTGGTACTGAAAAACCTCATGTACGAACACGTTAGGGACACTACTAGAGTGAGAGGAGAGGATGAACCAGCGAGACTGAACCTAGTATTTGCCTTGAGCAGTGCAGATGTTGAGGACATCACATATGAAAGACCCCTCGGGGCCAGTGGTCATGTGGTTCTGAGCTTCGAATACATAGAGTTACAAGTGGAGAGGGAAGCAGGAAGGGCTGGACGAATGAAGCAGAACTACAAGAAAGGGGACTATGCAGGCATGAAGATGTTCCTTCACGCAGTTCAGTGGGACAGAGAACTGGCAGGGAAGTCAGTAAATGAGATGATGGAATAAGTAACAACAATATGCAAGGACGGTGAAGAGAGGTTTGTACCGAAGGGTAACAAAGTCAGGATGAGCCCTTGGTTCACCCAAAGGTTTAGGGAAGCCAAAACCAAGTGTGCTAGAGAATGGAAGAAGTATAGAAGGCAAAGAGCCCAGGAGAATAAGGAGAGCAGTCGTAAAGCCAAAAAGGATTATGCACTGGTAGAAGAGAGGCCCAATGGAACTACTAAAATTACATAACAGCAAAAGACAAATTTGAACCGAAGCTGTTGTACAGCCACATCAAGAAGAAACAACAGTCAAGGAGCAGGTAATCAGGCTGAGGAAGGAAGGAGGGGAGATCGCAAGAAACGATTGAGATGTGGGGAGCTACATGAATCAAAGTGTTCCAGTGGAGACGGGGGGCCCTCCAAAAAGGGGCCGGACATTCTTAGGGGTCCAAAAGAGGGACATAGGTGCTAGCGTCCCACTAACAAAAATTTTGAAAATCATCGAACAGGGCGACTCCCTGGGGTAAGGAAGACAGCAAAGTAGTCCAGTTTTTTAAAAATGAAGCCCAAAAAAAATGAACCTAAAACAACAGTGTCACTAAATGTGTAGAGGCAAAGTCATGGAGAAGATTATCAAGAAAAGGGGCGCACCTAAAAAAGGAACGAGCTTATAAACGCCCAGCCAGCACGGGTTCAGGATGGGAAATCCTGTGTCAAAACCCTATGGATTCTCTGACAGGGAAAAACAGCAGTAAGACAAAAAAGGGTGGGTAGACTGCATTTTTTTGGGATGTAAAAAGGGGGTTTTGACACAGTTCCAACAAGAGATTGTGCAAAAGCGGGACGCCCGGGCGGGGAAAAGGGGAAGGCACACGTGGATGGGGAATACCTGCGGAAGACAACACGAGTCATGATGCGTGGCGAGAGACAAAGTGGGAACCTGAAGAGTTTGATTCCCAGGGGGGTTATTTAGGACCGGTGCTTTTTCCTGGCTTTGGGTGAAAGCATACAAAAGGGGAATAGACTCAGAATTGCCCAAGTTTGCAGAAGTGAAGTTATGAGAAAAATTTCATTCGAACGAGGACCAGGCAAACTACAAGGAATCGGACATGCTCGGCGTGGCCAAAAACGGGCCCCTGGACTTAAAAACAACCAAATGCCAACTTATGAAATTATAAAAGGGCAAAGAAGACCGCAGAAAAGTACATCTAGGGGGGTCAGAGACAAAAAAACCCCTCAAACAAAAGGTCTTGGGTTGAGTTAACACCCAAGCACATTCCGGGAGGTGCCCAAAAATCCAAAAAACTGCTGCAGCATAGGGCGCCCAGCAAAAAAGAAAGATTCCCCAAAACTTTAAAAAGGAATCGTTTGGACCCTGTATATATGTTTAGGTTCCTACTGGGGAAAGCACACTAGTTTGGAACCCCCACCTACCAAGTGACTTGAACCCCTGAAACAGAAAATGAGGGGGGGTATAAAACGACATATAAAAACTGGAGGAACGAAGGTGGACAGACGGATGTTTTTTAGGATGGGGCACGCAACAAAGGGTCACAGTTGGGGAAAATTTAAGATCGATGAACAGAAGGATGTTAGGTTTAGTCGGAAGTGGAATAGTCTGGGGAAATGATCGGGAGGCAGGGGTCCGTACCAGTTTTAAGAATTATGGAAACCATGGAGCGGGGGGAAGGGCCAAATAGGTTCATGAAGAGTCGGACCAGGGCAAGACTGACCCCCGCAACACAAATAGGGAGTACAAAAAGGGGAGTACACACAAAAACCAGAAACAAGCCCCACTTGGAGGGCCCCAAAACCCCTTAGCATAATACCATCTTCACAAGCCTTTATATTTTCCCGCCCTGCTTTCCCTCCTCCGACTCCCCCAAACCCTCACACTCCAGGAATCACACTGGAAAAGGGAAACGTATGGTATGGAACCAACCAGTTGAAATAACCCCAAAAAAATAAGGGGGAAAAATGCAAAAAAAGAACAATGAACATTCCCCGATATCAAGCAATCACAGACACAAAGCCAAGAGAAGGCAAAAGCATTTTTGCTTGTCCTGAGTGTCGTATTCCTCCTTGCAGACTTAAAAGTGGAGAATGAAGCAGCACTAGAAGGACAGGAGAAGCCAGTCTTAAGAAGAGGGAACTTCGCAGGTATGAGGCAATTCCTGCATGAGGTGCAGTGGGAAAAAACTATATGGATAATCACAGTAAATGTATAGATTGTACACGTGATCACAAAGTGCAGTTGGACAGAGAAGTTCATAACAAGGGGTAACAGAGAAAATGGAAAGACAAGAGTAAGCCAAACGTTTACCTGGAGGTGTACAGGCCAAAGCGAAGTGTGATAGAGCATGGAAAATGTATAGAATACAAAGGACTCATTAAAACAAGGAGATGAGCAGATCAACCAACATCAAATATTCGTGGATAAAGAAGAAACACAGTGAGGCACAGAGTGACACAGCAGCAAAACCTAAATTCTTTCTTCTGATCGTTTAATTTTACTGTCCCCTGATGATGTGATAAATCACGAAAGTGCTTGGAAGTTCACTATTTTTTCACAGTGGTTTTTCTGCATATTGTAATATCACCTTTTTTTTTTTAATCTTATTTCATACATATATCTTGCAGAATAGGTGAAACTGGTCAATTAGAAAGAACTAATTTAAAATTAACTCCTTTCTAAAATTTTCTCTTATACGTTTCAAGATATTTTTTTATGTTAATATAAAAATTATTAATTTTGTATCAAAAGAACCTTAGGAAACGTACCTAACCTTATTATAACAAGCGCAATTTAATTTAGCCTAATCCAACTAAATATATTTATATAGGGGTTTACAATAATTTACTAATAAACAAACACAATGATATATAGTTTTGTCGTTACATTCAGAATTATTTTGGGGAAATTATTGCATACACAAATTTTCGCTTGCCCTATTCGGCAAGCAGTGCGTTGCTATTTAAGCCATAAACGCAAGTTTTACTTATTCGGGTCGAAGAGGAATGGGGTAGGTTTAAAAATGTAGTGTTAGAGTGTTCAGCAGAAGTTTGTGGTTACAGGAAAGTGGGTGCAGGTGGGAAGAGGAGCGATTGGTAGAATGATGATGTAAAGAGAGTAGTAAGGGAGAAAAAGTTAGCATATGAGAAGTTTTTACAAAGTAGAAGTGATGCAAGGAGGGAAGAGTATATGGAGAAAAAGAGAGAGGTTAAGAGAGTGGTGAAGCAATGTAAAAAAGAGAGCAAATGAGAGAGGGGTGAGCTGTTATCAACAAATTTTTTTGAAAATAAGAAAAAGTTTTTGGAGTGAGATTAACAAGTTAAGGAAGCCTAGAGAACAAATGGATTTGTCAGTTAAAAATAGGAGAGGAGAGTTATTAAATGGAGAGTTAGAGGTATTGGGAAGATGGAGGGAATATTTTGAGGAATTGTTAAATGTTGATGAAGATAGGGAAGCTGTGATTTCGTGTATAGGGCAAGGAGGAATAACATCTTGTAGGAGTGAGGAAGAGCCAGTTGTGAGTGTGGGGGAAGTTCGTGAGGCAGTAGGTAAAATGAAAGGGGGTAAGGCAGCCGGGATTGATGGGATAAAGATAGAAATGTTAAAAGCAGGTGGGGATATAGTTTTGGAGTGGTTGGTGCAATTATTTAATAAATGTATGGAAGAGGGTAAGGTACCTAGGGATTGGCAGAGAGCATGCATAGTTCCTTTGTATAAAGGCAAAGGGGATAAAAGAGAGTGCAAAAATTATAGGGGGATAAGTCTGTTGAGTGTACCTGGTAAAGTGTATGGTAGAGTTATAATTGAAAGAATTAAGAGTAAGACGGAGAATAGGATAGCAGATGAACAAGGAGGCTTTAGGAAAGGTAGGGGCGTGTGGACCAGGTGTTTACAGTGAAACATATAAGTGAACAGTATTTAGATAAGGCTAAAGAGGTCTTTGTGGCATTTATGGATTTGGAAAAGGCGTATGACAGGGTGGATAGGGGGGCAATGTGGCAGATGTTGCAAGTGTATGGTGTAGGAGGTAGGTTACTGAAAGCAGTGAAGAGTTTTTACGAGGATAGTGAGGCTCAAGTTAGAGTATGTAGAAAAGAGGGAAATTTTTTCCCAGTAAAAGTAGGCCTTAGACAAGGATGTGTGATGTCACCGTGGTTGTTTAATATATTTATAGATGGGGTTGTAAGAGAAGTAAATGCGAGGGTCTTGGCAAGAGGCGTGGAGTTAAAAGATAAAGAATCACACACAGGGTGGGAGTTGTCACAGCTGCTCTTTGCTGATGACACTGTGCTCTTGGGAGATTCTGAAGAGAAGCTGCAGAGATTGGTGGATGAATTTGGTAGGGTGTGCAAAAGAAGAAAATTAAAGGTGAATACAGGAAAGAGTAAGGTTATGAGGATAACAAAAAGATTAGGTGATGAAAGATTGAATATCAGATTGGAGGGAGAGAGTATGGAGGAGGTGAACGTATTCAGATATTTGGGAGTGGACGTGTCAGCGGATGGGTCTATGAAAGATGAGGTGAATCATAGAATTGATGAGGGAAAAAGAGTGAGTGGTGCACTTAGGAGTCTGTGGAGACAGAGAACTTTGTCCTTGGAGGCAAAGAGGGGAATGTATGAGAGTATAGTTTTACCAACGCTCTTATATGGGTGTGAAGCATGGGTGATGAATGTTGCAGCGAGGAGAAGGCTGGAGGCAGTGGAGATGTCATGTCTGAGGGCAATGTGTGGTGTGAATATAATGCAGAGAATTCGTAGTTTGGAAGTTAGGAGGAGGTGCGGGATTACCAAAACTGTTGTCCAGAGGGCTGAGGAAGGGTTGTTGAGGTGGTTCGGACATGTAGAGAGAATGGAGCGAAACAGAATAACTTCAAGAGTGTATCAGTCTGTAGTGGAAGGAAGGCGGGGTAGGGGTCGGCCTAGGAAGGGTTGGAGGGAGGGGGTAAAGGAGGTTTTGTGTGCGAGGGGCTTGGACTTCCAGCAGGCATGCGTGAGCGTGTTTGATAGGAGTGAATGGAGACAAATGGTTTTTTAATACTTGACGTGCTGTTGGAGTGTGAGCAAAGTAACATTTATGAAGGGATTCAGGGAAACCGGCAGGCCGGACTTGAGTCCTGGAGATGGGAAGTACAGTGCCTGCACTCTGAAGGAGGGGTGTTAATTTTGCAGTTTAAAAACTGTAGTGTAAAGCACCCTTCTGGCAAGACAGTGATGGAGTGAATGATGGTGAAAGTTTTTCTTTTTCGGGCCACCCGCCTTTTGGGGGGAAATCGGCCAGTGTGATAAAAAAAAAAAATAAAATAAATATAATATTTTATAATATATATATATATATATATATATATATATAAAATATATATATATAATATATATATATATATATATATATATATATATATATGGTGTTGGTGCAATGAAATCACGAAACAAGTGACTTTAAAATCATTTACCAAATCTGCGGCCGGGGACTGGGACCCTACGAACCTTATACCGCCTCCTGAGACAGCACAATGTACGCATCGCCTCCCCACTTGAGTTCAGCGATCCTTCAAGAATCGTGGCTCAAGGGGTAAGGCGATGCGTACAATGCGCTGTCTCAGGAGCGGTATAAACTTCGTATGGTCGAGTCCTAGGCTGCTGCAGTTTGGTAAATGATATTATATTATATATATATATATATATATATATATATATATATATATTATATATAAAATATATATACTATATATATGACAAGGATGAATAAGGATGAACAAGGAGGCTTTAGGAAAGGTAGGGGGTGTGTAGACCTAGAGAAAAATATAGGTGAACAGTATTTAGATAAGGGTAAAGAGGATTTTGTGGCATTTATGGTTTAGAAAAGGCATGTGACAGGGTGGATAGGAGGGCAATGTGGCAGATGTTGCAGGTGTATGGTATATGAGGTAGGTTACTGAAAGCAGTGAAGAGTTTTTACGAGGATAGTGAGGCACAGGTTAGAGTATGTAATAGAGAGGGAGATTATTTCCCAGTAAAAGTAGGCCTTAGACAAGGATGTGTGATGTCACCGTGGTTGTTCAATATATTTATAGACGGGGTTGTAAGAGAAGTGAATTCTAGGGTCTTGGCAAGAGGTGTGGAGTTAAAAGATGAAGAATCAAACACAAAGTGGGAGTTGTCCCAGTTGCTCTTCGCTGATGACACTGTGCTTTTGAGAGATTCTGAAGAGAAGTTGCAGAGGTTGATGGATGAATTTGGTAGGTTATGTAAAAGAAGAAAATTAAAAGTGAATATAGGAAAGAGTAAGGTTATGCGGATAACAAAAAGATTAGGTGATGAAAGACTGGATATCAGATTGGAGGGAGAGAGTATGGAGGAGGTGAATGTATTCAGATATTTAGGAGTGGACGTGTAAGCAGATGGGTCTATGAAGGACGAGGTGAATCACAGAATTGATGAGGGAAGTCTATGATGTATAATGTATGAGTATGAAGCATGGGTGATGAATGCTGCAACGAGGAGAAGGCTGGAGGCAGTGGAGATGTCATGACAGAGGGCAATGTGTGGTGTGAATATAATGCAGACAATTCTTAGTTCGGAAATTAGGAGAAGGTGTGGGATTACCAAAACTATTATCCAGAGGGCTGAGGAGGGGTTCGGACATGTAGAGAGAATGGAACAAAACAGAATGACTACAAGAGTGTATAAATCTGTAGTGGAGGGAAGGCAGGGTAGGGGTCGGCCTAGAGAGGGATGGAGGGAGGGGGTAAAGGAGGTTTTGTGTGCGAGGGGCTTGGACTTCCAGCAAGCGTGCATGAGCGTATTTGATAGGAGTGAATGGGGACAAATGGTTTTTAATACTTGACGTGCTGTTGGAGTGTGAGCAAAGTAACATTTATGAAGGGATTCAGGGAAACCCGCAGGGATGTTAATGTTGCAGTTTTATAACTGTAGTGTAAAGCACCCTTCTGGCAAGACAGTGATGGAGTGAATGATGATGAAAGTTTTTCTTTTGCGGGCCACCCTGCCTTGGTGGGAGACGGTCGATGTGCTAATAAAATAATAAAAATATATATATATGTCGTGCCGAATACGTAAGACTTGCGATTTTGCTTTAAATAACAACGCTCTTCTTGCCGACTAAGGCAAACGAAATTTTGTGTATGCAATAATTTCCCAAAAATCATTCTAAACGTAACGAAAAAAATATATATTTCATTGTGTTTATTAAATTACTGTGAAGTTATTTAAAATATATATATAGTTGAATTAGGTTAAATTAAATTGCGCTTGTTATAGTAAGGTTAGGTAAGTTTTCTAAGGTTCTTTTGGTACAAAATTATTAATATTTACATTAACATAAATGAAAAAAATATATATCTCTAAAAGTAGAAAAGAAAATTTTAGAAATGTCTTATTTTTTAATGAGTTCTTGGTAATTGAGCAGTTCTACCTATTCAGCACAACATATATATTTGACTAGAATGTAATTACATGAAGGTTTCAATTATATGCAGCAGGCATTTACGTAAAAAATTCTATTATATATAGCAGGTAATTACCCGAGGGTTTCTGGATATTGCACGTAATTACATGCAGACGGAATGCAGCTCGGCCTTAGCTGGCAACATAAAAGGCGACGAGTTGTAATGACTACGTCAGCAATTAATCCCTCACAATCTTGCACAGATACTTTAAGGCGGGTGGAAAAAAACCAAGTGTATGTTTGTTTAGCAGTCCATCAGACAGACATTTTTTGGACGTTTATTTTCGTTTTAAATAACAATGGCAGTATCTGTGGTCGGGGTGAAGGTGGGGGTTGGGAAGGTTAGGAGGGGTGATGTTGCGGGCTAGAGTGGTGAGGAGGCGCTTGTGGGGATTTGAGTAGCGAGGAAAGTCTTCTGGAGGAGTTTGTGTGGTGGGTTTGTCGGTTTTTGTTTGTTCGAATAGGGTGATGGTGAAAGGCTGAAGGGGTAGCACCGGGGCGCATGATGGTAGTTGTTGGGAGGGGTTAATGGTTGGGGCGTTGTGGAGGGGTTGTGGTTGTGTGCTGTTGGTAGGTATCTGGTTGGGGTAGGAGGAGTGATGCTGGTGTAGAGGAGATGATATTAATAGTGACACGTGTGTGATGATGGTGAGGTGATGTTATGAGAGGCATTGATTTGTTGCTGATGGTAATAAAGGCAAGGACATTTTATCAGTTAGTTCAAAAAACGAGTTTAGACACTTGAAATTTCATAGTTCTTTAAATAAACAAACATACTGAAGCTAAACCGAAGGAATCACATAAAGCCTGAGTAATGGGAGGCATACACATTCGATCCAAGGAAAGAGAGTATAAGTCCTCTTCAAACGCCTCGAACTGGCTTCCCTTTTGCAAAGAGTCAGTAGAATAATAGCAAAAATTACAGGCCTTTAGCACCATCATAACACATAAAAGCCATTCTGATGGTCCTAAGGAACTATAGTTATTAAGAAAGTCGCAAAGTTATAAAACCTTGGAAAACTCTGCTTAAAAGCAGAGTCTGCTTCTGCAGTTTATACACGACTATTATTAAATAACAACAGGCATCGGGTAAAATCATTTTTGGATTCAGGTAAAAAAAAAAAAAAGGTATTGGATAAATGAGCCAGTCCAGTTTGAATATAAAATTGACACTACAGGAAAAATGTGGAAGGATTTTTAAATTTCTAATAAACTGATGCCAAATTGTGATAGCAATGAATAAATGTGATTACTGCAAGACTCAATCCTAGCCCCGTTACTGCTTCTCATCCTCATCGCCAACATCAATAAAAATCCAAACCACACCATCATATTATCCTTTGAGGACGTTAAAAATCTTATCACGATGAATTTGAACTGCTAATATGTGGAAAAACTAAGATCTAGAAATAATCACAAGTCACAAAAATATAGTCAACCCTCCTATAAAACTGATGGAATATGAAAAGTAACTTGGAATAATCACGACAGATGACCTTTCACTTAGAGAAGAAAAGTAATGAAATGCAGCAAATGTCAGTATAGATTTGAATGTTGATTTATAAAAACCTTCAAAAGAAAATGATGAGATTTTCATATTGTGTTCTCACGTTCTCAATATTGTTCTCACGTTCTCAATATTGTTCTCACGTTCTCAATATTGTTCTCACGTTCTCAATATTGTTCTCACGTTTTCAATATTGTTCTCACGTTCTCAATATTGTTCTCACGTTCTCAATATTGTTCTCACGTTCTCAATATTGTTCTCACGTTCTCAATATTGTTCTCACGTTCTCAATATTTTTCTCACGTTCTCAAAATTGTTCTCACGTTCTCATATTGTTCTCACGTTTCAATATTGTTCTCACGTTCTCAATAATTTTTTCTCACGTTCTCAATATTGTTCTCACGTTCTCAAAATTGTTCTCACGTTCTCAATATGATTCTCACGTTCTCAATATTTGTTCTCACGTTCTCAATATTGTTCTCACGTTCTCAAATATTGTTTTCTTTTACGTTTTTCAATATTGTTCTCACGTTCTCAATATTGTTCTCACGTCTCAATATTGTTCTCACGTTCTCAATTTTAAATTTTTCTCACGTTCTCAATATTGTTCTCACGTTCTCAATATTGTTCTCACGTTCTCAATATTGTTCTCACGTTCTCAATATTGTTCTCACGTTCTCAGTATTGTTCTCTTCGCAAAGCACAATTCCAGCAAGAGAAATGTCATTTGAAAACTATGGCTGGATAGTTAATGAAAGTACATGTATAGTTAATACAACTGCCTGTATAGTCGATAAAACCGCCGGTGTATAGTTATAAAAGCATCTAAATACTGGAAACTTCTCAGCATTTGTAATATATTCTTTGGAGAAGAAAATGAGATTCTTAATAATATATATAAATATAAGAAAAATATCTTGATCAGGAACCCTATCGGCCCAAAACCTAATAACTTACTGGACTGACAGAAATGTATCATATAAAATAAGTCTAGTGAAAAGTAGAGGTTTCATAGATCAATTAGAGAACGATGGATCTTACACCCGTGGTGCAAGACTTTTTTTCTTTAACTTCTTTTCAGCCTCTATCACACATATTGCCAAAATGAAGCTTTTAAAAGGAAATAAGACCATTGCCAGAATGAAATTAATGGCTGATTAGCCAGGCATTGATAGTTATGTAGACGTTTTTTAAACAGTCACAACATGTTTTCGAGGGCCCCAGGCATCGAAAGAAGAGATCCCCGATACTGGTTTCCATATGTGATCTGTGAAGGACTCTTCTTTGCCTTCAAACTTTCAATAGTAAAATTTAAATAAATTATTAACTTATTGTAATCGCGTGCATTGAGGCAATGGAGTTACAAAATTCAGGGTTACCGTCCATGGATCCCGTAGCGACGACCGAAATACATCTAGTAATTGTTATTATAATTATTAATAGTAGTAGTAGTAGCAGTATTAGTCGTAGTAGTCATACAGAATTAGTAATATTATTAAAAATATCATAACTGTTTTTATTATAATAATTGTATTATTAGTAGTAATAGTGTAATTATTACAATTATAATTATTATTACTACAGTTATTTTTATATTCAATATATATATATATATATAATATAATAAAATTTTTATATATATAATATATAATATATATATATATATATATATATATATATATATATATATGTCGTGCCGAATATGTAAAACCGGTTTCCCTTTAGCAAGAACTCATTTAAAATAAAGTCCCTTTCTAAAAATTTTCTCTTATACGTTAAAAGATATATTTTTTCATTAATGTTAATGTCAAAATTTTTAATTTTGATCCAAAAGAATCTTAGAAAACTTACCTAACATTATTATAACAAGAACAATTTATTTTAGCCTAACCCAACTAAATATATTTTAGATTTGTTTACAATAATTTAATATATAATAAACACAGTGAAATATATTTTTTTTCGTTAGGTTCAGAATGATTTTGGCGAAATTATTGCATACACAAATTTTCGCTTGTCCTATATGGCAAGATGAGCGTTGCTATTTAAGCCAAGATCGCAAGTTCTGCGACATACTGAAATGTGGCGCGTAGTGACCGTAGAGTTTTACAGAAAACGTAATATATGTCTCGGGAATAAGTTGACACTATTTTCTTTTTTTTCGAAAACTATTAATACGAGTGTAATGATTTTTGCACACGTTATTGTGCAATGATTGGGATTTGCGATATTTTTATTGTTGTGTTTTTGCTTTGTTTTCTCCTGAAAAAGTCCTTAAAAAAATTAACTTCAACATTTTTTATTATGCAATCTATTAACGTCTTCGCTGAAACGACGTTGGTAACAAAGACTATCTAGCGCTTATCTTTCATTTGATGTCAACTAGATTATTGTACGTCTAACCAATTTTGTAGATAATGGACAGTTTTTGCTCTATAGAATTGGACACTATATATTTTTTTCCATCTTTTAAGGCAAAAAGTCACTACAAATGCACTGTGTAGACTTGAAATCCTGCTTAAATCACAGTAAAAATTTCATTGAAATTGGACCAAAAAAAGAAAAAAAAATAATGATTTCGTTCGCACCTCCCTAGCTTCTGAGGCAGCTGCGGTGAAAAGCTCTGTTCCACAAGGCACAGTACTCGCTCCCATTTTATTCCTCATCCTCATACCTAACATAGAGATATAAGCCAAAGCTCTGCATCTTCCTTTGCAGATGACACTCAGATTGCCATGGCAGTCACCTCCATCGAAGACACCGCAAGACTCCAAGCTGACATAAACCAAGTCTTCAAATTGGGCCACTCAAAACAATATGAAGTTCAATAAAGAGAAATTTCAACTACTCAGATATGGAAAACTTGAGGAACTAAAAACTGTATTAGGGTATACAACAAATTCTAGCCATAAATAAAACGAAAAAATAAAAGTGAAGGACTTGGGAGTGATAATGTCAGAGGATCTCGGCTTCAAAGACCACAACAATGTATCTACCTCATCTACTAGGATAATGACAGGATGGATAGTGAGAACCTTCTAAATTAGGGATGCCAAGCCCATGATGATTCTCTTGAATCGCTTGTTCTCTCTAGGCTGGAATACTGCTGTACACTAACTGCTCAATTCAAGGCGAAATTGATGACCTAGAAATTGTACAAAGAACTTTCATGGCACACATAAGTACGATAAGGCACGTAAATTGATGGGAATGGTTGAAGTCCCTTTTTGTATTCCCTGGAATGCAGGCGAGAGAGATACATGGTAATATACACTTGGAAAATCCTAGAGGGATTAGTACCAAACTTGCACACGAAAATAACTCCCTATGAAAGCAAAAGACTCGGCAGGAAATGCAACATTCCTCCAATGAAAAGCAGTGGTGCCACGAGTACACTGAGAGACAACACAATAATTGTCTGGGGCCCAAGACTGTTTACCTGCCTCCCAGCATACATAAGGGTTATTACCAATAGACCCCTGACTGTCTTTAAGAAGGCACTGGACAGGCACATTAAGTCAGTACATGACCAACCAGGCTGTGATTCGTACATCAGTTTGCGTGCGTCCAGCAGTAACAGCCCGTTGATCAGACCCTGATCCACCGCGAGCCCTTGTCTCACGCCGAGCCGCGGGGGCGTTGAACCCCGAAAACCCTCTCCAGGTCTCCAGGTAATCTATAACAGGAACTTGCACAGACGAAGCCTGTAGGCATATGGGTGAAGTTCAAGTGGGAGGTGGACACAAAGAGAAACTAGCATCAGGTAGAGTGGACTCCAAATCCTGGTCAATGACTGACAAGGGTATCTGCCTGATGAAAATTATTCTGTCGATATTTGACAGTGCGACCCCCTCACTGCAGCATGAGAAAGCGGACCTCTTAAAATTTTGGAATATAATAAAAGGTATCTTGTACAAGTCAAGTAATCAATTAAATTCGATGAGATAGACAATTCCATCTTAGTTGGGCAAGTCAATGCAGAGAGACGGTTCTTAAAATGGCTCATGACCTGCTAGTGCCGGACATTTTCTCCATCGTAAAACATTAAATAAAATTAGGGAAAACCTAGTTTTGGCCAAAAATGTCCGCAGATGTCACTACCTATTGTATGATCGTGTAAAGGGTTTTGCCAACTGTCATACTCCCAGTACCAGGCGAGTACCTATGGTCAAAATGCCTATCTTTACGGTACCTGTTTGAAAGAGTAGCTATTGACATCGTTGGTCCTTTATCTCCACTTTTCATCTGGGGACATGATACATATTTAACATTAGTGATTATGCATCGAGTTTCCCTGAAGTCATACCCTTAAAGACGCATAACTACTACAGGAGGTGGCCTGAAGCCCTTTTGTCCATCTTCTCCAGAAGTTGGCATCCTAAAAATTTTGTCATGACCGTGGGACACAGTCACATCTGACTTTATGCAACATCTATACCAACCTTCTGGGAGTGAAGCCTCTCTTCACCACACCCTATCATCAGCTGTAATGGGAGGATTGAGCGCCAGCATTTCGATTCTCAAGTCCATTTTAAAGGAACTTTGTCGCCCATAAAACCTAAGGAGGGCATCGTTACCTACCCTGTGCTTTGTTTGCCATGAGGAAAGTTTCCCAGTGACACTTTGGGTTTTCACCTTTTGAACTTCTCATGGTTGACAGGCTGAGGTCCATTGCCATCCTTCATGACTTAGGGACTAAATTTGAAAAGGAGGTAAATGCTGTGGTTCAGTCTTCTTACCAGTTTCTCTTGTCCTTAGATCCAAACTTGAGGAGACCTCTGACATAGTTTTCGAAAAACTTAAGTTTTTTTTTTTTTTTTTTTGGCCAATGGACAGTACAAAACATATTTTGATTCCAAAAGTCAGAGGAGAAGTTTTAAAAAGTAGGGGAGGAAGTTCTTGTACTTGTGCCGATCAAGTCAAATAAATGATTATAGCATGGAAAGGTCCATATAAAGTAATGAAAAATTTTGTGAAAGTGATTTACCTCATAGAAGTCAAGGGGAAACCTATGCTTTTATCATATCAACATCCTTAAGAAAATATTACCGAAGAAATTCGGTTTAACTACCTTAATAACTTTGACTTAGTTTTTCCACACGAACTTGATAAGACAACTGACGAATGTAAAGTTTGCGTAATTGATACCATCTAACTTAGACTATGATGAAGAACTACATGACTTGGTGACTCTTGACCACATCGGGCGCAACCAACTTAATATTAATGAATCTTTGTATGATCATAAGGAGACATGAACTAACTCAATGTGAGAGTAACTTTTTCAGACGTCTTAGATATTCACAGGTGTTACCTTCCACGGTAGTCCATAAGATTGACTATGACGGACAATCCTATCAAACGAAAATATACCCAGTTCCAGCTCACCTTAGGATGCATTGGACCGAGAGGTAGACAAATTATTAAAACTAAAGATCATTGAACCTTCAGTATCTCATATTGGTTCACCAGTAGTCAGGTTAAGAAGGAAGATAATTCATATTGATTTGCTATTGACTTCAAGCCTGTATGCTATAACTCGGTGGATGCTGAGCTATGCCGTTAATAGATACGATCTACACAATTTTAATGACTCCGTCTTCTTATCTCAGAGATTGATATTGCGCAGGCATATCATCAGTAAATGTTAGATCCTTCTTCTACATCGTACACCGCATTTTTGCCTACACACCACAGTGACTGATGGCGAATAATTGCCCTTCTGGTTTTGGTAACTGCCTGGCTATCTACGTGAGACTGGATGAGCGAAAGGTCTGGTAAATGCAAATGTTTCATTTATTGAAAACTGTACGTAATGACATCCACGTGGGCGAACATATCCAAACATTAACATCTGTTTTGCGTAGGTTACGCTCACATGGGCCTCACTGCCCAGCCGAAGAAATGCTTCCTTGGGTATAACAAGATTTGATATCTTTGGACTGAATACTTTCTAATAAACTCTCTGCAGCCTCTCCCCGGTAAGATCAAAGCTTTATTAGAATTTAAATTCCCCAAAACCAAGAAGTTCATGCGTAGCGTTCTTGGTTCTGTAAATTTTTATGACGGTTAATCCCGAACCTACTATCTTACCAGGCATCTTATCCGACTTCCTAAAAGTCTGTGATGGAACCTCTTGAACATTTCTGACGTACTTCGGGAAAAGTTAATGAGATTAAAAGTATCTTTTCCGAAAGACCCCTATACTAAGATTCCCAGATATTAATAAACATTTTGCTGAAGAACTGATGCCTCCAATATGGCTTAGGTGCGGTGTTACTACAATAACCTGATGGTACTCCTTCCCGTATGCTTCCTAATCGGAGGAAACTCTTCCCACAGTAACAAGATACTCCACAATAGAAAAGGAATGTTAGCCCTTGGGTGGGTATCTCCCAAACTTAAATTTTATTTGCTGGAAAAAGAATTCATTGTTGAAACGGCCACAAACCTTGATATACCTAGAAACTTTTAAGGGAAACCAAAGTCGCCTCTTGAGGTGACATGGCACTCCAGCTTTTTAAGTTCCATAGTGTGTAATATCAATGGTTCATCCAATTATTTCTCTGACTGGTAAGTCGTGACAGTCAGTAGAAGATTTGTTGCACTTACCGACTCCACATGTTAGAATTGTTTCCTTGCCTATTCTTAAAACTCTTGCCTATAAGGTCTTGTAAGGTGGAGTGTGAGGGAAAAGTTCAATAGATCGGAGTAGCGAGGAGTCTATAAGTATCAATAGTTTTCATTGCCGGCTACTTGTTAAGGTAGGTAAGTCATGCTCCCGCGATTCCCGCCTTTTTTCCCCCACCCGAAAGTGATGTTTGACGTCCTGGCTGCTTGTTAATATTAAGGCAGTCTAGCTCCCGCTATCCTTCCCCCTCCTGCCTTTCCTCCCCCCCCCCGAAAGGTGACGTGTGGGGCTCTGGCCAAACAGTTTATCACTAGACGCACAGCCTCCCAGCACTACTCTTGGATGACAGAGAGGGTCACCTGTCAACAACGAGAAGAACTGTTGGAGATGGACTAACGCCTGAGACTTCCCCTTTTTGGATTTAATTACCTTGCACCTGTCTGAAATTGCAGACGTAAATCCCCTCCCCATTGCAGCGGTAAAGAACTGCTTTCCCTGTCATCGGGATATAATACTCCAAGGCATACTGTGAAGACTAGCCATTGGGTCCCGTAACCAACACCTGCGAACCCCCCCCCCATCATCAGCAACGCTACGATTTCAACAACACAGTGTCAGCCGCCCGCCAACACCAGACACCCCTATACATATTAGCGTTGGAGCATTATCATTATATTTTCATTTTTCATTTTCTTTAATGTAGGATTAATATTTCAATTTAATTGTTTTAATATTTTATATTTTTCTATATAATAAAGGGTTTTTTATGTTGCTTTATTTCTTTTTCTATTTCATTAATTTTTCGTGAGGAGGTTCCAGCCTTGGTAATACTGTCTGAAGTTATACAGGGCTGAGTAACCCTTCAACCCCAACCTACCATTAATTTGCACCTGGAATCGTGGCTTCCTGCATACAAGGTCTGCACCCATGTATGAGCCCTCCCCAAAACCCATAAGCCTTAAAGTGTCAACCATGTACGCCCTATTCGCACCGTCATAAGCATCTCCCAATCAATTCCCAAAATTCCACCTCCCTACAACCCTGCAAAAATTCCCTAATCGACTATGTCCAGCCCTCATACTACGACCCGGAATCCCCAACTGACGCCTGTTGCCCAATTCCACCTACACCCTCTCATCCTGTCCCTAGAATCTTCGCAAAATCTTATAATCCGTACACATGAAAGATATGGCCCTGTACGTGCTCAGTGTTCTTCCCTCACTTTTTTTCTTTACAAGCACGACCACACTCGTCATTTGGGACATTCCCAATTTCCCTTCCTTCAGCATAGAATTCAATACCTGAACCAAACAAACATTATGGTTTTTCCCCAAATGCACTCGATAAAAATCTTGCGGAAAGCCCGTCGATTCCTGGTGCTTTCCCCTTACTAAATTTGACACCGCCTCTTTCACTTACTTCCCCATACTTAGTATTCCCTCCAATCCCCCTCCGTCCTCCCCACCTTTCCCCAAGGCCTTCACCCCTGCCTCTGTTTTATTAACTATCCCCACGTTACCCTTTCCCATTTTCCTTTAAAAACCTAAAATCCGCATAATTAACTTATTCCTCGGTTTGTCACCAACATTTGCCCCTCAGTATAACCTTCTAAATCGCACTAACCTCTAAAGTATTATAGTGGACCCCTGTGGTCGAACGCGAAAACTTCTAACACACTACCGACGGTTTATCTCCCCATAGCAGGCATCCAGTACCTCCCTTACTCTGAATTCATCAAATATGTCATTAGTATTACCCCTTATCTCTCCTAGCCAGATAGTTCTTCAAAAGACTTCCCCTCCTCTCTGACATAACACTCCATGGAGCTGCTGCTCCAAATAATACTGTAAAACCATACCTCCACCTCGCCTCCTCCCTTCCTTTACTATTTATAAAACCCAGCGATACCAGGTTTAGCCTCAGTTTCCCCACCAATCCAAAATACTCCTTACCCCATCCCTTGCCCTCCACAATTGTCTCCACGAGTCTCAAACTCTTCATTCACCATCGCACATCTTACCAATCCTCGCTATTTAACTTCCAGAAACCTTGAATAACCTTTACCACTCTCCCATCCTGCTCTACCAAAGAGCTGTTTTTACCCCCTACAATAACTGCTCCCGTAGATAAATCCTATCTAACCTCGCTGATTAATCCCCTAACAAAAGTGAAATCCACTCTCCAAGCCCCACTCCCATCCACGTCCCCTCACCCTGCATCCGTAAAACATGCGTAACGACCGTAACACACAACTCGCCCCCCTTCGGCTCCACGTCCCCCCCCTTATAACTCAGTTCCAGGCCCCCCTAATTACAGTTACTATGGTAAACACCTTAAAAAAAATACACGCAAAACGGTCTCTCGCAAAATCCTCTTTTGGAATGACAGTGTAGGTGAAACCTGTGAGGCCCACCTGTTGAGGGTGATGTCTCAATGTGTTTTTCAAGTCACATGTCCTATCGACAAATTTATATGTGACTAAACTACCCCCGATTTTGAGTCGAGGTAATTTTCTCTCCTGTGTTCTCCTTTTTCTCTGTGGTTGTGTTTTACATAGCCAATTTCCGCTTATTGCATATTGCTGTGAGACGCAGCAATGTAATTTTCTATTTGGTAGTATGTAACACAGCATTTTTTTGCAGTGTTTTCCGGAACTTGTTTATATATTTTTGTTATGGAGTGTGGAAGTGAAGCGCACGTGTTTAGAAGAAGAGAAGGCGTTTGCGATAGGATGGACGCGGGCGTGAGAGAGGGGGTTATATTATACATCAGAGTTTGCGTCAGCTTTATTATCTCAAGTAAGACGATGAGTGTCATTAATGATTGGGAGGCAGTCACATAGGTGGACCTCACATAAATAAGTCTTATGCTTGGTCTGAGCAAGCAAGTTGGTGTGAATTAGGGCACTATGCTATTTAAAAAGAGATTCTCTCAATTCATAATAAGTTTCCTTATTATTGTGTGTACCTTTTTATGTTTTATGTACAGAGTTAACTCAGTCAGCTCTCTATTTTATGTAATGTATAGAAAATACATCAACGTAGTGTTTGGCCAACACTAGTAGTTATATGGTGTATTCCTCTTTATGTTTAAGAGTACAACAGTAAAGTATCACTGTGGACTCATTTGGCCGTAAAACCTGATCATTTTTACCATCATACGATTTCCACACGTCTGGCGGATTAAACAGTGCCCTAATTGTAGAGATAAACTTTAAGGTGATAAATTTTATTGTGTTTTCTATATACAAGTATATTGCACCAAGACAGGTTTTTGATGCAGTTTTCTTAATTCTGAGAATTTTGTTTTCCTCAGACCTAAAGGTTGAATTTTTCCATTTTTTCCTGACTAGCGGCAACCGATGGATCCACTAGCTGAGTGAGACCGGTGGTCTAGGGGAGGGGGTAGTACGCAAAGTGTAAATGTAGATAATGTTGTATAAAAAAACGCTCCATAGATAATTCATTTCCGGGATTTGTTCTGAAACCGGACGCGTGTATTCCTCGTCAGTCAAGTAACCAGGAGTCAGGACTAGCGCAGGAGAGGTGTGTGTCAGTACGAGAAGAGCTGCGGGGGCAAGAGTCGTCATGGTTAGGCCAATGGTGTAAAGTGGGTGGGTTGATTTTTGTTTAGTATTTTATACACTTGCTTATTTTAGTGTGTTTAAGTGCTCTCATTTTACACTGCAAGCCCTAGTGTGCATACAGGTCTGTTATGTTTTTGGGCGAGTATTTGCATGTGCTTTTTGCCCCTGGTAGACAGACCGGCCAAGGGGAGGGTGTGTCTTGGAGCCTCCCTGTTATGAAGTTATTATGTTTTGTATATATTTTGTGTCCTTATTAAAAACTTCACATTTAATGTGAAAGGTACAATCTATCCCTAAAGTGGTTTCTTTTTCCATTTTAAATAATATAAATGCCCTTTGACTAGTACAGTCATTTATCCTTTAGGAGTCACGACTGTTTTATTTACGTTACGCAGTCAAAGGCGTAGAAACAACCCCTTACCCTTCCTAAGGCCTCCTTGTTCATCTGCCTATCCTGCTCTCCCATCTACTCTTAATTCTTTAAATAATAACTCTACCATTCACTTACCATGGATGCTGCACTGACTTACATCCTATAATTTTTTACAAAACTCTATTTTGCATGCTCTTTGCCAAATCCTATGTACCGTTACCCTCCTCACACATTTATTAAATAAATCACTAAACCATCTCCACAAACTATATTCCCAACTGCTTTTTAACATTCTAATCTTCATCCCATGATTCCAGCTGCTTTTAACCCTTTCATTCTATCCACTGCCTCGCGCACTTTTCCTACACTTTACGACTGCTCTTCCACACTCCTACTAATATTATTTCTCCTTGTCCCGTACACGAAGTAAACAGCTTCCCTGTCTCATTATTTAACAACTCCTCAAAATATTCCCTCCACCTTCCCGATACCTCTACCTCTCCATTGTATTAACTCTCCTCGCCTAGTATTTAACTACCAATCCATTCGTTCCCTAGGCTTTTCTCAACTTATTAATCTCACTGCACTCCAAAAACTTTTTCTTTTTTCAACAAAATTTGTTGATAATTTTCTCACCCACTCCCTCATTTGTTCTCTTTTTACATTACTTCACCACTCTCTAACCTCCCATGAAATGCATGTGCATAAATGGTGTAGTTGAAAATGGTGAATAATTTAACTTACAAAAAAAAAAAAAACACGATGAATTCAAAAATAAATAGCTAAGCATCAAAATTTTCTTAGTAATTGTAGTGATTTTAACATTAATCTCATAAAATAGATGGTCCTCAAAAGCTGCGTCCTTAAAAGATGCCGTTATCATCAACCCACACAACTGCCTTAGAGTGACGACGTCTGCATCTTTCCTTGACCACATTTGGTTAAACGTAAGCTGTATAGCCTTGTGGCTTAGCGCATCTTTTATGATTATAATATAATAATAATTGGTCAAACGTAACATCCAAAATGCGGCATAAATCATTGACAAAAATTCTGATCATTATACCAACCTTCATAGTAACGAACCCCAAACTTTCTTATGTGATACCTACCATGTTTCATGCAGCCGTCTTTGAAGAGGTATTAACAAGAACATAAGAACATAAAGAAAGGAGGAACACTGCAACAGGCCTGTTGTCCCATACTAGGGGGCAAGGTCCTTTACGTGGTGAAAAAGAGCACTTATGTATGAATAATTTATTTCGTGTAAATAAGTAACACTGATTGGGTAGAACATTTCAGCAACATCGTGATATTCTGTTCAGTGTCCAAGTTTTCCTTCATAAATATTTGGTCCTTAAAACAAAACGTGGGCGAAACCAAAATTATTATTATTAAAGAATCGCCGGTATCTCCCGGCCCGGGCCTTTTACAATGGTGGCCCGGCCCTTGCTTCCTTCTAAGGAGTGTCTGCGACACTAGAGCCTTCCCATGGAGAGGCACAAGTACCCCTCATCTTTGGGACCAACTGTCCCCAGGCCTAGCCACATGCTAGGACTCAACCTTGTCTGCCATCCCGCCCTCAAGGGGGGCTAATGAAAATGACAGTCCTTGTGAGCTGCCGCTCGAGGCTCAAGGCACCTACCCCTACCCTAGAATGGCTGGGCATGGTGTCCCCGATGCGAACCAGAAGACTAAACAGCCTTTGGGTAAAAATATCACCATTCACTGATCTACTGAACAAGATATATTATAATATATATATATATATATATATATAAAATATATATATATATATTTATAGATATATATATATTATATATATTATATATATATATATATATATATATATATATAACAAGTATAGAATAGCTTAATTTCAAGGAACTAGCAAAACGTATCAGTACTTGCCAGTTTCTAATCCTAACTACTGTTTAATGCAAACAGGTTTTAAGAAGTAAAAGGGCGATATATCAAAGAAACCTGGAATCACTCTCACATATTTTGGGCACGCACAAAATTCCCAGTCTAATGTATGGGCGCTGACAAATGAAACGAACCTTCCCTCCAAAATGCTGACAAAGTTTAATAAATTTAATCAACGACTCCTCAACCACACGGACTAACACAACGCTATCACAATCCTCAAACTCCACCTCTCAAGTTGGTGATTACCTTAAATATTGCACTTTTCGCCTCTCGGGCTGACTGACCTACTGCGCAAAAACGCTCCTCACTTGCCTGGGCTGCAGTGGTGTGCGGTGGCTGTCGCACCTCTGTTGACACCTCAAGGAAATTAACAGCTGTCAACATGGCTTTTTTCTCATAGGCGCCGCGGATTACTACATGGAGCGTATTGGATCTTTTCGGGGGACATTTCGCCTAGTCAGCGCAGGTACCTCTTACATAAGATCATTATAGAGACATACGAATTCAAGATGGCGACTTAGATGGAGTGGCTTTTAAATGGAGCGCATAGAATCTCTTCGTGAAAGCTGCTTCACATGCAACAGTATAATGCACTTTGGTTACTCGTTTTCCAGGACTGAGTCTTGATGTTACACCTGCTGTACGTGTGAGAATGAGTGATGTATCCAGGCATTATACTGATAAAGTTAATAACGTTCCCTTTGAGGCGGATGAAGCTGATAGCAGAAAGGGTCTTCGAGAAATAGGGACAGTTCAGTTTGCCCAGCATGGGTTATGTGGTTAGCAGCGCTCGCAGGTTTGCTGGAAGGTACTTTTTTAAACTTAAAAGACATTGAAGTCATCCCATACCGTCTTACGTTTATCTTCAGAGAATTCAGACACAGGTCATGGTTTTATATCCTGACAAAGGCTACGTGTCGCCTATGTGGTGAGTATGAACCACATGCTGCAGCATGGAGAAGAATAGACCGTGCCTGAAACCTGTGGTAGAAGCGCAGCCCCTGTCTTAGGGTGGCAAGGTGGGATCATCACCTGAGGGAGGGCGTGTCGTTTGTGGAGTGAGCTATTAGGACTGGGGGTGAGTCCCTCCTCAGTTCCCTGCCCCAAATCTCCTCCCGTGACTTCCTGCCAGGATGGTACTACGGGAAGAAGTGTTGGAAATAGAGGAAGATTGGAGGAAGTTTTGAAGACCCTGGTCACCGCCTGAGGAGAGGAGGGAGTTACAGCTGAGCATAATAGCTGAGAGTTTCCGCTTCCAGCTTGTCAACGATACGAGACTTTGGGAAATGATGATGTTGACAGAGACGTCAGTGGGATTTATAAATCATTGTATGGTGGATGTTGAAGTCACCGTGAGCCTTCCCCAGACCATGATATGGGGGACATATTTGTAACAAGTAACGGGCAGCTACGTCCCAGACTCAGATGATGTATTGACGCCAGCGCAGAGGCCCTGGGAAGCCAACTGGGATGGTAGGAGGGGAAGAGGTTGGCGATGGGGCGGTCATGATAGGAGACATCGGAAGAAGGAGGGGAGAAAGACGGTATTGTGAAGATACGTTACGAAATATTAATTCTAGTGGTGAAAAGAGTGAGGAGAAGAGGCAGGGGTGGAAAATTTAACTGGCCTCGTGTATGACGGCAATTTAATGGCTATGTAGAAGAATAAAGAGAGAAATGGTTGAGTTATGTTTCTTACTAAATATAGGGTGATCTCGTTGTGTTCCTCCAAGAACATATTTCAGTGAGAGTAAAGTGTTGGAGGTAGTCAGGTTATAAAGTACTGACTCCTGCCACAACCCATTAAAAAGGTAGGTGTGTCATTTTAATAAAGGAGAGGGAGAGTGTTTGCGTGTGGATGGGCGTGGATGGGTATGCGTGCATCTTTTTAAGTGTGTATGCGTCTGCGGAGAATAGCATGCCGTATGGAAGGATTTTGTGTGCGAGGATCTTGTCTATTTTGTCGTGCACCTCCGGAAGTGCATTAGTGGGGGGTGAACTGAATGCGTTATTAGGGCCGGCCCCGTCGTAGAACTAAAAGGGGGCAGACAATGTCTGTAACTCTCAGGGATTTGATGAGGGTCGTTAGTTACGTGAGGCGTTTGGGGGGGAGCCAAAACTTACTTTTGTTAGGAGGGGATAATGCAGTCGAGTTAGAGAGTGTATCTCCAAGGGGTTGTTGTGACATCTTTTAAATACTTTTGAGGCGACTATGTCGATCATAGGGCTGTAGTGGTGGAAGTAGGTGGGGAGGAGATGGCGAAATAAGAGGACTATTGGAAATTGAAACATTTTTTTTTTTATTTAAAACTTACATAGAATACAAAAATGTATAAAACATAAAATGTTGTCCAACATATGACCATTGTCAAAACTTACACAAATTAACAACATCAACACAAATCCATACCAACTCAGTGAACACTAAACCCATACACACTGGTAACACTCCCTCAAAAAACCTGCAAAGTGCAGGATGAGGTATCCTTGCTGCCACACCAAGTGGCACAACCACCTCCCCTTAACTTAGTTGCCAAAACTAAAAAAACACTTTTTCCCCAATTATAATATAGATACATGATATGAAAACTACAATATGCTAACTAAATGCATTAAGGTTCATGTTCTTGTAAGACAGTGTTGCCCAACCATTTGTTATTTTACATACCATCTAACAAAAGGCTGAGCAATTGTCTAATGCACTAGCCCAACTACAATTTATTGTTAATAATTTATACAAAAACTTACAGAATACACAATATGTACACAAACGACCAATTGTACGTCCAACCAAATGGCCCAACATCAAATTATACACAATACAAACATCATCACTAATCTATCCCATCCATAGGAACACTAAACTATACACTCGGATTAACAACACGCACTCAAAACTGCAATAGGCAGATCGAGGAAACCCTTGCTGCCGCCCACAGACACAATATTGGCACAAACCACTTTCTTCTCCCTAAACTTAGTAAAGCAATCTAAACACACTTTTCCCCATATACATATACATGATGTGAAAAACTCCACCCATTAACCAACAATCTGAAGTATAATGTTTATTTTTAAGACAGTTGTTTTTCCAAACTCACTGTTAGTAGCTCCCTACCAACTGACAAATGCCTTAACATTGTCTATATACACTAATCACAATTACATTACACCCACCCTAAGTCATAACGACCAACAAAGGTGTTGTTCTGTGTAGTAACCAATAAGGTTACACTTACCTAACCAGCCCACCACAATTTATAACAGCACACTCTACAAGTAAGATATCACAATTTAGCGACTCTGTAGGTATGTTAATTCCCATTTACATACCTATAAACCAACTCTCCCTTACGCCTCGGCATTAATCGAAGCTTCCTGAAATCATGCCAAATATCGTACCCCAGATCATAACAAAGGGTATACCCGCCACCCCTTGCATGACTTGCTGTTTCCACTACTCATCTCTACTAACCTTCCCACCTTAAGGTTTTGTTACCTCACCTATTACTAACATAACCCTTAGCAATATGTTCACATTACCATTAAGTCTTTCCTCCCCACCACTTCGTATATACATCCCCATCACCCTCGCAACCCTCGCTACCTTTTACCCCCCCCTCCCTTTACTACCTCTGTTTAACATACTGGCCTTTACACTCGCCTAGCATCAAAAAGCCCTACTCCCCCCTTTTCGCAACATTCGTCTCAACCATACCTCTTTACTTAGCCATGCACGTCCAAAACCCCATATATAACGAAGCACGCCTTCTCTGTATCTCCTTTATCTCCTGTTTCCCGTAAAGGATACACCACTGCCACGTTTCCAACACTTTACTATAAACCAATGCGATTAATATCTTATTGCCCTCTGCATTAAACGTCAACCATCCTTCGCTCTTAGGTTCTAATCCGTTAGTACAACTGCTCTTCCACGCATTTCCGAAGTCCTCCGTCTAGCCACTTACTCATCCTGCCCATATAGATAAATCCCGACACAGATTTTTCAGCTGTTCAGCTCACATCCCCATCCAACTCCACCCCCATTCTACCCCCGCCCAACTCCAATCTCCCTATCTCTAATAATTACAATCTTTGCTCTGCTGTTGACACGCGATGTACCTGACGCCTCTCCAAAAACCTCATTACTCGTCTATCCACCTTTCACCAAACCTTTCGACATCATTGATCAGTATTGTTGTGTCATCTACATAACCAACTTACCTCTGTGAACCCCGACCCTCATCCTCCTGTTAATGTTTGTTTGCTTCCCTCAACCAATTCCATAAAACGGGTGTTGCATACATGCAAACAGAATTTGAGACATTGGACTGACCCTTGTCTTGCAAACCTTTCTCCATTTCAATCAACACCTACCTCAATGTGAGGGAATAGTGTTTCAATAGAGAGAGACGAGGGAGTATATAGAAACAATAGTTCATTGCCGGCTACTTGTTAACTTTAAGGTAGGGTAAGTGCTCAGCTCCCGCTATTCCCCATTTTCCTCCTCCCCGAAAGTGAAGTTTGACGGGCGGCTGCTTGGTAAAAGGTCATCTAGCTCCCCGTTTTCCCCCTTTCCCTCCTCCGTCCCCCCCCCAAAGTGACGTGTGGGGCTCTGGTCCATACAGTAATCACTAGACTCACAGCTTCCCAGCACTACTCTTGATGACAGAGAGGGTCACCTGTCAATCAACGAGAAAAGAACTGTTGGAGACGGACTAACGCCTGAGACTTCCCCTTTTTGGATTTAATTACCTGTGCACTTGTATGAAATTGCAGGACGAAACCCCTCATCTTTGCAGCGGTAAAGAACCTGCGTTCCTGTCATCGGGACATAATACTCGCGGCTATACTGTGAAGAACTAGCCAGTGGTCGTAACAAACACCCTGCGACCCCCCTCCCATCATCGCAAACGGCTACGATTTCAACAACACAGTGTCACCAACACCAAACACCCCTATATATAGTAGCGTTGGATTCAGTTATCATTTATTTTTTAAATTTTTCATTTTCTTTAGTGAGATTAAATTCATATTTAAGTGTTTTATTATTTTTATAATTTTCTATATAATAAAAAGTGTTTATGTTTTGTCTGTTATTATCTTTTTCTATTCACTAACTTTTCCTGAGGAAGAGCCAGCCTTGGTAAATACTGTCTGAAGTTTGTTACAGCTGATAAGCCTTCACAAGTGGCGACCTTGCCAGGATCATCTCTACTGAATCATGATTTCAACTCCATCTCGAATCTACCATTAGAACTTCAACGCTTACATACCACAGACGTTACCACCACCATGAGTAAACATTCTCTATAGTTGGACTGCCGTACAGGTATCTTAAAAATTTGGTGATTGTTATAGTCTCAATTTATTGTAAGTCAAAGTCACGCGCAGGATATAATAGTTTAATTCTGTCCACCTTTCTTGTGACTTGAAAACACTTTGGAGATTAGACTCTAGGACCCGACGCATCTTCAGTGTCAATTTGTTTCATGGACTCTTTATTTTTTATCAAGGAACTGTCGTTGGACACCGCTAGATTTGTTGGTGAGAAGATTGGATGTTCAAGGGACCCATCTACTATACAGTTTGCTCGAGCCGGCATGAACCCTTCGTTTTAATAATACATATTATTTCATGGAGCAGGGTTCGAGCCCCTGGTTTATGGACGGGAGTTTTGAACCGGAGCAGGAATTGAACCCCCGTTTCTTAATAACTCCGTTTCAGTCCCCCTGGATAATGATGTTATTCTTTCAAACAAGGAGGAATACCCAGTTTTGGAAATGAATCGCTGGAATAATTTTAGGAATATCAGGGAAAAATTTAGAATCTTTCATTTAGTGCTAGATTCCAGGTAAAGACTTGAAAGAGAGAGAATCAAAAGGAGAAGAGAAAAAGAGAGAGAGAGAATTGAGAGAGAAATCCAAGAAAGACAGTTAGAAAGAGAAAGAGAAGAACAAAAAGAACGTGATAGACTTGATCGTCAAGAAAGAGCTAGAGAACGTGGAGGAACAGCTAAAAAATACGTGAGGAACAGGCTAAAATACAGAGAACTTGAGGAAAGCAGCAAAGATAGAGAAGCTTGACAGGGCAAAGAAGCTAGAGAAGGGAGGAGGGAGCGGAGAGAGTTTTTTTCTATCTAGGCGACGCCAAAAAGCGTCGTAGAGAACTACTAGTTCATACAATAGAGAGCAGACAAAGGATCGCGCGAGCTCGAAAAACATCTCGCGCCTCTTCTGATTAGAACATAAAACAAGAGTTACTCTCCTCACTACAACACAACAAAACTTACGCGAGAAGAGTATCATCGAGGAACAACATGTGCAGTCAGATGCACCATATCTTCCTACACCATCTCACATTCCTTACCTCCACCATCCACAGAGGGAAGACATAACTTCCCATACATTATCAGGTTGAAATACCGCTACCCGCTTTATGGCCTGCGACTCCTGGGCTACCAGGTTAGAATGTTATTTTCTGGTACAGCCTTGAATATCTATGCAACTTTGTCGCAGATAATCATATGTAATTATAAACCTACTGAAGAAGGCAATCCTTAAAGCATATCAAAATACCACTAATTCTACAGGAAAGATTTTCAGGTATACCAACCTCTTACAGCCTGGCCATGAACGTAATCAGCAGGTACTGGATAACACTCTTTTTCTTTGGTTCGGACCTATCTTGATAGAGCCGCGACAGTTCCATGAAATTGATCACAGTTATGAATCTCTTAGAGACTTCATGGTCTCGATGACCAGTCTTTCCTGACAGCTCTTCCCCATCAGCATACAACATCATCAAGAACGTTAAATTGATTTAAAGCTGAGGAAGTTGCATGCGAGGCTGCTGACCTGTAGGCTAGCTCACAATTCCAATAAAGAGACCTAAAGGATCGAACCCAAGGGCCAAGGAGTTCATCACGACCTTAGGATATCAAAGCCTCTAATGTAAAGTAAAAATTGACTTCTTTTTTTCTGTGTCATTTGTGTGGTTTAAGGACATAAACGTCCAGATGTCCTTCTAAGAAGGTCCAAAAAAGTTGGAAGATGTTTTAAAAGACTGTAATGACTCAGCACCCCTTCTGTTCAGGAACATTTAAGACCTTAATGTTCTACCATTTTGCGAGACACTGGGATGCGCATGTATAGTCATTTCTGATAAGCTGTTCCCTAACCTTAAAGAAACTCATTCCCTGCTATACTTTCAGACTACTTGCCGTACGGACACTTTTCCTACCATCCGTGTTACATTAGTCTAAATGGTTCACAGTATGGTCTGAAGCCGTACTAGCTCCCCCATCACTTCTTGCTCGACAAATAGGTAATGTAAAAGGTGCCATTCTTCCTTCTGAGGTTACCTTTCATCGCCAAAGGTGGACATAAGCTTGTCAGATCCCGTCCTGGAAGCAGAAAGCCCCTTGGCGAAGTTCAGATGAACAATGTCTCGCGATATTCATGTGGATTAAAAACCATGATGCTAGTCTCGGAAAGCGAGGAATAGGATCACCGGTTCACTGGTTAATGAAAGTGTAGGTATCACCTCCGATACTATAATGTCTTGACTAGGGCTCAGACCAAAGCCCAGGCTGCTCCTACGGTCCTGCCTTTGATTTTCCCTAACTTCAAGCCTTTTAGATATTATCAAGGACTCTTTTGTCAAGTTACAACGAATTCCCGTCACTTCAGAATGCCCATAATGTCGCTAAACTAAATCAAGTTAATCCAAAGGAAAAACTTTCATATAAATTTGGAATATAATAAAAGGTATCTTGTACAAGTCAAGTAATCAATTAAATTCGATGAGATAGACAATTCCATCTTAGTTGGGCAAGTCAATGCAGAGAGACGGTTCTTAAAATGGCTCATGACCTGCTAGTGCCGGACATTTTCTCCATCGTAAAACATTAAATAAAATTAGGGAAAACCTAGTTTTGGCCAAAAATGTCCGCAGATGTCACTACCTATTGTATGATCGTGTAAAGGGTTTTGCCAACTGTCATACTCCCAGTACCAGGCGAGTACCTATGGTCAAAATGCCTATCTTTACGGTACCTGTTTGAAAGAGTAGCTATTGACATCGTTGGTCCTTTATCTCCACTTTTCATCTGGGGACATGATACATATTTAACATTAGTGATTATGCATCGAGTTTCCCTGAAGTCATACCCTTAAAGACGCATAACTACTACAGGAGGTGGCCTGAAGCCCTTTTGTCCATCTTCTCCAGAAGTTGGCATCCTAAAAATTTTGTCATGACCGTGGGACACAGTCACATCTGACTTTATGCAACATCTATACCAACCTTCTGGGAGTGAAGCCTCTCTTCACCACACCCTATCATCAGCTGTAATGGGAGGATTGAGCGCCAGCATTTCGATTCTCAAGTCCATTTTAAAGGAACTTTGTCGCCCATAAAACCTAAGGAGGGCATCGTTACCTACCCTGTGCTTTGTTTGCCATGAGGAAAGTTTCCCAGTGACACTTTGGGTTTTCACCTTTTGAACTTCTCATGGTTGACAGGCTGAGGTCCATTGCCATCCTTCATGACTTAGGGACTAAATTTGAAAAGGAGGTAAATGCTGTGGTTCAGTCTTCTTACCAGTTTCTCTTGTCCTTAGATCCAAACTTGAGGAGACCTCTGACATAGTTTTCGAAAAACTTAAGTTTTTTTTTTTTTTTTTTTGGCCAATGGACAGTACAAAACATATTTTGATTCCAAAAGTCAGAGGAGAAGTTTTAAAAAGTAGGGGAGGAAGTTCTTGTACTTGTGCCGATCAAGTCAAATAAATGATTATAGCATGGAAAGGTCCATATAAAGTAATGAAAAATTTTGTGAAAGTGATTTACCTCATAGAAGTCAAGGGGAAACCTATGCTTTTATCATATCAACATCCTTAAGAAAATATTACCGAAGAAATTCGGTTTAACTACCTTAATAACTTTGACTTAGTTTTTCCACACGAACTTGATAAGACAACTGACGAATGTAAAGTTTGCGTAATTGATACCATCTAACTTAGACTATGATGAAGAACTACATGACTTGGTGACTCTTGACCACATCGGGCGCAACCAACTTAATATTAATGAATCTTTGTATGATCATAAGGAGACATGAACTAACTCAATGTGAGAGTAACTTTTTCAGACGTCTTAGATATTCACAGGTGTTACCTTCCACGGTAGTCCATAAGATTGACTATGACGGACAATCCTATCAAACGAAAATATACCCAGTTCCAGCTCACCTTAGGATGCATTGGACCGAGAGGTAGACAAATTATTAAAACTAAAGATCATTGAACCTTCAGTATCTCATATTGGTTCACCAGTAGTCAGGTTAAGAAGGAAGATAATTCATATTGATTTGCTATTGACTTCAAGCCTGTATGCTATAACTCGGTGGATGCTGAGCTATGCCGTTAATAGATACGATCTACACAATTTTAATGACTCCGTCTTCTTATCTCAGAGATTGATATTGCGCAGGCATATCATCAGTAAATGTTAGATCCTTCTTCTACATCGTACACCGCATTTTTGCCTACACACCACAGTGACTGATGGCGAATAATTGCCCTTCTGGTTTTGGTAACTGCCTGGCTATCTACGTGAGACTGGATGAGCGAAAGGTCTGGTAAATGCAAATGTTTCATTTATTGAAAACTGTACGTAATGACATCCACGTGGGCGAACATATCCAAACATTAACATCTGTTTTGCGTAGGTTACGCTCACATGGGCCTCACTGCCCAGCCGAAGAAATGCTTCCTTGGGTATAACAAGATTTGATATCTTTGGACTGAATACTTTCTAATAAACTCTCTGCAGCCTCTCCCCGGTAAGATCAAAGCTTTATTAGAATTTAAATTCCCCAAAACCAAGAAGTTCATGCGTAGCGTTCTTGGTTCTGTAAATTTTTATGACGGTTAATCCCGAACCTACTATCTTACCAGGCATCTTATCCGACTTCCTAAAAGTCTGTGATGGAACCTCTTGAACATTTCTGACGTACTTCGGGAAAAGTTAATGAGATTAAAAGTATCTTTTCCGAAAGACCCCTATACTAAGATTCCCAGATATTAATAAACATTTTGCTGAAGAACTGATGCCTCCAATATGGCTTAGGTGCGGTGTTACTACAATAACCTGATGGTACTCCTTCCCGTATGCTTCCTAATCGGAGGAAACTCTTCCCACAGTAACAAGATACTCCACAATAGAAAAGGAATGTTAGCCCTTGGGTGGGTATCTCCCAAACTTAAATTTTATTTGCTGGAAAAAGAATTCATTGTTGAAACGGCCACAAACCTTGATATACCTAGAAACTTTTAAGGGAAACCAAAGTCGCCTCTTGAGGTGACATGGCACTCCAGCTTTTTAAGTTCCATAGTGTGTAATATCAATGGTTCATCCAATTATTTCTCTGACTGGTAAGTCGTGACAGTCAGTAGAAGATTTGTTGCACTTACCGACTCCACATGTTAGAATTGTTTCCTTGCCTATTCTTAAAACTCTTGCCTATAAGGTCTTGTAAGGTGGAGTGTGAGGGAAAAGTTCAATAGATCGGAGTAGCGAGGAGTCTATAAGTATCAATAGTTTTCATTGCCGGCTACTTGTTAAGGTAGGTAAGTCATGCTCCCGCGATTCCCGCCTTTTTTCCCCCACCCGAAAGTGATGTTTGACGTCCTGGCTGCTTGTTAATATTAAGGCAGTCTAGCTCCCGCTATCCTTCCCCCTCCTGCCTTTCCTCCCCCCCCCCGAAAGGTGACGTGTGGGGCTCTGGCCAAACAGTTTATCACTAGACGCACAGCCTCCCAGCACTACTCTTGGATGACAGAGAGGGTCACCTGTCAACAACGAGAAGAACTGTTGGAGATGGACTAACGCCTGAGACTTCCCCTTTTTGGATTTAATTACCTTGCACCTGTCTGAAATTGCAGACGTAAATCCCCTCCCCATTGCAGCGGTAAAGAACTGCTTTCCCTGTCATCGGGATATAATACTCCAAGGCATACTGTGAAGACTAGCCATTGGGTCCCGTAACCAACACCTGCGAACCCCCCCCCCATCATCAGCAACGCTACGATTTCAACAACACAGTGTCAGCCGCCCGCCAACACCAGACACCCCTATACATATTAGCGTTGGAGCATTATCATTATATTTTCATTTTTCATTTTCTTTAATGTAGGATTAATATTTCAATTTAATTGTTTTAATATTTTATATTTTTCTATATAATAAAGGGTTTTTTATGTTGCTTTATTTCTTTTTCTATTTCATTAATTTTTCGTGAGGAGGTTCCAGCCTTGGTAATACTGTCTGAAGTTATACAGGGCTGAGTAACCCTTCAACCCCAACCTACCATTAATTTGCACCTGGAATCGTGGCTTCCTGCATACAAGGTCTGCACCCATGTATGAGCCCTCCCCAAAACCCATAAGCCTTAAAGTGTCAACCATGTACGCCCTATTCGCACCGTCATAAGCATCTCCCAATCAATTCCCAAAATTCCACCTCCCTACAACCCTGCAAAAATTCCCTAATCGACTATGTCCAGCCCTCATACTACGACCCGGAATCCCCAACTGACGCCTGTTGCCCAATTCCACCTACACCCTCTCATCCTGTCCCTAGAATCTTCGCAAAATCTTATAATCCGTACACATGAAAGATATGGCCCTGTACGTGCTCAGTGTTCTTCCCTCACTTTTTTTCTTTACAAGCACGACCACACTCGTCATTTGGGACATTCCCAATTTCCCTTCCTTCAGCATAGAATTCAATACCTGAACCAAACAAACATTATGGTTTTTCCCCAAATGCACTCGATAAAAATCTTGCGGAAAGCCCGTCGATTCCTGGTGCTTTCCCCTTACTAAATTTGACACCGCCTCTTTCACTTACTTCCCCATACTTAGTATTCCCTCCAATCCCCCTCCGTCCTCCCCACCTTTCCCCAAGGCCTTCACCCCTGCCTCTGTTTTATTAACTATCCCCACGTTACCCTTTCCCATTTTCCTTTAAAAACCTAAAATCCGCATAATTAACTTATTCCTCGGTTTGTCACCAACATTTGCCCCTCAGTATAACCTTCTAAATCGCACTAACCTCTAAAGTATTATAGTGGACCCCTGTGGTCGAACGCGAAAACTTCTAACACACTACCGACGGTTTATCTCCCCATAGCAGGCATCCAGTACCTCCCTTACTCTGAATTCATCAAATATGTCATTAGTATTACCCCTTATCTCTCCTAGCCAGATATTTCTTCAAAAGACTTCCCCTCCTCTCTTACATAACACCCCTTTGAGCTGCTGCTCCAAATAATCTGTAAAACCATACCTCCACCTCCCTCCTCCCTTCCTTTATATTTAAAAAACCCCCGCGATACCAGGTTTAGCCTCATTTTCCCACCAATCCAAAATACTCCCTACCCCACCCCTTGCCCTCCACAATTGTCTCACCAGTCTCTAAACTCTTCATTCACCACTCACCCCTTACCAACCTCGCATTTAACTTCCAGAAACTTGAATATATTTTTACCACTCCTCCCAATCCAGCTCTCCCAAAAATGCCTTATCGAAACCTACATCCACTGTTTTTACCCCTCCTACCTAACTGCTCCCGTTATATAAATCCTATCTAACCTCGCTGAATAATCTCTCCTAACAAAAGTGAAATCCACTCTCCAAGCCCCACTCCCCTCCACATCCCTCACCCTGCATCCTGTAAAACATTGCGTAACGCCCATAACACACAACCCGCCCCCTTGGCTCCACGTCCCCCCCCTTATAACACAGTTCCAGTCCCCCCCAATTACAGTTACTAGAGGAAAACCCCTTAAAAAAAAACACCAAAACGTCTCTACCAAAATCCTCTTTTACTTTGATTTTATTCCCGCGGCATATAAACCCAATGAAACATACTCGAGATGCTCCCCACTCACCATCCACCCTCACTACCCTCCCCCCCCCCTTTCCCACTTTATAATATAAGGGACTTATTTTTCCCTTTACAGCCACTGCCACTCCCCTTTTAACCTAACAGACCCACTTACATACAATTTATAACCCTTTTTAAAGCCAAGCCAGCCCATCTTATAATTTGTTCTTGTATAAAGCATACATCCACATTATATCTCCTCAAAAACATTCCATCCTACTCGTTTCACTTCATTCCTCATCCATTTACATTTACAGTTACTACCTTGAATTATTTTAAAAGTGGTGGTTTACCCTTTCTTCTTTGGGACACACCCTCCTATCCGTCCTGCTGTATTGCGTCTTTCTTGACAGCTTGCTTATTCACCCCCCCCCCCATCCCTTCGTTTTTCCCTAAACCATTAAACCCCTTTATTACCCCTTCCCTCTTTCCCCTTATGACATACATCCTTTCTCCAAGATTTTTCTCCTGTTCTTTGTCCTGGAGTAAGAACATCGTCCCCTCTCAGACGTTCCTGCAGTTCTCTTAAAAGAACCCCACCTCGTCACCTGTCTTTTCTGCCCTATGAACCTCGCCACAACGTTGTGCACATTAACATTAGTGCACATAGTATTCCTATCCACCTGATCGTGCTGCACTGGTCGCCTGCACCAGGGTTTCATCCGTCAAACCCCCTGTCCCTCCTCAACGTCATGCAAAAAGGAACCCAAGTACTTCCTCCAGCAAGCCATCCTGTTGGCCCTACCTTTCCCCATCAGACGTCGATGTCGTCTGTCCCTTATCAACTGTTAGTGTTCCACTTTCCTCCATAGCCGCCTCAGCTCTATCCACCCTTTACTCCATCGGCAAGGATTCTTGTTTGGCCTTACTCCTTCCTCCGAAACCCCCATAGCATTCCTCTGATGTAAGATCACTGGTACCTGTTCCCTCCGTCCAGCTTTTTATAGCATGGCGCCATATGTTCAAAAAACCCCAGTAAAGATTTTGACATTCTCCACTCCTTTTTCATCTTACAACTGTTATATTATCATAACCCATTGGTAACCAGTTTTTGTTCTTATTATACCACTTGTTCCTGCTTGGTCATCCAGGATAGACGGCCAGATAAGGAGCAGCCATTTGTTAACTTGGACTTATTAACATTATTCGAGTTACTACCGGCCCCCTTATCTATTCGACTTGTGGTGCTCCCAACCAAGTGTAGAGTAATTTTCCAAAACATCGGACTGTTACCATCCGTCCCCAGGATAAACCTACATCTTTACATCAGAGATCTGTCTAGTGGGCCTTACCTACTCCTGCCCAAACTAAAGCACCAGAACCAAGGCCATTTTTATTATATTTAAATTTTAAGTAAAATCTTCCAAAAGTTATTATTCTTATTTTTCCTAGAGTGGTTCTTTATTTATAATAATTTTCCATTAGTTTTTTGTTCAGATGGAAGGGCGTTCCACTAACAGCTGGATCTTGCGGCCAATTCACTACTACTTTTCGTGTTGTTGTTAGGAACCCGAAAATCCATCCTGCCTAACCTTTCCCGTAATGCTCCATGACCCTCATTTTGTGCCATCACTCATGATTACATTTTTTTCAAACTCCTTTGGCAAAATCTGTGTAAATTGCATATTCGTTTCGGTCGTCTTCCTGTGCCTTCCTAATTCTGTCATAATGATTCAGCAGCTGTGACAGGCAATAACCGTCCTGCACTAAAATCATGCTGATTCGGTTATGCTGGTTGTGCTTCTCCATGAAATTTGTAATCTGCCATCTCACCACTCACTTTCGAATACTTTTTATGATGTGAGAAGTTAGGGCTACTGGTCTTAATTTTTAGCTATAGCTTCTACTACCTCCCCTTAACGCAAAGGAGCTATGTCTTGCAACCTTAAGCTCTTTTCTCTTCTAAATTCTACGAAAAAATGCTGAGTGCTCGTGGTAGTGGCATTTTGCACTTCCCTATAAATTAGGGCATTCCCATGAATCTGGTCCCAGGTAGCTGAGTGGGCATGTTGTCCTTTTCCTTTCAAATCCATAGGAATTTTGTAACTAATGTTAGTTAGTTGGTCTGGCGGGGCCTTCCTCCTGATGAAAATATTTCAGCATTTTCTACTTTTCTGTCATTTACTGGGATGCTGAACACAGACTCGTAAACTATTATTTTAAAATTTCACTCATTTCCTGTCCATCGTCAGAATACGAAATCTCCTCCGAGTAGGTCCAATTCTATCTTGGATTTTGTGCGTAGGAATAGAAACGGGAAGCTCATAAATTTTTTTTACGTATGATGGTAAGGCTGCTCAACGTCATTTTCAGCGTAAATGATCCTTCAGCAGCCCATCATAAAGTCATTTGCCACAACCACACCCCCATCACTGCTGAGTGGATTTTTCCATAGCTGCAACAGCCGCCATCACCTTGCATGCTCTGTCGCCTCAAAAGGCACGTTTCGTAGTCTTTCACATCCACGTCACATAGCTGACACATCAATGTAAGCTAGACTTCCACCATAGTGTTCACATGCTAGCCTTTTCTCTTGATATTTGTGACTATGCTCGCCGTAGAATCCCTGCCAACTCTCCATATAATCTTTTCGGTCGTATTCACATATACCTCACTGATGATCGCAGGCAGTAGCACCTGCAATTGTTGTTCCTGTAAGCGTTCCTCGCACTAACAATTCCCACACAAACAGTGCTCACACCGGCGTCCAATGCGATCCGCCATGTTGTAATGCAACAAAACAGGAAAACTGCGCAGTAAACCAAGTTGAACAGAACCACTCGCGAGCCTGTCCACACGGCACAATAGCATGAGCGAACAATCAACTGAACATTATGTGGTTGAGTGATAAAGAAGGAATTGGAGGGTTTTTATTCTATGGAAAGAGCTTTAACAAGAAGCTCAGGAGGTTGGATGGACATTAGTAATATGATGGGATTTTGTGGCCAAAGAAAAGATAAGAAAGTATATGTGAGGGAAGGGTAAACGTATATACAATTTAAAATATGGGCTTGTGAAATTATTTAGAGGATCGATTAAGAGTTGTTATGGGCAGGGGATGTTAGTGGTGTATTTCCCAAAGACGAAATAGAAGACATCAAAGAGAGATTGCGAACGTTACAAAATGGATCGTTTTCCAAGTGGTAAGGGTGCAAGCATGGTTAGAAGAAGTTTTGTCGGGGGACAAGCCGTCAGCGTGTGTGTTGCGACATCAAAAAGCAAAGGCAGGCGCTGACGCTTATCCCGAGATTTAGAGGTAAATGAGAACGATGGGGATCTATAGAGCAGGGCAGGAGATATGAAATACGAAGGGTATGAGTGTATAGCGGATATGTGGTATGAAAAGTACTGGATAAGTGGGGTGTGGATGATGTGGAGTTAGACAGGTGTGTACATATGCACGTGCAATTTAGGTAATAGTGATAGGACGGGCTTTGGGTGGGGTTATTACTGCCAGAGGAAATAGAGATTGCTTTACAGGACATGAGAAGGGAAAGGCCCCCGGGTATTGATGGTCTTACTCCGTGGAATTTAATTTACAGCATTGGTCTTTTGATAGGAAATTCCCATGGTTAGTTTAATTTAATTGTATGAAGGAGAAGGGTAAGTTGGGAAATAAGCAAACAACAACAGTTTGTGGTGCTGGTCCCGAAAGGTAAAGGGGCAGCCCACCCTTCGGGAGTATCGGGCAATATCGTTATGTGTGGACTATAAGGTTTGTGCAAAAAAATTTTAGGTTAATAGGGTTAAATGTGTAGTGTGGGAGGGTCTTTTCGAATCGCAGTTGTGGGTACCGGAAGGTCGATGATTGAAGGACACGGGATTCTGAGAAGTTTTGTGGAGTCAAAAGGATGGGAAGAAGGGGGCGGCTTTACTGGCTTTGGACTGGCAGGCAGCCTATGATAGTGGGAAAGCGCGCACTGCTGGGTATACTAGGAGACAGGGTTATGGGGAAGAAATAGTTGATTTTTTTTTTTATTTAAACCAATATACAGTTTGAAACATAAAAATAAAGGAAAACAGTATGGAACCTAATCAAATTAACTGACCCATACGGATTGTACCTACATGCTCGCAAGAATATTCACAACAAAAACTTACATCAAGAACATAACTAAAAAACAAAATTACATGTCAAGGTCATGAATTGACATATATACAAAACCTTGCAATATATATAAATTGTACAATATAAATGACATCTTGACAAAGGTTCAATACACTTGAACATAAAATATACAAATAAGTTATATCAGTTAAATTCCCATCCTTCACATTAATCAAAAAACAAAACCTAACATCATAAACTTACTATCAGAAAATCTACATAACTTATCCCTAACATACAGCATTACATATACCAACATACAAATAAACGAAAAAGAATACAGCTTAGAACACAATAAACTGAAGCGCAATACTGTTAACAATAAACCCACATACATAATCTCAGACACAAAAGACTACTCACTAATCTGTCTAGATATTAAGTATACCATACAGACTAAAACTTAACATCAAAACCTTGCATTAACACCAAACCGGTATCAGACCATAATTATAAAACTTTAAAAAGAATCAATTATGCATATATAAAGTATTACATAACGTCTGACCCATGAACAAACTCAATGCAATAGAAAGGGATAAATATTTATATATATAGTATATACACACACACGACTCACACACCCACACACACACCCACCACGTACACACAAAAATTTTCACAAAATCACATTAATCCAGATGCACTGTATCAACAATGCAAAAACAGTATATAAGTCAATCTCCATTCGTGCAAAAACCCAGCACGTAACCATATAAACAAACTAAAACACACTTCATGTCGCAAAGAACTTATTTCTTCAAGAATCATGTTATACAAGACGATACACACATAATTATACATTACAAAAATCTACTATATTATATCTACATTCTGAAAAGTGTTATATCTAACATAACGAGACCTTGAGCTCTACATCCACACTTGATGCCATAATGTCTCAATGAAAACCAGAACCATTCCAAATCCACATTCAACAACACTCTCACGACCCCCCGCCCCCCCCCCCCCCCCCGAGGCGAGCCCGTTGTTACCCCCTGACTCCCTCCAACCTATGAAAACCCCTCACTCACTCATTACAATCACAGATTTACGAGAATCCCTAACGTTAGCATTCTTATACCCCTCTGAGAAAGCCTGATTCCCACTCCTCCCATACAAATCTCTGTTACGGAACACATCGTACGATAGAACGTTAACCGCAAGAACCTTCCTTCGCTCTTATATCCCCCCTCTCCCCCCATCAACCCCACGACATATATATATAATCTACCATGATATAATCAAAAGCTCTTATGACACACCGCTCGTCTAAAACCCACCCATACTAGACTTAGAGCACGCAAAACCGACACCCACGGCCGTCCCACCCTCTGTAAACAACCTACTTAACAACCAGCACCTAACCTCCTCTCGCCCTTCACAAAAGTAAACTACATGGAACGCTGTCTCATCCCCTCCACAGATACCACACCCCCCACCCTCTACAACCTGTCTGATTTCGTAATATCTCACCAGAGACGAGGATCCCATGCAGAAAACGAAACATCACCTCACGCGCCGATGACGTCTGGAATGACATCATGAGAGTAATGGGAGTGTGTAATCCTATTAGATCTGTCTCAGCAGTGCTGGAGGCAACCGATGTGGGCAGAACGTAGGAGTGAAGACCTGATTAGCAGGTATGTCAGCAATAGAAATAATTAGAAGTAAGGGTGGAACCCTCTCATATGTGTATTTTGCCAAGGAGGGGAGTTGGAAAATGAATGGTTGTCCAGGGCAATGGACAATTGCTGGCTGGACAAATACTGTAAGGAAAACGCTGTTAACATTCATTGACAACTGGAACCTTCTTCTATGGCAGAAATCATGTAGGCTAGGGATGGGGTTCACTTATCTAGGTGTGGTGTGGGAGCACTGGCAACTGCAGTGGAAGGGAGCATTAGAACTTTAAACTAGGAATAGTTAGTGGTATGGGTTTTTGGCAGGAAAACATGAAGTCCCAGTGTAGTAAGTATTACGAGTTCTAGGGAAACAGTAATAATAAGAACGAGATAGATATTGAAAAGCCAGGGACCTGGGTGAAAAGGACAGTAATAGGTTTAGTAGAAAAATAGAAATAGCAGGAAGGGTAAAGAGAAAGGAGAAGTCTTTCAGGTTTATTATGCTAATGGCCGTAGTGCTAGAATAAGATGGACGAGTTAGATTAGTTTGCTTAGTGTAGGTAACATTGATTATTTTGCCCTTAACTGAAGACGTGGTTTAAATTCAAAAAGTCGGGACATGCCTGCTGAGAATGTCATATCAGGTTTTAAAATTGTTCCAAGAAGATAAAGTATTGGAGTGGGGGTGGGGTGTGCATTGTATGTGCCGAGATCGCTTGAACTGTTGCATAAAAACGGTATTTAGTCTGAAGTTAACAACAACAGAGTCTGTTTGGATAGAATTTTCAGAGGGGCATGAAAACTGATTTTAGGAGTGATAGACCGTCCACCAAACTTAGATAGGGACCAGGGAAACTACTATGGAAGGAAATTGTTTAAGCCACAACGCACGATAATGTAGTAATTCTAGGGACTTTAACTTTAGTCATGTTGATTGGAATTTCTTGACTGGGAATTTAGAATCATAACGACTTCTTAGAAAAGTTATTTCAGGAATTTTTTTTGAAGCAGTATTTGTGACAGAACCTACAAGGAAAGGAAGACCTGCTTGGGACTAGTAGTATGGCAGGAACAATGAAATCCCTTTTTAATAATTTAAAATTTCAGAGGAACAGGGTGCTAGCGGACACAAATCAATTACATTTTAGCATTGAATGGAAGTACGATCGTAGCGGATTAACTCAGTAACAGTCCAATTTTTTGCATAGCAGATTACGATGGGCTTTAGAGAACACTTATTCATCTGTTGAGTGGGTAACGAAGAGAGCTATCAATATGACAGTTTTCTGGAACACTATACATGCTGGCTCAAAGACGTTTATATCCCATATAAAGAAATTAGATCAAATAGAAATGACCCAAAATGGGTGAATAATAGGCTCAAAATCACTAGGGCCTAAGAAAGGAATTTATGGCGTATCAAAAGAGGTGAGGGTCATCTTATGAATCAAAGTATATTTGACATAACGAGGGACAATATAAAGGGGATAAAAAAGCCAAAGGGACTATGAAAATTAAAGTTGCTAGGATTCTAAAAACTACCCAAAAAGGTTTTTCCAGGTCTATAGAACAAAGTTAGAGATAAGAATAGGTTCCCCTTAAAAATTACTATTGGCACCTTACAGACAAAGAGAATGAAATGTGCTTGATTTTAAATAACTATTTTCTCTCAGTTTTTTAATCACAGGAAGACACTAACAATATACCAGTAATAATTTTTAACAGGGGCTAGAAGAAGATAAATTATGTAACATCACCGTCACTAGTGAAATGGTTGTGAAGCAGATAGACAGACTGAAGCAAAATAAGTCGCCTCCGGTCCTGATGGGTTTTTTCAAGGGTTCTTAAGGAATGCAAAAATGGAACCGTGAACCATTAACTAAATTTTTTTAATTTATCTCTTCAGAACAGGTGTAGGTGTCTGAATATTGGAAGTATGGCTAATGTAAACTTCCTATTTTTAAAACAGGGGACAAGTCGTTAACCGTCAAATTACGCGCCCATTAAGCCTGACCTCAATTGTAGGCAAAATTTACTAGAGTCAATTTATAGCTGAGATTATAAGATAGCCATCTCGAAAAGCATAGCATATTAATGTATACTCCAGCATGGATTCACAAGAGGGCCGGTCCTTGTCTAACTAATTTATTAACTTTCTTCAGTAAAGCTTTTGAGGCTGATGACCACAATAAAGAATTGATATTATTTTAACTTAGATTTTAATAAAGGCTTTTGATAGAGTTCCGCACCATAGACGTTAAAGAAAGTGGCAAGCTCATGGCATTGGGGAAAAGTGCTTTCGATGATCGAGTCAAGCCTCACGACAGGAAGCAGAGAAGTGGCCATAAATGGGGTTAATTCCAGTGGGATCTGTAACAAGTGGCGTTCCCACAGGGATCATCTGGATGGAATACTAGTGATATGAGCCAAATTTCGCCGATGACACAAAGAATATGTAGGATAATTGATTCAAACGGGGATGTTATGGAACTTCATGAGGATTAAACAAAAACTCTAATTCTTGTCAGAAAAGTGTGGCAGTAGCAGTTCATGTAGATAAATGCAAGTTCGTGAAGCTGGTATTGCCCATAACCCTAGACTTATAAGTTAAATGATGTATGAACATAGCCATACAGATTGCGAAAAGGACTTGGGGTTGATGGTGACACAACCTTAAACCAAGACAGCAAGCCTAGTATACGAAATAAGGCAAATAGATTACTGGATTTATATCAAGAAGGTGTAAAGCAACAGAAGTCCAGAGGCAAACTGCACTTTATACATCATAGTAAGGCCTCACCTAGATTATGCAGCTCAGTTCTGGTCTCCGTATTACAAAATGGAACATATAAATTTTCGTTAGAAAACATTCAGCGTAGGATGACGAAATTAATACATAGCATTAGGAAATCTTCCTTATGAAGAAAGATTGCAGACTTCTTAAGTTACATCAAACCAACCCTTGTTAAACGAAGAATGAGGGAGACCTGATCGAAGTGTATAAGTGGAAGATAGGTATTAATAAAGGGGATATTAATAAGGTCTTGAAGGATGGTCTCACCAAGGAGAGAACGCCGCAGTATGGATTTAAAATTATATAAGTTTAGATTTAGAAAGGACATAGGAAAGTATTGTTTTGGAATAGGGCAGTTGATGAGTGGAATACAGTCTACCTAGTTGGGTTATAATTGAGCTGGACTTTTGTGGGGTATTTTCAAATCTAGGTTGGATAAGTACATGAGTGGGAGGGGTTGGATTTGAGGGGACTTTCACATCAAGCTTATTCTTGGGTGTCATTGAAAATTTTGGGTTGGGCAAATGTTTTGTAGTGGGAGAATAGTGAAGGACTGCCTAGTATGGGCCAGCAGGCCTCCTGCAGTGTCCTCCTTTCTTATGTTCTTATGTTCTTAAATCTAAACCTCAAATACTCTTCCTCGCATACATGGGAACATACCCTCAACTGGGACAACGCAACCTACCACAAGTAACCTACACAAAAACCCTTATACGAACCTCTGTTCAGTTCCTAAACCAACATATCACAGCCCTCAAAACTATTTCACTTCCCTCAAACTACTCCATTCCTCGATACCACATACCCAGCCTGTCGTGTATCCTTCCCAAACGCGCCCGCGTTCACGACCCTCCACGCAACACTTCCCAGTTAATAAACACACATTTAGCCCTCCGTCTCAAATCCAACAACCCCAAACCCACCCTGCTTACAGGTAACACTTACAACTTCCCTCCGAACCAATCACACCGTGAACCCACAAAAATTTGTAACACCCGTCTTAGTATCCCCCGCAATCGCTGTCCCTGTAATTGGGGAACACAGCTGCAACATGCAAACCTTACATACAATAAAATGTTTCACGGACTATCACCGCTGTATCAGAGTAGGTGCTGGGGTCCTCAGAACACCCTAGACGCCCCCGCGATCCTTTCCAATAACCTATCCGAGTTTTCCTCCCGCGCCGCAAAAATTCACCATGTCATCCCTATAAATAATACCACAAATCTTTAAAGACACCGCCCATCTTTAACAACATAACATCTCCCTCCCCACCCCCCCTCCCCCCCCCACCCCCCACCAAGAACCCAACCCCCATGCACCTTGACTTCGCTACTATTTACCTGCATACCCGTGGCACTTCCAAATAATTGCACAACCTCGTCAACACTTTCCCATTGACATCCCTTCACGAATGAGAACAGTGGTGTCGTCACATATCCAATTACCCCGGCCAGGACCTCCCACCCCCCACACATCCCTCACATGGCGTACATAAGCTACGGGTCAACCATTCTATAAAAGGGGTCCTGGCAACACGCAAAACAATATTTGGGACAAGGGGCATCCCCTGTCTAAGTCCTCTTCCCATTGCAATTTCCCTCCCCAATACAACCAATAATCTGTATCCTCATTTTCGGCCCCCTGTTACAACGACGTATTTACCCAATCGGACTATTTTCCTCCCCAAAACCCTGTCTCCTAAGTATAACCTTGCAAAGCTCCCCTTTCCACTCTATCATATGCTCCGTGCAATCTAGAGCCAACAAAGCCGCCCCTCTCCATCCCCCACCCTTAGCATCCACAAAACTTCTCAGTATCCCATGTCCTTCAATCATCGACCTCCCGGCAACTCCAAACTGAGATTTTGACACCAACCCTCTTCCACAACACATTTGAAACCTATTACCTAAAATTTTGCAAACACCCTTAAGTCCTGGCTACACATCAGTGACATGGCACGGTACCCCGAAGTGTGGGCTGCCCTTGACCCTTCGGACCAACCCTACTACTGCTGTTTTCCTGCATCTCCCCCAACTTACCCGTCTCCTTCATACTATTAAATAACCTAACTATAAATTCCCTTCATCAACGCCCAATGTTGTAAATAAAATTCCTAAACCCTACCGGGAGACCGTCAATAACCGAGCTTCCCCCTTCCTCATTCCCCTTAACGCATATCCTATTTTTCTCTGCCGTAATAGGCCCACCTAAAGCCTTTCCGATCACTATTTCCTAAAAGTACACGTCACATACTACACACCATGTCCAATGTCCCCGTCACCCCCCCCCACTGTTCCAGTACTACTTCCTCGACCATGCCTCCCGCATACGCACACATCCCCATCGTGTTCGTATCTCCTGCTCTAACTCTATAATCCCAACCATCTCCGTTACCTCTAAACATGGTATAGAGCTGTCACCGCCTGCCTTTGCTTTTGATGCCGCAAAACACACGCTGACGGCTTGTCGCCCCAAAGCACTTCCCTCCACCCTGCCTGCACCCTTACAGCTTGAAACCTTTCATTTTGGCAACACCCCAACACCTTCCCTTTATTCAGCTATTCATCCATAGGAAAATATTCCCACCACGCCCCCCTACCATAGCCAACCTCTTAACCTATCCTCTAAATAGTTAGCCAGTTCATATTTTAAATTATTTAATACGTTTCCCTTCTCTCACATAAAACTTTCTAATCATTTCCTTTGGGACACTAATCCACCGACCATGTCCACAATGTCCATCCACTCCCTGTTCTTCCAACACTAGCACCCTCCAAAGGACTGAAAACCCCTCCAAACCCCTCCTCATCACCTAACACACTACATTAATTTCAATAACTTCTATATATGTCCGCGAGCGTCTCCCACCCAACCTCCACCACCACTGCCCTTATGATCTGACATTGTAGCCTCAACAGTACTGAAAGATTTCACATCCACTTCCTGAAAAGGTACACTCTATCTCGTCTCGCAGCATACCACTCTAAACAAACGTATATTCCAGTCTCCCACAACGGTCCGCTCCCCAAAGGCAGCACGTAACCCTAACATCCCCTTAATAAAATCCCTAAGAGCCACAGAACATATATCCAGCCGCCCTCTTGGGTCTCACATCAGCACCCTGGGATTACACTATTCCAGTCCCCACCAACTATCGCCACCCTCTGGAAGTGCACTTAATGAAAAACCAAAATCCTCACACACAAAATCATTCGTTTACCTTTATGTTTATTTTCTGCCGCGCATACACACTCACAAAGACACACGCTTACCCATACCACCACACCATCCACACGCAACACCCTCCCTCCCCCTCCTCCCTCGCTTCTTTCTGCAAACAAACGTGCTCGTGCTCCATTATTAAAATTCCACACCACCTTTTAGATGGGGAGATGGCTGGTAACTACTCGAAATCCTGCCACCTCCAACACCCTACCCTCTTTGAAATTGTGCTCCTTCAGGAACACAACATCCACTCTAGATTTATTCAGAAAATCACGAAACCAATCTCTCTTCATACCGCTACCATAACCCATAACATTTACAGACAATACACCTAAATGCCCTTATAAAAGTTTTCCCACGCCTGCTTCCCACTCATCACTCTTTACAACTCCAGAGCTTGAATTTACGTTCGACACTTCATATGCTCTCTTTCTCCCTCCCCCTCTCTTCCGGTGCCTCCTATCATGCTACCCGGGGGGGGGGGGGGGGGGGGGGGGGGGGGGGGGGGGGCACCAACTACACCACTTACCTTCACACTTACCTCAGTTCTGTTTCCTTCCCAGGCCTTTGTGCAGGCGTAAGTACGTCACAGAATCTGTATGTAGCCGCCCTCTTTCTCGTGACAGACATGTTACAAACATGTCTTGGTCAGGATGTTACCTCTCGAAGAACCTCCCACCACCCCATCCACCTGAAGAATGGTTTAATGATTCAATGGACGACTCCAAACCACCAACACGTCCCAAATTATCATTCTCAGACTTTCTGGAAGCGACGATTCTCCAATGACACCACTCTCAGATGTAACGTCCCTCTCTGGTGGTGACAACCGTCTTCAACACCTCCACCAAATCTCCTCAATCTCAAGAACCTTCTCTTGTACTTGCTGCTCCTCCTTATCCACAGAGACGACACCTGATCAGCAGTTAGGGGCGGACTCCAACTCCACCGACAGTTCCTGTTGCCCGATCCACTATCTCGCTCCACAAAACAACCACGCCCCACCATCCCGATGTTTTGTTCCTCACCTGCCACCTTTTGAAGCATGGGCTGCGACTTCCCCACAGGTCCAGGCACACGTCCCTCCGCTTGTCACATGTCGTCCCGCTGTGTGATCATACTCACTCACATAGGCGGCACGTACGTCGTGGTCCTTGGGTATCAATTAACCATTACCTGCGTCCTGAAATCTTGTAGATACACATAGATGGTATTGGGTGCCCAAAGTCACTTTGAGGTTGAAAGAACCCTCTGTGAAAATCAGCATAGGCTCCCTGCCGCCCACGGTACCATGTTGAGCATAATGCACCGTCCCATACTTTCTCAAAAACTTTCTTATATCCGCCTGTCCGCCTCAAAGGGAACGTTGCGTAACCTTGATCCACGTATAATACCGTGAAACATCTATCTTCTACAGTGACACTGGTGTGGAGTAAAGACTCACGTACCGAAACCTGGTTGGACTAAACGATTCCATAAACCGTTGCTGATAGCAGTTTGACGAAATTTCGTTTTCCTCCGTTTCACTGTCTACACCATACAAGTCCACTATCTTGACGCCATATGTCTCCCGGATGATCTTTGGCAATAAGACTTGCGCAGAAACTGGGCGTTATCGTTCCTTTAAGTAGCTCAATGCCTACAGTATTTATCCTTCGTCTCAGACTAACCGCCACTGGACAATCACAGTGCACCTAAGTTGTTAGGCCGAAGTGTGAACAGCACCACTTCACACCAATGCAGCCAGGTAACTGACAAGGGCGCTCGCCTACAAACAGCAGAGGGGTGCAGACACTACCGGCACTCTACTCGTGGTCAGCAGCGAGAATGACGTTGATTGGTAAATACGGCAGTATAGTGGGAGCAAAAATGAGGGACAAATAAATGGGTGTATGGGGAGGGATTTGCGATGGTAGAGTCTCAGGCAGGTGTCCCCATGTCACAGATCTTATTTGCGTGTTTTCAGGCCCCTTTTATAGAATGGTTGAATGTACCGACAGTTACCCGGTGAGTGTGGGGTTTTAGGGAGGGACGCTTTGGCCCGGATAATAGGTTATGTAGATGATACAAACTGTTCTGGTTTCTTGAAAGATGTCTAATGAAAGTATTGGATGATTTGTGCAAGTGTTTGAACGTGCCACGGGTAAAGGTAAACAGTGAGAAGTCCAATCGACCATGGGGTTTGGGCCACTTGGAAAGGGGGGTGGGGGTAAGGTGAGTTGTACGGTTTGTTATAACGTGTGTTGTTCGGCTAAAGAAATTTGTGGTATTATATACAAGATGACACGGATGTGGCGCGTGAGGAAAACTCTGGATAGGGTGTTAGAAAGGATCGGTGGACGTCTGGGGTGTTTGAGCTCAGCATCTCACACCTGGCCTAACGTGTGGATTGTGGTTTAAATTTTTGTGGGGATCAAGTTGTGATTGGTAAAGAAGAGAGGTAGTTATGTTTACCGTGTGCAGGGTGGGTTGGATTGATGAATCTAAACGGAGGGCTAAATGTGATGTATTCTTAAGTGGGAAGTATTGCGTGTGGTGGTGATGGCAGGAAATAAGAACGGTAATATGATGTTGAAGAAGAGTGGTATGGACGCGTTGAATTGAGAGAATGGTGAAATTGTTTCTACGGGCCTTGTTGTTGTTAGGTAACGGAGAAACATTCGAATACAGGTTTTGTGTAGGATACTGGTGGGTAAGTGTGTTGCCACCTGTTTGAGAGTTTGTTCCCATTACTCGTGAGGAACCATTTTTGTAAAGATTAGTAAGCTGAAATTATTGCCAGGGTATACGTAACGTTATTTTCGTATTTTTACATGGTAATCTTGCCGTCAGAGCCATACAAAGAACGCAGGAGTGAAAGTAAGAGGAAGGGGTTTGTTTTTGTGGAGGGGACGACACGGGCGTTCCATGTAGTTTAATTTTTGTGAAGGGTTAGAAGACGTCAGGGTTTGTTTAGTGTAGGTTGGTACTGAGGGTGGTAGGGACGGGGGTGGCGGTTCTGCGTGCTTATAAGTCTGACCATGGGTGGTTTAGAAGAGAAGTCCATAAGAGCTTTATTATACATTGTGGATTATATCTACATATAGCGGGTGATGAGGGGGAAGGGTTAGTGAGGTGCGAAGGCGCATTCTTGCGATAACGTTTTACGTACGATGTTGTTTGGAACAGGGAGTTGTATGTGAAGAGGTGGGGGATCAGGTAATTTCGGAAGAAATAGGAGGCAACGATAGAATCCTCGTGAATCTGTGAATGAATCGAATGTACGAAGGATAAGGTTCTTTTTATTTATGGGATGTAAATAGGTTCCGTGTAAGTCAGTGGGCAATAGCGCTCGTCTCTTGGGGGGGGAGGGCCATGACAGTGGTGGTGAAATGTTGTATTGATTTGTGTTTCCCTGGTTGTCATGATGGTGGTTGTGAGCTATTGAGAGCCTCGTTGTAACTTATTGTTACTTTGTGTAATGGATGAAAGTGCAACCCCGAAGGTTTTGTCATGTATTTGAGGTGTTCCTGTCTTGTAAGACGCCGATTTCCGCGTCATATGTTTTTAATGGTATATGTAACTGGTTTATGGTTTATTATGTTAATGGTCATGATATGATTTAGATTGTTGTAGATTAAAATATTTTTCTATACGGTTTGTTTGTGTACAGTAATGCATATGCATGGGTTTTCCTTTCTATTTTTTGAAATCAGGTTTTCCTTTTGTGTTACTCTTTAAATATCGTTTTGAGCCTTTGTTAAATTTTAGGCTCCAGTACATTCCTAATATGGGCATGCTAATGTTGTTTTTAAAGTTATATATGATAGGTTATTTAACTCTGTACTGGTAGTTGGTTTGAGATGTTTTGGTTGTAAGCTTTTGCTTTATGAGTTTCCATTTTTTCAAAGAGGTTATAGAGCCATTGGTTCAGAAGAATTTTAAGTTATCTTTTTAATGTTTATTTATATTCTTTGGAATTATAATACTGTTTACTGTTTTTAAAATAAAATATAAAAAAAAAGATTACCTTAACATTTGCCGGCCTCCCTCTACAACGGTCTCTACATGTCAAAGCTTCAATAAGGAAAGCACTTAAAAAAGACGGTAATACATGAATATCCATCATTCATACTGTAAAAAGCTGTCCATGTGTTTTATTACATAAATATTGCAACTTTAATAAATCTTCTTGAAACCCAGTTACAATTAATCATAAAGGTGGAGACTCACTTATATTAGCAATTACACCCATACCTTTGATATACTTTTGAAGAGTTTTCGAGAAGTTTCTCTACATTCCGAGCCCGGCGGCCACACGGGCCAGCTCGTCTGGTGCTTATACCTGGTCAATCCAGGCTGTTGCTGCTGGAGGGCCGCTGCTCCACATATCCATCAGAGCCCTGGTCGATCTGGCACCTGTGAAGATACATGTCTCATTTTCGTCTTGAAGGCTTGCTACAACTTGTTAGCGGCTATGTTCACTGATATCTTCTGGTAAGATGTTGTATAGTCTGGAACCCCGATGTTATACAGTGTTTCCCTTATGTCCCCACCGCAACCCCTCTCCTCACTGGTTTTATTTTACACTTCCTCCCATACCTCTCACTCCAGTAACTTATGGACAGTGGGAAGATTTGGGACAAGTCCTCTCGAGAACCATTCCATGGTGGTATATATTTATCATGTGTGTCTCTCTCCTCCGCTCCAATGAGTACATTCAAGACTTGAAAAAGCTCAATGTTATTCCGTAAACGATCTCTGGTATTTGTTCCCAGCCTGATATTTCGCCTGCTTTGAGCGGGCCGCCAGCACCTGAGCAATATTCTTATGAGGGAAGCATAACGAATTTGAAGAGTGTCCACCATCGGCATTGTTGTCCCTTGTTTTGAAAGTTCTCAATACCCACCCAGTCCTCTTCCTGGCGTCGTGATCTTGTCTTTTATGGTCTCTAAAAGAAAGGTCAGCTGACATAATTATTCCCAGGTCATGTTACTTGTTCCTTTCGTTGTCTATTTGGTGACTCTCTCTTGAGTTTTTGTATATAGTTTTTCCTTTGGAGTCTTCATTCTTTCCATACCTAAGCAGCTGTAAACTTATCACCATTGAACGTTAATGTTTCTCCACTGCTCACTGGAAAACACTGCCTTAATGTCTCTCCTGTAATTTTTCCGTGTCCTCTAACTACCGTACTGACTTCACTGCTTACTTAGTGTCAATCTGCAAATGAATGATACAAAAGTTGTGCCGGGTGTTTTATCTATGTTTCTATGAGGATGAGAAACAGCAAGGTGCCAGGACGGTAACCTTGGTACAACCTACTTGTGACTTCGATATGCTGTGTGTGAGGAAAATGGGTGTTAAGTGGGGTAAGGGTTTGTTCTGCAACCGGGAACCATTAGCGAGTTACGTCGCGCCCACTCCCCACCCCCCCTTCTAGCGGGCTGTGGCGAAACTAGTTTCTGGTGTCTGAATTGTTTCAAATTTCTACTCCTGTAGTATTGAACTTACCTGGTGTGGGTTGAAAGTTTGGAGTCACTTCACCTCCCGTCTTCTGCCTGATCAGGTAATGGTGTCTAACCAGGAGTATTACTGTATTTCTTTCATTTTGTTTGCTGCTTACCAGTAAAGATTTTGACATTCTCCACTCCTTTTTCATCTTACAACTGTTATATTATCATAACCCATTGGTAACCAGTTTTTGTTCTTATTATACCACTTGTTCCTGCTTGGTCATCCAGGATAGACGGCCAGATAAGGAGCAGCCATTTGTTAACTTGGACTTATTAACATTATTCGAGTTACTACCGGCCCCCTTATCTATTCGACTTGTGGTGCTCCCAACCAAGTGTAGAGTAATTTTCCAAAACATCGGACTGTTACCATCCGTCCCCAGGATAAACCTACATCTTTACATCAGAGATCTGTCTAGTGGGCCTTACCTACTCCTGCCCAAACTAAAGCACCAGAACCAAGGCCATTTTTATTATATTTAAATTTTAAGTAAAATCTTCCAAAAGTTATTATTCTTATTTTTCCTAGAGTGGTTCTTTATTTATAATAATTTTCCATTAGTTTTTTGTTCAGATGGAAGGGCGTTCCACTAACAGCTGGATCTTGCGGCCAATTCACTACTACTTTTCGTGTTGTTGTTAGGAACCCGAAAATCCATCCTGCCTAACCTTTCCCGTAATGCTCCATGACCCTCATTTTGTGCCATCACTCATGATTACATTTTTTTCAAACTCCTTTGGCAAAATCTGTGTAAATTGCATATTCGTTTCGGTCGTCTTCCTGTGCCTTCCTAATTCTGTCATAATGATTCAGCAGCTGTGACAGGCAATAACCGTCCTGCACTAAAATCATGCTGATTCGGTTATGCTGGTTGTGCTTCTCCATGAAATTTGTAATCTGCCATCTCACCACTCACTTTCGAATACTTTTTATGATGTGAGAAGTTAGGGCTACTGGTCTTAATTTTTAGCTATAGCTTCTACTACCTCCCCTTAACGCAAAGGAGCTATGTCTTGCAACCTTAAGCTCTTTTCTCTTCTAAATTCTACGAAAAAATGCTGAGTGCTCGTGGTAGTGGCATTTTGCACTTCCCTATAAATTAGGGCATTCCCATGAATCTGGTCCCAGGTAGCTGAGTGGGCATGTTGTCCTTTTCCTTTCAAATCCATAGGAATTTTGTAACTAATGTTAGTTAGTTGGTCTGGCGGGGCCTTCCTCCTGATGAAAATATTTCAGCATTTTCTACTTTTCTGTCATTTACTGGGATGCTGAACACAGACTCGTAAACTATTATTTTAAAATTTCACTCATTTCCTGTCCATCGTCAGAATACGAAATCTCCTCCGAGTAGGTCCAATTCTATCTTGGATTTTGTGCGTAGGAATAGAAA